>CM060951.1:22708060-23377151 GCA_030765055.1 Mantis religiosa | reverse complement strand
AGAGATCAGAGAAGACGAGAATATAGTACAGTACAGTCTGACCATCAAAACATAAGAACATCGTACGTAACACGACGTATATTGTATTACCTGTGTGACGAATGAGTACAATTATTATGTGAGGTCGCTTGGTTTGGAGAGATCAGAGATGGCGGGAATATAGAACAGTACAGTCTGATCATCAAAACATCAGAACATCGTACGTAACACGACGTATATTGTATTACCTGTCTGACGAATGAGTACAGTTGTTATGGGAGGTCGCTCGGTTTGGAGAGATCAGAGATGGCGGGGAATATAGTACAGTACAGTCTGATCATCAAAACATCAGAACATCGTACGTAACACGACGTATATTGTATTACCTGTGTGACGAATGAGTACAATTATTATGTGAGGTCGCTCGGTTTGGAGAGATCAGAGAAGACGAGAATATAGTACAGTGCAGTCTGATCATCAAAACATCAGAACATCGTACGTAACACGACGTATCTTGTATTACCTGTGTGACGAATGAGTACAATTATTATGTGAGGTCGCTTGGTTTGGAGAGATCAGAGATGGCGGGAATATAGAACAGTACAGTCTGATCATCAAAACATCAGAACATCGTACGTAACACGACGTATATTGTATTACCTGTCTGACGAATGAGTACAGTTGTTATGTGAGGTCGCTTGGTTTGGAGAGATCAGAGATGGCGGGAATATAGTACAGTACAGTCTGATCATCAAAACATCAGAACATCTTACGTAACACGACGTATATTATATTACCTGTCTGACGAATGAGTACAGTTGTTATGGGAGGTCGCTCGGTTTAGAGAGATCAGAGAAGACGGGAATATAGTAAAGTACAGTCTGACCATCAAAACATCAGAACATCGAACGTAACACGACGTATATTGTATTACCTGTCTGACGAATGAGTACAGTTGTTATGGGAGATCACTCGGTTTAGAGAGATCAGAGAAGACGGGAATATTGTACAGTACAGTCTGAGCATCAATATATCAGAGCATCGTAAGTAACACGACGTATATTGTATTACCTGTCTGACGAATGAGTACAGTTGTTATGGGAGGTCGCTCGGTTTAGAGAGATCAGAGAAGACGGGAATATAGTAAAGTACAGTCTGACCATCAAAACATCAGAACATCGAACGTAACACGACGTATATTGTATTACCTGTCTGACGAATGAGTACAGTTGTTATGGGAGATCACTCGGTTTAGAGAGATCAGAGAAGACGGGAATATTGTACAGTACAGTCTGAGCATCAATATATCAGAGCATCGTACGTAACACGACGTATATTTTATTACCTGTCTGACGAATGAGTGCAGCTGTTATAGGAGGTCACTCGGTTTAGAGAGATCAGAGAAGACGGGAATATAGTACAGTATAGTCTGACCATCAAAACATAAGAACATCGTACGTAACACGACGTATATTTGTGTACTTTCTAAATTGATATAGAATATCTGTAAGTATTCTCTAGAATGCGTGCTTTCTAAATTCAAAATGGATCTTTTCTTTAACATTCACATGCTTATGTACTGTAGCAATATTATTCTCTGCTCGTAATACTCGAGAAAAGTTCCGTGCACATCACGTTTTTCA
The DNA here is from genome assembly GCA_030765055.1 of Mantis religiosa. Taxonomy (NCBI): domain Eukaryota; kingdom Metazoa; phylum Arthropoda; class Insecta; order Mantodea; family Mantidae; genus Mantis; species Mantis religiosa. The sequence goes on along the minus strand of CM060951.1, from coordinate 23,375,529 downwards.
AACACATCTATTTCGATCCGGTTTGAATGTGGATGATGTTGAAGTTTTTATTCCTGTACACTTTGAATTATTAACCTCATTTACTATATTATATACAGTTCCTTTTTTGGCGTTGCTGTAACATTATTTAACGTAATAATTAGTCTTTAACGCTTCTCTTCCTTACAAAATATTTCAACAATAATTTTCTGCTTTGTGAGGGATTACAAAGTTTACATTTTTACTTGATTCGGACGCGTCCACTGTAAGAGACTCAACTACTGTGTTACCGAACAGTACAGGGAATGGTGGCGCCATGCCGCAAACTTCCACTCTCGGCTGTCTGCATACATTCCTCAGGCAGGTGATAAGTTCTAAGAACTCTTTCATCCATGGCTGGAGTCACGTTCCAAGTAATTTTTTCCACCGTTCACAGCTGTGATTCTAGTAAAAAATTGAAATCTTTTTATGATATCCTGCAGTTTGGATTATCGGACTGAAGCATTAAATGAAGACATGAAGCCAAAGGAAAAGTAGGAACACAGTCAGCAAATATGTAATTTTATTGTTAACGAAAACTGTTTATTTATGTATTTATTTGTGTATTTCTGTTTATGTACATATTTATCGTTCGTCCGTTTATCCCTCCATCCTCGATCATTTTTATTCATACATACATTCATTCATTTATATATTCACTGATTCATTCATTTATACATTCACTGATTCATTCACTTAAGTATTCATTTATTCATTCAATCATTCATTCAGTAGTGTCATAATCAGAGAGAGCATTTTTCTTTCCAAACTGTTTTGAAAGCTTATCGGTTAGTACTGCTTGTATAGCGGGGCTCAAACTCTGACGCTGTTTGCATCTTTAGCGAAGCTATGGAAGTCGTATTTCATTAACTGAACATGATGGACATAAATGTAGTTGATTCTAAATTCAAACTATATGTTCACTAAATAAAGCCACCAATTATGATACGTATTTTGATTTTGTGGGTTCGTGAAATTAAAATACCAATTGCACAAATTCAAAATGTTCTTTACTTCCACCGAGTTACAGTTGGAACACTTGCTGGTTACATAGAATTACGTAGCGCACACAATTACAATTTACCAGTTCGTCTGTCATAGGTCCACTCTGCACTCGCAATTACGTACAACTCCTCCGATGCACGTACACAGTCTTCCAGTCCGTTCACTAGCACGGCGCTCCTCCGGCTGCTGGCCAAGAACTCACTGAACTCGTCCACTGCAGGCCTTATATAGGGAAGATCGCCGTTTCTGGAAGTCTCGCGGTTCAGAATATTCCCAACTGTTCCAGACGCAGGGAGGGGGAAAGAGATGGCTAGTGATATTTTTCCAACCATCCCCCTTGTTAGTGCTACAAGATAAATAGGTAGGCGTGGTCTGAATCCCTCCTTTCGCCTACCCGGCTGCTAGCTGGTCGATAATTAGGTGACAGTATATTAGGAAGCACAAATGACGTGTAAGTTAAAAAACCGGAATGCAAACTGCGTGTTTTGCACACATGTATCTAAAATCTAACTTTATATATACGATAGCTTACATAACAGTATAGTGAAGTGATAATGACGTAAACCATTTGTAGCTTCCTGTTGTAAATGCACAACTTTAGCATTTGGGGCACAACGTTCTAACTACAGGACAGCCCTCTCGTCACGATTGCCCCACTGCTAAATCACAACGAACTACTGTGCTGTACAGGAGAAGACAGGTACTCTCGATGTGACGTCGGCTGCGTCATCTCTAACCGCCAAATATACTCCCGAACGTAAGGCAGGTCACCACACTGAAATCTACCACCCAAGAGGAAGGAAACAGTTTGATGTGTTGGGATGCCGACAGTTTAGGAAGGACAGGAAACGTAGCAGGTATTAATAATATGTACAACTTACATCTTGGGTGTTGTAATATTAAGGCTGACTGCTTTAATTACAAAATTCATGACAGTAAAAGGTTAATTTTGGCTCCGTACTATGAGAAAATATATTGTCACCCGAACGTCGGAACTTCCTATAGAACTGGCCAGCAGGAGGGTCAGACTGAAGTATTCCGGACCACACTCACCCATTTATCTCAGTCACTAACTGAGGGGATGATTAGGGAAGAGTTCCTTGTCGCTGGCCGCCTCTTTCCCCTTCCCCTGCCGTCTGGAATCTTCGCGGTGATTCACTGAAACGAGAGACTTCGAGAAGTCAGCGATATTCCTATAAAAAGGGCCGCAGTGAGTAAGTTGAGTCAGTTCTTGGCGAGCCGCGTAGGAGCGCCGTGCTAGTGTACGGACGAGAAGACTGAGTACGTGCATCGGAAGAGTGTAACTAGCTGTGAACGTGCAGTCGAACTGTAACGGACTGACTGGTGAATTGTAACTGTGTGCATTACGTAATTCTGTGTAATTGGCAAGTGTTCAACTGTAAGTCGGTGGAAATAAAGAACATTTTGAGTTTGTGCAATTGGACTTTTAATTTCACGAACCCACAAAGTCACAATATAAAATGTAAATTTATATTGAGGAATTAAACCTTAAAGAATTAATCCTTTTAAATACATTACTCCGGTATATGGGTGATTATTGATTAATTAGAGCCAACTGAAAAATTCAATGCCATGGCCGGGATTTGAACCACAGATCTACTGGTTTCCGTCCAGTCGCTCTAACCCTTGAGCTACCATGGTCAACGTGCCTACCTGACATTAAATTCTCCACTTGACTCATTATATTTCCCGGTGGACCACTTAAGGTTCCCATATTTGAGACAACTACTTGTGGCGACTTACTATTGTAAGCACTTAATTACCAGGATTTTTATCGTATATTATTTTTTAATGTAAATTTTTATTTAGGAATTAATCCTTAAAGAATTAATACTTTTAAATACATTACTCCAGGATATGGGTGATTTTTTATTAATTAGAGCCAACTGAAAAATTGAATACCATGGCCGGGATTTGAACCACGGATCTACTGGTTTCCGTCCAGTCGCTCTAACCCTTGAGCTACCATGGTCAACGTGCCTACCTGACATTAAATTCTGCAATTGACTCATTATATTTCCCGGTGGACCACTTAAGGTTCTCATATTTGAGACAACTACATATACCGGAGTAATGTATTTAAAAGGATTAATTCTTTAAGGATAAATTCCTCAATATAAATTTACATTAAAAAATAATATACGATAAAAATCCTGGTAATTAAGTACTTACAATAGTAAGTCGCCACAAGTAGTTGTCTCAAATATGAGAACCTTAAGTGGTCCACCGGGAAATATAATGAGTCAATTGGAGAATTTAATGTCAGGTAGGCACGTTGACCATGGTAGCTCAAGGGTTAGAGCGACTGGACGGAAACCAGTAGATCCGTGGTTCAAATCCCGGCCATGGCATTGAATTTTTCAGTTGGCTCTAATTAATCAATAATCACAATATAAAACTTCAACTCGAGGTTTACCTGAAGGTCTGGTATGTTTAAAGTAATTGAAATAAAACAAAGTAATTTTTTCTGCAAATTAGAGGAGACCCATTCAGAACAGAATTACGTTGACATTTTCCGACACCTTCTCTTTCGTTTTTCTTTAACTAGTTTACCATTGTCAGGACGTAATGTCTGGGAAATTAGTAATTGAAGGCTTCATGTTGGATTGTGATCCCACAAGGGACTTCGGGGTTTGGACTTAATTAATTTCATAACAGAAAATATTTTTGGTACACATATGTCGAGCCAAGCATATACAATGACCCTGTGGCCAGTGAATGCAACCTCGGAAATCTGGTTGGGGGACATTCTTATCAAAATCAGCCAACTCTTTCTTGTGTGTATATTTGTCCTTAAATAAATCGCTAAGTTGTAAATTTAACAGTTCCATTTGGTACGTAGCAGCTACATAGAGTCCAGGATACATAGAGCTTAGATTTATTAGGCATTCATCTTTCAGGATAAGAGAAAACCTCCAACGTTAGGTCATATCTGAAGATGAATGAGATGATGTACAAATGAGCCCAGGGTCTCAGCATTTAGAGATACAGGACATTACGCTTTAGGATAAGGAAAACCCCGAGAAAAACCGTATTCATGTATCTCACCCCGACCGAGATTTGAAGTCGGATCCTCTTGAACGTGATGCAGACGCGCTACCACCTCTGCTATGAAGGAGGGCATTTACATTAAATCTGTTTATGGTATGTGGTAGAGGAAGTAAAAGAGAAGTACTAGATAAAGTAATTTGCAGAATTCAGAAGTGTTATGATGCACGTACAGTGTAAAGTTAAACATTTCTGCTTGAGGAGAACGCCATTGTAATATATATGGCCGAGATTGTGCATTCTGGATGAATGGAATACTGATGAGGTGGAAACAAGAGCGGATCGTAAGAATATGTCGGATATGCGCGAGGTAATTATTATCAGCTTGGAGCAGGCAGGGTCAAGCATGTACTTACCATGTAAGACCAAGTGATTTATAGCGGACAACACGTACTTCATATCCCGCCTCACGCGTATAACGAGACAGAGAAACATTGCAGTACGTCATGTGCTCCGCTTTATGTTAAAATGTGACGACAATAATTGTTATTTTGTTTAATCCTTTAATGCCAAGCATAGAAGAGGTTTACTAAAATTATTTACAAATAATTTCAATGGATAGAGTCAACATGAAAAATTCAATGCCATGGCCGGGATTTGAACCACGGATCTACTGGTTTCCGTCCAGTCGCTCTTAACCTTTGAGCTACCATGGCCCACGTGCCTTCCTGACATTAAATTCTCCAGTTGACTCGTATATTTCCCCGGTAGACCACTAGGGGCTCTCGCATCCGAGATACACCGTTTGTGGCGACTTACTATTGTAAGTACTTAAGTCCCAGGCTTCATCATTTAACTCTTATTATTTTAGTTAATTGATGGAAATTAATCATTTCTCCACACTAGCCGTATATAGGCTAAGATATTTGATGGATAGAGTCAACATGAAAAATTCAATGCCATGGCCGGGATTTGAACCACGGATCTACTGGTTTCCGTCCAGTCGCTCTTAACCTTTGAGCTACCATGGCCCACGTGCCTTCCTGACATTAAATTCTCCAGTTGACTCGTATATTTCCCCGGTAGACCACTAGGGGCTCTCGCATCCGAGATACACCGTTTGTGGCGACTTACTATTGTAAGTACTTAAGTCCCAGGCTTCATCATTTAACTCTTATTATTTTAGTTAATTGATGGAAATTAATCATTTCTCCACACTAGCCGTATATAGGCTAAGATATTTGATGGATAGAGTCAACATGAAAAATTCAATGCCATGGCCGGGATTTGAACCACGGATCTACTGGTTTCCGTCCAGTCGCTCTTAACCTTTGAGCTACCATAGCCCACGTGCCTTCCTGACATTAAATTCTCCAGTTGACTCGTATATTTCCCCGGTAGACCACTAGGGGCTCTCGCATCCGAGATACACCGTTTGTGGCGACTTACCATTGTAAGTACTTAAGTCCCAGGCTTCATCATTTAACTCTTATTATTTTAGTTAATTGATGGAAATTAATCATTTCTCCACACTAGCCGTATATAGGCTAAGATATTTGATGGATAGAGTCAGGAAGGCACGTGGGCCATGGTAGCTCAAAGGTTAAGAGCGACTGGACGGAAACCAGTAGATCCGTGGTTCAAATCCCGGCCATGGCATTGAATTTTTCATGTTGACTCTATCCATCAAATATCTTAGCCTATATACGGCTAGTGTGGAGAAATGATTAATTTCCATCAATTAACTAAAATAATAAGAGTTAAATGATGAAGCCTGGGACTTAAGTACTTACAATAGTAAGTCGCCACAAACGGTGTATCTCGGATGCGAGAGCCCCTAGTGGTCTACCGGGGAAATATACGAGTCAACTGGAGAATTTAATGTCAGGAAGGCACGTGGGCCATGGTAGCTCAAAGGTTAAGAGCGACTGGACGGAAACCAGTAGATCCGTGGTTCAAATCCCGGCCATGGCATTGAATTTTTCATGTTGACTCTATCCATCAAATATCTTAGCCTATATACGGCTAGTGTGGAGAAATGATTAATTTCCATCAATTAACTAAAATAATTTCAAGCTTATTTATTGACAGTAAATGAACTTACGTATGAAAACTATATGTTTCAGCATTTAGGCCCTTTTTACAACATGTTACATATGTATAACAGTTGGTATTAATGGATGCTACACTAAATCTTTACATGAAGCACACTTTTCTTTTAAAATGGCATCAAAGTGTAGAAAATGTAATTCAAAGTACACAGTTTATGTGTAGAATTTTCTAAAACAATATCTGTCCTTGTTCAAGAATAAATAGGCTTCACATTGTTCACATCAAACAATTGAATTCACATTGTTGCATGCCTTGCACCGCTCACGCGATTCCTTCCATTTGACCCAGTGATCTGTTTTGTCATTTTGACAGTCCACAATAGGAACAACAGTAGTTGCAGCTTTTTTCTTTGGCCATGTCACCAGCACTTGGTCGGCCTCTTTTAGACTTACCAGGTCCACCAAGGATCACTTAATATAATTTAATATCATCTCTTATCTGGTGGTCTCTTTCACGGCAGTCCATGGCAGGATGATACGCTTTTGGTAAAACTACCATAGGATAGACTGCGGACTCCCAACGCAGTCTGGTGGTGGGGCTAATAGGGTGGGATTCAAAACAGCCATCTCGGCTTCTTAATTCTGTAACCTGGTGCCTAATTTTAATACCAGATTTTATTCTTCCCTTATTAGTCTTCCACAGTCTGTTTGTTTGAAGGACAATCCCCTTAGGGGAGGGATCCGTCCCCTTTAGCTGCCGATGTGTGGGCGCGAGGTACCCCTCGAGCCTCTCTCTTATAGGGAGTTGTTTGGATTGGGTTAGACTCGAGGGGGCAGTGGTTCCCGATACCCGTCGGAGATTGGGTACGTCTCCGGACGGGGTTGAGGGAAGCCATTAATATTCCCGTGTACTAGCCAGCATAGCTTGTAGAAGGTGTGCTGGATCACCACGTGGCCCCACCGAGGTCATATCGGTAGCCTTCTCACTTTGGAGTTGGCGCGCGTAAGTGACGTATTCACTTCCATTCCGTCTTAAGTCCACAGGACCAGATTGGGGGGGGGGCTTCTTAGTCTCTAGGTCTTGCTCTATGGAAAACCCCATGGTGGCGCCGGGTGCCCTTTTGGGACAGCTCGGTAACTCCCTGGTCGAAAGAGGCCCGGATCCTTGGTCCTACGGATCCAGGACTAATGGAAGTAGAACCTCTGGCAATAACCGGCAATAACTGTTTGAAGGGCAATACGGTTCGGTCATGCCCATCCTGTGACACCACAGGGTGGTGGTGGTGGATACGCCACCCGCAGGGAAGACTACCGAATAACCTCGGTGGGGCCATCGGTGATCCAGCACACCAACTACTCGCTCTGCAGGCTAGTACCTGGGACTACTTAGGCTATCCTCTGCCCCTTCCTGGCTGCGGGAGCCTGGCTGGAGGCAGACAATCTCCTACGGGTATCGGGAACCACAGCCCCCTCGAGGCCTACCCAATCCGATTCCTTCCATATGACCAAGTGATCTATTTTGCCTTTTTTACAGTCCACAATAGGAACAACAGTAGTTGTCGCTTTTCACTTTGGGCATGTCATCTGCACTTGCTCGGCCTCTTTTAGAATTACCAGTTGCAGCAAGAATGAACCCAGCTACAAGGTCGCATGTTTCATCCCCATTAGCAACGTACAGTTGGCATTTAGCAAAGCCCCATTCTGAGATACATGCATAATACTTTCTCTTTTTCTGATCTATTGGTATTTATACTATGTTCAGTCTTTTGTGTACTGCATAAATTTATCTCTTCCACTTACATATCCAGCATTTCATTAGTAACCAAGCTTTTGAAGCACTACAAAGGAGAAGACAGCTAAGTTGGTGTTTCCTTCGGTATTCCGATAGATGATTGTATGTTGGGAGTAAAAATACCCTTCTGCCAGTCCAGGTGGAAAAGCATCAACTGGTGATCCTAAAAAATTATCTTGCAGTAGCCATAGGAGCATCGCTGGAACAAGTATCTAATGAAAAAAGAAAACTACTTGCCTTCTTCTCTCGAAAACACACAGAAACTGAGAAGAGATACACTTACGATCGCGAATTGTGGGCGATTTATGCATCAGATACATGGTTGAAGATCGCACAGTCACAGTACTTACAGATCACAAACCGTTGACTTTTGAATTTCACCAAAACCCAGAAAAAGCTTGTTCAAGACAACTTAGATATCTGGATTATGTGTCACAATTCACAACAGATTTGAGACATAGCTCAGGAAAAGGCAACATAGTTGCAGACTTGCTTTCCCGATTAGAGACGACCAGTTCTCTCGACTACACCAACATGGCAAGATTGCAAAAGGATGATCCCGAACTTCAAAAAACCTTCTTCAACAAAGCAAGAAAAGTTCCCTGAAACTTTCACTATACTGTGATGAACATAGTCGCCCATTTGTGCCCGGATCAATGCGCAAACAAGTTTTCGACTTAATTCACAACTTGTCTCGTCCGTCTCCTAAGCGCACATCACGACTTATACGAGACAAATTTGTATGGGGTTTCATTGATAAACAAGTGAAAGAGTGAAAGCTTGGGCAAGAGCTTGTATCAACTGCCAGCGTTACAAAATTGGCAGACACATAAAAAGTCCGTTGGGAATATTTCCGCACGTCCAGCAAAAATTTGAACACGTGCACTTGAATATCGTGGGGCCACTTCCACTATCACAAGATTATAGACACATCCTGATAATCATTGATCGATTCTCTTCTTGGCCAGAAGCAATTCCGATAAAAGACATTTCAGCAGAATCTGCTGCACAGGTATTTGTTTCTGAATGCATTTCAAGATACGGAACTCCTTACAACCTCACAATCTAATTCAACATCTGCAGGCACATGATCAGAAGAGTAATTTTGATCTGCAGAGTCATCTTGAAAATTTTCGACACTAAAGGTTACCTCTTTTTCTTCGTGTTCTAATTTTGAAAATTCAGAAAAATCACTGTCTAAATAACAGAAAATGTCACGGATTTCATCTTCAGATAACCAAAAACAATGATTTAAACACAAATAAACATCTACATTTGAGCTTTTGGGATGACTGTACCTAACCTTAAATGCGCAATGTTGTAACGCATATAAAATTAATGCTGTCAAGGGCGGATCAGCCACGTTTAAAGCATATAAAGGGGTTTAAACCATTCTAATACCATTTTTCTGCAGATTTTTCTCATATTTAAGTACACAGGAGTGGCTTTAATCCTTAAAACAATAATAATTTACACACCCTGTGTGCCATTGTTCCTCACCACAGAACAACTGAATTGAACTTTACACAGTCACCACCAGGGGCGAATAATTACTGCAGAACCCACCAGAGTGCATTCCTAGGATTGATACAGATATGCTACAGCAGGCATTAGAGGAACAGCATATTTTGAGTAGAAATAAGGAGGAAAACTCCCAATGTTAGACATATGTAACAAGGATAATTATAAGGTTAATGACATTTAAACGTTTAGAGGCAACGCTAGAAGCTGTTCTAGTTTTTACGCTTACTACCACATTTCTAGCAGGTAGGGATGAAGCAAAGTAGCTACACGAAGCAAAAAATCTCCTAGGAAATTTTAACAGGAAGTCAACTTCATCTTAATTCAAGCATAGTCCTACAAGTTAGCAATTATAATTTATCTAAAAGAAGCCTTGGCCATAAATATATATACAAGTATCGTTTTGTAAGTCTGGTATCAAAATAAGAATACATTTGTTTTCGTGAACATGTCACCTTATTTCTTGACATACTCTCCATTGATGTCTATACTCTTGGTCCAGCGAATTTTCAGCTTTTTCATTCCTTGGGAAATTGGGTTCCGTAAAGGTCTGCAAAATACTAGTTGACGGAATATAACTTCCTCATTTTATGAACATTTCCTATCACCAAGCCAAATTTTCAAGTTTGGGAAGCGGGAGAAGTCACTTGGGGCTAAGTCTGGTGAATAAGGTGGATGAGGAAACAGTTCAAAGCCCAACTCATGCACTTTCGACATTTTGATTGCTCATGTGTGTGATGGTGCATTATCCTGGTGAAAGAGCACATGTTTGGGTTACAATTTCGGTCTCTTTTCAGTCAAATCATGTTGCAAACAATCCAATAATGAATTGTAATGGTTTCCAGTTATGGTTCTGCCTTTCTCCAAGTGTTTATGAGTGTGTGTGTGTGTGTGTGTGTGTGTGTGTGTGTGTGTGTGTGTGTGTGTGTGTAGTGTTTAACGCCCGCTTTTACTACATATGGCACCGCAGGCGATGACACTGATGATACATGAGTTGAAGATGGAGCACCGGTGGAATGAGATGGCGGGGGAAACCGGAGATCCCGGAAAAAACCCGCCCCAGCGCCGTGTTTTCCACCACAAATCTCACTTTGAGGTCGCCTGGGATAGAACCCGAGCCGCCTTGGTGAGAGCCAAGCGGTCCAACCACTGAGCCACGGCGCGGCAAGTGTCTATGAGAATTACTAAGTGAAGATCCCAAAAATAAGTAGCCATCGCCGTACCAGCCGGCAAAATGCTCCTTGCTCACTTTGATGCATTTTCACCAATCTTTGTTAATTATTTAGCTACTGTTTTGCTTTTGGTGTGTAATGATAGATCCAAGTTTCATCTACAGTCACAAACCGGTGCAAAAGTTCCTGAGAATTTCAGTCAAACATCGCCAGACATTTGGTAGAAATATTCTTCCGGATTCACTTTTGGCCTACTGTGAGCAATTTTATGGCCACGCCGTGGCTCAGTGGTTAGACCACTTGGCTCTCACCAAGGCGTCCCGTGTTCGATCCCAGGCGATCGCAAAGTGAGATTTTTGGTGGACAACACGACGCTGGGGTGGGTTTCTCCGGGACCTCCGGTATCCCCCGCCATCTAATTCCACCGGTGTTCCATCTTCATCTCATGAATCATCAGTGTCACCTTCTGCGGTACCGTATGTAGTAAAAGCAGGCGCTAAACACTACACAATCAATCAATATGAGCAATTGCGGCACCCAACTTACACACAGCTATTTCATTGTTAATTTTCCATTCAGGTTATTGTGTACTGACTCAGTTCAGATGCCTACAGCCTCAGCAATCTCACGAAATTTGATTTGGTGGTCTTGCATAACCAGATCGTATATATATATATCAATGGGGTCCTGTGTGGTGGCTACCAGACTGCTATTCATCTTCAGTGCTTCTACAAGAACGTTTAAATTCATGAATCCAAAAGTAAACAGTCATCAGTAATGGCGCAGAGTGCACGTGAACTTCTAGTTCAGTTTTGACTTATCCAACTCTTTAAATGAGAGCTGCAAGCTCGTTAACCCGGAAGTCTGGATAACCCGGACCAGAACTGAATAAAAAAAGAAATGTTCAACGTTATGAATGAACACTTGTTGCTATTCTCTGTAGGTACATTACTCGAATTCTCTTGCCAGCGGGCGAGATTGCATTTACATCACCTGCTTTGTACCAGGTTGGAAGAAAAACTTTGAATTAGTTGTGTCTTGGAGTGTGTGTGTTTGTGTGTGTGTGTGTGTGTGTGTGTGTGTGTGTGTGTGTGTGTGTGTGTGTGTGTGTGTGTGTGTGTGACTTGACAGAAAACAAGATTGAAGAAGAAGAAATAATATGGTGGAGGAAAATTTTATAAACAATTTTAAAACTATGGATGGCTGTTCCGATGATAATGAATGATACATTGACAATGACGGAGTTTATAAACCGATTACAGAGGAAGTATTATAGCACCATGCAGTGTTACTGAAATTGAAAGTAAAGAGTATTCAGATTCAGACAGTGTTGACGAACCAGCTGTGGTTAAGACCCACGTACAAGCAGTACCAAACATAGAGAAATTGATGTTTTATTTCGAGAGTCAAGACAAATGAACGTCTAATGTTAAAGCGGATGCGAGATAAGCGATACACTAAACTTAGACAACAGAAGCTCGCTGCCTTCTTTACTACCGACTAGTTTGTAGTACAATACAGATACATAGACTATTACAGTACATAAAATGTATGTGCTTTTAGGTGACAGTGTGCCAATAATAATGTATAAACTGCATTACAAATATTTCAGTGATATTGTATTTCTTTCATCGTTTTTGCGTCATTAGTTGGATAACCGAAGTTTCTTTAATACGGATTGGTCCTAGTTCCAGTTGTTCCGGATAAATGAGGACCTACTGTATTGGGCTTTGAAATACTTTTACTCTTATCTTTAATTTTTATTCAGGTTTAATAATTTACTTTTAAACGTTTTATTAAGCAAAGCTGTAATAGCTGCTTAGGGATCTCTCACAGCATATAGGATACTGTAAGTAAAATCTATAAGGAAACGATATACAGTGCGATCCATTTAAACCTGAACCATTTCAATAGCCATAATATCCCTTTAGAAGGTTCATAGAATGTAGATATTTATTCTTATGATTTCAGTGTCTCTGGGAGAATTGGCAACACTGACAACTGTTGACATTTAAGCGCAAAATGTCCGAAGACCCTGACCTTCTACCCGGAAGTGATGGAAAACTCCGGGGCTCTTTCCATAAGTCAATACCTGGTTTCCTAAACCCCCCCCCCCCCATCGACAACATCAAGACGGGATGGAAGTGGATACGCCACTTACGCGCGTCATCCCCGCAGGGAAGACTACCTAATAACCTCGGTGGGGCCGCCTGGTGATCTAGCACACCTTCTACTAGCTCTGCAGGCTAGTACCCGGGACTTATGAGGCAACCCTCTACCCCCTCCGGGCGGCCAAGTCCTGGCCATAGGTACCCGATTTCCCGCGGGTGTCGGGAACACACTGCCCCCTCAAGTCCAACATAATCCGAACAACTCCCCGAAGGGAGGGGCTCGGTTGACAGTTGATTTTCTTTTGTTGTGATGTTCTTTGATACGACTATAGACACTGAAGTTTATATGGGTATCCTCAAGACATTTGTGGAGCAGCTGTATGATACTGAATTGAGAGGAGGTTATTTCCAGCAAGATGGAGCAACGTGCCATTCATATAATTACACCATAGGACTTGTAACAAGTTTCTTTGATAGTCGAATAATCTCAAAAGGTCTGTGCCCCCCAGATCCCCTGACCTAACCCCACTGGATTTTTTCTTGTGGGGGTATCTAAAAATAGAGTGTACAAGAATAGACCACGGACAATTGATGTTCTCAAAGAATCCATTCAAACCGAAATAAGTAACTTTGGCGAGGATACTCTCCGTAAAACTTCAGAGAATATGGTGAGACGAGTGGAAACATGAATAGATGCTGGTGGAGGACACTTCCAAAATTTTCTCTGAGATATAAATAGTGTAATGTAATCTCCCAATTGTGTATCATGTTCACCCAAAGTTGCACGTGTGTCGTATTATTGGTTCAAATGTTATGGCCTTTTGAAATGGAGCAGGTTTATATGGATCACACTATATATTAATACCTTTACAATGTCTTTTGCTTGAACTGTATAATCCATGTGCTCCAAAAGACACAATTTGCTTTAAACGTTTAAACTAACAGAGGTTCTATAGGAGACTGTCGTCAGCAGGTTAAAAACAGACACATATAGGAATGATTTCGCGGAAGCTGTTCAGCTGTCCATCACATGAACTGACAGTGCCTTTGTATCACGTATCACCTCGCCTTTGTCCACAAAGAACTTGCACGGGATGTCTAAAGCTAAAAGACGACGTGCGAATTATTGAATATCGATAAAATGAACAGGTGATAGCGAGGTATTCAAGATGAATGCTTTCAAAGTATTTGCTACAGGCAGGACGAAAAACTCCGACACCAATGAAACAGGTTTGACATACCTGTAGCCCAGATGTAAGGTCACAGTGTACAAGGGCAAGTCAAAATGAACTTATCTGAGTGCGAGTACGTACGTACATCTACCCACTTGCACTTACAGTGAGTAAACAAATATGAAACAGCTTCAAATTATCAATAAAATCATATCCAATAATGAGAAATCATACACACTGGATATAATGCATAAGAAGCTATTACAGACAATAAAAATACAGAATAATATATATAATATATATAATATATATAATATATAATATATAATATATATAATATATATAGGGTTGTTTAATAAAGAATGATCATAATTTTTTACGGTTATAATTTTGGCACTAAAGTTCAAACCTATTATATTCTGTTAGCTTAATGTGAAACAAACACGCCGTAGTAGTTTCATTGTTGGTACTCCTGGTTCCCGCCTGTGAGAATCAGGTAAGTTCAAACATCTTCCGTATCGCCTACCGCTGCAATGGAGGTAACACGCAAGAAATAATATGCGGCTTTGAAATTCTGCTTTCGTCTCGACAAATCTTCCATTGAGTCCTATACAATGTTACAGGAGGCCCATGGAAAGTCTGTTCTTCCCTACAGCACAGCTCGAAGGTGCTTTAAAACGTTTAAAGAGGGGAGACAAATTTCAAAGGAAAGTGAAACCGCTGCTCCACTTACTGCTCTTACCGAAGAAAACATCAATACTGCTGTTGCCATTGTGAGTGGGGATCGATGAATTACCTTAAGTTCACTTTCTGAAATACTGAACATTTCATTTGGTGCCACCCACACATTGGTGACAAAAAAATGAGACGTGTTTGTGTGTGATGGGTTCCAAGACTGTTGATTCCCGAACAAAAGGATATTCACATGCAGTTGAAGTTGATACCCGCCTCGGTAGGGTAGATGGTAGCGTGTCTGCCTCACGTTCAAGAGGTATCGAGTTCGAATAAAGGTAAGGGTGAGTTGCCTGAATAAGGTTTTTTCCGGGGTTATCCCTTATCCTTAAAGAAGAATGTCGGGTAGCTCTAAGCTCCATGGACCCTGGACACATTTGATCATCATTTCACCCATTTCAATCACCGTCCGATACGACTGAAGGTTGGACGACGTAAAATTACAAAAGAAGAAAGAAAGTTAAGTTGATGTTAGAGGAAAATCCGGAGATTATATCAAACGTAATCACTACTGATGAAACTTGGCTATATAATATTGATCCTGAAGGCAAACAGCAAAGCTCAGTTTGGAAATATGCTTTATCACCAACCCTGAAAAAATAAGAAGTGGTTGTTTCTGCTGGGAAGGTTATGGTCATCTCTTTCTTTGATATTCATGGAATGGTTTATTAGCATATTGCACCTGCGCACACATCAGTAACTTGAAAATAATACAGGGATGTCCTGAAAACACTGCAAGTCCATATCAGGCGCAAAAGATCGCATTTCTATGAAGCAGGGTGGATGCTGCCACACGATAATGCGCAGCCGCATATTGCCAATGTTGTTGCTGAATAACTTACAAAACTCAACGTGAAGTTCATCCCTCACCCTTACTATAGTCAGGATTTAGCTTCATGTGACTTTTTTCTATTCGTTAACTTGAAGAAACCCCTGTGGGAGGCATTATGCATCATCAGAATCAGTGGTGAAGGCTGCACAGGCGATTTTGAAGGATCTCTCAAATAATGGTTTCCAGCATGTCTTTGAAGACTGACAGAAACGCTGGGATAATGTATCGCATTCAGGGGAGACCATTATGAGAAGGACCATCAACATTATGAGGATGAGTGAAGGTACGTTGTCAAAAAAAAAAAAAAAAAAAAAAAAAAAAAAAAAGTGATCATTCTTTATTGTACAGCCCTCATATTTCCGTGCAAAATAAACCTTGGAGCACCCAAACAGAACTTTCAATACCTTTTTGGACTTCCCCCGTGTATAATGACGAATGGGTATAATTCTTACCAGATTAGTAGTGTACGAAACTGAAATTATGACCTAATCTCCATGGAGCCTCCTTATCATCTGCTTCTCTGAAGACATTGGGGAATGCTGGTTAGGTTAATTACATTCCCCGATTTTCCTGTCGTATTTCATCTTCATTATCATTTTATATTATCTCTCCTCTGGTCACTTCTTTCAGGGCCGAAGCAACGGCAGGTGTCTTCGGCGTTGCAAGACAGCGCTATGCTTTTGGTAAAACTACCTCCTCCGGTAGTACGGTCTGCGGATTCCCAACCCAGTCTGCTGGTGAGGCTGTTGCCGGATCGCAGTAGGGTACGATGTCAGTTGTACTGACCTACAGGGGAGTTTCCAAGTGGTCAATAGTATGGAACCTGCCCACTGCGTCATCGTGACTCATTGGGATGGAAACACTTTCTCCTTTCACCTCAACCTTACTTGAGGGGATGCCCCAATTGCGGCATAGGTACCGTAGACCAAGTTCGAACTTCCGTGTCGAATCCCCTCCGTAGCGGATTTCGGTCCACTAAATTCTCAGCTGGATTTAACTCCGGTGATTTTGGAGGTGGATGGAGAATGTGAAGACAGTTGTGGAGTAACCATTGCTGAACAACCTCTTTCATTGTCTTCATACAACCTAAAACTGGCACCGAAATACCGCTCGCAGAAGTGAAGGCATGTAAATGCTCACCAATGATCATGCGGAGTACTGTTGCCAAGCGTGGTGGGTTTACCGACAGAAGTTCTGTACATAGCACGTTTTACACGCCAGAAAATGCTCCGCCTCTTTTTCCCGTAATTAAACAGCACATTAAATATTGATGAAGCATTAAACTCTTACCTTGACACACGTCACAGCAGTACAACAGCAAGTACGGTTTCCAATCCAGTAACCTGCTTTCCAGCTTCGCCGCTTTTTCCCGAAAATTGAAATTTAGGCACGCTCCCTTTGTTCGGAGGATGAAGCTGTTTCACTACAAATTCGTGATACTGTAAGTACACTATCTACATCACAAGCTTCTACAGTTAGTTGCTCGGTTTTTGAAAAATCTACATTTGCCCTATATTCTGGATTGAAGACCAAAAACTTGTTCACATTAAATATATATTTTCTGCCCTAAGAATGTACCACTTCACGTTTGCTGATCGAAAAATCTCTTGTCGCAGCTTCGAGGGACTTGTTGACGCATTCGGTAGTCTTCCTTATGGGGTTGACGCGTGTAAGTAGCGTATCCACTTCCACTCTGTAATGGCGGGGGCAGGCTTGATAGGCTCCAGTTCAGATGTATATTTTTATCTTGAAAAGTGCAGAGCGATGCGCAGTGGTATCTGGACGAGTCCACCTCAAAACGGTTACAACTGGAGGGGAGGGCACGTCAGTTGTGTACCAGTTGCGAGCAAGTAAACACGTGCAGAGCTACTCGGTAACACTACAGCTTGTTTCAAAATGTGCTTGTCTCCTGGTGCCAAGAGAGCATTTATAAATGACGCCTCCTAGCAGCACATTAGGAAATAAAGTGCTACATTTTAAAACACGAGAAATATTAACCAATATCCATAGATTTATAAAAAAGGAACAATGGTCTGGGTCAGTTATAAAAATCTGGGGATGGATATCTGAGGGAACAGTTGTGTCTGAAAGCAGTTTAGGAGAGTTATTAAGGAAAGAAAAGCCCTTGGTGCTAGTGCAACAACGTCCTTCTCTATGCCCAGTAAACAAAAATTAAGAACATGCACAAAATCTAATTGGGATGTTTTAATTCAGAAGTAATTAGGCGAACTATGAATAATTTTTAAAGCACAGAAAAACAAAGACCAACTTTGAAGAAAGTGCTTATGAAGCTAAAAAATTCTGCTGACTTCCAAGGCAGTGTCTGAACATTAAGATTTTTTTTGAAGCTAGGATTATTTGAAAAAAAAAAAGAGCAATAAAATAAAACACTAAGCGTGACAGACAAATTTTAATCGAACATCGCACCATACGTGCAAGAAGGCTAAAGTATTTACTAAATATTCGGAGATATCGAAGTGATGTTTATGAAGTTTTTATGATGAAACTTATATAAATACAGCATATACTGGACCATATGCGTGGAGTGAAATACGTTACAGGGACTCTGCAGCGATATTGAAAGGCCGACAGTTGTTTATCGTGCCTGCTGGAGGAGAACAGGGTTTCTTTCCAAATGTCTATGTACTATTTAAGATCCAATAAAAGCGTGGAGATCACTACCATAGTAAGAATTACAACTCAGTTTATAGGAGCTGCAAAACCGGCGAGAGTTAAATATGTTTTTAGACACCTTATTCCCCGCCCTCCTCTCTCGTAATCTTACGCGTGTGACGCATTGTGGCGATAGGTGCACTATCCCCAGCACAGTTGCTACTCATCCCTACCGTGCAGGATTCCTGTCAAGATAAAATAATACATCTGTACTTGTTCCACAGGAAAGAGCCCTGGAGTATGCCCGGCGCCTCTTTTGGGGACAGCTTGAAAACTCCCGGGTGAGGAGAGAGGACGGTTTACCCTCCGTGTAGGTACTCTCACGCGAAATGAATGTGGTGAGGCCCCACTAGACTAGCTCGGAAATCAAAGAACGTCGTGCCCGAGGAGGAAATTTTCCTCAGAGTATATTGCCGAGAACCCAACGACACTACCCTGAAAGAGACCACGAGACGGTAAACCACTGGAAAAAACCATGGACCAGGTACAGTGACTGTCATATTTTGGACCAGGTGGTCTGTATATGTAATGTGCTTGTGTTTCAAAACTGATAAACTCTTAATTCTATGCTCCTTATACGAGGCCTGAGTCAGTACCGTTTTGCGATTCCGCTGCCGGAGCGCTACGGTCGGCGTCCCGCGCATGCGCGCAGGGTTACTGAAGATTTGGTGCAGAAAGTGGACGAAAAGGTGAGAGAAAACAGACGCTTTACAATTTCATCATTGTGCGACTATTTTCCTCAATATTCTCGTAGTGTTTTGTATCGCCTTGTGACCGAGAACTTGAAGTACCGGAAATTGTGTTCACGTTGGGTTCCGAAAATGTTGACGGATTTGCACAAAACCCAACGTTTAGGCAGTGCATTGACTTTCCTTGAGCGGTACCACAATGAAGGTGAAGAATTTTTAGACCAAATTATTACTGGTGACGAAACATGGGTGGCCTACGTCACACCAGAATCGAAACAACAATCCATGGAATGGCGACATTCATCATCACCCACAAAAGTGAAGTTTAAGCAAACAATTTCTGCCCGGAAAATCATGTGCACAGCTTTTTGGGACAGAAAAGGAGTATTGCTAGTGCAGTTTCTGCCTCGTAATGAGACAACCAATGCAGCGTCTTATTGTGAGACATTGAATAATCTGCGTCGTGCAATCCAGAACAAAAGACGTGCCAAGTTGAGTAAGGGGATCGTTTTGCTGCATGACAATGCCCGTCCACATGTGGCTAATCGAACCAAAGATCTCATCAAATCTTTTCAATGGGAAACTCTAGATCATCCTCCATTCAGCCCTGATCTGACGCCCAGCGACTATCATTTGTTCCTGCACTTGAAGAAACATCTGGGCGGTCAGCGTCTTCAAGACGATAAAGACGTCAAAACAGTTGTGATACAGTGGTTAATACATCAGGTGGCAGAATTTTATGAGGAGGGTATTCAAAAACTGGTGCCACGTTATGACAAGTGCCTTAATATTCACGGAAATTATGTAGAAAAGTAGATTAAGGTACAGGCTTTCATATAAAAATAAAATTATAGCGATATCTATGCACGTCTTTTGTTAATTCCAAAACGGTTCTGACTTAAAAAAACATGTCTCGTAGATACCGCAGTTATGGAGTTGTGACCTATAAATTATTTTAAAAATGCACAATAGCAGTTTCTTGATTTAGATAAAGAAATTCTCGTCAACATTTTTCGGACAAGGAATGATTGGCAATTCAAGGCATGCTTTATACTTATGTGCTATGTGAAGAGGTGCCAGTCAGTGCCTTACCTACAAAGCAGACACAAACATTCAGGAGTGAAATGCGGCGCAGAGGAAAGAACAGTATATATGAACAATGACAATTAGTAATATTCCATTATGAAAAGTTCGTTAAGTCATATCGGACGATGAATGGAATGGGTGAAACGATGTTCAACTGAGCGCAGGGTCCTTCGTGCTTAGATTCACCCGACATTTGCATTTCAGGATAATGGAAAACCCCAGAAAAACCTTATCCAGGTAACTCACCCTGACCGAGATTCGAACTTGGGACCTCTTGAACGTGAGGCACACATGCTACCAGCTACGCTAACGTGGCGGGCGCCATTATGAAAAGGGGAAAACATGTCGACAAATAGCAGATTTGTTGAACATGAGGAAAGGTACCGTTAGCGACATTATCTCCGATGTAAATATCAAGATAAAATTGAACATTTGTCACACTCAGGTCGCCCGAAAGTCCTCAATAAGAGAGAAGAGAGGGCAGCAATAAGAAAAGTGAAAATAATCCTCATCTTACTGCAACTGCTATTGCTGCTGAGGCTGCGATTGCCTTTAGAAAGAGGATCGGCGGAAGCAGAATTCGGAGAATGATATACCCAGAACATTACCATGGAAGAACTTCAAGAAAAACGCCTAATTTCAACAAAGTTAATAGGAGCAAGTGGCAAGGATTTGCTAAGGGGCACCTCTGCAGAGATATGGACTGGGGGAAAACAGTAATTTTCTGAGACGAGTCAAAATGCAACATTTCTGGCTCAGATGGTTGAATTATAGTTTGGAGAAAGCCCAATAAGGAATTTAGAGAATGAATTATGCAGGCGACAGGAAAATATGGAGGGGCACATTTTTTTGGTTGGGGCTGTATGTCAGTTGAAAGAGTAGGTGAGGTAATTGTTATAGACAAACACATGAATCTCCTCCAGTAACTTCTGATTTTATAAGCTAGTTTGAAGAAAAGTTCAGAAAATATGGGAATAGGAGACTGTTCTAAATTTTATCAGGCCAATGACCCAAAGCATACGACCAATAGTGTACGGCTCTCGTTGCTGTACAACTGTTCTAAAGTTGTGAACTACACAATAACTCTACTATTTTACAACTATAACTACTCGAAAAGAATGTACGAAAACTTCCCATATATTCTAAAGGTGATATGAGGAGACGACTGTAAGAGGAATGGGACAAATTGCCTGGTTCTACCACTAGCAGTTATGGTGGAGAGCATAACGAGAAGGCAGACTGAAGAGACACGGAGGCAAGGAAGAATCACTAAGTATGGCCTCCATTCTTTCTGTTTTTTCTTCTTTTTTGTACTTGTACTTTTTGTCCCAAATGATTTTAAATAGTACATTTTGTTTTAATATAATTGCATTCAGTTAGTTAGTTACTAACACTCCCCACATGGCAACCTTGGCCTTCGGGGTAAGCTCACCCCACCAAGTGATGACCGGACCCATTTCTCAGGTGGAGGCACCCAGAGGGCGGTGTCCATTACCGCCGATGATAGGGTGATAGTGAAGATGGCGGTGAGGTGAGAGGACCTACAGTTTTTACCGTGGACTCCGAACCACGTTGGGCATAGGGGATACTTCACGTGTGCTAGACAGAGGTGAAGGCGTGGATAGGGCCGACTTAAAATCACCAACCCCAGAGCCGGGAATCGAACTCGGGACCCTTAGAACGGGAGCAGCGAACGAAACCACCGCGTTACCCCGGCGCCCTATAATTGCATTCATAAGTTTTATATTTTGTGCATCATGAAATGAAATGAAACTTAATTTTTGTTATCTATATGTATAACTCTACAATATAGAGTGAGCAAAATGTAACCAAATAGGTTTGTTGTTAACCTTTTGTTATTAAATATGCAACAGCTAAACCTGTGTGAAAAATTCTGACAGTCACTGTAGGTCGGCCACGGGTCACAGACCAAACCGCTTGGGCCATTTCGCTCGGTGAAGCAATAAATTATTGAGAATTAAGAGTATAGCACATTGTTGTATAATCAGAATAAATATTTACGTAAATAAATGAAAAAAAGCGGTTAACTCAATGTTGTCTAAAAATATTTGTGAGAACGGAAATAGAAGTTGCAAACAAAGCAATAATACATATTTCACACAGTTAACTCCAGTTTTTTAAAAGAATGAAATGAGGTCAACGTTTAATATGTTTATTTCTCATCAAACGGGATAGTTTTGGATGTACAACAACCTGCATATAACTGCGTACAAAATATGAAGTAAGGGTGTGTGTTGACGCGCATCCCTCCCGCGCCTGCCTGCCTCCTGCCTGGTTCCTGGCGAGCGACCGCTATTCAGTCAGTGTGCAACTGTGTCGCGCGCGGTTCGCTCCTCCGAAACTCGGTCAGGTAAACACGTGGTCGCGGCAACATTCATGGATTTATCGTGTGCCAGTGATTAAACATTACATACAAAGTGCGTACCCGGTAATCTTGGTTGACATGTCTGTTCTGTAACAAACAATCCCATTGGCAACGGCTGATAATTAACAGTGTGACAAAAGAATATCGTAAAGTCACTCACTCCTCTTTGAAGGAGGCAGTGGGTGGGAAGTGATTGTGAATTTATTTCTATTTTGTGTCGCTTGGTTTACCTAAATTTGACTGACAAGAAGAGGACTGCTAGGAAGACCGAAGAACAGGAGGGATGGCGCGCATCCTGTGCTGCATAGCGATTTTCATCGGCTTCACAGCTACAGGTGAGTACTCATTAAATATTGTGAAGGTGCAAATGAACGTTAATGCGCCAAATGTGCCCGGAATTTAAGTAAAACTCTTGTCTGTACTCATACCTTCAGTGTCGTAGCGCTTCAGTCTCTTCAACTTTTTTTTTCTGCTTCGCTAAACTTCAACCTTCAGCTGTTTTTTACAACAGCTGCATACCACCAAGTGTATGAAAAACAATAACTAAATGAAGGAAATTATAATTTGACATTTCTGAACTCAAGAAGTAATTTATTTCTCCTTTATTTGTGTATAAATCAACAATACTATCCACCAACTTGGACTTAGCTGAAGTAAGCTAATGATTCTAGAATTTTATTCAACTACTTCCTCCGTTAAGAA
The DNA here is from genome assembly GCA_030765055.1 of Mantis religiosa. Classification (NCBI taxonomy): domain Eukaryota; kingdom Metazoa; phylum Arthropoda; class Insecta; order Mantodea; family Mantidae; genus Mantis; species Mantis religiosa. The sequence continues at coordinate 23,352,578 of CM060951.1, read as the reverse complement.
ATAACAAGTAGATGACGTATTGGATTCCACTCAATAATTTGATATTGAAATTGCACCGAAAGTACAAAAAATTATGTAAATGTGATTGGAACAACTCAAAAATCAAAAGTTGCTCAGGAGACCAAGATTATAATGTTCGCATAACCCAGATACTTTTTAAAATTTTGATATTATCATAATAAATGAAATCCATATATTGAACTCTTTAGGAATATTCTCAAAAGAACTCGTCATTCTATATACTTTTCATAACTTGAAATATGTAAGCGATAGACAAACTCTCATTACGTAAAGATGTAGCTGTTAAAACATATAATTTAGATTTTTTGTCAGGTGAACGATTTATTTATGTGTGTTTTAACAGAGCAATGCTCCAATTAAGTAGCTACATAGTAATTATACAAACTTGGTTTAGATATAAAATGTAACAACAAGGAGAATACAAAATTTAATACAAAAAACTAAGACTGAAAACATACAAATTTAAGTGCAATACAAAAAGCAACAAAGGAGAATACATAAATCTAAGAATAAAACCAAAGGATATATCATTAAAGACAACACGCTGGTAGCTGTTATCATAATATATACAGCGTAAATAACACAACTGAACATCACATGTGGTAAATTCCTGTGTTTAATTGCTCCTTAAATTGCTTGTATGGGAAACTATGACCTAGTTCTGTTTTTGAAGAGGAGTTAATTGTATTTGGAACTTACCTTAAAATAGGAGAATTTCATGCGATAGCGTTTTTGGTGTCCTAAACTGAAGTAATTGACGGGTTCTGAAATTTGTAATACTGGCATTCAAGTCATTTGAACAAGTAATTCTTTGCTTCACGTGAGACATTTCACAAGTTTATACAGCAATCAGTAAGTCTTCTACGATTAGAGAGTGAAGTGTCATTTGTTTTTTCATCTGTTGGCCCTTGCAAAGAGTAGGAATTACAAAGATATCGTATAGCAAAGAGCTATGCCTTAAAACATTTGAGTATCGCTTACAGCCTGCTCTATTCCCACATTCTCTTGCACCTGCAGGAAAATTGGCAATGAGGTAGTGCTTGTCTCAGCTAAAATGAAGGAAAGGAATGTGCGTTTATACAAGAGTAGAGAAATTCATGCCAGTGCGAAGGATTTCTCCACTTTTAGTAACCTTGAACTTCACATGCAGAGATAGCAGTCCCTGGGGGTATAAGTTGATTAAATTTAATACTCGTTTATTGGGCTAAATACAGAGTCTAGTTAGCGTGAACTTAACATTGCGTGAATGACTTCCATTGGTAATTGTTTTAATTGTTTCGTGTTACTGCTTCACGCTGATTGGTTTTTGGCTATCACGAGATGTCAAACTTGTAGGAAATAAAAGGCAATAGCTATGAACTTTTTAAGTTGCATCGCATTAATTATGTCTCTAATTAATCAGCGGTGTTAGATTTGCTGTTTAAATAACTATTAGTATGATAGGTCGATCGTAACTCCGGAGAAATTCTACTCAAAGGACCTTTCTAATATAGTCGATGTAATTCCAGTGCTTTCTAAGCTTTCTGAATGACATATTACTATAAATATTACGGTCAGGACGGCGTAACATTAAATACCTGTGTTTGTCAAATGACACATATTCCAAGAGTTATCAATAAATGTTAGTGCAAGTAAAACGACAGCAAATAAATATAAATACACAGCATAAATTTATTAACCCATAATAGATAATAATACGTTCTATCCGCCACTCTAAGAATAAACACATTATTGCATGATACATTTGTTATTGAAATGTCGGCATTTTACTGTCACACATAAATAATCTCTACAAAGAGCTGAATTTTCTCTACCAGGGTCAATACGAGACAAAAACACATCATTGCGCGATACTTTTGTTACTGAAAAGGATACATTTTACTGTTAGAGATGAATAATCTTCGCAAAAAGTGGAATTATCTCTATCAGAATCGATATGAGGCAAAAACAAATCACTACGCGATACTTTTGTTACTAAAAGGTAGGTCTTTTACTGTTAGATATGAATAATTCCTGCATGGAATCGAACTATTTCTACCAGAGTCAATATGAGACAAAAACACGTCATTACCCGATACTTTTGTACTGAAACGTAGGCCTTTTACTGTTAGACATGAATAATCTTTGCAAAGAGTCGAATTATCTCTAGCAGAGGTAATATGAGACAAAACACATCAATATGTGATACTTTTGTCATTCAAAAGTCGGCCTTTTACTTTTGGACATGAATAATCTCTGAAAAGAGTTGAATTATATCTACCGGAGGCATTATAGCAGTTCAGGCTGAAGAATAAGGTTAAAATTTTCGGGAGAAAAGCACATTATTCTACGTGAACACCTGCTCTACTATACTTTTAGATACATGATACATGTTATAATCTCACTGAGTATTGATTGCCTCGTATATGGCTTAGTCCCGATGTTCAATTTTTCTTTAGCTATATAGAAGCAAGAAACATTCGACATACGTTCACCACAGATCAGATTATTTTAGTACCTGTGATTTCTCTAAAAATAAGCTAAAATCGCTTCCGTACAAATATTCCTAAGACTTTTTGAACTGCACCATTTCCTAAAACATAAATGCTGTCGTAAATTGCAGGTGGCTTGTGTGGCATCTAACATTTACAATTGCAGCTTCTTCTGGAATTTCTTCAGGTATAACGCTTTCATTTGTTGCTTTTGCACCATCATATTTATTATTATTCTTTGCTGTTCAGAGCTTGAAATGTTATTTTAAACCCAGTAAAAACAGTGATTCTAAATATTTTGTTAAACAGTTTCTAATATTTATGTAATTCATAACTTAAATCGACTTTTTATTGAGCAACGGATAAAGTTATTTATGGGTCTGGCAAATTTTGATGTTTAGAATGGTCTCGGCGCTAACTTCTCCGGCGTTACATTTTTTTTCACTCGCTATTAAACACAAGCTTTCCTCGCAGCTCCATAAATAACTATTCTTTTTTCAGATTTGGAGATACTTTTTTGTGCTGATATTTACATTGATTATTGTAGAAAGAAGCATAGAGTGAGATATAAACAAAACCGATATATCAATTGGAACAGCGGTATTCTCTGGTGTATTTGGTCTATATCATTTAAAATTTCGATACTAAAAGTTAATTTATTATCTACGAGACAGGTGTACTATGATTGCAGGTAAATACCCTAACAGTTATATTATCAATGACTTTTGAAAATTCTTTATTCCATATAAATAAAACCCTAAAGCTTTCCAGAAATAACTAACTTCAACAGGATGGAAAAACGCTAAGTGTGGTGTGACGTAATGTGTTTGCACTGGAAGCAGGAAATTACGAACTTTAAAAGTGGCACACATATTAATGGAACCATAAATCCTATCCTGCAAGTGCAGTTATAGCGCTCCAGTGGCATAGGAGACTTTAGGCAAAAGCGTTTTTGTTAAAACGTTCCTATCTGTTTCTCTAGAGAGGGCATTGATGACAGTCAAAGTGACTTTTGAGCACGCTTAAAGTGACTCGATTAATTTGTGCTTAAAGGCAAAAACCGTATACAGTCAAAAATATAATTATAAATTAAGCTTATAATACAATACTTATTGCCACGGACAAGACCAATGTGTTTGGAATGGAGTTTGGTGAAAGTAATGCTTAACTGCACAAAATTGCTACAAACCCGTAGTGAGGTATACTCATATGTCAGTGGACTACACGCTGCCACCAGGGCTCAAAAAGGGCCCCAAAGTTTTCCAGTACTTTCAAGCGATAGGTGTTAGCGTTTGTGCCTCACGTTCAGGAGGTCGTTCAGGGTGAGTGATCTATACAAGGTCTCTTTCTAGGGTTTTTCCATATCCTGAAAGATAAATGTCGCATAAATCTAAGTTTTATAGACTCTGCATTCATTTATGCATCATTTCATTCATCGTCAGATATCACTTAACGTTGGAGCTTTTCTCTTATCTTGAATGGTAACGCAAAGCTCTATGTACCCTGTAGTCATTTGAACATCATTTCATTCATCGCGCGATATGACTTAACGTTGGAGTTTTTCCTTTATCCTGAAAGAGAAATATCTGGTAACTGTAAGCTCCGTGTACCGTGGACTCATTTGAACATCATTTTATTCATCGTGCGATATGACTTAACTTTGGAGGTTTCACCTTATCCTGAAAGATAAATGTTTGGTAACTCTAAACTCTGGGTACCTTGTACTCATTAGAACATTATTTCATTCATCGTCCGATATACTTAACGTTGGAGATTTTCTGTTATCCTGAAAGATAAATGTCTGGTAGCTCTAACCTCCATGTGCTCTGTACTCATTTAAGCATCATTTCATTCATTGTCTAATTTGACTTAACGTTGGAGGTTTTACCTTATACTGAAAGATAAATGTCTGGTAACTCCAAGCTTTATGCACTCTGTACTCATTTGAACATCATTTAATTCATCGTGCGATATGACTTAACTTTGGAGGTTTCCCTTATCTTGAAATATAAATGTATGGTAACTCTAAGCTCTATGTACACTGTACTCATTAGATCATCATTTCATTCATCGTCCGATATGACTTAACGTTGGAGGTTTCCTCTTATCCTGAAAGATGAATGTCAAGTAGCTCTAAGCTCTATGAATCCTGCACTCATTTAAGCATTTCATTTATCGTCCTACACGAAAAATACAAACCCAGATCAATAGATATTCTTATATGTAAAAGAGTCCATGGGAGAAAATTCCGACACACCGGCCGAAATTAATAGCGCTAAAAAACAAAACAGAATTTTAATATTTACACTACGTACACAGTGGTAGAGAAGAAACTGAATTTCATCTGAAACTTGGGTATCACGGTTTCACCGAGAATGAATTTAAAAATACGATACTTCAAATAAAAGTTAGCATTAAAACGAAACCGTGTATCTAATTTCAGTATATATCAAATATACTACAGTGAGGTTTGCAATAAAATTCTCAGAATTAGCTACCTTTACGTAGAAATTATTTCGAAATATTTTAGTTTCTGTTAAATAACGTTCAATTTCGTTTTAAATACCGTATATAAAGGATATTTACATAACAATTCAATCTTGTCTATTTAATTCGTTAGATATAGCTATTAAGTGTACTTCTTTCGCAAAGAAAGTTATATTAACTTTACATAACTGATAAATCTTAAACTATTTACAAAAACGAACCACGTAGAATGAGTAGATCCTTTTAAAATACACAGCTTATTTCGAAATCGTTTATTGTGCATTTGGTAGTCTTCTAGGGCTCCGTAATTATTGCCTTTAATTCTCTCACACTAATTTGTAATGCCTTCTCAACAAATCCTTGCCATAAAGGAGTACGAACCTTAAATGTCGACATGTAAATGAATTTCTATAGCATGTGCTATCATATTAATCAACTTATATCGATTAAATTGAGGTACATAGGATACCAAGCATTTGCAAGAATGATTTGTATATTCGCTAACAGAGGGCAGAGAGGGGCACCTGAATGCGACAGATCAAATATCCAACACGCTGTATGATGCTCATTTGTTCTTAAGCGCAGGAAACCTTCACATCATTTGTTCAACTGTAATTATGCATTAAAACTTTAATGATTATTATACCTTGTCGCTAATACAGAAATGAAAATCCACAATTTACAATAAATGGTAATGTTAGAGACGGCTTTCTAACAACCTATCTGTTTAACTAAAATATATTCATAAAATCGCAATGTATCTGTATATTAGCTCATCTCCAACTTAAGGTGAGACAGTACGCCCTATCTCACCTTTGTTAAAATATTCAACTTCATGAGCCGTTTTTTCTGAAACTATTATCAGCATATACATGAAAGGTTTATAACATGTTACGTGGTCCTTAGGGAGGATACTGATCTACAATGAAGCTTTTATTTACAGTTTGAAGTTATTTATATATATTTTTTCTTTCATTACCTTTTCTGTAATTTTTAGCATTGAAGACACCATTAAATTGAAACGATATATTTTTGTTGGGATTTTGATGAGATGATCTACGAGTGGATTAACTTGAAGCCCCAGGTTGGGAAGCCATCTTGCCGCTGAATCTTGGGTTGATGACCAGATGCAGATAAATTTCTCACCTTTGGTGACGATATTGAAGAAATCTATAAGTTTCTCCTGCAACCTTGGATAATTAGGCGCATCTGTAATTGCTGAGGGATGAGATCTTTTTCTTTCCCAGGTTCGCGGTAACGGGGTTGATAAAGATAGTAGTATTATTTGTTTAAAGAATGAATAATGCTTTTATTGTTTAAAGTTGTAAACTTAATTCTTTATACACAGTTACAAATATTAATAATATAGTCTTTTTACAAACAGCGGTAGATGACACGATGAACTATTTATTTTCTTGTACACACGCTACTTATACATCTTTGATGTACACACAAAATTGTTTCTACACACACTCGGGCAGACAAATACACGTCTTACCCCTAAGGCTTTCATAAGCAGGCCCGCCTCGGTAGCGTGGATGGTAGCGAGTCTGCCTCACGTTCAAGAGCTCTTGAGTTCGAATCTCGTCAGGGTGAGTTACCTTTATAAGGTTTTTCCCGTGTTTTACCTTATCCTTAAGGACGAATGTCGTATTGCTCTACGCTCCATGGACCCTGGGCACATTTTGAACATCATTTCACCCATTCCATTCACCGTCCGATATGACTTAACTTTGGAGGACGTAAAATTTAAAAAAAAAAAATCATAAGCAGAAGAATAAAATCTTTTAAAATCTTCAACGACTTTTCATGCTACGTTGTCCTGGTTACGCCATTACCTACTTCACATTACTTCTTTATTTTATTATAAATACTAATCTCTTTGACTATTCTTAACAAAACATGAAGTATAAACGAACTGCTACAACATGGAGGTCATTAATTAAATTACTGTAGATCCATAGCATTTCTGAAGCTGCTTTTCTAATCTGTAAAATGTTCATTTACATATCTCCAATAGTTTCTGAGAAAATGTGGAAAGTGTAAAAATAAAACTACATTTTGTCAAAAACTATAGCTTACAATTTACTCTGAAGGTTTATTAAAGCATCTTTATTATTTTCATTTAGTAACAGCTTCTTTGGCAACAGCTCTTATGTAATTTTCAGCAATATTTTGCAGGCTATTTCCTAAAAGTATTGTATATTTGAAAAACCTTGTAGGGGAGTTTGGTAAGTTCATAACCTCCACACAATATTTTGCCAGCTCCAAGTCCCTTGTCAATGCATCTTAACCCATAAACAGGTCTCACAACGTTTTCATAGAGGTCACTATTAACACACTGTTGTGAAGAGCAAAATGACGTTTCAGAGCTACAATTCAGACATACAATGTTCAATTTATTCCTTATACCAGTTCTTGCACTCGATTCTTCTTGTAACCTAACCTCACAACTACATATTCTGCATGAGTTTCTTCTAGCGCTTGTCTTATAATGCCTAAGTCTAGCACAATATTAGATTGAATACAGTCTGGAACACAGTTTATATTTACATTAATATTTACATCTGTTTGTAACTTCCTTCTCGAAGCACTTGGAGGATTTGCAAATGATCGACTGCCACATGGTTATTGACGTCTACAGAAAAGGGTACCATCCTGTAGAATCTATTGCCCTGTGTCGTCTTCTAACACAACTACACTGCAGTTAGATAAATACTAAAGTGACAGTTGCTTACACACAAAACTCGATCCACGGCCACAGAATAACAAAACCAGGGAATCATTACTTCTAAGGGTAATAGAATAAAGAAGACGATATCCATGCTAACATATACCACAAAAGTTACACTAAACACAAGATCTATTGCAGGCTCCTAGATGAAACAGTTTTGAACTTATTTCAAATTTTTAAATAGATGCATAATAAGCTAATATATTGCCACCTGTCACTATATTCTTAAACTTCGTTTAAGTACACTTATAATTATAGTGCATAACTATATTTTATATCAAAATGTTTAGAAAATTGTGAACTATTTAACTACGCAAAAAAGTTGTTTTCCCATTTTTGCGTACAGTTTCACTTTTCAAAGAATCGCAATGTATCTGTATATTAGCTCATCTTCAACTTAAGAATTATCAGGCAGAAGAAAATTGTGCGTTTCATCAAAAACATGATACTGAGGTTTCACCGATAAAGCTTGTTTCGAACCATGCTCATGGAATAAAATATAATATTTATGTGAAAGAAAGAAAATTACACGTCCATAGTATAGAGGAACATTACTCAATAGAAAAAATTCAGTAAAGTTATAACAACGAGATATTTTTCAAATTACCCCCAAATTGCTTTCGTTGCTTGAATGCACGGACAGTTGCCTCCGTACCTCTGAGGTTGCTGCTGTAACTATGATAGCAGCTTGTGTAGCGCTAACACCTCGGCGCGTCACCTGGGCATTTAGAAGAACAAATAATCGATCATCCGCAGTCCAATTAATGTTGTTTTGGAACTGATTTCGTGGTTTCTCCCTTGGTTCCTGTATTTCTGTCGATTACTCTTCCGTTTAAACGTCGCAATAGTTTAATTACTGATAAACTTTAGGCATCTCATTGCTCTACAGCCATGGAATGCATTTACTGCAGTCATGTGGAGCATCCAATTGGTAAAATGGTTAACCTGAATTGATTTAATGCGACATTTGACAGAGTTGAGCTATGTCGGCTTATTTGCTTCCCTTTACGTTAAATGTTGTCACATAATTATTTGATCGGCTTAATTAATCCTTAAGATAAATTTATCTTATACTTTGATTTTCTCAAAAGTAGGCACACATAAATAAGATCTAGTTAAAGCACATGTATTCCTTTAAGTGAAAGGAAATAATTTCTTGAGATATTCCGGGTTATTGCTTTATATCCTGAAATAATTGAGTGTTTGTCAAATATGTTACGATAAGCACTTCTGAATCTTACCCTCTTTACTCTCTCTCTCTCTCTCTCTCTCTCTCTCTCTCTCTCTCTCTCTCTCTCTTTACAAATAAATAATGCACAATATAGAGGCAGAAATATAGGATATAGTGTTTAAATATAACTGCTGCCTTAGTTTTCTCTAATCTTCTATGACATGAGTGACAGAAACAGATAGTGATAGAAGTAGAGTATATTTCTAAATAGATATGGCTCCAGAGAATGTTGTATGGTTGCAATATATCGAGTTCTGAAACGTCTAGATCAGAGGAAGGTAGCTTCGATAGTTATGAAGCATTTCAGCTGGGAGCGAAGCCTGCAGTGAGTGTGACGTCAGACAAGACCTACGGGGATTATACTTATTTGCTCTTTTCTTCGAGTATCATGATCATGTATTTGTGTATTATTGGAGTATATTATTATTTAATTTAACAAAGATTGCTATTTCTTGGATATACAGGCAAGGTAGAAGCAATACTTTTAATTCTTTAAAAAAGTAGTTTCTTTGCTTACCTTTAGTATGGTACATATAGCTCTCTTTTGTAATCTAAATATGATAATTGCATTTTCACAGTTTCCCCATAGTATTACACCGTAAGAAATTATACAGTGGAAGTATGTATAGCACCGGGATAAAAGTGCTTCTTTATTCTTTAAGTAAGATAATAGAAACAGGGGAAAGATCAGTAGCTATAGGCTTTCACCACTAACTAAATAACACTGCTCAATTCCCAAGTATATATTTAGGGAATAAATCACTACTCTATGAATCAAATACCAAATTTCTAGGAATAGGGTTAGATGAACATTTAAAATGGGCAAAACAAATTCAGCAACTAGAATCGAAACTAAGCAGAATTACATTCGTTATAAAATCAATGAGGGAGTCTGTAAACACAAATGCGTTGAGAATGATTTATTTTGCTTATTTTCATTCTGTAATGTCTTATGGTATACTTAGCTGGGGAAATGCTAAAGATGCATCAAAAATATTTAGACTGCAGAAAAGGGCTATTCCTTATATAGTAAATATTCCTTTCACCACCAGCTGTAAACCATATTTTAAACTACTAAAAATACTTCCATTACCCTGTGTGTCTATAAATGAAGCTCTAGTTAGGACAAGAATTGTACTTGCTCAATTTGAAACAAATTCGAAGATACATACACATAATACAAGAAGTAAATCAGATCTACGCATTATAAGCCACAATACAACTTTATTCACACATAGCTTTGAACATGAAGCAGTATTATTATATAACAAAGTACCCGATGGCATTAAAAGTATAACATCGGAAAAAAGGTTTAAACTGTCTGTAAAATCATTTTTAAGAGAAGGTTGCTATTATTCAGTGGAAGAATACTTAAAACATGATCAACATATCAGTGCTTTCTAAAATGATGATTGTGAATAAATACCTGTGCAACTTCGGAGGTGATACTTGTAATTTTCAGAAAAGATGTAAAAAATATCCTACTAAAAGTAATGTCACAGACAACAGATGAGTTTCTAAGAAGTAAAATTAAATAATAAAATAATTTTTGATTTTTTTTGGGTAAAAATTGTCTCTTACAGCCTATTTCTTAAAAATGTAATACATTAAACAATTATGTGACCTAAGTTGCATTATTCTTAATTACTATTTGTATTATTATTTTGTTAATTACTACTGCATTACTTTAATCGCTATTGTATTATTTAACTACTATTGCATTATTTAATTACTATTGTATTATTCATAATTGTATTACTCATAAGAAATGTATTATTCTTATGGGTAGAAATTTGACGAAGCCATGAATATTGTATATTCCTAAGGTGAATAAAACTATCTATCTAAACACAATTTGCTAAGCTTTTTAGAAATTTCGTTAATGTGAATGTTCCACTTCAAGTTTTTATCCAATATATAAATGGGCAAGAATAAAAGGAAGTAAAGCCAATGTAAACAAATGGTAAAACACTGCTTTCAGATATACTTGTCACCTCTTTTGAAACAACAAATACGAACATACTTATAGAGGGTTAAAATTCTTTGTTAACGACTGGAGTAACAATGTAAACCCAGTGTGTGCAAAAACTGCAACTTTTCTAACAAGGTAACACGTGCAATGATGTGTAAGAACAGCAAAATCTGACTGATTCATTAGAAAGATTTTTCCTCGCAGTTTGACTAACTTCTGCATATTACAAGGTTCGGCTGAGATGTACCGGGCTTCACACAGAGATGGCGCCACTGCACAACTTTGACGGATACTAGCTTGCATCCATAGTTACAGGCCAATAGCCCGTTTAGTTTTTGAATGGCATCGTTTTAAACAAGACAAGTGTAGGGGTTTCACGAAAATGGATGATTTGGAAAAAACGAGTAGTGATTAAATACTTCCATTTGAAACGCTTAACGTCAAAAGAAATCAAGGAGGAAATGGACAGTATGTTGAAAGACTCTGTTCCTTCATACACAATAATTAAAGTGTAGGTTGTAGAGTTTAAAATGATACGTACGAGCAGTAATAATTGGCCTTGCTCTGGACGTCCTGTGGAAGCTACAATTCCAGACATCATTGAAAATATTCATCGTTTAGTACTGCAATACCACATATTAAAGTTGTTTGAGATGGAAGAGGCTATAAGTAGCGTGCGGGTAGTATTTTAATTATTGCTTTGGTCTTTAAGATCGGTGACGCGTTGTTGATACCTGCTCAAAAGTAGAAAAGAAAAACTGTTTCCATTAAGAATTTGGAGGTCTAGCGTAAAACTTGCAGTGAATTTTTGAGATGACTTATTACCATGGATGAAAATTGGATACATCACTACACCCCAGAAAGTAAATTACAGTGAAAACAGTAAATTGCGTCAGGTGAACCAACTCAAGCAACGTAAAATCAATTTTTTTAAACTAACAAAATTATGGCGAGTGTTTTCTGGGATGCATACGGAACTATTTTGATTGATTACTCGGAAAATGGTGAAAGTGTTAGTGCAAGCTTACTGCAATGTTTGAGTGATGAGGTGAAAAGAAACATACCTCGTTTGACAAAGCAGCAATATGTATAGTGTCGCCCTGGCGGTAGACTCGCGAAGCCGAAGCATTACTCAGCCAGCTAAAGGCAAGGTCGCAGCAACCGGGGTAGACGCTGCAGGAGTTCGCCATAGCGATCGAGCAGCTAGCTAGCAAGGCCTTGGTTGACCTGCCACTGGAGTTCTTATTCCGAGAAGCCGCCTACAACTTTGTCGACGGGGTACGGGACACGGAGATTCGTCAGCGCCTAATGCTCGGCGATTATAAAACCATCCACGAGGCGCTGACAGCGGCATTAAGGATGGAGGCGGCCAAGGTAGCATCTATCCCGACGTCGAGAACGAGGAGTGTCCGCTACGCCGGAGACAGAAGACCAGCTGAGGGACGCCGGCGAACACCTAGTCGCCTGTGTTGGGGGTGTGGACAGTCCGGACACCTGCGGAGAGACTGCCCACACCAGGAAGAGTAGCCGGAAAACGAGTAAGGGCCGTCGTGGAGAGGGGCACGTCGGCGCCATTACCACCGTCCCCTCGAGTGACAATCCACGCCGTCAGCCGGCGGATGGATGACAACCTCATCGCGGACGGCTGGGTAAGAGGAAAGCCGTGTAGCGTGCTGGTGGACACCGGGACGGCCGTGACCATCATCAGACCTGACGTGGCGAAGGGTTTGCCGACAAGGAAGCCGAGCCGACCATACCAGCTTGTGAATTTGTGGGTTCGTGAAATAATAAAACGAGGTTACGAAACACAAAAACTACACTTTATTCTCCTCGAAATACACTGTTTAACATTACATTATGCTAGCTAACCTCAAAACTGTTTATTTTTCCAACTGTTTGTCGCTACCGGTAACGATTGGTTCCGAAGTTTTCCGAATCTCCACCGGCTTCGGCTTCAGCTTCGCGAGTCTACCGCCAGGGCGACAGTTTGTTTGTTTTTTACAATGCTCCGGCCCATCCTTGCCATTGCGATGGGGAAGATGCGCGTATACTTTGAATTCAATTGTTTTTTTTTTTTTTTTTTTTGCCAGAACTAGCACCTAGTCACTACCACCTGTTCCAGAACCTCAAAGAATTTCTTGGAGCACGAAGATCACACAGCAACGAGGAGGTCATTGATGTGGTAAACAGCTTTTCTGAAGACCATGATAAATGGTACTACAAAGATGTTCTAATTAAATTACAACACCGATATCATAAATGTACGTATTAACATTTCTGCAGATTATGTTGAGAAATAAAGAAAAAAATAACTGTTATGAGACAGGATACTTACCAGATTATCCTCTTTTTTAAACAGTGTTGATATATAGTTTGATTTTTCTCTCCCATGACAATCGCTTAGGAATTATTTCAAATGATATGCCTTTATTGAGGACATGCGTGAATAGTAGGCAAATGTTTCTTTATAGTAACACATTCTCGTTATGCAAGTACATGAAAGGAGGGCGAGGTGCTACGTGGTGACTTTGAAATTCTATCATTTTTTGTTGATATTGGGTGAAGCAACCGATTAGCGACATCCTTTAAGGATACCAGTGACTGAAAATAGGAAATACTGAACTAAAAACGCCAGCTTTTTAATATTTATACAACAGATTTAGCTTGGTGCAAATACGATACAGCCAAAAGTTAGTCAATTTTACATTGATAGTTTGAAAACTATTGTCAAATTTATTTATTCTTGGTTACGTCACCGAAAAAGTACATTCCAACAAATTAACTTACATTTTGGTCTAAGATTTTAACAAAAGGTTCCCAATACATCCACTTATGAATTTCTTCTAGGTTTCTCTGTGTCTCAATAACTTTAGGCTCCAGAAATTTTTAAAGCTATGAATATGGTTTTTTTTGTCCAAAAAGCTCAAGTTTTTTATTTTTGAAGCAAAGAAAGTGTGCCTAAATGCATGTCACAATAAAGGCCAAGAACATTTCTATTCACTGTGTCTCTATGAACGTGTGTAGCACGTTTTATTAGTGTAACACTAAAACTGCGAGGTAAGGAACATTTTAAAAGACGAAAAATGCTGATATTTTCAATAGCAAGAAAACAAGGATAACGGCTTTGGAATTCATATCTAGCACTAGCATTCACGTAACGTTCAGACTACATTACAGCATTTAAAAATGACTTGCGGATGTTATCTATGCATTCTTTGGATTTTGGAAAGCTTACACTATTGTCACCCAATTATCGGGAAGCACAACAAACGACAGCTACGTAAGGGACGAGAGGCCGCGCCACACCCACTCATTTGTCTCCTGTCACTAACTGAAGGGACGATTAGGAGAGGGATCGCGGTCCACCGTGCCGTCTCTTTCCCCTCCCCCTGGATTCTCGAACGTGCGGGTTGTTTCGTCTAATCCGGAAACTTCTAGATTGGCCAGCTGACCCTATATAAGCAACACGTCGGGCTGGAGGTCAGGCAGTTCTTGGCGAACAGCTGTGAGGAGCGCCCAGTGAGGGGACGGACTGCGTACGTGCGTCGGAGGAGTTTACGTAATCGCGAGTGCCAGTGGAACTTTAACGGACGAACTGGTGAATCGTAATTGTGTGCATTACGTAATTCTGTGTAATTGGCAAGTGTTAAACTGTAAGTCGGTGGAAATAAAGAACATTTTTGAGTGGTGCAATTGGACTTTTCATTTCACGAACCCACAAAGCCACACTATTTTATATATTAAAAAAAGTGTTTTTTTTTTTTTTTTTTTTTTTTTTTTTTTTTTTTGTTGAAAATGTTCATGAACTTTCAGTCATACGTATCCTTAAAATGGTAGTTAGAAGCCTGTATAAATGTCTAGAATCACGAATAAAGTTCTATTAAATCAATCATGTTTTGAAGGGATCTACATATTTTTTGTGCCATAGGACGAGAACTCAAGCCATGGCTATGTGTTGTAGATTTATGGCCGATAAACCTAACTCAAACCTGATAGAGGCCTTCCCAAACATCAGACTATAAAAAATACCTTTTTTGGATTCTGAGGACCTTAAAACATGTATTTTAGGAGTGCATATTGCTGTGTGCCACATTAATGATAGAAGTAACGTTTTGTATTACATGTAATGATGTATGCGTAACAGAAACTGAACATCGCTGTGCAAGTGAGGCATCCTATTGCAGCAAATCTCTGTGGGGATTGTCATCTATCGACAGGTAGAGTTTTATTTATTATTAATTATTTTATTGGACGTGAACTGAGTAACATGCTGAAACTTGCATAGCATTGCATAACACAGTACAGAGAGTAACTGGTAGCGGTCAACGGATAAAAACGGCATAAGCAAAATCACTAATAAAATATCAGTGTTACGCTGAAATGACCTCTACACTTTATCACTTATTGGTGTAAATAACAACTATTGTTATTAAAAATTATTTCCCTGTCTACTTCATTTTGAACGGAAAATATTTTTTGGATATTAGTCTTGAATATTGAGAGAGTAGTGAAAATAAATTAACTGACCTGAACACTGAATGCGGGGTCGTTTGATAAGTCTGGTAAATTTCCATGCAAGGAGGGAAAGTTTTTGCTGCAACTTGATTATTCAAGATTGTGTAGAAAATTTGAATGTGCTACCATATACAGTTCATTGTTGCCAGTCATCCGAACTGTGTGATAGCTGCGATTGAAAATGTAAAAACAAAGTTTCGTGTCATTAAACACAAGGGGCGTCTAGAAAGTAAGATCTGTTTCAATTTATCTCCGCTGCAGCGCTGCGATCGCAGTTCCGCAAATGCGCGGTAGACGCTCTGTATCAAGAAGCAGCGTGTGCCATTGTGAGATCGCTGTCAGCCACGTACGCTTTGTTATGCTTGTTTACAATGTCGGTGTTGATTGAAAATCCCGCCGCTTGTGAAATCAGACCTGTGAATCGTTTTCTGAATACTAGGAAGGTGAAACCAATTGAAATTTATCGTGTTGGTTCTTCATGACAATTCACGACAACACACTACAAATCCCACCAAAAACATCCTACAGGGATTTCGCTGGGACGTGTTTCACCACCCCCCGTACAGCCCTGACCTCGCTCCTAGCGACTTTCATTTGTTTTTGCATCTCAAATATTTCGTTGGCGTTCAACACCTCAACAATGACGAAGAGCTGAAAGAAAATGTTTCCAACTGGTTGATGACACAGGCGGCAAACTTCTATAAAGAAGGTATACAAAAACTTGTGACTCGCTGTGACAAATGCCTGCAAAATTGCGGTAATTATGTAGAAAAGTAGTTTAAGAGTTGTAGAATTTTGTGCAATAAATAATTTTTCTGTATCTGTATACAATTTAATATTATTACCAAACAGAGTTTACTTTCTGGACGTACCTCATTTGAAGAGTTGGAGCACAAGTCAAAACTGAATTGCATGAAGTTCACGCGGACTCTGCAACAACATTGAAGGCCGTTTACTTTTGGATGAATGAATTTAAATGTGATCGTGGAGGCATCGAAGATGAATCGCGCTCTTGTTGCCCAGTTGAGTTTTTCACACAGGACAACACTGAAAAAATCCACGATGTGGTTATGGAAGACCGTCGAATCAAAATTCGTAAGATTTCTGAGGCTATAGGCAACTCAACTGAGCGAGTGTACAATATTCTGAATGACAAATTGACAATGAAAAAGATGTGAGCAGGATGTGTGCCGCGATTGCTCACGGTCGATCAAAAACATTTCTACATGGTACGTGTCTCATAGCACATGAAAACCTCTAGTGGACTACCGAGAAACATACGAGTCAGTTGGAGAATTTAATGTCATGTCGGCATGTTGGGCATAGTAGCTCGGATGGTTAGAGCAACTGCATGGAGAGCGGGAGTTCCGCGGTTCAAATCACTGGTATGGCATTGAATTTTTCAGTCTGGTTCTACTCATTCATCTCTATAGGGTGTTTGGCGATAATTAATCGGTATCTTCAAGACCTTTTACGCCTATTTGTGACCGTGGAAGAAACTTGGATGCATCATTATACCAGAGAGAAAACAACAGTCCAAACAAAGACAAAGGTTGTTAATTATTCTTTCACACTGGCCGTGTGTAGGCTAAATTGTGGAAACGTAGAGTCAGACTGAAAAATTCAATGCCATAGCCGGGATTTGAACCACGGAATTTTTCAGTCTGACTCTATGTTTCCACAATTTAGCCTACACACGGCCAGTGTGAAAGAACAATTAATTGCCATTAATTGACCTAATAGTGGTTAACTATAAAGCCCGGGCCTTAAAGTACTTACAGTATAGTAAGTCGCCATTAAGGTAGTTGTCTCATGTGTTTATGAGAACTCCTAAGTGGTTTAACGGGAAAAACACGAGGCAGTTGGAGAATTTAACGCCATATCGGCACGTTGGCCATAGTAGCTCAATGGTAGTGCGGCTGGACGGAAACCAGAATATCCTTGCTTCAAATCCCGGCTATGGCATTGAATTTTTCAGTCTGACTTTACATTTCTACAATTTAGCCTACACACGGCCAGTGTGAAAGAACAATTAATTGCCATTAATTGACCTAATAGTGGTTAACTATAAAGCCCGGGCCTTAAAGTACTTACAATATAGTAAGTCGTCATTAAGTTAGTTGTCTCGTGTGTTTATGAGAACTCCTAGAGGTTTCCCAGGAAAAACACGAGTCATCTGGAGAAGTTTTCCATTAATTGTACGTAATAGTGGTCCGCACTATAAAGCCCGGGCCTTAAAGTACTTACAGCATAGTAAGTCGTCATTACGGTAGTTGTCTCATGTGTTTATGAGAACTCCTAGTGGTTTCCCGGGAAAAACACGAGTCATCTGGAGAAGTTTTCCATTAATTGTACCAATAGTGGTCCGCACTATAAAGCCCGGGTCTTAAAGTACCAACAGCATAGTAAGTCGGCATTAAGGTAGCTGTCTCATGTGTTTATGAGAACTCCTAAGTGGTTTACCGGGAAAATACAAGTCAGTTGGAGAATTTAATGTCATATCGGCACGTTGGCTATAGTAGCACAATGGTAGTGCGGCTGGACGGAAACCAGGAGATCCGTGGTTCAAATCCCGGCTATGGCATTGAATTTTTCAGTCTGACTCTACGTTTCCACAATGACAAAGGCTGGTTAAAGTGTACCAAGGAATGTAAGAACCATTTAGGTGATGGTCACATTTTCAAGGAATTGTAGCGGGATTTGTATGTTGGAAGCACAATTCCATCTCTCCTCGTATATGTTTTAGCGGCTTTCATTTTCCTCTGGTCACCAATTGTATCATCTTATTTTAAATAAGACTCATGAGATCTCTGGTTCGGAATAAAGTTTCGGAGAAGTCCAATTTTGTAACAAATAATTTAATTGTAGTATGTAGATTACATTTTACTTGAACTTACTTTCCTGGTGATTTGCAGGTTACTTCCCGCATATCGATAAATTCTTACTTTTCTAATGAAAGCAGTTCCAATTATTACATAAAACTTCTTACTCCTGCAGGACTGTTCATCACTCCCCAGCACGCCTCGGTAGCGTAGATGGTAGCACTCAAGAGGTCCCGAGTTCGAACCTCGGTCAGCGTGAGTTACATCGATAAGGTTTTTTCCGGGGTTTTCCCTTATCCTGATAGACGAATGTCCGGCAACTCTAAGCTCCATATATCCCGGACTCATTTGAGCACCATTTCACCCAATTCATGCATCGTCCTATATGACCTAACGTTGGAGGACGTAAATTGCACCAAAAAAATCACTCTCCGGATTACAGAACATATCTACCAAGATCATTGATTTTCCGTTAGTGTCGTTACTCCTATATTAATTTGGGAGATGAACGACAGGAGGTAACCCAGGGAATCGGAAGTTCTTTGACAGATGTAAGTTTATTATTGTGGAGATCGGACCACTCTTCCTGCCAGCAGGTTTGCACAGCTCTGCGCAATACGGCTCTAAAGTCTTCCGATGTCACAGATGGTACATGAACCCTGGGCTTCATTGTAGCCCTCTTGGCTGCCAAATCCGCTATTTCATCCCCCGCAAGCCTACGTGACCAGGAATCCATGCACACACAACGTTTACGCCAGAAGCGTGTCAAACGTGGAGGGCATCCTGTATACGCTGCACAATAGGGTGGTAGTTGTACAGCTGCCGTAGGCTTTGAAGTGCACTGAGGGAATCACTCAGGATTAAGCAGTCCCCCAACTTTCGTCGACGTGCGTGGAAAATGGCCCGGTATATTGCATAAAGCTCTGCAGTAAAAATGGAAGTGCTAGTGTGGAATCCGAATGTATAAGGTTCGGTCTCACACACGTACGCACAACCAACACCATTTGAGTTCTTGGAGCTATCAGTATAAATTACAAAATGGTCCTCATATCGCGATAAAAATTCTAAAAAACATGTGCGGATACTAGACATAGACATGGTATATTTATCATATTTAGTCATGCCCAGATCAACGTGGGACGCTCTGTACAACCAAGGAGGGTATGTCCTCTCCCCCTAGGATACATCTTGGGCATTTCAGTATCAAGATGTCTAAGGAGCTCAGAATAATCGTCATAGATACTTGGAAAAGTGCAGAACCGTAACTGGAGTCTATTATGCGTTATTGTTGGACCGTTTACAACATGAGTTGACTGAAAAGAGAGTGAGATTGAAATGCAACTTTTTATAAAAACTCAAAGTTAACAAAGATAGTCGTATTCAACATTTCTAAATGACAATAACTGATATCTACGAAATGGCCTAACATCTGAAACAAGTTGATTGTTTGAAAGAGTTCCAATATATATTTTATACAGTACATTTTTATCCATTCCTTAGCGAGTGGGATGGTTAAGGCGGTTTCGTCCCTGGCCCAAATTTTGGAAGTCCAGGTTTCATTCCCAAGGTAGGCTGCCCATACTATTGGTTGTTTTTGTGTGTTTTCACGATTGCCAGACGAATGCTGTCTAGGCTAATTACATCTCCCAAATTTCATTTCACATCATCCTCTACCCTGAAGGTCTCTTTCAGAGTAGAAGTGTCGGTGGAAATCTCGGCGCGGCATGAGAAGATGATATGCTCTTGATAAAGCTTTGTCCTTCGTGGGACGATCTGCTGGAGTGCCGGTTGTTTTGACCTGCTGTGAAGTTTCCAACTGGTAAAATGTAGAGACAGTGCCATCTGCAGTGTCATGACATCCTTGGAAAGGCCTCCCTCAGTCTCCTCTCACCTCATGCTTTCTGCTGAAGTTGCCCCATTTGGGACATAGCTACAATAGACAATGTTTGGAAGTCCAGTTTATCACTTCAACTTCACCAGTTATTCAGAATCACACAAAATTCTTTCGCATGCAGATCAGTTAAGACAATTTCAAAAAAATTCATTTCATTCGCCATAAAAATACCTAGAGACCCAAAAACATCCGAACCGGAAGCGTGGTGTTTTGCCTGTACGCGACTTTAGCACTCGTTGCCGTCTGCCACCACGATAGAAAGCCACTGTGAAACCAAGCAACATTGTTAAAATTACTTTTAAAGACTTTACTTGCACATGCTACTAAAGGGGATGCTGCCGTTGTCGATGTCTTTTTGGCACCTCCATCGCTTGCCATAGCTCACGTTGAGAGTTACTTGCAATTTCCTAGGGGATATTTTGTTTCAATTCTTCCAGGGTGTGTGGGTTTCTCTTGTGCACTTAAAGTTATCCCAGAGATAGTCTGCGTTCAAAACAGGTATTTCTTATTATCATAACACTTTTCATTGAATAAATGCATTATTATCATAACACTTTTCATTGAATAAATGCATTCACTATTCTTAGTGCACAGTACGTTCAAGCTGTCCAAAGGATATTGCTCGAGCCTGGAAGCCTTTTCTGAGAGTAAAGGCTGGGAAAATACGCAGGTAATTTAGTCATTAGGGTCAAAGATAAGAAGGTCTGCTATTTTTTTTTTTTTTTTTTTTTTGGTTTTAACCCTAAACCTCTTAAAATGTGTCCCTTGTTGGATTAGCTGTTGTTATCGATACATGCAACATATTAATCTGGCAGAATTGCTTTCGGTAAGTGGCATAGTACCACGGTAATTTTAAACGTACTCAATCAATAATTTCAATTACTGATATAGAATTGCAGAGGTCAAAGCCCTTCACGCGGACGCGAGTCCTTGAAGTTAGAGCTTTGGCGAAGGGAGTAAAAAATTGAGGTACCATGAAGGGGAAAGTGGAGAGGCGGAAGCTGAAAGAACTACTGGGGAAATATTGGACTTGAATGTATGTAGTAAGAAATTAGCTGTACGTCGAAAAGGCAGCAGGCACGTGGGAGTTTGAACCATATGGTACCAAAGCCAGCTTGTTCACGGTCTGCTGTTCTTTGTGGAGCTAATAGTCGGCGGTGGATTTTTGCTTTCCGAGATACAGCTACTGTCGAGAACGAAATTATTACAAAGCCGTTCAAACAAACAGTTCCATTCAGCATTCTTTACTTTATTTTCAGGTATATCTCGTAGTAGATACAGAGGGTTTGCATTCCAAGGACATATTGCATACCGAAGTTTAGCTAGGAGTCTACGTTTTGAAATTCGTTAAATTAAAAATATGTATTAGATAACAAAACATCCGCGTGTGTAACTCATAACACCCCGAGCGAGATGGCGCTGGCGGTTTCATCTGTGAAAGGTCCGGGTTCGATACATATGGCCGGTCTACCTCACCCATGGCCTTTTCCGGGGTTTTCCTGGGTCTCCAGGTTGGATAGGTTAAATACATCCCCGGAATATTCCTGTCAATCCATTTCTTCTCCATTATGTCATATGAACTCTCATCTGGCGGTCTCTTTCAGGATAGAAGTGTCGGCGGGAGCGGCGGTGCACGACAGGATTATATGCTCTAAGTAAAGCAGTTCGCCCTCTGGCGAGACGGCTTCCGGGGCGGTCTTATGGGCCCCTTAAGGACCTCCGTGTGTTGTATCCCAGCTATGTTGGCCGGGGAATTCCCAATTGATCAATTAAGGAGCCCTGTCCTCTGCAACGTCGGCCGCCCTTGTCTCCTCTCGCCTTATCATACACCCCAGGTTCACAGCAAATCTACCACGCACACTAGTAGTATCCGCAGCTTATTTTTAGAATTTTTATCGGGCTATGAAAATCTTAAATTAATTTTTACTGACGGGTCCAAAACCTTTAGCGGTGTTGGATACTTGTATGTCCATGGGGCCAAACCCCTTACATTCGGTCTCCATGGCAGCACTTCCATCTACACCGCAGAGTTATACGCAGCATATCGAGCCACTTTACATGTTCGCCGCCTAAGTTTGGGCGATTTCCTCATTTTGAGTGATTTCCCTTAGCGCCCTTCAGAGCCTTCGTCAGCTGTACAATCACCATCTCCTTGTACAGCGTAACCAGGATGCCCTCTACGCTTTACACGCCACTGGCGTTAGCGTGGTGTGTGCATGGGTTCGTGGTGACGTGGGCTTGCAAGGGAATGAAATGGCGCATTCGGCGGCTAAGGTGGCAGCCATAGTACCCGGTGTTACTTCCCCTTTATCCACCGCGGAAGACTTCAGACTTGTCCGTAGAGCAGCACTCGTGCTGGCGCGATGAGTAGTCCGCTCTGCGTGGTAATGAACGATGAATGAGCTTCCGATTAACTGGGAGACCCCCTGTCGCTTATAGCGGCAGGAGGAAATTATTTTGTTTCGTTTGCGCATTGGACACTTATTTTAACCATAGACTTTTTTTTTATTATTAAATAGGTCCCCAGATCCGGTTTTCCCGCTATGCGGTGAAGATCTGACTGTCACACCCGTACTTTTAAATTGATTTAGCTTGACACGTCTCCGCAGTTCACACCAGCTGCCAGCTAGCTTGGTGGAAACACTCGCGGATGACGAGATGGCGGTGGGCAAAGCTTTAGCGTTCGCTTTAGATTTAGGTTTTAGAATTTAGGCCCAAGAAATTTGGGTATTTTAACCATTTTAACCTTTTTATGGTTTTAAGTGCCACTTTGGTCTTTGCCGCACCGTTGTGCGGTTGTTTTGTCTGGATTTTACTTAATTACTTTGCTTTTAGTCTTTTAATTAATTAGTTTTTAATATAATTGGTTTTTTAAGCGCGGTGATGACCTAGTAGTTAAGCGCGCTTAAACCCAGTTATAATCTGTCTCGCGGGTGTGCCTCACTTGGGGCATAGATACAATAGATAAACTCTGGTCGCACGTGGGACTTCGGGTACATCTGTTTCAGAGGGGTGAAGAGAGGGCTCAAGTTCCCTGGAGCTAGCTAGCCTACAGAGCTTATAGTCGGTGTGCTGGATCAGCGGGCGCCACGACCGAGGTTATTCGGTAGTCTACCCACCTGAGTTGACGCGCGTCCAGTTCCCCCTGTAATGGGAGGGGGGGGCGTTTGATGGACTCTAGAACTTGCCCTACAGGAAAGAGCCCCGGAGTGTGCCCAGCACCCCTTTTGGAGACAGCTTGTTAACTCCCGTGTAATAGGGTGGTTTACCATCCGCGTACCATCCGCGAAATAAATGAATGAATGCCCAAACCCCTAAGTACGAATAATCACCTATATCATATCTCTAAAATGACAAGTCGGGCAAATGATAAACTTAATTTGAAGGTTTAGCATAAAATGGTACATATTAAGGTGTTCTCTTAACAAACAACGTATATTGAATGTTTTGAAAATGTCCTCAGGATTCTGCATCCTAAATGACTTTACGTGACAGTTAAATCGTAACAGATGGACAAAAGTCACTCCACGTAAACTGTAGTTCTCGATCAGACATCAAATATACATCAAATACATTTCAGTTTATTTAAATATTCTTATGAACATAACAGGAATAGGCCCAATTACAACGTCCATCATAAATATGTGAATACGTACAGTACTAAAATAGCTAAACACTGGAAGCAAACAACGGAAATATAAATGAACACAAAAATTACAAAAATAGAAAAATAAGGAATTGAAACAATTATTTGACGAAGAAGGTGGCGTTAGTAATTGTAATATTATTCTAATTACGGTAATATTACTATTAACTTAGTAATTATATCGCTCTACGATAAAAAAGCTAATTATAGCATTTCTAAATAGAGCGTGAGGCAAGCTGAAAATATATATCTACATGGAAATAACGAAATAAGTTATATAAATACATAATTCTGTTTAAGGGTGAGCTTTTATGGAGTTTTGTTTATGCTCTGGAGGTAGAAGAACAGCCTCTTATATCTGCCTGTTTTACTGGGTACATAACATATGTTATGGCGAACCACTTCAGAGATAGTCATAAATCTTTTTTATAATTTATTATTCATCGATCAGCAGTACAATGCTTTACAGATCAGAGTGAAAAGAAGGTAACAGTACAATAAGAACAATAACACTCAGGGGTAGGCTAGCAGGCCGCCCCCTAACTACATTAAGTTAGAACTCCAATGATACTCTCTGAGAAATTATGTCAATATTGAAGATGTAAGACAGACATCAAGCACTAGAATCACTCCAATCAGATGTATCACTTAGAAGTAGGTCTTGTGGTAGTCTCCTCTTCAAGCGTGAGGGCTGGCGCGTGCGGACGCCGATGTTATAATGCACAGCTCCTGGAACTTCTTGCAGCGTGGAAAAGAAACGACGAGCGATCCTGCGAATGTAGTCGTGAAGAGGTGACAGTCCTAGTTCATGATGGAGCTGCTGATTACGGACGAACCATGGAGCAGTCATAAAACTTTGGCTAAATCCTCTATGCTTTCACGTTTCTCAATTGGAGTCATTCTAATGTAATAATATTAGCCATGCCATATAGACCACGAAGTGACCTGCTTTAAAATATCTGACAGTCGCATCAAATCTACTGTGCTCCCATATTTCTCTGGCATGTACAAACAATTAGTTTGTGCAAATACGTCTTGATTAACGTGAAGTACACTGTGATGCATATAAAGCTAAACCACTTTAGCAGACCATAGCTTTTGAACCAATAAAGTGCAACTTTGGGAGAATATAATACCTGACTGAGATTACGTTACACTGTTTACATCCCAGAGAAATTGTTGGAAGGGTCCTCCACCAGCATCTATACATGTTTGCAGTCGTCTCACCATATTTTCTGAAGTTTTACGGAGAGTATCCTCGCTTATTTCGGTTCAACTGGATTCCTTAGAACATCAGTTGTCCGTCCTCTGTTTTTGTACACTCTATTTTTAGATTACCCCCCCCCCCAAGAAAACGTCCGGTGAGGTTAGGTCAGGAGACCTAGCGGGGTTACAGATCATTTGAGATTATTCCAATCAGATTATCAAAGAAACTGGTTACAACTTCCGTGGTGTCATTAGATGTATGACACATCGCTCCATCTTGCTGGAAATTACGTTCTCTCAATTCGATATCATCACCTGCTCCACAAATGTATTGGAAGATACCCATATAAACTTCAGAGTCTACAGTCGTTAAAAATTACACATTTAAGACCGTTAACTGTTGACAATTGTCAGTGTTGTCAGTTCTCCCAGAGCCACTAAGGTCAGTGAAACAAATTTTTACGTTCTACGAGCTTACAAAGGGAAATTATGGCCTACTGAAATGGATCGCAATATAGATGCAGGATATAGCGTTTTGAAGATTTGTTTGTAGGAGAGTAAGGCAAGTCACGTGAGTGTACCACATCAGATCTTTGCTTCGTTCGTTAATACTTTCTCTGCCACGACCTATATAAAGGGTTTTACATTAAATAAAATTCAATTACGTAGCTGTTCTTTGAGCAGCAATGCAATGAATATTACATTGTTTTTAAGTCCAGATCTTAACAAAGTAAGACAACAATAGTTACGTGAAACACCTCCCCAACAATAGGTATCTTAGCTTCATTATTTTTGATGCTCTGAAACATCAGAGGATGCGAAATAAGAATCTGCAAGAACATCTTGCATATTTTAATGTACTCCTTACATATTTCTTCTTTTGAATTTTCAAAAACTGGCATATGGTTTCCATTGAGCATTGAAATAAATATGTAATTTTCTGTAAATAGCCACAAAAATTCATTCTGAATGACCTTTGCATATATTTTAAGGGGAAAAAAGACAGGATAGCCACGCGACCTCTTTAAAGCTCCGCTCAGTGAAGCTTCGCTTGTACCCGCACTTCCCCTTTGAACCTCAGCGACGAGGCAACCCTCCTTGCACTAAGGTATTCGGGAAACAAAACTGTAGAGGGCGACTTGCGGGGCCACCTGATATAATAGGTTTCAGTATTAAAATTATCGCCTTTTGAGGGATTCTTGTGACGAAATTCATCCTGTTTACTACCAGCTTTCGAATAAAAATAAAAGCAGTGCTTCCTCTATAACTAATATTTAAAATTTTATTTGTGTTTTATCGTGCGAGTGTATTAAAGATTTTAAAAACTACGCACGAATATTTCGTGCAGTATTTTCAAACTATTTGCAACTGCTATATCTTTATGACAGTTGCCCCAAATGAGCTGGGGATTCATAATATTTATAGGTAATGAAAACCAGAAAATAATGATGAAAATCAGATGTTAAACTCCACGTTAACAAATGTAACGTAGCAATTGTAACAGCGCTAACAAAGCTGTTAAATGTCTTGCATTTCACCAACCTGATTTCTGAAAATGTTAAAAACACATGTTACCACCAAAAAAACTTGTAATGGAAAGCTATGGATGAGTCGTATTATTTTCTGAACGTACTGCAATGCGCTTTTGTTTTCGTTCACGTCTGCGCACAGCTAAATAATGGCGGATAAACAAAATGGTAAACAAAAGCTGTGAAACGAATTTCTCATTCATGGAGAAAAAATTGTTAATTTAACTGGTGACGAAGTATAAGGATATGGTGGAAAATACCAGGGCGGATGCGGTGAATATACAAGAAGCAGATGTCATGTGGGAAAATATTGCAAACGGATTCAAATGCATGTATCATTACTAGAAACACGAAACATCTTCAGTATTACGTACATTTAAAACGAAGAGCAAAGGACAAGTGAGGAGTGTCTTGAAAGTTTCAATACGGGAGATACACAGTGTATTATCCACATAATTCAGTGAATTATAAAATCACAAAGTTATTAATCCTTGAAGCAAAGGCGACATCGGCATATTCCTTTCGATGCATGTTCCAACCTCTCTTGTACTTCCGCAGTAAACTTCATAACAACTTGTTTCGACAGTCTATAGCTCTGTAGAACATTTTCTTTTGATAGTTCCTCAAAATAATTTCTCCTCAAAGGCCGTACTTTATTATGAATGCCATTTAGACCGTCTTAAATATAGCAAATCGACAACAGTTGCTACGTCCTCTCCCGCCATCTTGACTATTTACAATTGGATTTACCATCAGAAATTTGACTTGTTAGTTTAACAAGAGATTTAACACTAGTGTTAGGCTAACATGTGTTGCTGAAATGCAATTTTTGTTATAACTATTGTTAAACCCATGTTAAGTCTTAACATCAATTGGTGAAATCGGGCACTAGAGATTTAGTGGATGTGGATGAGGTTTTGGTAGTGTAGATACTTAGTACAGTAAAAACTAAATGTGATATTTTGATAATTAAACGAGAGTTACATGGTTAATGATACACGGTCACAGAACATAAATAGACCATGGAACGCTTAAAAGCCGTGCAGTTAAGCCAGGGAAGAACGGCCGGAAATAAAGGGAAAGCTAATCTGAATCTAAAACCTTTGCAGGTATGATGGATGGTTCTAAACCTCATACCAAACAGATTTGCTCCGAGGGGAGAATGTTTTATTTAAATTAATATCACGTCAAATAGCGGTTAATGACATTTATTTTCCAATAATTTTCCTACTTCTTATATAGTTTTAATAAACATAAGTTTCTGTTCATTCGCTAAGTACAGCACTAAGGTTAGAGATACAACCACATTTTTAGTCTGTAACGTTAGGTGTTTCTTACACAGTTAAATTGAAAGGTTAGAGTAAGGTTCTCCTTTGTAAGGCATGTACTCCGAAGCCTGAAATATAATTTAAAGGTTATGTGCGTTAGCAGTTGCCTTGACAGTAAAACTGAAAATGAGGGTATAGTACATTGACTAATTGTCAGTTTAGTCACTTCTTACAGTTGTCAAGTGTTGTTACTTCGCCACGTGCCACCACAGACCTTACTGTTTACCCACCGCACTTCTTGTTTCTTCACATGCCACGCAGATAATATTAGGGACCGTCCAGTCTAAGTACTTCAATTACACTGGGAACAAAAAAAAATATGTTTATATGCTCGAAAAAATAGGCAAATTCTTATGTAAACTGATCTGCTGATTTCAAAAATGCCCCTCAAAATGCTCTATCACGTAACATTTTTAGGTATTTATAATTTTTATGAAAACTTACAGAAGTGTGATGTGATAACTCATATTTAATTACTTGAAAATAATAAGTATTTTATTCCCAAATAACATTGAAAATAATGATAATTATTATTAATTATTATCATTAAAATAAATAAACACAGGATAATGATGAAAACCAATACCTGAATTATCCCAGAAGTGTTTCACTGTTGATTTTTTTTTGTATTGACTCTCCCGTTTGAGGAACCAACAATGGTCTCCCAACATGGCTGAATCCCAGCCATACCCTGGTAACGTCTTTCCATCTCGGAAATGTCCTGGTGAAGACGCTCACCTTGCTCATCACTTACAGCTCCTAGGTTTGTAAGGAAACTACCAAGGTGAGAGTGCCAAAAGTGGATTTTAAGTGACATACGGCAAGCCATTTCTTTGTAGCTCCTAAATAGTTCTGAGACTAAAGTTTCATAATTTTCTTCTTTGTTATTGTCCAGGAAGCCTTCCACCATTGATTTAAATGATTTCCATGCTGCCAGTTCAACACGTTTAAGCTTTGATTCAAAAACACTGTCTTTAAGAATTAGTCTTATTTTAGGACCGATAAATATACCTTCCTTCAATTTAGATTTACTTATTTTGCGAAAGATACTTCTTAAATACTCAAATGCACTTCCACTTTTGTCCAAACCTTTAACAAAATTCTTCATTAACCGGAGCTTTATGTGAAGTGGAGGGAGAAGAACTTTGTTTGGGTCTACTGGAGGCACATACTTAACATTGCTTGCTCCAGGGGTATAGTTTTCACTTTCCCCCCATTTTTTTCAATATAAAATGCTTGTCAGTTGCCCTACTGTCCCATAAGCACAAACAACAGCAATATTTTGTGAAATCTCCCTGCAGTCCCGTTAGCAATGCAACTACCTTGAGGTCACTACAATTTTCCCAGCCATGGTTTTGATAACTAATTGCATCTAAAGTTATGAACATGGAATCGTATGTCTCCTTCATTCCTATGGCATGAAATAAAGGTATTGAACGTAGTAAATTACCATTATGAAGCAACACTGCCTTTAAGCTGTATTTAGAAGAGTCAATGGCCATTATTTTAAATTAAGTCAATATGAGTGGTATCATACCTCATTTCTGTAATTTTATATAAAAAATAAGAATATCTCAAAAACGTTACGTGATACGGCATTTTCAGAGGCATTTTTGGAATCAGCGAGTCATTTCGCATAGGAATTGAAATATCTTGTTTCGGGAACAAAATACCTGTTCCCTAGTGTTATCTGTGAACAGATGGCAGGGCCTTGTCTAACTCTGGTGCTTACAACAAGTAGAGAAAGTATTGCACACAATTTCAAAATTCCATACTTACGTTTAATCAGATATGCGAGCTTTGCAACTCCTATAGAAAAAAAAATGTCGTTTCTGTCTGTGGACAGCATAACTGTAAGTCCAAAACTCGTAGTATTACTACGACTGGGTAGCAGTAGTAACGATTACGTAATAATACCATACTTTAATTCTGTCATAAAATTCGGAATTTTCTAGGGATGTGAAAATCTTTTATTCCAAATTGTGCTTTATTAGAAAAAAAAAATCTAAGTGTTGTCATCTTGCCATAAAATGTTATGAATGTGATTAAATTATAATATATATTTAGAATACTTTATGATGGATGAAGTATATATCTACAACTTTCTGGGAATAATCTGTTATGAGCAACTACGAGCAAGGAAACCACCTGGTCATGATCTAATTCCAAATTTTGTATTGAAACATCTGACTCGCAAAGCACTTGCTATTCTAGCCACAGTTTTCAACAGTTGGGTTACTTTCCCAGAATATGGAAACACGCCATAATTGCTGTTATACATAAGTCAGGAAAATACCCCTCAGACCCAAATAATTGTCGTCCTATAAGTCTGCTACCAACCCTAACCAAAGTCTATGAAAAAATATACTGAAGCGTTTGGCAAAATTTCTAAATGAAGTACCGGTATTACCTCCCTTTCAATTCGGTATTCGTCACAAACATTCAACCACCCATCAAATTCTCCAGATTACAGTCCAAATGGCACAAGGCTTCAGGAAGAAAGGACACACAGCTGCAGAATTCCTTGAATTCACTCAGGCATTTGACAGTGTTTGGCATCAGGATTTTCTATACAAACTGTTCATCAATGACATCCCAGACTACCTCTATAAAATAGAGTCCTCTTGTCTGTCACAACGTACATTCTCAGTCCGCGTTGGTAGTAGCCACCCTTCAGCCAAAACTATAACAGCAGATGTTCCTCAAGGATCTATCCTGGGACCAGTTCTATTCAACTTGCACACCTCTGATATTCCTACAACACCTACAGCTCAAGTTCCTATGTATGCGGATGATACAGCAATCTTCGCAACACGTCGCAATATCCATACCGCCAGAAATCATCTTCAAGAGGCCTTAAACTTTATTATACCCTGGCTTGATAACTGGCGTATTTTGGTCAAACAGCAAAATGTGAAGCAATGATATCCCCCCCCCCCAGGGGCCTACTTCGGTAGGTACGGGTTTGGCGCACCCGGGGTCCCGAGCCAACAGTCTCCCTCGTGTGGGCTCCTCTTGGTGGTTGAGGGAGACGGTCAACAGGCCCACACACGTGTAGGCCGTGTGTGGAGACCCGTGGAGAAGGTTTTTAGATTCTTGTCTAGTTTAGAGTTTAGGATTTAGTGAACAAAATTTTTAGTAGGTTTTGATTGATGTTTTTTATGTACGTGTATTTTTAATAGGTTTTGTTACACTTGTATAGTATTTAGAAAGTTTTATATCTGGCTTTTGCCATGACTAGATTTTTAAAGGGCGCTGATGACCGCCGTAGTTGAGTGCCCTTATATCATCATCATCATTAGACTATCCTCTACCCGTGAAACCTATACCGCCCGCCTCGGTAGCAAAGATGGTAGCATGCCTGCCTCACGTTCAAGAGATCCCGAGTTCGAATCTCGTTCTGGGCGAGTTACCTGGATAAGGTTTTTTCCGGGGTTTTCCCTTATCCTTAAAGACGAATGTTGGGTAGCTCTAAGCTCCATGCACCCTGGACACATTTGAACATCATTTCACTCATTTCATTCACAGTCCGATATGACTTAACGTTGGAGGAGGTAAATTTAAAAAAGAAACTAAAATCTGAGACTGAAACATCAATCGAAACATGAATCGACGACACACGTGGAAACAACACATAAGTAACAAACTCAAACTAGCTCGAGCAAGAATGGCCAAGCTCTTCTCAACAAAAGATCTTCACTCAAATTGAAAGAACTGCACACTACTCTACACGACTTTACTTAGACCACGCCTGCCCAGTCTGGGGAGGGACCAGTCCTTCCGAAATCAAAGGTATCCAGACATTTCAAAACAAAGTATTAAGGATCCCAGAAAATGTACCATGGTTTGTCAGAAGTAGTCAACTACATAGAGAAACTGGAATGAGCACCATTCAACAGTCAATTTCTTCACAAGCCGAAAAGTTTTACAGTGACCTAAAGCACGTCTCAGGAGCCATTCTCTATTCAATCGGCAGAAAATCCAGCTTTCCAACCCGCAATTGGATCAGCTCTCACAACAATATCTTCTGTAATATTTAAAACATTAAAGCAAAGCTACACTGAAAATTCGCCGAAAATGTTGAAAATCATGGAATTTTCCTTTTTTGGAAATTTTGGTAGCTTAGGATTTGTAGTAATAGATGGTATGCTATTTTTATCATTTGCACCACTTTAGACCATCACGTAACTATTCAAAAGAGACCTTTAACAATCGTTAAAAGTAACAATCATTACTTTAAATTTCATTTTCTGAGAAACTTTTTTTCTAACACTTTTAAGCATACAAAATGCCCCACGCGTCAAAGTTTTCCATTTAACTTGGTGATACTTCCAGGATACGTCCATAATATGTAAATAAGAAGCTTCACATTCCTTTTTTTTTGGTAATGCTCATGTTTTGAAAATTATATGGTGTTGAGTAATAAATTAAGTTAATACTTTCAAAATTTTGAGAGCTAACACGTGGAAAATATTTTAGAACAAATGCTACAAGGGTATTCCCAAAAATAAGAATGTATATTTTTTAAAATTTCTGTATACTGGCCAAAAACAAAGATTCAACTTAAAATCTCAAATCTTTTAATACGTAGAACATTTTTTATTTTACAATATTTTCACAAAAAATTTAATAATTAATTAATAAATTATTTGGTGTAGCAATATAACAATTTGGATGCACGTTTATAATGATACTCTAATTATATGGCTAAATTTTCATAATGATAGGTTTATTATTAAAGAATTTGGAGTTTTCAGTGTAGCCTTGCCTTAATGTACCTACTTATGGGTGGCCCAATTGGCCTTTCCTCATTTCATTGTTATTCATTGTATAATGTATGTAAATAATGTCTATGATCAATATGTAGAGCTCAGATGCGCTGATCGATCAATAAATGAGTTAAACAAAGTGTTCTTCATTTGTTACTTTCACGAAAGAGTTAAAACATAGGAGATACACAAAACTATAGGCCCGCTTATAGCACAAATTTAGTCAAATAGTTTTATTACTTTTAAAGTAAATACTTTCCGAACTATTCATTGATGCAGTTTTAAAGTCCCTTATGTACGGATAAAGAGCGATCGGCTTTTATCTTGCCCAATATTCCTGTAAAGAGTAGTTTATAAGTCGCCAGATATAAAACGACTTGTTTATCACTTGTCTACTATTTCTGCTGAAGATACATAATAAATGGACTCAAATGGCAAACATAAATAAATGGAAAGGGTCAGAATGGCGGCTCACGGGTTTTCAACCCAAAATCCCTCGAATGTGAAATGCAAGCTTTACCTTGTTCTTGTTCCAACTAAGGTAATAATTTACACTAGATCTAAGTGACGAACAAATGACGCGAGAGTGAAACGAACCGTGGGAAATTAGCTGGGATTAACTATAAATTAGCTGAGTGATGGCCCACGGGTGTGAGATAATGTCTGATTAAAACACGTTGGTCCAATTCAGGAGCTTAGAGAGGGAATACGTTGACAATGGTAGGGAGAGTTACAGC
Source organism: Mantis religiosa (assembly GCA_030765055.1). NCBI lineage: Eukaryota > Metazoa > Arthropoda > Insecta > Mantodea > Mantidae > Mantis > Mantis religiosa. The sequence goes on along the minus strand of CM060951.1, from coordinate 23,319,216 downwards.
ACGAATAGTTGTATAAAGAATTTACTGACAGATTTTTACGTGTTGAAATCAATCTATAGATATTGTCTGATAAGTACTTTTGTTTATTAAGAAAAACTATTCATTGAAATGGTTCTGACAAGCAGTTAACTAACTTCCAAAGTATAGTCTTTAGATTCTACTGTCTTTAGCCATTGTTTAGGCAGGTTTGTTATCCCACGGCAGTACCAGTCTCTGCTTTCTGATGCGAAGAATTCGGTGATACCCATTTGCACGGCTTCAGTGTTTCCAAAATTTCTTCCACCTAAAAAAAGGTTCATGGATCGAAAAAGATTATAATCAGATGGTGCGAGATCAGGGCTGTATGTTGGGTGTGGTAGCAGTTTGATTCCTCACAATTCCTGGATTTTTTCTTCATTTTTTTTTTTTTTTTTTTTTGAATTTACGTCGTCCAACGTTGTCATATCGGACGATGAATGAAATGGGTGAAACGATGGTCAAATAAGTCCGGGTTTCCTGTAGCTTAGAATTACCCAAAATTCGTCTTACAGGATAAGGGAAAACCCCGGATGAAACCTTATCCAAGTAACTCGCCCTGACCGAAATTCGAACTCGGGAACTCTTGAACGTGAGGCAGACACTCTACCTACTACGTTAACGTGGGGGGGGGGGGGGTGCTGGATTCTTTCCATGGTTGTTCCTGTCCCATTAGAATTCTATTTCGATAAGCTTATGCTGGGAATCTCCGTTTACAAATTTCATTAACTTGTTCCTGTTTGAGAAAAAAGGATCCGAATCAATCGCTCTCCCATTTGGAACTTACTCCCTGTGAATCACACCTTCAAAATTCGGCCAGATATACAATATTACTTTGGGAGCGAACTGATTTCATTTTAACAATGACTTTGGCAGGTTGGCGGGGATTAATCCATTGTATTGAGGCATCAGGTTTTCGGTAATATACCCATTTTCATTACACGTGAGAGTTCTCCGGACAAATCTATCATCAATGGGATTACAGATAAGCGGGAAACTGATATCCACCCTACGTTCAGATTGTTGAGGTAGCAGTTCATGGAGCTGTAACAGTTCCCCTTGGTCATAAACATAAAGTCGCTTAATATATGTTCTATCAAAATAATATTAGGCTAGCATAGATATTATATACTGATTATTTTGCACCGAAGCGAAATACATAGGTCCCTCAAGTTTGAGAACACATGGTCGGTCGGTTTCTTTTATAACAGGTCCACCTCTAGGAACAATGCCTTTCTTCATAACAGGTCCACCCCAAGGAAAACCATGCCTTTCTTCATAACAGGTCCACCCCAAGGAAAACCATGCCTTTCTTCATAACAGGTCCACCCCAAGTAAAACCATGCCTTTCTTCATAACAGGTTCACCCTAAGTAAAACCATGCCTTTCTTCATCACAGGTCCACCCCAAGTAAAACCATGCCTTTCTTCATAACAGGTCCGCCCCAAGGAAAACCATGCCTCTCTTCATAACAGGTCCACCCCAAGGTAAGCCATGCCTTTCTTCATAACAGGTCCACCCCAAGTAAAACCATGTCCTTCTTCATAACAGGTCCACCCCAAGGTAAACCATGCCTTTCTTCATAACAAGGTCCACACCAAGTAAAACCATGCCTTTCTTCATAACAAGGCCACCCCAAGTAAAACCATGCCTTTCTTCATAACAAGGTCCACCCCAAGTAAAACCATGCCTTTCTTCATAACAGGTCCACCCCAAGGTAAACCATGCCTTTCTTCATAACAAGGTCCACCCCAAGTAAAACCATGCCTTTCTTCATAACAGGTCCACCCTAAGTAAAACCATGCCTTTCTTCATAACAAGGTCCATCCCAAGTAAAACCATGTCTTTCTTCATAACAGGTCCACCCCAAGTAAAAGCATGCCTTTCTTCATAACAGGTCCACCCCAAGTAAAACCATGCCTTTCTTCATAACGAGGTCCACCCCAAGTAAAAGCATGCCTTTCTTCATAATAGGTCCACCCCAAGGAAAACCATGTCTCTCTTCATAACAGGTGCACCCCAAGTGAAACAATGCCTTTCTTCATAACAAGGTCCACCCCAAGTAAAACCATGCCTTTCTTCATAACAGGTCCACCCCAAGTAAAACCATGCCTTTCTTCATAACAAGGTCCCCCCAAGTAAAACCATGCCTTTCTTCATAACAAGGCCACCCCAAGTAAAACCATGCCTTTCTTCATAACAAGGTCCACCCCAAGTAAAACCATGCCTTTCTTCATAACAGGTCCACCCCAAAGTAAACCATGCCTTTCTTCATAACAAGGTCCACCCCAAGTAAAACCATGCCTTTCTTCATAACAGGTCCTCCCCAAGTAAAACCATGCCTTTCTTCATAACAAGGTCCATCCCAAGTAAAACCATGTCTTTCTTCATAACAGGTCCACCCCAAGTAAAAGCATGCCTTTCTTCATAACAGGTCCACCCCAAGTAAAACCATGCCTTTCTTCATAACGAGGTCCACCCCAAGTAAAAGCATGCCTTTCTTCATAATAGGTCCACCCCAAGGAAAAACATGTCTCTCTTCATAACAGGTGCACCCCAAGTGAAACAATGCCTTTCTTCATAACAAGGTCCACCCCAAGTAAAACCATGCCTTTCTTCATAACAGGTCCACCCCAAGTAAAACCATGCCTTTCTTCATAACAAGGTCCACCCCAAGTAAAAGCATGCCTTTCTTCATAATAAGTCCACCCCAAGTAAAAGCATGCCTTTCTTCATAACAGGTCCACCCCAAGTGAAGCCATGCCTTTCTTCATAACGAGGTCCACCCCAAGGAAAACCATGCCTTTCTTCATAACAGGTCCACCCCAAGGAAAACCATGCCTTTCTTCATAACAGGTCCACCCCAAGGAAAACCATGCCTTTCTTCATAACAGGTCCACCCCAAGGAAAACCATGCCTTTCTTCATAACGAGGTCCACCCCAAGGAAAACCATGCCTTTCTTCATAACAGGGTCCACCCCAAGTAAAAGCATGCCTTTCTTCACAATAAGTCCACCCCAAGTAAAAGCATGCCTTTCTTCATAACAGGTCCACCCCAAGTAAAACCATGTCTTTCTTCATAACAGGTCCACCCCAAGGTAAACCATGCCTTTCTTCATAACAAGGTCCACCCCAAGTAAAGCCATGCCTTTCTTCATAACAAGGCCACCCCAAGTAAAACCATGCCTTTCTTCATAACAGGTCCATCCCAAGGTAAACCATGCCTTTCTTCATAACAGGTCCATCCCAAGGTAAACCATGCCTTTCTTCATAACAAGGTCCACCCCAAGTAAAACCATGCCTTTCTTCATAACAGGTCCACCCCAAGTAAAACCATGCCTTTCTTCATAACAAGGTCCACCCCAAGTAAAAGCATGCCTTTCTTCATAATAAGTCCACCCCAAGTAAAAGCATGCCTTTCTTCATAACAGGTCCACCCCAAGTAAAGCCATGCCTTTCTTCATAACGAGGTCCACCCCAAGGAAAACCATGCCTTTCTTCATAACAAGGTCCACCCCAAGGAAAACCATGCCTTTCTTCATAACAGGTCCACCCCAAGTAAAACCATGCCTCTCTTCATAACAAGGTCCACCCCAAGTAAAACCATGCCTTTCTTCATAACAAGGTCCACCCCAAGTAAAAGCATGCCTTTCTTCATAACAGGTCCACCCCAAGTAAAACCATGCCTTTCTTCATAACAAGGTCCACCCCAAGTAAAAGCATGCCTTTCTTCATAATAAGTCCACCCCAAGTAAAAGCATGCCTTTCTTCATAACACGTCCACCCCAAGTAAAGCCATGCCTTTCTTCATAACGAGGTCCACCCCAAGGAAAACCATGCCTTTCTTCATAACAAGGTCCACCCCAAGGAAAACCATGCCTTTCTTCATAACAGGTCCACCCCAAGTAAAACCATGCCTCTCTTCATAACAAGGTCCACCCCAAGTAAAACCATGCCTTTCTTCATAACAAGGTCCACCCCAAGTAAAAGCATGCCTTTCTTCATAATAAGTTCACCCCAAGTAAAAGCATGCCTTTCTTCATAACAGGTCCACCCCAAGTAAAGCCATGCCTTTCTTCATAACGAGGTCCACCCCAAGGAAAACCATGCCTTTCTTCATAACAGGTCCACCCCAAGGAAAACCATGCCTCTCTTCATAACAAGGTCCACCCCAAGTAAAACCATGCCTTTCTTCATAACAAGGTCCACCCCAAGTAAAACCATGCCTTTCTTCATAACGAGGTCCACCCCAAGGAAAACCATGCCTCTCTTCATAACAAGGTCCACCCCAAGTAAAACCATGCCTCTCTTCATAACAAGGTCCACCCCAAGTAAAACCATGCCTTTCTTCATAAGGTCCACCCCAAGTAAAACCATGCCTTTCTTCATAACAGGTGCACCCCAAGTGAAACAATGCCTTTCTTCATAACAGGTCCACCCCAAGGAAAACCATGCCTTTCTTCATAACAGGTCCACCCCAAGTGAAACAATATCTTTCTTCATAACAGGCCGCGCCTTGGCTCAGTGGTTAGACCGCTTGACTCTCGCCAAGGCGGCCCGGGTTCGATCCCAGATGACCGCAAAGTGAGATTTGTGGTGGACAACACGTCGCTGGGCGGGTTTTTTCCGGGATCTCCGGTTTCCCCCGCCATCTCATTCCACCGGTGCTCCATCTTCATCTCATGTATCATCAGTGTCAACGGCTGCGGTGCCGTATGTAGTAAAAGCGGGCGTTAAACACTACACATTATATTTTCTTCATAACAGGTCCACCCCATGGAAAACAATGCCTGCGAACAATGTGGAAGGTTGGTCTGCCGCCCCGTCTCTCTTCCATGCCAAAACGTACGTGATCGATACAATAGATTCGTAGATTATCCGAAGTTCTAAAACTTGCAGCGTACGTGCCTCGGAGTTAAGTAAGTGGACACTGTGGGAAACTTCCCTGCCAACGTTCGGCCATGCGCACATGCAAAATTCATACGATGGTTTAAACTCGAAGTTGAAACCAACCAATTACAGTTTAGAACTTACACACGTGATTCACACAAAAATTCAAAGTGTAACGATAGAGGGGGGAAATCCAGGAGATAATGGATCCGTGATTTGGATAGTTGAGACACTCTCTGTCGGTCGGGCGTAGTGGAACCACGTCGTACATATCAGTGCTGTAGGATTTCACTGAACACATAACACGTGTAAAGAACTCTATCGTTACCGCCAAACACAACACACGAGTCTACAAAAAGCCACTTTACAGGTGGCGAGTGAGGTATCTAAATACAGTAGTGAATTAATCGATCATGGAGCAGTCGAGGTGTTTTCTTCGCAAATTATACCACATTCAGTCAGGACGTATCCCACACCCTGGAACGAAGAGAGTCCATGCAGAGCGAACCCCGAGGGTTTGAACCTCTCGGTTTTAACTTCCTCCTCGGGCTGAACCTCCTCCTCGGGTTGAACCTCCTTCTCGGGTTGAATCTGCTGCTCGTGTCAAACCTCCTTCTCGTATCGAGCCCAGCGTTGGTGCGCCAATTTGAAGCTATTTTTTCTTTATTGTCGGGCAAATAGTTCTACGTTGGGGCTACAGTTTGAAGCAAATATATATTGGATCAGGGTTAAGCAATGAGCTTACTCACAGGGTATGCATGGATATGTGTGAGAAGGATAGTTTAATGGCCATGGAATTTCCGTTTCAAACTCATTTATTGACTGCTTCTTTTTCTCAGAACATCGAACTTGAAGTTGGCGAGCAAGGGTTACCAATATCCCTGTTTAGAGTTACTGAAGGCGGAGTGTTTATTACTCGATAAACTTTATTCGTTCCTCACGTATATATGAACTGACAAATATCTTCTCTCATTTCTGGTATGCCTGGCCCAAGCCAGAACAAGAGGACTGCCCTAATCGCCCTCACGCCTCGGACTGTTTCAATGGCTTGCCAGCCATGAAGTGCTCTAATCGGTCTGACGCCAAAGACTGTTCTCCACATCTGCGAGTGGGTGTATGTGTCACTTTCACTTTCTGAAAGCCCTCTTCATTCAACCAAAGCTTCCCTTTGTAGCACTTTTGTCTTGGTCATTCTTAGGGACCTAAGAATACTTCATTCAACAAGTCAAGTTCCCCCTTAGGAATCTGCTAAGGACACTGTTTCTTACGTTTCCTTTGTTAAAACAACTTAGCCTCCCAAACTGCTATTCGAGTCAACTGCCCTTGCACGTGTTGTAACAAAGAACCAACATTCCTTTGACATCCACCATGATTCTTTATACATTGCAATTCCTAATTTCGGTATCAACTGGCTGTTATCATTTTGCAACATCATAAATATCCTAAGAGTTAATTTATATCTGAGTTCTGGAACACTGTGCAATTTGTGACCCAAACATAAATTACATCATTTTAAAATATGTCTAATAAATACCTGGATCATGTGTATAAGTTTTCAGATACATATTTACCTGTCCTTTCTATTACTACACAGGTTGTTGTAACATTTTGCAACGCACCTTAACACTAGCGTGCTCATCAAAATTGCTTAATGTCTACTGTGGCCCATGGTATAATAGGCGATAAAGGGGTTAAAATTGCATAGCCACTCATTTGGCGTCATCTGGTTTGACCAGCCATCCCAGTGGGGAAACATCCCCGCCTGTACCGGAGATCGAACTTTGGTACCTCACACCAGAAGCAGACGTATTAGCACTGGCCTGTGGGTATAGACAAATACGGTAAAAATTTAAAATAATTTATGCAGTAACAAAGACACCTCTTAAACTTGATATGGATCTACTTTCAAGTATGAAATATACATGGACTTCCATAAATAATTGGACAGACTTAGCATTCTACTGTGTAGTGCTCTATAAGGCAGGATAGATTATGAGTATCAATCAAGGTATTTCTTGGGTTATGCAAAAATCATTTGCTATCAATATTCATTTTATAAATTGAAAATTTGAGCTTCCCTACTCAACCTTGTTTACATCATGAGTTTACGACACAAAAAATCACACATCACAAATGAAATGCAATACAAACGAGTAGGTGAAGTCTGCCAGTAGACAAAACAACATCGTAGAAGTACGTCAACTGTTTACCAAAAAGAAGGCAAGGGCATAGTATGGACCGAGAGGAAAACAGAGTACCTTTGAACAGAAACAGTTAGTGATCTATCACTAAGAAAAGAACAAAATATACCGGGAAACAGCAGAGATTGTGAATCTTAGCAAAAGTAGTAGGTGACATAATTCACCGGTATAAGTATGAAGACAGAACTGAATCTCGAGCAAAGCCAGGGTGACCAAAACTTCTTACCAATATACAGGAGTGTGTGTGTAGTGTTTTAGGGCCCGTCGACAACAAGGTCATTTGGGCCCGAAGTCAGCTCTAAAAACTAAAAGCTACACAAAGTTAAAAAGTAAGATAAAATATAAACACTCAACTATTAAAAGCACATAAAAACTCGTCCCAGTACTAAAAATTTAAAAACTCTAAAATTAATAAATATAAAATACAAGTCAGACTTGTTTATTAAAACCGATTTTAAAAACAAACCGCAGTGCCTTATCCACGGCCACTGGGTCGTCCCCTAAAATACCGTGCAGGTTACTCCTTCGGCCCAAAGACTGGCGAACGCGGGCGTACTGCGGGCAATCAAGCAATACGTGCCGCACAGTGAGGCGTACTGCACACGGAGCACACACAGGGGCCGGTTCCCCTCTTAACAGGTGGCCATGAGTCGCTCGTGTGTGCCCAAGTCTCAGTCGGGTGAGTATCACCTCGGCCCGCCGGTTATCCCTGCAGGAAGTTGGCCAGGGTTGTACCCTTTCCTTTATCGCCCGGAGTTGTGTGCCTTCCAAAGCTGTCCAGGATTGCTGCCAAGCAGATAGGAGCTGGCGACGGAAAAAACGTTGCACATCCTGGTATGGCACCGTAGTTGTTGAACTCCGGGGCAAACGGCAAGCGGACTTAAGCAGATCTTTTATTATGCAGAAGGTAAAACAGAATCCATGTATTAAGTGTTGGGCTAAAATTCAGGAAGAACAGGAACTGAGATTTAGTCCCGGAACAGTCAGAAGGGCCATGCAAAAACAAGATTTTAATGGTCGCGTAGCCAGGGGAAAAAAGGACACACATTTCCACAAAAATAAAAGGAAGCGATTACAATTTTTCAAAGACTTTGTTAACAAGACAACGGATTGGTGGGACCAAGTAATTTTTGTGACGAAAGCAAATACAACCGATGGCAGGGTGGTTGTGTGGAGGAAACAAACGCGAAGCTGGAAGAATGCAATTTACAAGGCACAGTTAAACACGGCGGAGGGAATGTAATGGTATGGGGCTGTATTTCCTCTACGGGAGTGGGAAAGCTGGTGTTCATAGACACAACCATGAACGACGAAGTCTGTCTTAGATTATTACACGAAAATTTAAAACATAGTGGAGAACGATGGGTATTTTGGAGAGCTTCCCATTTTATCTGGATAATGATCCGAAGCATAGTCCCACATTGTGCAGCTATGGTTATTTTACAACTGTCCTCATGTACTGCATCTACCACCTCAGTCCCAAAATCTTAATCCCATAGAAGCAGTATGAGATAAACTGGAGAAGGCCGTGCGGAAGACCCCAACACCTCCAAGCAGCACTTGAAAGAGAGGTTGCAAGAGGAATGGAGCAAACATTCTACAGCCTACCTGAAAAACCTGGTTCACAGCAGGCCAAATTGGTTGCGAGAAATAGTGAAAAGAGGAGGGAGAGTAACAAAGTACTAAACCATATTTTGTGTCACACTGAAGTTATGTCCGATTACCTTTGAGGGCCAAAAAGTGCCACATCTGTCTTTAATTCTTAAAAAAGCATGTATTATATAATTTTTACATGAAATAACATTTATTTTCTTACAAAAACGAACCATGTAACTGTCGATTGTTATTAATTTCAATAAAAAAGCACATCAAATGTTTATTTTCAATTTCGAAACTTAGAACTCTGCTTTGTCGGAATATTTATGGTAGTCTCTAAACATAATTACATCGTTTATTATATTTAATTAATTTCATTATTGTGTTAATATAAGGGAAACCATAAAATAATTTATTCCAATACGCGCTCCTCATTCTAACTTGGGTAATTCCTCTGATATAGGTTTCACACTCCCACGTAGGTTTATAATTAATATCAAGTCTATTGCACAGGTTATTGTTATGCTTTCAATTAAATGAGTAATTATTCGCCCACATGGAACACACAAAACAATACATTCCCGTTATTAATGAGCAAAGCGATGCATTGATACTAAAGCGATCGGTTTCACAGTAATATAACAATAGACCTAGAAACAAAATAAAATTCTTTTAACCCCTATATCATACACTATTTTTATTACATATTGATTTCTTATAGATATATCATAGACTAGGTGTTTAGGTGAACTCCGTATCGCCAATAAGTTTCCTGAACTTGTCTATATAAATAAAACAAATTTGAATTAATTTGCCTTTTATCCTGTAATTGGGGGTGAAGTTTAAATACAACACACTTACAATAAGTTAATCAAGTTAAAGCTGTCTGTTAAGCAATATGTATACATATTGTGACTTTGTGGGTTCGTGAAATTAAAAGTCCAATTGGACAAACTCAAAATGTTCTTTATTTCCACCGAATTACAATTGGAACACTTGCCGATTACACAGAATTACTTAGCGCACACAATTAAAATCTACCAGTTCGTCTGTCACAGGTCCAGTCCACGCTCACAATTACGTACAACTCCTCCGATACACGTACATCGTCTTCCAGTCCGTTCGATAACCTCGGCGCTCCTCACGGCGGCTCGCCAAGAACTGAACTGACTCGCCCACTGCAGATCTTATATAGGGATATCGCTGTTTCTGGAAGTCTCGCGGTTCAGAAAATAATCCCGAATGTTCCAGACGCCAGGGGGAGGGGAAAGAGGCGGCCAGCAACCAGTGACACTTCCCTAATCATCCCCTCATTTAGTGACACGAGATAAATGGGTAGGCGTGGGCTCAATACCTCCGGTCCCCTACTCAGCTGTCAGTTGGTCGTGCTTTACCATAATTGGGTGAAAATATATACTCATTTTTGGTACGTAAATATATAAAGATGGTTTTCCAACGTGACTTATAATTAATTCTCCATGAGAGAAACAGGGAAACTCCAAGATGATTCCGCAAACTTCCAACGACTGCCCTTGTGATTTATTTATGGTCATCACAAAGGACAAACGCCGGGAAATTGTACACGCTTACAATAAAAAGGTAAATTTGTGGGAATCATCGGAATACGCGGGATCAAGATATCCTCTTCTTTGTACTTTCTCTTGATGATTGTTGCCTCGATGACGTTATTCATTAGATTTTTCACAGTTAGTCTCGTTCTATTGCACAGTCGTGGTTGCTTAATGTTACGCAACATGATCACAACTGATTCTACTTTTAATTTTAAATTGTGAGGTGGGAGTCCAGCCAATTATAAGGAATTTAAAAACTCTATGGGACAGTTGACTACGTCATCCTGGTTTATAACTGTGTTAACTGATTTGTACGAAAACAACTCCCAAGGAAGAAACGGACACTCTAGAAAGCAATTCTGACATAGCAACACGATTATTAGGATTACCTGCGTCTCGCTCCTCATCATGCACTTCTACCATTTGCACCATTTTAGGCCATCACATGACAATTTAGAGACCTTTAAAAGTAACGATCATTAGTTTGAAGTGAATTTTCTCAGAAACGTTTCTCTAACATTTCAGTATACAAAATGCCTCACGCGTCAACGTCTTTCATTTAACTTGGTGAAACATAAAGGATACGTCCATAATATATAAACAAGGTACTTCACATTTTCCGTTTTTGTTAATGCTGACGTTTTGAAAATTATATGATGTTGAGGAATAAAAAAAAACGTGAATATTTTCAACATTTTGAGACCTAACATATGGAAAATAGGAGATACGTCCAGAAAGTAAATTCTGTTTGGTAATAAAATTAAATTGTGTACAGATATAGAAAAATTATTTATTGCAAAAAATTCTACAACTCTTAAACTACCTTTCCACATAACTGCCGAAATTTTGCAGATATTTGTCATAGAGAGTCATAAGTTCTTGTATACCTTCTTCATAGAAGTTTGCCGCCTGTGTCTTCAACCAGTTGGAAACATTTTCTTTCAGCTCTTCGCCATTGTTGAAGTGTTGACCGCCAAGGAAAGATTTGAGATGCAAAAACAGATGAAAGTCGCTAGGAGCGAGGGCAGGGCTGTACGGGGGGTGGTGAAACACATCCCAGCCAAATCCCTGTAGGATGTCTTTCGTCGCATTTGCAGTGTGTGGTCGTGCGTTGCCGTGAAGAAACACAACAGCTTTTGACAGTATTCCAATTTCAATTGGTTTCAATTTCCTAGCTTTCAGAAAAAGAATCAAATCTGATTGCCCGCCTCGGTAGCGTAGATGGCAGCGTGTCTGCCTCACGTTCAAGGGGTCCCGAGTTCGAATCTCAGTCAGGGTAAGTTATCTGGATAAGGTTTTTCCCGGGATTTTGCCTTATCCTTCAAGACGAATATCGGATAACTCTAAGCTCCATGAACCCTGGACTCATTTGAGCATCATTTCAGCCAATTCATTCACCGTCCAATATGACTTAACATTGGAGGACGTAAATTACACACAAAAAATAAAACAGACCTTTTTTCACAAGCGGCGGCATTTTCAATCAGCACCGAGATTGTAAACAAGCACAACAAAGCGTACGTGGCTGACAGTGATCTCACAATGGCGCACGCTTCTTCTCCTTGATACAGTGTGTCTACCGCACATGTGCGGAACTGCCATCGCAGCGCTGCAGTGGAGATAAATTGAAACAGAACTTACTTTCTGGACGCCCCTTGTATTTTTGAAGAAATGTTTCAAGATGTTCCAAAAATAGAATTTGGATCTTTTTAAATTGTTCTGTACTATATTTGGACGCGAAGAACATTTAAACTTTTACAATATTTTCACAAAAAAATAATTAATAATGAACTATTTGGTGTAGCTACATGAAAATTTGCATGCAAGGTTAAACTGATACTCCAACTATGTGGCTAAATTTTCAAAATGGAAGTGGTACACATGTGAGTTCCAGTTGGAGTTCTGGGTTGCCAAAGTTCCGATTTTCATTGTTCTGTTCGGTTTTAGGCGCAACGTTCATTCATTCTATTGCAGGTCACGTCAGTAAGTACGAGGATAATATTGTGCATTTTCTTTATATCTATTGCATTAGTTTTACATCAGTATGCATTTTTCTTTTTGGTGTGTTATGCAGTATGCTTTAGTCTGTATCAACTTGTTGCATACTTTTGTGTATCGATTCAACCAATATAAATGTACAATAAAGTGACACTTTATGCACTTTAAACCACTGTCATTAATAATCCCCCATAAATGTGTTTTTAATATCATATAAGTAATGTCAATGTCAAATTAAACTTTTTCCTTCAAAAGGCTATAAAATGTCAAATTGCAAATGTATAATTGCTATAAAATGTTAAATTTAAAAATTCAAATGATAAATGTTTTACTTCAAAATGCTAAATATCACTACCCATAATCATAGGTCCTATTTCTTGCGGTAAGGCAGGATTTTTTAACGAGAATCCTTCACCCATCGTTACTAAGTTTGGAAGTATGAGCGAGTGTGAATGGCTGTGTGAATTAAGTGTAATAACCAAAGATACAAGCAAGCGTGGTATGAGCACGTAAGGAGTAAACATCATTACTGATGTGCATTTGTTTCAAAACGTAAAATGTCGCTGGCAAGAACTTAAACCCTTAGTTGTAACATCATTGCCAGAGACGGGTATAAAATTTCTCAGGCTGGCCCCGTAGCTCAGTCGGTAGAGCACCTGCCTACCGTGCTAGGGGTCCCAGGTTCGATTCCCGGCGGTGAGGGTGGGGAACTTTCTGATGGTGTGAATGAGGGTTAACACCTTCCATATGTTCCAAAGGAGAATTGCCGCCGATATGACCATTGGAGTTAAAGGCTTTCTCCGACCAAGATAATTCCTCATCTTCCCCAGAGTCTGGAAGTATGAATGAGAGTGTGAACGTGTACGTGATCTAATGATTAAAACCCAACAAATACGAGCTAACACCTTCGATATGTTCCAAAGGAGAATTGCCGCCGATATGACCATTGGAGTTAAAGGCTTTCTCCGACCAAGATAATTCCTCATCTTCCCCAGAGTCTGGAAGTATGAATGAGAGTGTGAATGTGTGCGTGATCTAATGATTAAAACCCAACAAATACGAGTTAACACCTTCGATATGTTCCAAAGGAGAATTGCCGCCGATATGACCATTGGAGTTAAAGGCTTTCTCCGACCAAGATAATTCCTCATCTTCCCCAGAATCTGGAAGTATGAATGAGAGTGTGAATCTGTGCGTGATCTAATGATTAAAACCCAACAAATACGAGTTAACACCTTCGATATGCTCCAAAGGAGAACGGCCGCCGATATGACCATTGCAGTTAAAGGCTTTCTCCGACCAAGATAATTCCTCATCTTCCCCAGAGTCTGGAAGTATGAATGAGGGTGTGAATGTGTACGTGATCTAATGGCTAAAACCCAACGAATACGATTTAACACCTTCGATATGTTCCAAAGAAGAACGACCGCCGATATGACCATTGCACTTAAAGACCCTCTCCGACCAAGATAATTCCTCATCTTCCCCGAGTCTAGAAGTATGAATGAGAGTGTGAATGTGTACGTGATCTAATGATTAAAACCCAAGGAATACGAGTTAACACCTTCGATATGTTCCAAAGAAGAACGACCGCCGATATGACCATTGCACTTAAAGACCCTCTCCGACCAAGATAATTCCTCATCTACCCCGAGTCTGGAAGTATGAATGAGAGTGTGAATGTGTACGTGATCTAATGATTAAAACCCAACGAATAAGAGTTAACACCTTCGATATGTTCCAAAGGAGAACGGCCGCCGATATGACCATTGCAGTTAAAGGCTTTCTCCGACCAAGATAATTCCTCATCTACCCCGAGTCTGGAAGTATGAATGAGAGTGTGAATGTGTACGTGATCTAATGATTAAAACCCAACGAATACGAGTTAACACCTTCGATATGCTCCAAAGGAGAACGACCGCCGATATGACCATTGCAGTTAAAGGCTTTCTCCGACCAAGATAATTCCTCATCTTCCCCAGAGTCTGGAAGTATGAATGAGAGTGTGAATGTGTGCGTGATGTAATGATAAATAAACCCAAAGATAACGAGTTAACACCTTCGGTATGTTCCAAAGGAGAACGACCACCGATATGACCATAGCAGTTAAAGGCGGGGTATAAATGGAACAAGGAAAAAAAATTCTCAACGTATAGTTGACACACGTGCATTCCTAATTTGATCTGCTATTCCATCCATGCTTCATTTGTGAGTTGAACTTTGTATTGCGTGAACATCATTGTTTTACTTCCACGAAAGTATTTTTTAGTCGCGCATACACGTCACCCACAGGCGGATATCAAATGAAATGTGTAGTGTTTAACGAACGCTTTTACTACATATGGCACCGCAGGCGATGAAACTGATGGTACATGATATGATGGAGCACCGGTGGAATGAGATGGCGGGGGAAACCGGAGGTCGCGGAGAAAACACGCCCCCCAGTGCCTTGTTGTCCACCTGAAATCTCACTTTGCCGTCGCCTGGGATCGAAGCGAGTGGTGAGAGCAAAGCGGTCTAAGCACTGAGCCACGGCGTGGCCTATAACAAGCTGATATTGCTGTAAAGATAGGGTTACTGTCTGCGTCTGGTAGACGGCTAATACTTTAAACAAGTAAGTGTTCTTGTATTATATATCTTGCTTTTTAAATATGCGATTATTTATGGAAGGCTACTAGTGGAGGGATACCTCAGGTGTCATAAAGAATGAGAAAAATGGTGCAGGTGACTTTAGAGCAGCTCAATGAGGGCGGTGATGTCTCGCATTCAGAGACCATTAGATTCCGACCATTAGATTTTCGGAAATAGATTTTCAGTATGAGGACGAAGACGGCGGTGTTGACTCTATTCGGAATGGGGAAGGTTTTGACAGAGAAATTGATAAAATTTATAATGGCAAGATGAACTGTTTTACGTAATGCCACAAAATCTGGAGTAGATGCTAAAGGCATGAAGTGTAGCAACTACTGTATCCCCGCGATATGAAGGCTAGAGGGGTATGAACAGCAGAGGAGCTTGAACTGTTGATCTGCTCCGGTAGCGGATCTGTTTACTAGGAAACGAGTGAATGAGAGTGCATTTGAGGCACCAATGCTGCCAAATCCATTGTTTGTTCCAAGGATAGGTATTATATATATTAAATCTACGTCCTCCAACGTTAAGTGATATGAGACGATGAATGGAATGGGTGAAATGATGCTCAAATGTGTCCGGGGTCCATGGAGCTTAGAATTACCTGACATTCGTCTTTCAGGATAAGGGAAAACCCCGGAAAAAACTTATCCAGGTAACTCACCCTGACCGAGATACGAACTCGGCGGGCGTATTACGTATAGGTGAGCTATGTCACAACACTTGTGTATTTTAAACGAACCTTCCATCCTTGTCATTCTCGGAAGTCGAGCATACACCCCGTGGAGACAGCAAATGTACGAGGCATGTTTTTTAAGTTAGTACCGTTTTGGAATAAAGAAAAGAGGTGCATAGATATCGCAATGATTTTATTTTTAAATGAAAGCCTGTACCTTAATCTACTTTTCTACATAACTTCCGTGAATATTGAGGCACTTGTCATAACGTGGCACCAGTTTTTGAATACCCTCCTCATAAAATTCTGCCGCCTGACGTGTTAACCACTGTATCACAACTGTTTTGACTTCGTTATCGTCTTGAAGACGCTGACCGCCCAGATGTTTCTTCAAGTGCAGGAACAAACGGTAGTCGCTGGGCGCCAGTTCAGGGCTGTATGGAGTATGATCTAGAGTTTCCCATTGAAGAGATTTGATGAGATCTTTGGTCCGATTAGGCACATGTGGACGGGCATTGTCATGCAGCAAAACGATACCCTTACTCAACTAGCCACGTCTTTTGTTCTGGATTGCACGGCGCAGATTGTTCAATGTCTCACAATAAGACGCTGCATTGATTGTCTCATTGCGAGGCAGAAACTCCACTAGCAATACTCCTTTTCTGTCCCAAAAAACTGTGCACATGATTTTCCGGGCAGAAATTGGTTACTTAAACTTCACTTTTGTGGGTGATGATGAATGTCGCCATTCCTTGGATTGTTGTTTCGATTCTGGTGTGACGTAGGCCACCCATATGTCGTCACCAGTAACAATTTGGTCTAAAAACTCCTCACCTTCATTGTGGTACCGCTCAAGGAAGGTCAATGGACTGCCTAAACGTTGGGTTTTGTGAAAATCCGTCAACATTTTTAGAACCCAACGTGAACACAATTTCCGGTACTTCAAGTTCTTGGTCACAATGCGATACAAAACACTACGTGAATATTGAGGAAAATAGTCGCACAATGATGAAATTGTAAAGCGTCTGTTTTCTCTCACCTTTTCGTCCACTTTCTGCACCAAATCTCCAGTAACGACCGAAGAACGTTCACTCCGTTCTTCATCATGCACATTTGTGCGGCCATCTTTAAATGCTCTCACCCATTTCCTTACAATTCCATCACTCATAATATTTTGTCCGTAAACTTCACAAATCTCACGATGAATATCGATCGGTTTTTCGCCTTTAGCACTAAGAAATAGTATAACAGCCCGTACTTCACAATCGGCGGGACTCACGATTGTCGGAGGCATCTGAAACACTCAGTAACCAACGTATACAATGAAGAATCAGACTGTAATGGCGTCAGTGCGAAGACAAAAGATGTAGGTAACCAGCGCGCATGCGTGGAACGTTGACCGTAGCGCTGCGACGGCGGAATCGCAAAACGGTACTGACTTAAAAAACATGCCTGGTAATTACGTTGCACATTCCTCCCGCTTGCCTTCTTGTCTCGGGAAATCAGTACTCAGCTATCCGACGAACAAGGAGATGGCCTCTTTCTATTATCATTAAGCTGTGACAATGTCTATGTTGTATATCTCCACGAAGGTAAGATGTAAAGACTTGAGTTCATAAAGATCATAGGAATAAATCTAATGAGCGCACATATGTCGAGAAGGCTCCAGATTCCAAATTTACCGGATGATCTCAGGAAAATCATTTCGGACTTTCTGGGCGAAGAGCATAGAGATGATTGCCCAGCACAAAGAGTAAGAAACGGCAAGCTAGAAAATAGAAAAAAAAAAACGTAGTTACTGTCCCTACACGCTGAATAGAATGATGCCCGCCTCGGTAGCGTAGATGTCTGCGTCACGTTCAAGTGCCAGCCTTCGTAGCCATGGTCGTTAGAACGTATGTCTCTAGCGATCCACCACGTAGAGGGTCGCGGGTTTGAGTCCCGCCCTGGGCATGGGTGTTTATGTGTATAGTGTATGTGTGTGAAACTGCAGAAAACAGATAGGTAATGAAACGGAAACAATGAAAAAGGTTAAACAAGGAAAAGAAAAATATATATCTATATACATAGACATATATTTTTTGTAAAAAAAAAGAGGTCCCGAGTTCGAATGTCGGTCATGGTGAGTTATCTGGATAAGGCTTTTTCCAGGGTTTTCCCTTATCCTCAAAGACGAATGTCGGGTAACTCTAAGCTCTATGGGTCCTGGGTTCATTTGAGTATCATTTCACCCATTCCATTCATCGTCCAATATGACTTAACGTTGGAGGACGTAAAATAAAAAAAAGAGAATGACGTCATACAAGTTCGTGATGTATAATAAACCCAATTGCTTACAGTGTACCATGAAAATATGTAAAATGTGTGTAGAAATTGTTTACCTTATTTGCATTGAGGTCAAGATATCTCTCAAAGCAAATGTCACCTTTAGAGACCATTTTATTTGAAACAGTAATATACAGCGCTGGAAGAAAACCAGAAGGTCCGTGGTTCAACTCCCGGCTGTGGCATTGAATTTTTCAGTCTGACTCTACGTTTCCACAATTTAGCTTACACACGGATAGTGTGAAAGATCAATTTCCATTAATTGACCTAATAGTGGTTAACTATATAGTCCGGGCCTTAAAGTACTTACATGTTGTAAGTCGCCATTAAGGTAGTTGTCTCATGTGTTTATGAGAACTCCTAGTGGTTTACCGGGAGAAACACGAGTCAGTTGGAGAATTTAATGCCATAACGGCACTTTGGCCATAGTAGCTCAATGGTAGAGCGGCTGGACGGAAAACAGAAGGTCTGTGGTTCAAATACCGGCTGTGGGATTGAATTTTTCAGTCTGACTCTACGTTTGCACAATTTAGCCTACACACGGCCAGTGTGAAAGAACAATCAATTTCCAGTAATATACAACTTTGTGGCTTTTACGTAAGTATAATCAACTTCAGAAACTATTTCATGTGAAAGACGAATACTTAATTTTGTATATGTTTGCATATTTTATAGCACATTTTTTTAATGTTAATAAAAATATCAGTACTAATATTTCTATAAATTTATTTTCTATACTCATTAAGGTTCACATAAAATTCAAAATTTGATAATGTTAGTCTCACATACGGGTGTTACCGTATGTGCCAATTTTTCACATGTTACCATCTAAGGGTTGAATGTTACAGGTGGCTTATAAATAGAACAAAAAATAGAGGTGTTGATAACTGTACGTGAGGTTTTCCTTTGCAAGCTATACTGCTAACCCATTCTCTTCACCTAGCCAAAGAAAACAAAAGGTTCAATCCTAAGAGGCGATACTGGAGGAAGGGTTGTTGGTGGCGTGTAGCAATGCAGGAATTCTGTGAACGTTGGTAACACAATCTAGCAGAACGTGGTATTTTTAAGCATGTGTTTGACCCCAGCACCCGGCCTCATTATTCGCTTCCTGTCTCCTCTTTCACAGTTGTGTGTAATGCGATACAGGTTTTGTACCAGCAAACATCAAACTCCCTTCCTCCTTCCGTCAGTCTGTCCGTCACACAGAACAAGCTTTCGGCCTCTAGTGTCAGTGGTTGCCATTCTTGCCGCATTCTATACAGGTGTGAAACAATTGCAACACGCACGTTTTATTAAAACAAGCTAATATGTTTACTTACTGCATTTAACAAAATGACGATATCAGTAATTACTAAAAGCTTCTAGCAATTTTAAACGTATGTCTGAAGGCTAATAGCAAAAAATAAAAAACATAAATAAATCACAATTGTAAGACAGAATAAATCTACACCCCCAAAATTATCATTATTATTTCCCCAATCTCCCTGTTGTAGTACGTTTTGCTTTTACAAAAAATCTGTCATGTTGGCAAAGCTTTATAGTGAATATATTGTGACTTTGTGGGTTCTCGAAATTAAAAGTCCGATTGCACCACTCAAAAATGTTCTTTATTTCCACCGAATTACAGTTGAACACCTGCCGATTACACAGAATTACGTAATGCACACAATTACAATTCACCAGTTCGTCCGTTACCGTTTCACTGCACGCTCACAGTTACGTACTCTCTTCCGATGCACGTACACAGTCTTCTCGTCCGTTCACTAGCACGGCGCTCCTACGCTGTTTGCCAAACACTGACTGTCCTCCAGCCCGACGCGTTGCTTATATAGGACCAGCTGGCCAATCTAGAAGGTTCCGGATTAGATGAAATATCCCGTATGTTCGGGAACTCAGGTGGAGCGGAAAGAGACGGCAGAGCGATGTTCTTCCAGGCACTCCTCGTTACCGCTATAAGACAAATGAGTGGGCGTGGTAAACACCGACCGTCTTCTGCTGCTGCTGCCGCCGGCCGGTTCTATAGGGAGTTCCGACTTTCAGGTGAAAATATTGTATAACATTCTGATTTTGCCATAAAGATTTTCTTCAAATAGGAAGTGCTTAATACACTCTTCACAATGAAATGTTTAAATGTCTAAGAAGTCCTAGAAGCACACTTCATTCCTAACTACTTTTGCATAAGGATACTCAACCTCTTGTCGCTTCAGTATACGTATGAAAATCTCATTAAAGAATAGTTATCAACAACAATATGGTATGTATAGTGCATGAGCATATAACATCAAACTTTGTAAATTTTGACTGGAACTTGAAGCAGTAAGGTGATGGTGGCGCTCCACGTTCACGCTACAGTTTGAAGCAAATAGTGTTTAGCTCAGGATATGCCTGGATATGTATGAGAATTATGTATATGTATGTGAAATTAAAAGTCCAATTGCACAACTCAACAATGTTCTTTATTTCCACTGAATTACAGTCGGACACTTCCCGATTACACAGAGTTACGTAATGCACACAATTACGATTCACCCGTTCGTCCGTTACAGTTCCACCTTTCTCTCGCAATTACGTACACTCCTGCGATACACGTACACAGTCTTCTCGTCCGTACACTAGCACGGCGCTCTTACGCTGCTCGCCAAGAACTGCACTTTCCTCCAGCCCGACGCGTTGCTTATATAGGACCAACTGGCCAATCTAGAAGGTTCCGTATTAGACGAAACACCCCGCACGTTCGAGAAACCAGGGGGAGGGGAAAGGGACGGCACAGTGGCCCGCGATCCCTCTCCTAATCATCCCTTCAGTTAGTGACAGGAGACAAATGGGTAGGCGGGATCAGAACGCCCCACGCCCGACCCCACCGCCGGCCAGCCTGACAGGGGGCTCCGACGTTCGGGGTGACAATACGAACCGACAAATATCTTCTCTCATCGCTTCTGGTCTGCCCTTGATCAAGACAGAACAAGAGGACTGCCCTAATCGGCTCCAAGCCACCAACAGAATCTCCTTCACAGCTGCGCGTGGGTGTGTGTAACTTTCAGTTTCTCGAAGCCCTTTATTCAACCAAAGATTCCCTTTTTGACTATTTTTGTCATGCCATTATTAAGGGTACAAAGAGTACCCTATTAAAACAAAGTTAAGTGCTATCCTTTAGAACTCTGCTAAGGACACTGTTTCTTATGTTTCTTTTGTTAAAACAACTATTCACCCCAACTGCTATTCGACTCAACTGCCCCTGCACGTGTTGTAACAAAGGGCCAACATTCCTTCAAAATCCGTCATGATTTTTTACTTATTTCAATCCTTTAATTTCGGTATCAAACTTCACACCTCTCACCCTCTTAAAAGTTTAGACTGTTGCTTACGTTTACGGCATATTTCAATGCTATTATAATCTTCGCAAAAGTTGAAGGTATATGGAGGGGGACATACTGCAGACTCCAGCCAATTCTAAGCTTGCCCCTCCTACCAGCGTTGTCGAATGTTGTAAAGTCTGTTTAGTTAACTGGTGTGCACGTCAGCCTCTGCCATTGACGAACCCTTATAATCATTTTACAACCCCCGACCCTTCTCCCAGATCTTTCTGCAGGGTTGCCAACTTTCTCGATACGTCAGGGGTGTCGTACAAGGTTTCGTCTAAATAAATCATCTTATGTCCATTACTGCGAAACTTTTTTGTTTTGACACATTAATATATATATAGCCAAGCTACAATTCTACTGGATTCCATAATAACCCTTATCTTATTCAAAGTGCGGTATTTGAAACCCAGCTCGTTTAGGAGACCGCGCAAAGTGAAGCGCCCATAAGGAAAATCACAAATTGCTTGCAAATATGCAACTAATTCGTCTAAGGTGGGTGCTCTCCCTTTTGCATAGAATCTATAAATTTCTCGACGAATTAAATCGCGTGTGAAGTTATCTACTTTAGAGAAACGTTTCCTTTTGTTTTCACACTTGATCGGCATCTTTGGTATTCCCTTCGTCACAATATTTCTTACTGTAAATCTGTGAATGCCCTGAATTTATCATCAGGTTCATTGCACGACCCCTTACCAAGATTATTTTTCAGCTCATATTTATATGTGTTCAAAACAAGCGCTTGAATCTGCTTAGAAACAGTTCCCGGTATAACTTTGTTTTTTAGGCTTTTCCGGTAACATAACTCGGCCCAGTTATTGACACTATTGTCATCACTTTGATTATTTTCACTTGACTGAAAGTTATCTACTACTTCAGTTGCATTTACCACTGCATTTCCCTCCCACGGTCTCCACATCGTGACACACAACGAATTTCTGCACGTAATGAAACAGATCAACTGGAAGTTGGAACTTTTGCAACTGAGACTCCACGTGGAGTAGACATGCGACTGTCACTTCGAGAAAATCAGGGTTGCTATTGGTCCTCAACGACAGTGTTCCATTTCTGAAGTGTGGAGATAGATTTATGACGGTCATTAGTGGGCAGTCGGGTCAGGTTCCATTGACTCTGAACTGCATATGCGTTAACTAAACAGACTTTACAGGCACCTCACGCCCCTGAACTGAAACCACTCCCTTCATTAATTACGCTAGTATATAATTTGAAAATAAATGCGATGTCATAATAATAAATAAATTTTCTGATTATGACTAGGTATACAAAAACCCAATATCTACAATACCTACAACGCAAGCGATGCGGGTTTTACCCTCCAATATAGTTATGGTTACAAAACTTCCATCCATTCAACACAGATAAGCCTGAAAAAACAACACAATTCTTCCTTCACAACAATACAACAAGCATAAATAAATAGTGGACGTATTGCACGCAGTTTGAAACAGACTGCGTTAATGTTCATGTCGTTTTTAGAGTAGTGGTGCGTTATTTTGTTGAAGTGAACGCCATCGTTAAGTCGGGAGTCAAACTCGAGCTCAAATACTGCTAATAGTACATTATATTATTAACATACACATACCTTTTCCCCAGTTTTTGTAACCCGAGTGAGTGAACATGACCCTCGAATTTCAGACAAGTAATTTTTCGATCAACAAACGTGAATTGGTTCATTCTCATGACAGAAGTAACATATTTAGTATGAATTTATCTCTAATACACAATATAGGTTAAGTGTGGATTGTTCACTGTGTGAACTAAAGGTTTTACTGGCCTGCCAGGGAGTTTTTAGGGATCCTACACTGTTGTGGCTCCTTGGAATGGCGTCCTCTTCCCTCGCCCCATACTTCCTGCCGGAGGTGCCCCAATTGGGGGCATAGGTACAATAGACCAAGTTTGGACCTCCTTAGTCCAGTCAAGTTTTTTTCCCCTTCTTCCATTTATACCCCGCCTTTAACTGCAGTGCTCCTATCGGCGGACGTTCTGCTTTGGAACATATCGAAGGTGTTAACTCGTATTCGTTGGGGTTTAATCATTAGATCATGTACACATTCACACTCTCATTCATACTTCCAGACTGGGGAAGATGAGGAATTATCTTGGTCGGAGAAAGCCTTTAACTGCTATGGTCATATCGACGGCCGTTCTCCTTTGGAACATATCGAAGGTGTTAACTCGTATTCGTTGTGTTTTAATCATTAGATCACGTACACATTCACACTCTCATTCATACTTCCAGACTCTGGGGAAGATGAGGAATTATCTTGGTCGGAGAAAGCCTTTAACTGCAATGGTCATATCGACGGCCGTTCTCCTTTGGAACATATCGAAGGTGTTAACTCGTATTCGTTGTGTTTTAATCATTAGATCACGTACACATTCACACTCTCATTCATACTTCCAGACTCTGGGGAAGATGAGGAATTATCTTGGTCGGAGAAAGCCTTTAACTGCAATGGTCATATCGGCGGCCGTTCTCCTTTGGAACATATCGAAGCTGTTAACTCGTATTCGTTGGGTTTTAATCATTAGATCACGTACACATTCACACTCTCATTCATACTTCCAGACTCTGGGGAAGATGAGGAATTATCTTGGTCGGAGAAAGCCTTTAACTGCAATGGTCATATCGGCGGTCGTTCTCCTTTGGAACATATCGAAGGTGTTAACTCTCATTCATACCATCAGATTCTGGGGAAGATCGGGAATTATCTTCGTGGGAGAAAATTCCCCAACCTCACCGCCAGGAGTCGAACCCGGCACCCCTAGCACGGCAGTAAGGTGCTCTTCCGACTGAGCTATGGGGCCAGTTCAGTCAAGTCTTATATCATGTTACGGGGACAATATGAATAAAACAAAATACGTACTAAGGGGGATTGAGTTGTTGAACTAAGTTCAGGAATGCTCTTAAGTGTAGTATAGTAGTCCCCTTTAACTTATATAAATTATTGCATTACCAACAAGCCTCTCATATAAAATATCATGCAAAATGTATATTTTGTGGTCCTCTGACTTGCCTAAAATTACTTTCTACAAACGAATGAAGCACTCATATTCAGAAGTTGTTAAGTCAATGTTTTTGAAAAATCCTGTTAAAAGATAAACACCCAACCAGTTCTGTAATAGTGCTAAAACATTTGAGGACAAGAAGACATTAGGTCGAGCATATTGTGACTTTGTTGGTTCGTAGAATTAAAAGGCCGAGTTGCAGAAATTAAAAATCTTCTTTATTTTCGTAGAAGTACTCTTATAGATTACAGCAGCATTACGTTACATACACCATCAGTCTTCCAAGGTCGATGACAATAACAAACCGTGACAGCTGATTACATT
This sequence comes from Mantis religiosa, assembly GCA_030765055.1. Lineage (NCBI taxonomy): Eukaryota > Metazoa > Arthropoda > Insecta > Mantodea > Mantidae > Mantis > Mantis religiosa. The sequence continues at coordinate 23,294,600 of CM060951.1, read as the reverse complement.
AGCTCTCGACACTACTGCTTACTCACTCTTGTTTAGAGCAACTGTTTCACAACTCCTCTGCTGGCGTGTCACCATCCTTTTTATATGTCCATTCATAAGTCGAGAACATTCTCGCAAAACCAAGAAAAACAACCATTCTCTGTCAATCGAGATATCTCTAGAAATTTCCAGAAACGAAACCCTACCTGTGGCGGCGAGTCCTTTATCCGAGATAACATTGTTTGCCACCTTTGTGATCACTCGCCGCTTTATCGTTAACTGCTCATACAAGCTCGTGAAACATTATCCGCCGTCTATTACCGATTTGTGCCGAAACGTTTATGCCCAGTGCCGCGACAATATTATGACCCTGGAATGTTGAATGGGCATCAGTTTCAGAAATAAAAGTTGTTAAGTCATCCTTTTCGAGTTAAATGTTGTTAAGTCAAGTAGTTGCCGTATTAGCCGTTTGGAGGTGCAACTATACTGTTCCACCCAAGTTCTTTCACATCAGCTGTTCATACATTTTAGATTAGACATTAGACATATTTAGACATTCCTTAAATGCGCTTTCAGAAACTTTATGTGTAATTCCCAATAGCAGGACACTGTTGCACGCCTATTGACAGAATTTTTGGCAATATTGAGAAGAAGAAACGACCAATGGATAAAGTCTTAGTCTCTTCCACATGGGCGAAACTGATCAAAGATTAACTACAGAAGAAGCCCATTGATGATGTCCATGTCAAACTTCCAGTGGCCGATAACGGGGAACATGATCGCACTCCAGTTGTTGTAGCTTTTGTCTTCGAAGATGCACTCAAGCATGTCCTTGTAAGAAGTATTCCTGAATTCACTTTAATGCGGGGTGTGTATTTCCAAAGAGGATGTGTACCAGAAGTTCGTCACACAATATCTTCCTCAATTTGTGGTCCCCAGTCTCTTTTGAGGAGAGTAGTGACGTTGTGAGCCTTACACAAGACATATGATAGTGCTAAAAACACACCAGATAGACTTCGGAAGTTTAAGAAGGCAAAATATTACGATATTCGCTCATTACTGTAACATGTCGTTCTGTCAGAAGGTACCCCGCATTTAATGATACAATGACATATGGAAGTGATGTAGAAGATGATGTAGTAAAGATAGAGCGACGTTTGATGACAAAGTTGTATGTCAATCCATGAAGTGCATACTGGATTAGTCCATAGTAGAGATGTATTGGTGAATATAAAGTACCTAATAGTTTTTCCATGGCTATATATTATAATATTGTATAATGGAATAATTCTAACATTTAGAATCAGAAGCTGTTAAGTCAAGTTACTTAAATTTTCATCCACTTTAAGTTAAAAGTTGTTAAGTCCTAATAATAAAATATCTTGGCAAACATGCTACATATATCAGACCGTGAGAGACACTTCAACACAGTACTCTGTACCTCCAAACGTACCCATCACATATAACTCTTTCAATTGTAGTAGTATTTTGGTATTTAAAATTAATTTTGAAAACTGTGACTTAGCAACTTCTGCTTCTGACCACTTCAATTATGTGTTCGTGAATTCTTAGCTTAAAAGGGAAGTGCTCGATGAATAAAAATTGTAGTATTTAAGGTGAGTATTTTACAAGCAAATGGCTCCAAGGTTTTTAAGATATGTTCTTTATTTCCGTAGAAATACACTTTATTCAATCCTTACAGTAGCAGAATTACATCACATGCACAATCACAATCTACCAGGGTCGTTGACCACAACAGAGAGCTCACTTTCCAAACTGAGGCATGTCGGGGTGTCGGGTGAGTAGTATTGCCGCTCATTTCGGCTCAATTATTTGGCAGGGGCTTGACTCCTAGGGTTGTCAGCATCGCCAATAAAATTTGAAAAATTTCGATGTCCTCGGCTGCTCTCGGAGTTATCCTAATATTTATGAACACAGGATCTGTGGCAAGGATCTCTTGATACAGGGCGTTCTGGGTGGATCAATTAGGGTAGTTGGAAATAAACACGGGTTAATTCTCTTATGACGATCGGCTGTATTTCAATTACTCTCGAAATACATGTTAATTAGGCGAACTCTGAATGGTAGGCTTCCCGTGTCTATAACACGACTCATCGGATTAGCACCCAGCTACTAACTACCTATAATTGAACGCGAATTCTTTCCGCGTGCGTTCGCACGACGAGCTAGCTCGACCCCCAGCTAGCGACTGGACTTTAGATATGTATTTGTTCCCAGATAGGTCATATGAAACTTCGCTTCCCCCTTCAGTTCATTATTTTTAATTAGTTGGTCGGTAGAACACATATGGAGTTCCAGTTACGAGAACCTCACCCTAGATCACCCAAAATGTTCCCTTCCTGTCAAACTATGTTTTAAACTAAACGCTGCTTGCGACCCTTAAAATATATGGTTGCGGTTAGCTTTCCTAGGAGAGAAAAAATCCTACCGATTCAGAGCTCGTAACAAACTTGACACTGCACACAAGATATTTGTTTCAATACATTTATATATTCCTTTAACATTCAGTTAATCGTCTATATGTTCCTTAACAGTTAATTAATCAACTTGAGGAAGAGAGTACCGTTTCAAAACACACTAGTTTCAGTTAAAATTCTCGTTCCGCCTCTGTTTACGACTATACGATGGCGTGACGCGATCTCATGTATACCTGCATTGATAGTTCTAGACTGTTCTAAAACAAACAAGAAACCGAACGTTCTATATCAGTCAAGATGTCACTAGAATGTTCCATTTATCTGTTTTGGCATGCCTTTTATCTCCGCGCTGTCTTTATTTGCTTAGGCAAGCTCGTTATCTCCGCCCGGCACTATCCGAACCTGATCTCTCCTTTTGTGTGCGACGGCGCACTTTATTGCGGATAAAACTGTTTTCTATGCGTTCCACCTTATAAGTTTGAATATAAAAGTACTTACGACTTTCTGTAATTGATAGAAATTAATCGTTTTGATTTCTCTTTTTATTCCTAGCCATGCCAAGCAATGTATGTCAAAGTACTCACATAGGAATCAACTCTTAAAGGATTTAAATTTATTGCATTCCCTTGTGCACGTTGCGTTTATAGTTATTAAAACTAATTTTACAACATAGAATAGGGTGGGTCAGGCATAGCATTTTTCACAAGTGGAAGTTGATCAAGGGAAAAGGATTTGTATAAAAGCTAGAGGACTGAGTGGAGAAATCTATTTGAGTTCATATCACATTTGAATAGTGGAGCAATAGATTAGACAATTCACTCATCAATTAGCATAATTTCACTAATCTGCTTGGAGTCATAGAATGTGATAAACGAATTACGTATATGAAATGCCAAGTCTACAAAAAGCTGAATGCCATTCAGAAAATGTCATGTCTGTTTTTGAAGCATATCGTAACTTAGATCCATTGAGGGCCCACAGTAGTGGGTTCCTGAGGGTGGGGTCTCTAAGCACTCTAATAAGTGTGTTCCCACTAGCAACCCTCATCAGCTAAATTGGGCTACAATATCATTAGGGTCTCTAAACGGGATGGAAGTGACGTGGATCGTGACTCTGTGTACTCAACCTTGGCCTTTGTGGTTCCTGCCACCAGAGCATTTATCAGTGTAATCATTGTGGGCCATTAGTCCCTTTCATAACTCAGAATAAAACCCAAGTACTGCAGGCTTGCGTAGGAAGGCAAACACTTATTAAATAGAAAGTGGTTACGTTTTGTCTTACTGCAAGCGTCCACCTAATAAAGATGACAGTAGACATAACTCGATCATATCTACAGCATTATTTTTGACTATTAGGTTTAATAATTTTATTAAAAAGAGATAAAGAGCTTTGTGTAATTCATAGAGAATTTTGCTGTTTATGTTTATATGTATATTCACGGTATAAATACATATTATTGGTTCGTAGTGATAAACACAAATTACGTAGCACACATAATATGTCCAACGAGAGAATAAAATACCAAATCACTCCGCGTCTACATACGTTCGGAATGGCAATACTGTTAGCGCTTCGTTAAGTATAATATTAATATGTATTAATAATATTCATATGAATTTTCAACACAAAACACGTATTTATTCAAGCCAACCGCTTAAATGCTTCGTTAATTATAATATTAATATAAATTTTAGATATTAATGTCACATCTTTCGATCTTGGTATCATGAGTACACTACTAATATCCAAGAAAATTAAATGCTACTTACGTATTTTTCGTACTTTTTTCGCACGAGACTTCACCATTACCAGCAAATTCCTCTTAACATGACTCTCGTAGAAAATTATATTTTCACTCTGTAACCATGTTATGATGTCACTTGTTTGGTATGCGTTCTAAACTCACACTGGTAGGGGACGTTGTCCATCACAATAACGCGGTTGGGTTGTGATTTGGGGATAATCTTTCCAAACAAGGATTTGTAAACGTCGCCATTCATCTGTTCATGATAGTCTGCCGTTGTTTTGGAGACGAACACAAGCTCGCCACCCTCGACAAAGCCATAATCACTTCCTATGTGCAAAAGTATAAGACGCTTGGAAATTAATACTTCTTTCACACTGGCCATGTGTAGGCTGAAGTATGGAGCGTACGTCTGCGTGGTCTGGGCAAACGCCTCCAACACCGCCCTAAAGTATCTCCAAACCCTACAAAACCTATCCCTACGCAAAATCCTGTCTGCTCCTATCCGAACAACAACTGCGACCATTCACCAAGAAACCCACGTCCCTTTCATTTACGAGGCCATCAACAAAGTGCCTCTTCCATCTGGGCGCGCATCCCACACCATCAAAACCCCACCATACACAATATTGGGAAAGGCGAACCCAAGTACCGAAAACACGCCAGAATCAAAGCATATTGAAGAAAAACAAAAATAAAAAAACAACATGACTGCAAAATTATGCGCGCCCAACCCTTCCTCGCTCAGGCCACGCTCCCCGGCAGAGGCCGCCATCATCGGCAGCCCAGGATTCAGCTACCCGCTGCCGCACAGCCTAACTTCGAACATTGTAAATATTGTACATAGCCAAGTCTGTACAGTGGTGTGCGTGTGATATTGGGACGTACGTGGTATGCCCAGGTGTGTGTGTGTGTGTGTGTGTGTGTGTGTGTGTGTGTGTGTGTGTGTGTGTGTGTGTGTGTGTGTGTGTGTGTGTGTGTGTGTGTGTGCGCGCGCAAGATAAGCGAAGTGTAAATATGTAAATATAAAAACAAGAAAAAGAAAGACAGAGACAAATAACAAGATAGAACTGGTTCTCGGCGGCCTCAGAACAGTTCGCCGTATGGGTTTTAGAAGAACCCCACAGACAATAAAAAACCATACCCAGAATTATAAACCCATGTAAATTTAGAGCCTGTAAGCCGGGTCCATTGTACCGGCACTAGGCAAATAAGTTATAATTAAAAAGCCTTAAAGCCTTAAAAGAAGAATCAGAGTGAAAAATTCAATGCCATAGCCGGGATTTGCACCACGGATCCTTTGGATGCCGTGCAGCAGAATTTAATGTCATGTCGTTACGTTGTTCATAGTAGCTCAAGGTTTAGCCTACACACGGCTAGTGTGACAGAACAATTAATTTCCATTAATTGACCAAATAGTGGTCCGAACTATAAGGTTCGGGCCTTAAAGTACTTAAACGTTGTAAGTCGCCAATAAGGTAGTTGTCTCATGTGTTTATGAGAACTCCTAAGTGGTTTACCGGGAGAAACTCGAGTCAGTTGTAGAATTTAATGTCATGTCGGCACGTTGGCCATAGTAGCTCAAGGGATAGAGTGGCTGGACGGCAACAAGAAGATCCGTGGTTCAAATCCTGATATGGCGTTGAATTTTTCAGTCTGACTATCTTTCCATATAAGACGCTTAGCCCTCCCCGTAGGATTTCTAAGTTCTGCTCTTAAACCAGATCAAAATGCATGTTGTTTTTTTTAATTTCACTGTGGTATCGTTCCATATTTTGCTTGTCCAGTGTCCCTCGTTAACCCACGTCTCGTCTAAATAACAAACTTTTACGGAGTTGCTTCGATATACTCGTGCATTATGATTTACCTGAATTACAAGCTAACTTAGTATATGTTTTTATAGTTGAAATATACGTAGTACGTACTTGTTGTGTGCTTTAGCGAAATGAACTCAACACTGTACACCTCAGTAGCAGTACTTTTTCAAGAGACTATTTACACGGCGGTGGCATCATGGAAATTGTGAAAAAGAGCCGCTACGATCAACGGTCACGTGGTTTTGTTTACCTCTGACTTATTCTCCCGCTGTAAGCAGTATATACACTTGGCTTAGCAAGAAGAAGGAGGACTCAAAAACTTAACACATGGGGAGAGTTGGACTCTTTTTCAAATCTTCTCTGGAAGCCTCGAATTGCATGTTATCTTTCAGATAGCCTCAAATATTTATAAATGCTTACTGTATAGTTTCAGAATCTCAAAATAATTAAAATTCTCTCCGTAGGCTTGCCTCCTTTCTAAAATGCTAGAACTCTCTCCATAGATTTAGAAAATATGCCGATAATTCGGCTATTTGCCAAATTTCTGAACGTCTCCAAATTTCTTGATCGTTTCGAAATTCCCAGAACTGCTGCAACTTTTAGCATTCGAAATTTCCACCAACTTATAAATCGTCATGCAATAATTAAGTCATTCCTTGTAATTAATGTTTATTAACTATAAAGGCTCGGATTATAAAGTACTTTAAGTCATCATTGGGTGTTTCATGTCAAGTAAATTCAAGAATGTTCCAGTTTGTCAGAAATAATGCCAGGCAGCTTAGAATTTTCGTACTTTGGGCATATTACCATGGAAATTTTAGAGAAGCAGCACAGTGAATCGAGTCGTAGATCAAATTCCAGCTATGTGACCATTATTTTTCTTTCTAATTTACATTCTCACATCTTTTGATAACATCGGACGATGAAGGAAACGCCTGAAATAATGCTGCAATGAGTCCAGGATCGATAGAGCGTAGAGCTACCCGACATCCATCTTTCAGAATAACAGAAAACCCGGATTCGAACTCCGGACCTCTTGAACCTAAGCAGACAAGCTGCAACCTACACTGCAGAGGTGGAAATTATTATCCCTGATTCTTTCTGTTTAACTTTAACCTACACAGGGTATTTTTATACAACAATCAAAGTCTATAAAAGAAGTTACGCCATGAAGTCCTGTATCATGGCTACAAATAAAATTGAACATCGCAGGTGAATACTCACGTTGTTTTTATGTAATTATATACAGAGTGTTTCAAAACGACACCGAACGAATATATAGAAGCAGCTGCTCAGCCTCTATATGACATATATAGATAGTTTTACCGCCAATAGAGCCGCTTTAAAAACGCTCTAGAATGATCGCGCATTAGGCAGTGAAATGTACAACGACACGTGGTTCATACTATCGAAGGAATCGCAGGCAGGTGACACAGCGTGCCGCCTGCTAGAGCCGTTTGTAAATATATCACCGTACTCAACGGTAGCTTCCGTAGCGTGGTGGTAACGTGTCTGCCTCACGTTCAAGAGATCCCGAGTTCGAATCTCGGTCGGGGTGAGTTACCTGAATAAGGCTATTTCTGGGGTTTTCCCTTAACCTTGTAACGATATGTTTTAGTTAGAACTTTTTACATGAATATTGTTTTCTGATGTGACTTAGTAGGCCATGAAATGACAATATTAAAAACAAAATTAATAGAGGAGTAACGAGAGTTACGGAAAAATCAATATTCTTGAGATAGGTATGTTCTTCCGTCTTGTTACATGACGATGAAAAATGTTGCGGTGAATATAATTGTAAAGAAAAGTTAATAACCTTAAAGAAATAGTTATTCGGCATTCGTATTAGTAACGAGTGGATGTCAGATTATACAATCAAATAAATCAGAATGCAATAAACTCAGTTAGATCAGAATGCAGAGCTCAGTAGCAAGATAGAAAATCAGAATGCAGAACTTATTAGCAAGATAGAAAATCAGAATGCAGAACTCATTAGCAAATTAGGATACGTCAATAATAAGATAGAAAGTCAATATGCAGATTTGAGTAGGAAAATAGAAAGTGCAAATGCAAATCTTATCAGGAAGATAGAAAATCAGAATGCAGAATTCAGTAGCAAATTAGATGCTAAGATAGATAATGTGAAGCAGTTAGGCTCACAAGAGAAAGATATAACTAACCTAACTGAACAACAAGAGAGGTTAGAATTTGTACAGAATAACCAATCTAATGAACTAAGTGAACTAGTTAGCCAAGAAATAAGAAATTTACGGACAAATGTTGACTTACCAAACAATGAATGTTATAATACAGATGGTTATCAGAAGATATGTGTTGTAAATTCTAAGTATTTTGATGTGAACTGTAATGCATATGTACACGAAATTTTCCCACACACACAAATACACAATGAAGGTCACAGTGGTCACATGTATGATATACCACACAAAATAATGTCAAAAATGTGTAAAAGATTTGAACACATAACTAACCTAACCTTCAAACAGTGTTATAATATACATAAAACAAAAAGATGTATTTACCTATTTCTAGATGCTTGCAAAGTTCAGGTTAGCCAACTGAGGAAAATGTATCACACTAACTGTTCAAAAGTTATGACTATGAATTTTGTCATAGATACAGGACATCTAAAAAAATTAATTATGTGGGCAAATCACCCAACATGAACAACAAAACAGAAAATTCTTTTCTATATAAATTCTATATATAATTTAGTTAAAATTTCAGTTATTTCATTTTAATTATATATTAGTTTACAAATTGTTATGTTAGTAAAAAAATATTCTTTATATTGTTATAGCATGTTTGTTCACTGTAAGTAATTTAAAAATGTTAACTATAAAAATACTTAATGCATATTTGGGGCGGGGCACATCCTCTCATAAAGACAAAGATATATTAAAAAAAACGTGTTATAGTAATGCTAAGTTATTAAATGTCCATTTATTATTATATTTCATTTAATGTATGTTTATTGTTATATGTTATGTATGTTATATTTATGTTATAGTTCATAGGAAAAAAAATGTTAAATTTGGGGAATTCTTCAAAATATATGGAAACACATTGTTGAAGTTTTTAAGTTAAGCAAGTTAAAATTATTTGCCATATACTTTGAAGAGGGCATTTGTAACGATATACTTTTTACATGAATATTGTTTTCTGATATGACTTAGTAGGCCAAGAAATGACAATATCAAAAACAAAGTTAATAAAGCAGTAACGAGAGTTACGAAAAAATCAATAATATTGAGATAGATATGTTCTTCGGTCTTGCTAAATGACGATGAAAAATGTTGCGGTGAATATAATTGTAAAGAAAAGTTAATAACCTTAAAGAAAGGGTTATTCGGTATTCGTAATAGAAACGAGTGAATTGTAATTCTGGTTATACAATTAAATGATTTATTATGAAATTGGAGTCATATAAAATTTTATTTCTGTCTCCAAAAATCCACACCTGAGAAAAGATCCCATGACTCTTATTTAATCAAATCTCGACCTGGATCTTCAAACAGTCTGCGTGCTTACTATCTGCTGCGAGTGGAGAATAATTTTTCGCCACAACCTGAAGACGAATGTCTGGTAACTCTTAAGCTCTGTGGAACCTGGGCTCATTTAAGCATTACTTCACCCCTTCCATTCATTGTCCGATATGACTTAAAGCTGTAGAACGTAAATAACAAAACAAAGAAGCAAAAACAACACGATAGCTTGCTACTATTAAAAATGTCTTTGGTTTATGAAACCACAATAAAGAAGCTATTTCTTAGTTATTTGTTTATAGGTATTTAACGTGTTCCAACATACCGTTATAACAGCCGATGATAGCAAATAAGTTGGTGGACATATGCAACTAAAACCTTTTAGGAGAACTTAATGTTAGTGAGATTGAGAATGGAAGCATTAAATAATAAAAGGAACAGAGAACAATATCAAAGAATTGTAGATAATTTGAAGCAAAAACCACAAGCCATATGAAATGAGATTAGCTGTTTATTTTACAGTAACTGGTTGAAAATAATGTACAATTAGGACCATAGCAAGATGAGCAACCTTGGAACTGTCCGAGTTATTAGTCGACTTTTTCACAAGTATCTGCCCTTTGCTGCATTACTTTGCCAGGAGTACTAACAATGAAACTACTACGGCGTGTTTGTTTCACATTAAGCTAACAGAGCATAATCAGATTGAACAATTATGACCGTAAAACATTATGCTAATTCTTTATTGAATAGCCCTCGTAAACATGAACGGTGTCAGTGTAAGTTTCATCTCCCTTGTATTGAGGGCTGATATTGAGATAAACTGGACTTAAACGTTTGATCGCATATTTTATTTGAGAAGACATGAAACAATGGAGGTGTTACAAAATACCACAAGAATGTTAGGTTTAGGGATATGATCAAATCAGTGTTAAGATCATACATACTAAATTGCTGTCGAGACAGAGAAATGCGTTATAATTTATACTCTCGGGAGTATAAACAGCGATTTTGTTCTTAGAGAGAAAGCAGTGCTGATAACACTGGGGAACAAAAAAAAAAAAAAAAAAAAAATAATAATAATAATAATAATAATAATTTTTATATACCCGACAAAAATAGTCAAATTCTTATGTAAACTGATCTGCTGATTCCAAAAATGCCCCTCAAAATGCTGTATCACGTAACGTTTTTTATGTATTCATAATTATTTATGAAAACTTACAGAAATGTGATGTGATAACTCATATTTGATTAATTGAGAATTATAGGTATTTTATTGCCAAATAACATTGAAAATAATAATAATTATTATTAATTAATATTATTAAAACAAATAAACACAAGATAATGATGAAAACCAATACCTGAATTATCTCAGAAGTGTTCCACTGTTGATTATTTTTTTTTTGACTCTTCCGTTTGAGGAACCAACAATAATCTCCGAACATGGCTGAATCCCAGCGATACCCTGATAACGTCTTGCAATCTCAGAAATGTCCTGATGATGCTCACCTTGCTCATCACTTACTACAGCTTCTAGGTTTGTAGGGAAACTATCAAGGTGAGAGTGCAAAAAGTGCATTTTAAGTGGCACACGGCAACCCATTTCTTTGTAGCTCCGTAATAGTTCTGAGACTAAAGTTTCATAATTTTCTTCTTTGTTATTGCCCAGGAAGCCTTCCACCACTGATTTAAATGATTTCCATGCTGCCAGTTCGACACGTTTAAGCTTTGATTCAAAAACACTGTCTTTAAGAAGTAGTCATATTTGAGGACCGACAAATATACCTTCCTTCAATTTAGATTCACTTATTTTGGGAAAGATACTTCTTAAAAACTCAAATGCAGTTCCACTTTTGTCCAAACGTTTAACAAAATTCTTCATTAACCCGAGCTTTGTGTGAAGTGGGGGGAGAACTTTGTTTGAGTCTACTAGATGCACATACTTAACATTGCTTGCTCCAGGGGTATAGTCTTCCCTTTTCATCCATTCTTTCACTATAAAATGCTTGTCAGTTGCCCTACTGTCCCATAAGCACAAAAACAGCAATATTTTGTGAAACCTCCCTACAGTCCCGTTAGCAATGCAACTACCTTGAAGTCACTACAAATTTCCCAGCCATGGTTTTGATAACTAATAGCATCTAAAATTATGGAGATGGAATCGTATGTCTCCTTCATTCCTATGGCATGAAATAAAGGTATTGAAGGTAGTAAATTGGCATTATGAAGCAACACTGCCTTTAAGCTGTATTTAGGAGAGTCAATGGCTATTATTTTAAATTAAGTTAATATGAGTTGGTGTCATACCTCATTTCTGTAATTTTATATAAAAGAATAAGAATATCTCAAAAACGTTACGTGATACAGCATTTTCAGAGTCATTTTTGGAATCAGCGAGTCATTTTGCATAAGAATTAGCCTATTCTGTTTCGGGGAACAACAAATATATTCCCTAGTGTAAGTGTCACAGTTGACATGTTAGAGCTGGAAGAAAATAAAGAACCACGTACCAGATTTTCGACTTCTCTGAATGCCCAGCTATGCACTAGTTATACCTGGAAGAGGAAATGCATCTGCAAAAAAGTAATTTATGCTTTTATCAACTTGGTGGATTAAGCTTTAGAGCGTGTTCAGCGTCTCTGAGGCAGGCAATTATGTCTTCAGTATGTAGATATGGAGTATAGAGCCGGGCATTTTTGGGTTCATTTTATCAAGTCATCTCGCAGCAGTTTTTGTGTGTCTAGAGTAGAATTTATTTGACCATTTCAACAAGTACGTATATAAACCTCATAAGTAACGAATAAAATGACATATTACATTACTAAATTGATTCCGCTGGTTATATATACCGTTTGTTTTCTTTGTACATCAACACTTCGTTAACCCCAACGAGTTTTATGAAGTAGAATTATGTGATTTAGGGTAGCAAATGAAGAGTTGATTAACAGACAATAAACTGCTATTCCTAGTAGATACGTTACCGGAATTTTCTTGTCACGGGACGAATGCATTACACTCACCTCACATGCTTGGGTTCAGGTTGGAAGTCAAAGTTTGATAGACTTATGGCCTGGTATATGAGACTTGTCGGAAAACAAGATTGAAAAGAAGAAACAATAACTGTAGAAGAAGATTTTATAGACTTTTTAAAAATATCGATGGCTGTTGCGGTGTTAGTAAAGATAAGGATTTCATGACGGCGGGGATTTCGTAGGTAGGCCTAAATGCTGAGCCCATTGTTCCTATGCCCCCAGATGTGGGCACCCTGGGAGGCAGGTTGAGGCGAGAGGAGATAGTGTGGCTAACTCAAGGAGCCACGACAGTACAGAGGGCACGGTCCCTACAGTTCACTTGGATAGAGACTTCCCCCGACAGGCCAGGACAACGAACTCGCTCCGCTATTCGGACGGCAACAGGCTCAGCAGCCGAGCCCTAATGGTCCCAGGCAGGTGATCCGAGTCCCAAAGGTCCCTGGCTGGCGGTCCCGAAATTGCCCCAGCAATGGCATGGAAACCGGCCACCGACCTACCGGAGGAGAAAGTAGGTTTCCTCAGAGCATATTGTAGCAAATGACTGTTCCTGGGTGTGACAGTTCAATGAAGGCAGAACATCGTGTGACAACAAACCAAAACAGTTGAGTGAGGCATGTGGTGATGGTACCATGGATGTGTCTAATGTACGTTCCTGGGTGCGACAGTTCAATGAAGGCAGAACATCGTGTGACAACAAACCAAGACAGTTGAGTGAGGTATGTGGTGATGGTAACATGGTTGTGTCTAATGTGCATTCCTGGGTGTGACAGTTCAATGAAGGCAGAACATCGTGTGACAACAAACCAAGACAGTTGAGTGAGGTATGTGGTGATGGTACCATGGATGTGTCTAATGTGCATTCCTGGGTGTGACAGTTCAATGAAGGCAGAACATCGTGTGACAACAAACCAAGACAGTTGAGTGAGGCATGTGGTGATGGTACCATGGATGTGTCTAATGTGCATTCCTGGGTGTGACAGTTCAATGAAGGCAGAACATCGTGTGACAACAAACCAAGACAGTTGAGTGCGGTATGTGCTGATGGTACCATGGATGTGTCTAATGTGCATTCCTGGGTGTGACAGTTCAATGAAGGCAGAACATCGTGTGACAACAAACCAAGACAGTTGAGTGAGGTATGTGGTGATGGTACCATGGATGTGTCTAATGTACGTTCCTGGGTGTGACAGTTCAATGAAGGCAGAACATCGTGTGACAACAAACCAAGACAGTTGAGTGAGGTATGTGGTGATGGTACCATGGATGTGTCTAATGTGCATTCCTGGGTGTGACAGTTCAATGAAGGCAGAACATCGTGTGACAACAAACCAAGACAGTTGAATGAGGTATGTGGTGATGGTACCATGGATGTGTCTAATGTACGTTCCTGGGTGCGACAGTTCAATGAAGGCAGAACATCGTGTGACAACAAACCAAGACAGTTGAGTGAGGTATGTGGTGATGGTACCATGGATGTGTCAAATGTGCATTCCTGGGTGTGACAGTTCAATGAAGGCAGAACATCGTGTGACAACAAACCAAGACAGTTGAGTGAGGCATGTGGTGATGGTACCATGGATGTGTCTAATGTACGTTCCTGGGTGTGACAGTTCAATGAAGGCAGAACATCGTGTGACAACAAACCAAAACAGTTGAGTGAGGCATGTGGTGATGGTACCATGGATGTGTCTAATGTGCATTCCTGGGTGTGACAGTTCAATGAAGGCAGAACATCGTGTGACAACAAACCAAAACAGTTGAGTGAGGCATGTGGTGATGGTACCATGGATGTGTCTAATGTGCATTCCTGGGTGTGACAGTTCAATGAAGGCAGAACATCGTGTGACAACAAACCAAAACAGTTGAGTGAGGCATGTGGTGATGGTACCATGGATGTGTCTAATGTGCATTCCTGGGTGTGACAGTTCAATGAAGGCAGAACATCGTGTGACAACAAACCAAAACAGTTGAGTGAGGCATGTGGTGATGGTACCATGGATGTGTCTAATGTGCATTCCTGGGTGTGACAGTTCAATGAAGGCAGGACATCGTGTGACAAACGTAGTTACGCCCTCACTCCAGCCGGTCTGATAACATGATCCAGCGAGTAGAGAACGTTGTTTTGGAGGATCGCGGTTTGAGCATTTTCAGATCTTCATGCAGGGTTATATGCACAGATCCAAGGGAAATGCTAATTTTGGAGGCGATGTCTGCGACTGTCTTGGTTTGTTGTCACACGATGTTCTGCTTTCATTAAGCTGTCACACCCAGGAACGCACATTAGACCCATCCATGGTACCATCACCACTTACCTCACTCAGCTGTCAATGAATTTCACACTACGAAAACGGAGAAAACAAATGACCACACGTTGTTCTTGCAATGAAAACGTCGCTATTTTAAGTAACCAAAATAGTAATAACTTTGTCGCTGCCACTTGAGCCTTCTGTAACGCGTTCCCAAAGGGTGCAGATGTATTTAAAAAAAGAACAGAAGTTCTTATCTGGTATGAGTCCTAAATAAACAATAGAAGGTGTTATAAACTGAATGCACCACGTAGTACAGTTAGTAAAAGCAATGACAATATTTTGAATTTCGTCATTACTTTTTTTAGTATTAATGTGTATAGTTGTGATACAACTATTATAACGAGAAAAGAATGACCATATATCTGATAATTAACTGAGATTCAGACTTTTAATCAAAGATTGTATACTAATAATTGGGGCCTGGAAGTTGTTTTCCTAAAAATTCTCTAATATAATCTATGGCATTTCCTTAAAATATAAAAAATGCATATAACACGTAAAAAAATGACCTAACAAAAATTAAAAATTTCTTTCACAATAATAAATTAATATGTGTCACAGTCAAATAATGAATATTTGGTTCCTGTAGCAACATTTTAAAATTAACTTAGTAAGTAATGCAATTATTGCTACTAAATAATAAATAAATTCAAAATTCATCAGGTCATTTCCAATTTTACAAAATATGAAAAAATAAGTTAGGGTAACCATTAGGCAAAACATACCTTACTTAGCGCTGCAGTTCACCACCATGGTCATATTTATGTTATCAAAAGTAAAGGAACGACGGTTGTCAAGTGTTTTATGTTACACTTGTGTAGGTAACTTTTATGCAAATTTGATTCATCTGGAATTGTATGACCAGTGTGACATTCAAGAAATGTAGTAATTTGGAATTACTTTTTTTCCTGGCGGAATATCGGCATTAACAAACACTTCAAATAATTCTTTATAGAAGGAATATGACTTGTTACTTGACGTAGAAGCCGTTTCTTTTAAGAGTAACAGAGACGCTTGTCTTTTTCTTTTTTCACAGTTTGAGGAGCTCGCAAACGTTTTTCCCGCACAACATGTTGTACGGTGAACCGTTTGTCTGCAGCGACTTTAATTTCGCATACTTTACAGAACAGTACTGTTCCAGCAGTAGAGAATATGCTTCCGCCAAGCTCTGAAACATACTGGACGCAGAGCGCAGTTGAATGTTTTTGTTTCGGCATTTCAATTCCACAACACAACAAATTTACACACCTCACAAACTACTCTCTTCCTGCTACACTTATGCCCGGTGTCACCAACAGATGTTAAAATCGACGTTAACAAATGTAACGTAACAATTGTCACAGCGCTAACAAAGCTGTTACATTTCTTGCATTTCACCAACCTGTTTTCTGAAAATGTTAACAAACCTGTGTTAACGCCATGAAACGTGTAAACATCAGAGTTATAGAAGGCCATGGATGAGTCGTATTATTTCCTGACCGTACTGCGATGCGCTTTTCTTTTCATTTTCGTCTGCTGGTCTGCTAAATGGCGGATGAACAAAATCATAAATAAAGCCGTGAGACAAATTTCTCATCGACGGAGAAATAACTGTTAATTGAAATGGTGATGAAGTGTAAGATATCGTGGAAAATAAGAGGACGGATACAGTGAATGTAAAAGAGAAAGATGTCGCGGGGAAAATATTGGAAACGAATTTAATTCAAATGCATGTGTCACTAATACAAGCACCAAACAACTTGTCATTATTACGTAAATTTAAAACGAGGTGCGAAGAACAATTGCCTTAAACGTTTCAAGACGGCAGGTGGACAGTATATTATCCCCATAATTCAATGAATTATAAAATCGCAAAGTTATTAATACTTGAAGCAAAGGCGAGATAGTCATATTCCTTTCGATGCATGTTCTAACTCATTATTACGTAAATTTAAAACGAGTTGCGAAGAAGGACAAGCGACTTGAACGTTTCAAGACGGCAGGTGGACAGTATATTATCCCCATAATTCAATGAATTGTAAAATCGCAAGGTTATTAATACTTGAAGCAAAGACGAGATCGCCATATTCCTTTCGATGCATGTTCTAACCTCTCTTGTACTTCCCCAGTAACCTTCATAGCAACATGTTTCGACAGTCTATACCTCCGTAAAACAATTTTCCTCGAATAGTTCCTCAAAATAAGTTCTGCTCATAGGCCGTACTCTATTATGAATGTCATTTAGACGGTCTTAAATATAGAAAATCGACATCAACAGCTGAGTTCGTGCTCGCCATCTTGACTATTTACAACTGTTAAGGACTTAACATCAGAAATTCGGCTTGTTAGTTTAACATGAGGTTTAACACGAGTGTTACGCTAGCACTTGTTGGTGAAATGCAATTTTTGTTTCTACTATTGCTAAACTTGTGTTAAGTCTTAACATTTGTTGGTGAAATCAGGCATTAGAGCTCCTGAAGTCCTGACTGATACAATCCACAGGTAATGCATGATGTAATCTGTGATTCCCGAACTGAGAGGTCATAAATTCACCAGCACTGTTAGGACGCTGACCTGTGTTAATTACGTGTTTACATTTACAAAGTTACTATTTCATGAAAGATTATGATATAAATGAACTTTTAATCACAAATTATTCTAAAATCCCCCAAAAAGTCCATGGTCAGGGTCAGGTCGGCTACGGAAATCAAACCCGGGCCTCCCGAATGCAGGCTACAGATGAAAATGCCCAATAAATTTGTAAAAAAGAAAGAAAATGACCGGAAAATTCATCTAAATTTTAAAAAATGACTATTATAAAAATGTAGAAGAAATACATTTTAATGACCTATAGAAGCATATTTATCTAACGTATTTGTTCCAGAATGCACTTAATTTCCAATAAACATAGTCTATGACTAATCAGAAAAAAGATGACTTTTCATCAAAATCCGGGCCCTAGTAATAATACTTGAGAGAGACACCCCTTTTGTGCTAACATTTCCGAGCAACGTATGACTTTATAGCTCTTTTGAATAAAATATTGTTAAACTATTCTTAACTTCTAATATTTTAAGGACTAACAGGTTTTTCTGCGAATATTTCATTGCGAAGTGCTACGGAAGTGTATTAAAGTAGGGGTGCTCGCTAAACAATTGTCCATGCATCAAAGTTTGGAACATGTTAGAAAAGTAAATTAACACAAATTCTGGGTATCATAAAAAATACCTGATATGATCTTATCTGTGAAGCCTTCAAAAATAATTTAATAATTGAGTCAGAGGTTTTATAAAAGGGCTTTATTCAGTAATGGAGCCGCATCAAGTTACACGGTGCACTAGTTATTATCAGCGTCGGATATTAAATTCTGCATTGCTCAGAATGGCAGATAAAACTCTCAAATTAACTATGAATTTCCCTCTTTTGCTCCAAGCTATGTTGCTTGTACAATATGAAGCCCGGAAACTTATTTTATTGTTGAATCAGAGGCTTTGAAAAGGCCTTCAGTCATACCTGGCGTATAATGAATCACAGTGCAGTAAGGGGTTAGCAGTATTGCAAATTAAAATTTTTCATTTCTGAGAATAGAAAAGGTTATCTGCGTTCTCTCTCTATTGCTCCTCCTTTCCATGGCTGTGGTGGATAACGAGAGAGAACCTTCAAATGCCGCCGCTTCGAGACAACATAGTCAGCAACACCACCTTGGAAAAGTGCGAAACTTTAACTGCCTACATTGGAAGTACGTTCACACCTAGTCCGTCATCTGAACCTGCCCTCACTACACATGTTCAGGAGAGCCTGAGTAAGTCCCGACCTACGGCACCATTGCACATTGGGTTGGTTTCATCTAGGGAGATACGCTCAATTGTTCAATTTCTACATATTAAGAAGGTCCCTGGAAACCATCTTATTCCACCAGTTGAGTTGAAGCACTTCTCAAGGAAGACCATCGTCTTTCTTGCCTCTTTATACAATACAATCTTTCGCATTGGCTATTTCCCCAAAGCCTGGAAATATGCTGAGGCCATTGCATTACAGTAGCCTAATAAACCTCATAATTCTCCGCAGTGCTATCGCCCAATTAGTATTTTACCGACTCTGCCAAAACTACTGGGAAAGCTCATTCAAAAACGACTTCTTCGGTTTGTTTCTGATACTTCAGGTATACCCCTCAACAGTTTGGATTCAGACAGCATCATTCTAGTACTCACCGGCTCTTGAGCCTTACCGAACAGAACACCCGTGGCTTTGACGCCAAAGAGCATGCTGTGGCAGCATTTCTAGATTTCACTCAGGAATTTGATAGAGTGTGGCACGACGGTCTAGTCCGTGCCGTGGCTCAGTGGTTAGACCGCTTGGCTCTCACCAAGACGGCCCGGGTTCGATTCCAGGCGACCGCAAAGTGAGATTTGTGGTGGACAACACGGCGCTGGGCGGGTTTTCTACGGGATTTCCGGTTTCCCCCGCCATCTCATCCCACTGGTGCTCCATCTTCATCTCATGTATCATCAGTTTCATCACCTGCGGTGCCGTATGTTGTAAAAGCGGGCGTTAAACACTACACTACACGACGGTCTACATTATAAACTACATACCCTAGGTCTTCCGCTCTACTTAATTCGCGTGCTTACTAGATATCTTACGAAACGCTAGTTTTCTGAACCTCTTGGACAACCCATTCCACACCCATACTATCCTAGCTGGCGTGCCCCAACCTTGCACCTCTTCTTTACAGTCTATACACTGCTGAGATGCCCGAGCATTCTGCAACAAGTACCGCTCTGCATCCTGGCGGTACTGAGATCTGTACTTCATACTTTCCCATTGAAACTGCCGTTGCAATGCTACAGGGGTGGCAATGGAAATCATTACATGCTATTAAATCAACAAACACTGATTTTACGTGGTTTTATTTTGAATTTCTAGGTAAATTAGTAATTGGTCATAATTCCCTTACCTTGTGTCACCTTCTTGGGTCTTCTGGGCAACGAATATGCTAGATTTTCAAAATATTTGCTGTGCATTTCCACCCATAACTTCAACACCTCCTGCAACTCCTTAATATTTGATGGTTGCAGCTCTCCTATTTTATTTTTCATTTGATCCTAAGCATTTTCTATTGAATTTAGGTTAGGAGAGTGAACAGGCCACTTAAGTACAGTTATGAGGAACTTCTGAACCACCTTAGTTATGTGAGCAGGGGCACCATCATGCATAAATAACTGACACTAATGAATTGGCCAAAACATGACCAGTTTATGTTGTAACACTTCTAAATAGTTACTTCGCTTCATTGTTACAGTATTAGATAGAAAGTACAAGAACCTCTACCGCAATTACCATTAAAGGCACCCCATAGCAGCATACTTTCTGGATGTTTAACAGTTTTGACCGTAAACATTGGATCATACCGTGGCACATTTTTAGCCTTCTCATCTTTTTGGAGTTTCCTTGAAAGTTCTTTCATCAGAATACATTACTTTGCACCTGTCCTTTGATGTCCAGTGCTGATGTTTTGCAGAAATGTACTCTTTTCTTCATCATAGCTTCAGTTACCAGAGACTTCTTGGCAGCACACTGAATCGGATAAACCTGTCTTTTAGAAGTCGATGCTGAATAGTCCGGATTGCAACACTTTTGAGCAGTACTGGATGATTCAGGTTTAACCCTGCTGCTGTAATCCATGGATTAGCCATCACATGTTTTAGAAGGTTATCAGTCCTTGGAGAAGTGTTTGTTTACCACCTGAGGCTGTCTTTCTAGTTGGTGAGGTGCCACGTGGCAGAGGTGTTGCTGCATTGTTTAGGTCTTGAAACCTTTAGATCAGCAGCTGTACGAGTTACAGAGGTACCTACCTCTAACAGAGTTAAAGCACAATTCTTCTCCTCATAAGTGAGCTTCTTGCATCCCATTTTGTGTATTGGATGCAAAAATACACACCTTCAAAAAGAGCTCCGATATCAAAAATCGGATGACAACAGCACACAATAAAAAACTTGCTGTACGCAAATACCAGAGACAGACTGCGACCCGGGCTGCTAATGAAAGTTGCTGCTGTGGATTCAAGAATCCCGTGATTTGCAGCTTCGCCCACCATTTTGTGTAGTGGTGGGAGAAGGACAAACTGAGTGTATTGCCTATGTAAAGATTTTACTTGCATTTTAATGTAAAAATTTCCATTGCGGTTATTGTACAATCTTCTTTGGAAATTTTCCGGCACTGGTTATCTCGCCGACGTATCGCACTTTATACAAGCAAAGTGAATTCTTAAGCTTTTCACCCTGCTCCGGCAAATATTCGTCCTTTTTAACACTGAGGTCCCATTGTTACCTTCTGATTGTTGATACCGAAATTAAAGGATTCTCATAAGTAAAGAATCATGATGGATTTCAAAGGAATGTTTGTCCTTTGTTACAACACGTGCAGGGGCAGTTGAGTCGAATAGCAGTTGGGGTGAATAGTTGTTTTAACAAAAGAAACGTAAGAAACAGTGTCCTTAGCAGAGTTCTAAAGGATAGCACTTGACTTTGTTTGAACAGGGTATTCTTCGGAACCTTTATAATGGCATGACTAAATAGTCACAAAGGGAATCTTTGGGTTGAGTAAAGGACTTCGAGAAAGTGAAAGTCATATACACCCACGCGCAGCTGTGGACATTGAGTTCGTGGCGTGAAGCCGATTAGGGCAGTCCTTTTCTGTCTTGGTCGAGAGAGAGGGCCCCGGGGAGGGGATCCGTCCCCTTTAGCTGCCGTGGTGCGGGCGCTGTGGACCCCTAGCACTCGTGGTACCTCTGACGTTACTAGAGGAACCTAGGGCCGAACATTCAAGCCCCTCCCTGATTGGGAGTTGTTCGGATTGGGTTGGACTCGAGGGGGCAGTGGTTCCCGATACCTGTGGCAGATCAGGTACGTCTCCGGACGGGGTTGAGGTAAGCCATTAATATTCCCGCGTACTAGCCAGCAAAGGTAGTAGAATGTGTGCTAGATCACCAGGTGGCCCCACCAAGGTCATATCGACAGCCTTCCCATTTTGGAGTTGGCGCGCGTAAGTGGCATATCCAGTTCCATCCCGTCTTGAGTCCACAGGACCGGATGGGGGGTGCTTGTTAGTCTCTAGGTATTGCCCTATGGAAACCCACAATGAGGTGCCGGGCGCCGTTTTGGGACAGCTCGGTAACTCCCTGGTAGAAGTAGACGCGGGGACCTGGTTCTACAAGTCCAGAACCAATGGGAATAGAACCTCTGGCGTTAACGTTCCTCTTTATCGTCGGCTAACGTGGAGTACAGATATCGTCTTCAAACATAACCAGGCCTATACTAGTCTTTACAAGTTGTATCCCATCCTCAGCCACAAGTCCTCTCTTCAAGTTGAATGCACGCTGTTACTATACAGGAGCATTCTATAGCCACATCTTCTATATCCCAGTCCTATATGGGGATGTGCTTTATCGACTTCAGATGTTTCAAAACAAATCCTGCGATCGTCTGTGAACGCCCCGTGGTACATTCAAAATGTACAGCTACACAGAAAATTGGGCATTGTCATCATAAACGAGTATATCTTTACAACTGCAAGAAGTCTCTTTGCTCAACTTGTGATGATGATATGGGTATAAGGGCGCTCAACTGCTTGGTCATTAGCGCCTTTACAGAAACTGATTCGTGGCAATAGTGATACCGTCCCCGTTAGGCACAACATCATCATAATAACCCCGAAAGTCTTATTACATGCATAATTAAGGGCGGATAGATGCCACAATATGAATTAAACAAAATTATAATAAATATAGATGATAATGATTATATATAAGTGCAGATACTAAACAGGCAATCCCGATATATATATTATTAAAAGCATGAACCCAACGTGTTAAGGGAAAGGGCAAAATGAACATTTTCCCGCACAGACAGGTTCATTTTGTGTTCCTAGCCGACAAAGGTGGCATTGTCCAAGGATAGACCCTCGTCGCCAGCCTGTCTTGGCCTGCATATGATACGTGACGAGAGAATAGACTCTGGAATCTAAGGTACACATTTTCAAACATGCTTATGCATTAATTAGCTTGACTGTGGGAAGGTAAAAATTGCGTGGAATTAATACCTCATACACTAGAAATTGCTATTAAATTTAAGAGTAGGGATGAAACACAACCTATAAGGAACAAGCAACCGGTCACATGACTTCTAAAGTGTCCAAAATTCGGCGAAAGGAAGGGGAAAATTGTGCAATGGCGACGTTCGATGTTTGCTAGGAAAAACACTCTGTTTCGGTGAGTGAAGGAGGCGACAAGTACAGAAATTTCATCAGAGTCCGCGTTCGCTAATGGATGGAGTAACTCACATAAGGTGGTTATCGAACACCCTGTGTTAGCGGATAAAAGAAACTGCACTCGTTACAACGTCATTAAGATTTTACCAAACTCCGCTCTTGTGTTTAATAATCCTTCGGAAATACTATGTTGTGCGAAGTAATTCACTAACGACGTTCAGGAACGTGTACACAGATACATATAAGTCGTGTCATGCGCGCAGCAACTGGAAAATCTCAAATCTCGCGTCAACAGAGGCGAGTGGAGAGGACTAATTGTAACAATAAACTTGACATTCAAAGGCCGTGGTGTCTTATATGTGATAATACCCACACACTGTAAGGACACACCCACTCCCTGGAACTCAAAAGCGAGTATTCATGCAGACCTACCCTGAGAAAACGCCGACCTGTTGGAAACCTCCCATCCGTAGTCCTCACCTATCACAGATCCTATATTATGAGGTGTTGAGTGCCGGGAGGGCTCAACGAGGTGCTTAACGGGCAAGGACCGCCTCAATAGCCAAATACAAATTTGTCGAAATTTAAAAAACATATCAAAACAAAATGACTAAAATAGAAATAATAACAATAACCAATACAAAATCAATAATTTCCCATAAAAAACTGAAAGCCATAAAAATACTATTTTGAATAAAAACTTGTCATGACAAGAGCTACCTGCCCAGAGATGGTCGGACCAATTGGTTGCGTTTTCTTTGGGGCAGAGCTAGAGCTTTCAGCAGGTTTTTCCTACCTCTTTCCTCACTGTCGTTTGGGCAGTGACGACACGATCCACACCCTCCACATCGTTAATGGAAGAGGACGGCTTACGCACTGGTGAATTCGAATCCAGTCTCTCGACGGGATGGGAAACTGTGACCGGCTAGATGAAAGTCGCCGAACGGCGTCCTCTCCAGATGAGTCCTCAGATGTTGTGGACGGAGATGTTCTTGGACTTTTTCGCTGGCTAGCTCTCCTTTCACTGGTCTTACTATTTTGCTTGAGGAAGTTCGTTCTGTCATAAGAGGTCTTAAATTTCCTTGGCGATACATTGTATATTACTGGTTCACATGTTCTTGAAGTAGATACTTTCGGCGGTGACTTGGCTGAATCCTTCTTCTTAGGACTGGACTTGGTCGGGGCACTCACAGTTGTTGGTGCTGATGTTTGTGGCTTTGTCTGTGATCAGATATTACTTCCCCGTTTATTTCGCTGGTTTGTGTTGCGATTTCACATCTAGGTATCGGCTTAGCTGCAACTGCGCTATAAGTAACAGTCCTAGGTACAGAAATCTGACGAATTCGCAAGAGTTTCCGGTCTTCCACGAAGGACACCCTCTCTCTTACCCCGATCTCTTGGATCGCCTTCTCCACCATAAAACGGGGACATTCTTTGGGGTTTGCTGAGTGCAGTTAACACTATTTGCGGGTGAGGTGCATGCATTGTCATGCCTGACTTCGCGGCAGGCAACGCAAGTGGCAACTCCATTACAAGAATCACTTGTGCGGCCAAAGCGCTGGCATTTATAACACCTCAGTGAATTAGGTATATACTGCCCCACTTCAATAGCTTCATACCCTGCCTTAATCCTTTTCGGGAGTTGTACCCGATCAAAGGTAAGAAACGGGGTACGAGTTCCTCATGTATCAGGTGCTTTATTCTTTCAACTGGGACGCCGCCTAGATGCTGCACCAAGACTGAAGGCACGCTTACGATAAGATATTTTATTTCTATAAAGTGTTAGATGAAGATGAGCCCATTAGACGAAGCACAAGCACGGTTAATATTTTACCTTACACTGTCCGGCCGTGAAAGCATACGAATTATGAAAAGCAGATTGGTTTCCGAAAATATTTCCATCATTTTTTATTTTGTTCTTTTTCAAACCAGTTCATTACATGCCTTACTTAAAAAAAAGAATTTAATACCTGATTAGCCAGTGTATAATCCACCAACAATGTGTTAGAATTTACGATATAAAATCGGCAAGCAGCGCTTTCCCATATTGTGTTGTACGCCCTCTAATTGACAGAACAAAAATATTTGATCGGCAGCCGGCATGTATACGATTGGATATTTTATAAATATTAACGGAGCAGTAAAAGGCACACAATACTGCTTTGTTTACTGGTCGGAAATTTCCCGAAGCCACTTTCTTTTGTATGAGCACGCTACTACATGGGTTAAGGTAATTAAATATTCCTTTTGTGTGTTATTAGTTGATTAATGTGGCGTTATTGGTTTATTTTTGGTGTCAGAAAATCGTTTCCATTTGCTGGTTATCAATCCGGTTTAATTACAACAGACGAGTATGAGGTTCTTTATATCTACATTAAAAAGTATATATTAGATATATGTTTTGTTGAGCATAATCATTATAATAATTAAAGCAAGAACATAGACCATTTAATTAATTAGGGGTAGTTAGGTTTTAACAGCGCTGTCCCTACCGAGCTGAAAATACTAAAAATATTGCGATGGAAGTACAGCTGGAAATGGCAGCCACTTTTTAAAGTAATATGACGAAATGAAAGGTAGCTCTCTAACCCAGAGCAATATCTTATAATCAAGAGCTTCATCATGAGATACTTATAACCCTCAATTTTTCCTTCACCCCGCCTCTCGAGTATTCAAGAATTCTGTGATAAATTCCAGCGACTTAGTATGTTTCTTGTACGACATAAAACGTGCTAACTCCTCAGCAAGTTTTCAGAATAAGATTACATGTTCTGACCGTGCTGCTGCTACATCTTCAGGCAAGTGAACCTCCGACGAAGAAGCTGCGTTGGTTATATTACGTTATGTCGTGAAGAAAATTAAGTTATAGTGAGAATTAAGTACAGTAATACTTGCCAAATTGAACTTATATTGAAAAGTGGCCAACTGCCAAAAATATCTTCGTTGTAAAAAATTAGAATACAAGGGGTGTCGTAAAGTTTTAACTAACGCTAGGTTAGTGTTCATCACTGATCGCTCGGAACACAATAATGGTAGTTTCAGTGTTTTGAGTCTTTTTCTTTTTTACAGTGAGTGTCAAAAGTGCCTGAAGTGGCTCAAAGTGTGATTAAATTCCTGCATTTGAAGGGCAAAACTGCCCGGGAAAATCCATGAGATGATGGCTGTTTATGGAAATAATTTCCCATCGTATGACACTGTTGCAAGGTGCAAAAGGAATTTTTAAACTGGTCACATGTCCCTGACAGATTAGCCAAGAGCTGGTAGACCATCAGCTGTCACTGTGAAAAAAGTGGAGTGTTTAATACTGGAAGACAGACGAGAAAATATCCAAATGATTTTGAATGAGACACATCTTAGTTATGGTAGTGTGTGGAAAATAATTCATGACGAACTGCAAATGACGAAGGTGTCTGCACGGTGGGTTCCACATTTGCTAACTCCTTTCCAAAAGCAAACACGGCGTGACCTTACGAGACAGATGTTCATACTGTTGGAACAGAACGATGAAGAACTTTTTGATCGTCTGGTAACCATTGATGAATTCTGGATCTATCAGAATGATCCAGAGACAAAAACCATGGGCATGGAATGGAAACATCCCAATTCTCCCCTCCCAAAAAAGCCAATGCTGCAAAAGTCAGCTGGAGAGGTCATTCCTTCAGGTTTCTGGAACTCTCATGGAGTAATCCTTACAGATTATGTTGCCAAGATCAAACCATCACTGGCGGATACTACTGCAATCTTCTGGACAAGTTACGAGCAGCTCTGATTAAGAAACGACGTCGTATGCTCGACAAGGATGTTCGTCTTCTGGATAACAATGCACCAGCTTATTCATCTCAAGTTGAATTTGACAAAACAATGGAATGTGACTTTGAGACCTTAGAGCAACTGCCTTCTTCGCCCGATCTCACTCCAAGAGGCACTTTCTTGGCAACACAAATGATATAATTAATGAATTGTAAGAGTGGTTTAAACCTAATTCTGCAGACTTCTGCAATCAAGGTATTGGGAAGGTCAGGAAACGCTGGGAAAATGTGTAAATCTGGATGGTGACTACGTACTCCTCCACAGGAGAGTAAGTCTCCGAGGGACCAGACGCGGGCGGGTTGGTGAAGGTTCGCACACACTCCCTGGACAGGTTTATGACACCCCGTGTCAGTACAGTTACAGATTATTCAAAAACATTCTGACGGCTTCTACTTTTGTGAATGAATTTTCTCGGTTTAATGTACAGAGTGATTAGGGCGCATGCTTTTTAACGGTCTGCTCCTTGTGTAGCAGGCGTTCTCTGCCCCACACATTCGCTGTCCTTGTCCCACAGCATATACCTTACAGGGATTTTCTTTGCGTTGCTATACTATTGAGAAGGTATAACAAGCACATATCAACAAAAGCTCTCTATCACATTTTTTAAAGGGTGATTATTGAATTTTACGTCACCCCCTCAAAGATTGCTTTGGATTTTGATGTTTCTTATGTCTAGATTTTGACTACTTTAGACTTACCAATACTTAATGTTTAAACAAACGCTAAATTCGATAGACTACTGGAGACCAGGCGACGAATTTGTATTCTTTCATACTGTCACCCAATTAGCGGGAAGCCAGACCAACGACAGCTGAGAAGGGACCAGAAGCATGTGGGCCACACCCACTCATCTATCTCAGTCACTAACTGAGTGGTTGATTAGGAGAGTGTCACTTGTCGCTGGCCGCTTCTTTCCCCTTCCCCTGTCCTCTGGAATTTTCGCGGTGATTCACTGAAACCAGAAACTTCTAGATTGGCCAGCAGACCCTATATAAGCAACACGTCGGGCTGGAGGGAGTCAGTCAGTGTTTGGCGAAGAGCTGTGAGGAGCACCCAGTGAGGGGACGGACTGCGTACGTGCGTCGGAGGTGTTTACGTAATTGCGAGTGCAAGTGGAACTGTAACGGACGAATTGGTGAATCGTAATTGTGTGCATTACGTAATTCTGTGTAGTTGGCAAGTGTTTAACTGTAAGTCGGTGGAAATAAAGAACATTTTTGAGTGGTGCAATTGGACTTTTCATTTCACGAACCCACAAAGTCACAATACTATAATTTAAAATATATTAACATATGCATTTTAAGATCTGCTGTCCTTTTGTTACATTACACTGTCGTTTATGTTAATCCACATTGTCTTTTATGTTTATGTTAATTATGTTTATGTTTAGTGTTATTAAGATTATAAAAATAATTGAATGATCCTTTTTAAAACTAATGATATATATTCAAAAAATCAGTAAAAGTAGTTATAACTTTATTGACGTGTACTAGATAGCGCAGGACCGACCGTGTCGAAATAAAGGCGCGACTGACCTAGGTTTAAACCTTCTCTTATTTCTTTATTAGTTAATCTATCCAAACTTAACTTCTGTCTACAATTTCATCTCAACTGCTTGAGTATGACGTTCACCTTTGTCCTTAAACCTAACTTTCACTCTCAATAATTACTTGCACAGTCATCACTTTATAAAATTTAAACTGTGTTTCTTTCCCTGTATTTCTAAAGTAATTCTAATAGTTCTACATGTGTGTTAGTACCTCACATGTTTCTATCTGTACAGCTCTGACATTTTCGTAGTAGAAGAGAAAAAAGGACTAACGTAAATTGTGCAGTTTTTATTTTCGGAGCTCTGCTGCAACTAAATCAATTGTTAAAACTTTAGAGATAGACATTATGACGGTTAAAAATTCAGAATTACTGCTGTTTTAACATGAGAATTACTTGTGAAGCATTTTGTATGGTATGCAACAGTGGAAGTGGATACATTCCATAGGAATGCCCCAGTGTGCTTCAAATATTGGAAATTCTTTCACACAAGCACAGAGAGGATATGAAGTATAGAGGAAATATTCGAAGCAGAACACAAAAAGAGATTCAGCAATCGAACCAACGCACCGCTCATCAGTTTGTGTTGAAACTCTCAAAACTAACTTGCTCTCCTGGGACATGACCCGATTTCACATGTACGCAATATTTGGAAAGTGGAAACATCTTGAAGGTTACTATAACTTGCTGATGTATAATAACGTAATAAGTAATGTCTAAGGGAAAAAAGGGAGAGGGGGAGAGAGAAGACTTACGTACTACAATTTGAGTGAAGTAGGCTGTCTCAGAGCACATCAACAAACCCTTTTTGTTTTCTCCCTCCCTCCCACCCTCCCATCCCTACGTCCCTTCCTCTCTCCCTCTCTCCATTCCTCCCTTCTTTCCTTCCTCTCTTCATTTTTGCCTTCCTTTCTCGCTCCCTTGCTCCCTCATTCCTTTCCTTCCACCATATCTTCCGACTACCCTCCCATCCTTCCTCTCTTCACTCTTGGCTTCCTTTCACCCTCTCTCCCTGTCTTTCTCCCTACCTTGCTCCCTCACTTCCTCCCTTCCTCTCCTTCTTCCTTCCTTCATTCTTGCCTCCTTTTCTAATTTCCTCCCTTGTTCTCACCCTCCCATTCTCTCTCCCTTCCTCACTTCATTTCTGCCCTCTTTTTCCCTCCCTTACTCACTCATTCCTTTCCTTCCTCCCTCCCTTCCTTCTTTCCTCCCTTCCTCCCTTCATTCTTGACTTCCATCTCCCTCCCTGTTTTTCTCCCTACCTTGCTCCCTTACCTCATCCCTTCCTCTCTTCATTCCTTCCTTCATTCTTGCCTTCTTTTCTACCTTCCTCCCTTGTTCCGTCCCTCCCATTCTCTCTTCCATCCCCCTTCCATCCTCCCTCCCTTCCTTCATTTTTGACTTCCCATCTCTCTCCCTTGCGCCCTCATTCCCTCCATTTCCCCCTTCGTCCCTCACTTCCTTCCACCTTCCCTTTCTTCCTTCCTTCATTCCTGCCTTTTCCCTCCCTCCCCTGCCTGTCTCCCTCCCTTTCTCTCTTTCTCTCTTCGTTCTTTCCTTCGTTCTTACCTTCCTTTCTCCTTGCATCCTTGCTTTCCTTTCTCCCTCCATTCCTACATTACTTCCTCCCTTGCTCCCTCTCTTTGTCTTCCTTTGTCCCTCCCTCCATGTCTTTCTCCCTGCCTTGCTCCCTCATTTACCCCTTCCCTCTCTCCCTTCCTCATTCCCTTTCTCCCTTCCGCTATCCCTTTCTCTTGGGGCCATTATACCTAAATATTCAGTTCAAGTTCTCAAATGAAATGTACGACTTGGAGCGCCAGTAATAGTTGTTTTTGTTTAAGCCCCAGGCATATTGTCACGAGGCATTGTTGCGGCGAGCGCAACGGGCCCGTGCGAAAGACACAGCGAGCTACGCGCGGGCAGGAAAGGAAGATACCGATATAGCACCCAGCTAGTGGGCGCGGAGCGAGACAGTTGCCGAGAGATCGACAGAACGAGAAAGAGAAAGAAATAGTTCCATGTGTTCTCGCTACGCCACGAAGAATCGTGTGACTTTGTAGCTTTCGAGAACCTTCGGTAGCTTTCGAGAAACATTCGCTGGAATTTAAATAGCCGGCTTGTGGACGGAACAGCGAGTCATTGAATGGAGTGGCAGCCGTGCAGTCTGTGGACATTTGAACTGTACTTCTCTTGCGAGTACAGCTGTTAATTGTGTACGTACAGCTATTTGAAGTGTTCCGCGGGTGAATTCTTTCATTTGCTTATGTGTGGTGAAGCAACCGGAGACTACTGTGTGTACGACACGTCACCTTTAGAACCTGTAAGGGTTGACTAAAGTGTGTTTCTACTGAAATAAAGACCATTTTGAATTTCTGCAAACTAGACTTTTAATATTACGCACCCAAAGATCAGAATATTGCTTATAGATTTTGTTATACTATTTGTGTTATATTTATAATTACGTTAACAACAGTAAAAATGTGTATATCGTGAATGTGAAATGAGCGAGTGGAAGCTATAATTTTTGAGTAGCGGTTGTTGCTAAGACGGCAAAAATCAATAATCTTTATTTTTAAGGAGACGCAAGTAAGAAATAAATGTTACAGTGATGAGTGACGTATAGGAGAGTGGTCAAAATGAAAGTGTAACGATGTGCATTAAGTATGCTAAAGTAAAGTGTTAATTTCCAAAAAAAAAAAAATGTATCATAATTTAGGAAAACCTGCATTAAACTTATTAATCCGAGCTTACGATTTGGAGATGGGATTTTCATGGAAATTTCCAGGGAAATTAAACTTTGAATGGAAATAAATTCATCATATGTTCTATATTTTAATAACTTATCATTCAGATCAATCTAAAGCAAAATGAACCAACCAAATTTAAATAAAATAATAAAATAGGTTTTATAAAACTTTCGAAACATAAAAAAAAGCTTTGCCCAACTCTTTTTTTAAATTTACGTCCTCCAATGTTAAGTCATATCAGACGATGCATGAAGTGATGCCCAAATGAGTCCAGGGCCCTAGAGCTTAGAATTATCCGATATTCGTCTTTCAGGATAAGGGAAAACCCCGGAAAAACCCTATCCAGGTAAGTCACCCTGACCGAGATTCTAACTCGGGACCTCTTGAACGTGAGGCAGAAATGCTACCACCGCCATCTACCAAATGGCTTCCCAACGTAGAAATCCATGAAATAATATTTCACATGCCACAAGTTTTTTATAATGTTTTATTGATCGATCAGCAGTACAATGCTTTACAGATCAGAGTGAAAAGAAGGCAACAGTACAATAAGAACACTAACACTCAGGAGTAGGCTAATAGGCCGCCCCTAACTACATTAAGTTAGAACTCCAATAATACTCTCTGAGAAATTATGTCAATATTGATGATGTAAGACAGACATCAAGCACTAGAATCACTCGAATCAGATGTATCACTCAGAAGCAGGTCCTGTGATAGTCTCCTCTTTAAGCGTGAGGGCTGGCGCGTGCGGACGCCTATGTTATAATGCACAGCTCCTGGAACTTCTTGCAACTTGGAAAAGAAACGACGAGTGATCCTGCGAATGTAGTCATGAAGAGCTAACAGTCCTAGTTCGTGATGGAGCTGCTGATTACGGATGAACCATGGAGCGTTGGTAGCGATGCGCATGAAGTGATTCTGTATGACCTGAAGACGACGCAGATGACGTGTGTGTGCAGCCCCCCACACTTGGCAGGCATATGTAATGAGCGGACGAACGAGTGACTTGTAGAGTAACAATGAAGACTGTAGGCCGAGGCTGGAACGGCGATGTACAGAGGTGAGAGTTTTGAAAGTCGCCCGGAGGCCAGTGATATAAGACGATCGATATGAGCACGCCAGGTCAGTCGAGAGTCCAAAAGCACTCCAGGGTATTTAACGGTAGCTGTTGTGGGGAGCCAAGGGACATTGTTCCTGTAGAGAGACAACGGAGAAAGCGGAGTATATCGGCGAAGAGTGAAGATTTTAGCTTCGGTTTTCTGACGGTTCAAAGAGATCCGCCAAGTGCTGAACCAATGAGTTAGGCGATCAAAAGAGAGCTGTACCACTTGTTGTGCGTGCTGGAGATTAACATGAGAATAATATAGTACTGTGTCATCAGCGTAAAGAGCTAAAGAAGTCGGAGCTAAGTCAGGAATATCAGAAATGTATATATTAAATAGAGTCTGGGCCAAGATAGCCACAACAACGTGGTCGCAGAGCAAAATACATCCCAAAAGTATCTTTGATACTATAATTAAAATTGATTTTAGAACAGGGCCTTGTGTGGGTGGGATTCGACTTGGGATAGGGGTGTGTGAAGAGCAAAATTCAAAATGGAAAACTTCCATGTTTTGCAAAGTTGGTATTGAAATCCTGGACTTTCTGAGCTAGCAAAGTAAGGATCTTCAACAACACACTTCAACCGAAAAATCTGATTTGTTTAATGGCTAAAGATTGTAATTAAGCTTCCATATATTGAATATCTTCACGAACAACTAGGATATATGAGCTGGGATAAGGCAGTATGTTTCACCTGGAGTTAACTTCGGTTATCAGCGCCAAGACAGCGCTATGTGGAGGTTACCCACAGTACCACATTTCACATTCTGCTGGGATAAACTGTCTCTGGTTATGAAGGAAAGTAACTTCAAACTCGCCCACCAGCAGCCAGCTTTATGTCGTATAATGAATGAGTGAGACTATGTGACATGTGACATGTCATTTTACCTTATTGCATAGTTAAGAATGTTTCTCATATATTGTTCAAACATTTTCTTCCGGTAATTGATCCCCTTACTGTCCGTAATTATTTCATTTTCTTTCTCCCAGCACGATGACTTCGCTATCTGAAATCAGGGGACATTTCAAATGAAACAAAATTCTGGAATATTGAGTTCAAAAATGGACAAAACTACATCGTCCTTAGGAACATTAAACCCTGAATCGTTCTGATTTCCCATTTGATTTCGAATCAAAACGGCTAAGAGATTAAGTTAAGTAATTCAAATTCTAGGTTTACTATTTATAATTATTATAAGAATCTCCCTGGCCGGTTGGTTGGTATCTCATGTTGAGCAGTTGGCAATGAACTCATTCAGTCTCTTACACTGCAGTTGATGTTATGTTGCTATGTTGACTAAGGAGTAGGTGGCATCCATCCATATCTTCTTTAAGCGTACAGAGTGGATCTCACTATACCAATGCTGAATAAATGTTTATTGAGACAGTCATGGCCTACTACAGGTCTAAAAATTACTACAGAGCATTTTCTTGTTAGTGTATTCATTCTAGTCGTGCTGTTACATAGATTTTCTCATAGGTTTCCTTTTGTTCGGAATTTAATTTTTTTATCTGTTTATACTGTCGCCAGGCATGGTTGAGCCGTGGTCGGTGCGTGCGAAAGAGACCGATAAAGCGGTCAGAGCATGCGCGCAGTGCTAGTGACTTGCTGAGAAAGAGAGAGCAACAGAGGTACAAAGATACCGAGATAGGTCCATTGGTTTCTCGCTGCACCTGGAAAGTTCGTGTGAATCTTCGGCATATTTGGAGAAACTGCGGCTTGGATATCAATGCGGCGGTGTGAGCTCTTGCCAGCAGTAACCGTGAGAGGCGGAGTCCCCGAAGGCTCTGTACTATGCCCCACAATTTGTAGTGTGTTCATTGCAGACTTTCCAACTCAACCACAGGTCGAAATGGCACAGTACGCTGACGACGTGTTGTTCTGCAAAAACAGAAACATACTCAGAGCCTTCAATCTAATACAGAGACACCTCCGTCTCACACAAGAGTGGTGCAGGCATTGGCGGATGTCCGTAAATCCGGACAAAAGCCACGCAATTCTTCTTACAAAGCGTCACACCTCGCTGACTGCCACAGCTTCCACTTTAGAGGCCGAAGTATAGAGTGGACTAATTCCACCAAGTACTGGGCGTTCAACTTGATAGAGGCTTAACTTTCCGCGGACACATCAGGGAACTACCGGCACGGGTACAGGGGTCTATTGCCTCTCTGTACCCAATGCTGGGTTCGCGCTCGATGCCAGTCCGCTTAAAGCTACAACTCTTTCGAAGCTGATAATCCCACTCATGTTGTACGCATGTGAAATCTGGGGCATGGCTGCAGATAACTGGCTAGCATATCCTCAGCGTGCACAGAATAGAGGACTCCGATCAATCTATTCTGTGGGTCGTTCTTTTCCCGTGAGGTTGCTTCACGAAGCTTCTCTTCTCCCATACATGGAGGACGAAATTATGCGTCAGGCTACAAAATTCTACGCTGAAATTCAGCTCACAGAAGCGCCCTGGTTCGGTCTCTAGGAGATTACGACGCTACGAGACGCCGCTTCAGGCTTTACCGGGTACCCCGTATGGCATGCGGGCACACGAGGAACCAAGGAGTTAATCCAAACAGCAGTAAATGCTGAACTACAAAATCTCCAAATGGGCTGTTTGGCTACAAATTTACCCCATTTTAATCAAATAAAACACCAGGGTGTAAACAATAAAGCGGTTTGTCATCCTGTGCAAAACAGAGGAGCAAAAAGCTACCTCATCAAAGTTTCTTCATCAAAATAATCCCACCCCATCCTGTATCATCAAAATTTTCAACCTACGGTCAGACCCAAAACCTGTGTGTGTACGCAGCCAAAGCCTTCTGGCTGTTACCAGCCTGTCAGTAAAGAGTGAGTGAGTTACCAGCAGTTCTACGGCACCAACCGCAGGTTCCCATCACACTTCCTACACACAGCCTGGCATACCCTATTATTAGGACGTCGTGCGTGAACGAACGCGCACGTTGTATGCGAAGATCACTCCTCACCCAAAACAGCTGGTGAAGTCACTGGGCCAATATGACCACCGTCTCCCCAAGGATGCCCTTGGGTGATAAAGCTGCCTCTCCTCCTTCATTCCCAAACACCGCCAACTTACGCCGTGCCGCGCTTGGTCGCGGCTGGAAGGGTGACACCTGCAGCTGCGCCCGAGAGCGTGTGGCCGACCTGGACATATCAATTCCCAAAACCGAACTCCGTCAGGCCTTGCACTTCTGGTTCCCCCCTCTGCTTGACTGAACGCCAGCGACCGTTCTAAGCAGGTGGACCGGGCACTGTCCCCCTTCTTCGGAGGTACAACCCTGTACCAGTAGAGACCAACCGCACCGTCTAATAGAACGCAAGCTCGCGCAAATGACAATACCTATTATTCCGCACAGGTAAAACAGCACAGCACATAGGTACCGTGGCGTGTTACCCTCCGCCAGGGAGAACCCGGGAGACCTGCTCTTGGCTCTTGGCTCTTGCCAGCAGTGTGCTGAGAGAGCCAAGAACTGATAATCGTGCGTGTGTAGTGATTTGAAAGTCAATTATTTTGTATGTTTACGTGTGGTGAAGCCAAGAAAGACTGTGATTGTGTGTGCTACGTCATTTGGCTGCTTAGGGCTGTACAAACCTGCTTTTCTGCGAAAATGAACAGCACTTTGAATTCCTGCAAACTTTACTTTTAATTCTAGAACCCACAGTCACAATATAGGTACTTTGATGGAGTGACAACCATGAGGCTTAAATGAATTTGACCTAACTTTACCGCCTTTTTTGGCTAGAAAGTCAGCTGTTTCATTACCATGTATTCCGCAATGTGTTGGTATAAACTGGGTATTGGGGATGGGGATTTCATTACGGAGGGAATTCGGTACGTAGGCCACGATGCTGGGCCATTTGTTCCTATGCCCCCAAGTGGGGACACACCCGGGAGGAAGGATGAGTCGAAGGAGACAGGGCCAGCGACCCAAAGAGCCACGACAGTACAGAGGGAAGGGTCCCTACAGTTTACTTGGATAGAGACCTCCCCCCGTCAGGCAAGGACAATGGATATGCTCCCCTACAGCGGGACGGCAACGAGCCCAGCAGCCGAGCCCTAATGGTCCCAGGCAGGTGATCGTAGCCCTCAAGGCCCTTGGCTGGCGGTCACGAAATGGTCACAACAGAGGAGCGGAGGTCGGCAGCCGACCTATCGGAGGAGGAAGTAGTCTTCCTCAGAGCGTATCATCCTGCCATGCACCGCCGGAACACCCGCCGAAACTTCTACCCTGAAAGAGACAACCAGGTAATAGATGGAGATGAAATGGAGGGACAGCAAATTCGGGGGATGTTATTAACCTACCCAGCATTCGCCTAGCAATACGGGAAAACCCCGAGGAAGCCCATGGGTCAGGTAGGTCAGCTACGGGAATCGAACATGTGCCTCCCTAATGCGTGGTATAGAGGATACTGCCTGAGCCATCCCG
Organism: Mantis religiosa; assembly: GCA_030765055.1. Lineage (NCBI taxonomy): Eukaryota > Metazoa > Arthropoda > Insecta > Mantodea > Mantidae > Mantis > Mantis religiosa. The sequence continues at coordinate 23,257,873 of CM060951.1, read as the reverse complement.
CTCGGTATCCATTGAGTATTAATATTTTATTTAAATTAGTTAACTCTTCTAAGATTTTACGACAGTCAACAATATTTAGGTTTTTAAGTGTTATATCAGATCTTATGGATATTATACTTGTTTTACAGTAAGATAATATGACAACAATTTTTAATTTATTTTTATCATATCTGCTTGACAAACGTTTCATGTATCTTAACAAATAACTGGGTATCCGTCTTCTTTTAGAGAAAATTTTGTTAATTTAATGTTAAGAAATAAGGACTGCCTGCCGTGCTAGGGGTCCAGGGTTTGATTCCTGGTGGTGGGTGTGGAGATTTTTCTCCGAACAAGATAATTCCTCATCTTCTCCAGAGTCTGGAAGTATGAATGAGAGTGTGAATGTGTACGTGATATAATGATTAAAACCCAACGAATACGAGTTAACGCCTTCGATATGTTCCAAAGAAGAACGGCCGCCGATATGACCATTGCAGTTAAAAGCTTTCTCCGATCAAGATAATTCCTCATCTTCCCCAGAGTCTGGAAGCATGAATGAGAGTGTGAATGCGTACGTGATCTAATGATTAAAACCCAACGAATACGAGTTAACACCTTCGATATGCTCCAAAGGATAATGGCCGCCGATATGACCATTGCAGTTAAAAGCTTTCTCCGATCAAGATAATTCCTCATCTTCCCCAGAGTCTGGAAGCATGAATGAGAGTGTGAATGCGTACGTGATCTAATGATTAAAACCCAACGAATACGAGTTAACACCTTCGATATGTTACAAAGGAGAACGGCCGCCGATATGACCATTGCAGTTAAAAGCTTTCTCTGATCAAGATAATTCCTCATCTTCCCCAGAGTCTGGAAGTATGAATGAGATTTGAATGTGTACGTGATCTAATGATTAAAACCCAAAGAATACGAGCTAGCACCTTCTATATGTTCCAAATGAGAACGGCCGCCGATATGACCATTGCAGTTAAAGGCTTTCTCCGACCAACATAATTCCTCATCTTCTCCAGAGTTTGGAAGTATGAATGAGAGTGTGAATTAGTACGTGATCTAATGATTAAAACCCAACGAATACGTGTTAACACCTTCGATATGTTCCAAAGGAGAACGGCCGCCGATATGACCATTGTAGTTAAAGGCTTTCTCCGACCAACATAATTCCTCATCTTCCCCAGAGTCTGGAAATATAAATGAGAGTGTGAATGTGTACATGAATTAATGATTAAAACCCAACGAATACGAGTTAACAGCTTCGATATGTTCCAAAGGAGAACGGCATCCCATATGACCATTGGAGTTAAAGGCTTTCTCCGACCAAGATAATTCCTCATCTTCCGCAGAGTCTGGAAGAATGAATGAGAGTACGAATGTGTACGTGATCTAATGATTAAAACCCAACGAATACGAGTTAACATCTTCAATATGTTCCAAAGGAGAACGGCCGCCGATGTGACCATTGCAGTTAAAGGCTTTTTCCGAACAAGATAATTCCTCAACTTCCCCAGAGTCTGGAAGTATGAATGAGAGTGTGAATGTGTACGTGATCTAATGATTAAAACGCATCGAATACGAGTTAACAACTTCGATATGTTCCGAAGAAGAACGGCCACTGATATGACCTTTGTAGTTAAAGCCAGGGTATAAATCAAACCAAATAAGGAATGATTAATTTCCTGATTTACCTCACTCTTAAGATAAAAAAAATTCTTCCAAATAAGCTTTCTAAGTATTTGGGTATTTCCAAAATAAACTTCCCTTATTGGTTTCTTGCAATATAATTAAGTGTGCCTGAAACTTCCAATTTAGGTATAACGACTACGCTTTGTTGATCCATTTAGTTTCCTTTGTCGATTTTCAGTACGTGTGTTTGAAAATTATTAGAATGATACTTCGTTATTACTTTACTAGTATCGCATGTGCTAGTTATTCTTCCATGAAATTTTCTCCTTGTAACCACAAATGGAGATGCAGATGTTTCGTTTGGAAATTGTTACTCAACTCTCCCTTAAGTTTTCCTTGCAGAACTTCTATTCTGCGAGTTTTTGTGATCAGAATGCCAAAATATGACGAAGGAATTGTATCTATGCCTTAGCCCACTGTCTACTTTACTTAGAATTCCGGCAGAATTGAAGCAGAGCTTCAAAGATTGTATGCAACGGTCGTCACATTGCCGAGAACTGCAAATGTGTATGTAATACAGCTCCGGCGTATAAATTATTCAGTGATTAGCTAGCATATTCATAACTGTGTAAATGGGATTCAAAATATGGAAACAGGATCCGAAAAAGCAATGCAGCTTTCTGTCTCATTATCTGTGTAGCAGCAGTAGCTGTATATGTGTGTATGTGTGTGTGTACTCGATACGTACAGCTGCTAGGTACTGTATGTCAATCTAACATACCCACACACACACACACACACACACACACACACACACACACACACACACACACACACACACACACATACGTACAACAACCTGTCTAAGAGTTATTTTCATTTAAATACAAAATAGGAGCACTCGAGGCTCCTCAGGTAGTCTCCTCTGGTATTCAATTTCTATTTCTCTTTGCTTCACATGCCCCCTCCCCCCGTTTAGACCCACCATTAAATTCACATAGACGCAGGTTAACCTTGTATTACAGTGCAGTGAAACCTTTTAACTTACAGGAAGTCCTGTATAACAGTTTTCTACAAGGCCTGTTCAATAAAGAATGATTTCAGCTTTATGACAACGTACCTTTACTCTTCCTCATGATTTTCAAGGTCCTTCTCAAAATAGTCTCCCCTGAATGCGATGCACTTGTCCCAGCATTTCTGCCAGTCTTCAAAGACATGCTGGAAACAATTTTTTGAGAGATCCTTCAAAATCGCCTCCGCAGCCTTCACCACTGCTTCTGATGATGGATAATGCCTCCCAAGAAGGCGTTTCTTCAAGTTGGGGAATAGAAAAAGTCACATGGGGCTAAATCCGGACTATAGGGAGGGTGAGGAATGCACTTCTCGTTTATTCTTGCAAGATATTCAGCAACAACATTGGCAATATGCGGCCGCGCATTATCGTGTTGCACCATCCAACCTGCTTCGCGCAAATGTGGTCTGCTGCGCCTGATACGGACTTGCAATATTTTCAGGACATCCCTGTAGTGTTGTCCAGTTACTAATGTGTGTGCAGGCACTTAATGCTGATAAACCATTCCATGAATATCAAAGAATGAGATGACCATAACTTTCCCAGCAGAAGCAACCACTTTTGATTTTTTGGGGGTTGGTGATGAAGGAGATTTCCACACTGAGCTTTGCTGTTTGCTCTCAGGAACAAAATGGTGTAGCCAAGTTTCATCAGAAGTGATTACGTTTGAAAGAAACTCCGGATCTTCCTCTAATATCAAACTTAACTTCATGCAGACCTGTATGCGAATGTCCTTTTGTTCGGGAATCAACAGTCTTGGAACCCATCGCGCACAAGCACGTCTCATGTGTAATGTTCCCGTCACCAACGTGTGGGTGGCACGCAATTAAATGTTCAATATTTCAGAAAGTGATCTTGAGGTAATTTGTCGATCCTCTCTCAAAATGGCAGTAGCAGTGTTGATGTTTTCTTCTGTAAGAGCAGTAACTGGAGCACCGGGTCCATCTTCCTTTGAAATTGACTGTCTCCCCTCTCTAAAAATTTTAAAGCACCTCCGAGCTCTGCTGTAGGGAAGAACAGACTCTTCATACGCTTCCTGTAACATTGTATAGGCCTCAGCTAAAGATTTGTTGCGAATTTTCGCATATGGTTCCTCGCGTGTTACCTCCATTGCAGTGGTAGGCGATACTGAACGTGTCTGAACTTGTGTGGTGCTCACAGATGGGAACCAGGAGTACCAACAATGGAACTACTACGGCGTGTTTGTTTCACATTAGGCTAACAGAATATAATAAGATTGGATTTTAGTGTGAAAAATTATGACCGTAAAACAATAATGATCATTCTTTATTGAACAGGCCTCGTACATTTGATATAGTAATATAAAATGCCGTAAAATGCTTGACTGTTTTCCACTTTTTACTTAAATTAGTGGCATAGGTGAATTATAAAACAACATAAGCTGTGTTTTAAAACTTATAGCTGAATAGACTCTTTATTTGGAGAAGTTTCCTAAGGATTATAACTTTACTCTTGAAATAATTTCTTTTTAATATGAGGGTGACTTATCTTTTAGTTCTTTTTGCCATGTATCTAACAGGCAGAGCTCTTCATAAGAATTTTAATATTGGAAATTATACTGGAAAAGGTATTTTGAAGCAACCTGAATATAAAAAGAAAGCTTTAAAAATTTCAGTTTTGTGTCAGCGTGCGCGTATGCGAATAACCTAACAAAAAGAGATTATCAAACTTGTAATTTTAGAAGAGTATTCGTTAGAAACATTCCCCCAAGTGTTTTCTAGAAACTTCCAAGTATCTATCACTGCTTATATGGTCAAATTGAAGACAGCTTTTAGTTTCTTAAGTGGTTCTTATCAGTTTTTGTTAAGAATTCCACATATATTTGCGTACATTTTGTAATAGACTGAAAAGAACTCATTTGGAAGAAATGTTATAGAGTAAACGGTACGGAAGAAGGCACAAGCTCACAATGTACGAGCGTAGTCTGAAAAGTTTCCGACATAATAAAGATAAAAGAATTTTTTTTTCAGAATTCTTATTTTTTATTTTTAAACAGTCTCCTTTTAACTCTACACACTTCTCCCAGCGATGCTCCCATGTATCTAACTCGTCCAAATAGTACTCAGCGTTTTTCTCTGAAAAATAATTGTTCACGAAGGTGATTGCTTCTTCATTTGACGAAAATCTATGTCCTCGGAGCGTAAGTTTCAGATGAGGGAACAAAAAGATGTCGCTTGGGGCTAGATCTGATGAATCAAGCAGTTCAAACCGGAATTGATTATGTACGGCTCTGAGATCTGGGGAACAGTGGCTAATACCACCTTCGTCGGGCTCCAGACGCTGCAGAACAAGACACTTCGTATCATATACGATACAGACTGGAGATTTCCTGCTCATATCATACATGAGCACTCCCAGATCACGTACATTGTCGATGTCATCCGCGAGAGGGCACGAATAATGTACGAAAAAATAAAAAATCACAACAACCCTTTAGTGAACTCCCGGGGCAGGTATGACCAGAAGGATCAAAGACGCTTGCCATCCTTCAAACTACCAAGAGACGTCTTTGGGCCCCTTGGTTAACCCAAGAGAAACCCCAGATGTCTCTAGGACCCATTTTGACGCCTGATGGATCAAGCGATATGCAACCCGTAAGCAAAACGGAGCAAAAACGTAAATCGTGTCTCCCAAAACGGTGTAACGCCTAAGTGCAGCTGCCTTATGAGATTAAACAAGGGCATCCTATTCCAAATTTCCCAAAAATTCAAACACCCCAGCAGAACATGAAACCAATTTACTCATTTCGCAGTTTAAGCCGCAAAGCGGCTAGGTACTGCGGCAGAAGACACCTGGACGGGGAAAAAGAAAAATGGCCCCGCCCGACTAGGACTACCTCTGGTCCTCTGGACCTCAAACCGTAATTCGTGGATGTTCTCCATTTCAGCCGCTGAGGTGTGAGACTGTGAGTTGGCTTGGTGAAAGAGGGTTTTCTTTTCCTGCCGTTGTGCTGGAAGCCTTGTGCCTTCAGCTTGTCAAGTAATGATGCGTAGTATGCTCCTGTAATGGTTTTTCCTTTTTGAGGATAGTCGAGTAAAGTAACTCCATGACCAAAAACAGTCGTCATCACTTTCCTAACCCATAAAACCAGTTTTGGCATTTTTTGGAGCTGGTTCCCCCTTTGCATTCCACTGTTTGAACTGTATTTTGGTTTCGGGTGCGTAATGGTATATCAAAGTTTCATTTACAGTAATTAATCGGTGCCAAATCTCGGATTTATTGCGCCTAAAGAGCGTTAGAAATGTTAATTCGAACACGCTTTTGGTCTAACGTGGGCAAACGCGGCACTTACCGTGCGGACAGCTTTTTTATGTATAAATGTTGATTTAATATGTGACAAACACGTTCTTTTGACATGTTCATAGCCTCTGCTACCGCTCTCACTTTAATTTGATGGTCGTCTAGCAACATTTATTGAACTTTGGCGGTGTTTTCTTCGATAGTTAGAGTTTTTGGACGTCCCGAACGTTTATCGTCTCCCAAGCGCATACGGCCACGTTTAAATTCAGCTGCCCAAAATGTCGCTGTGGTGCAGAGTTCCCATAGACAGAATCCAACTCGTCTTCCGTTTGCGTAGACGTATTGCCTTTCAAAAGCAAATTTTTAATGGGAGCTCGATACTCTATTTTGTCCATTTTCATAAAATCACTCACATCAGCTCATTCAATCGACTGTTACATAACAACTGAACATCCAAAATGGGTGAAACATTGTTGAGTAACTGTCAATAGATGAACAACGAAATTCACTAGCTTTTATTTACTAGTGCTGCCATCTTCATGTTGAGGTCGGAAACTTTTCAGACCACCCTGGTATACTAAATGACATTTTCGTGTCATAGCCGATTTCCAAATTACGCGTTATTTGTTCGAATTGTTAAAGTGCTTTTGGCTATTCGAATGATTCTTCCGATGTAATAGAAAGAACATGGAATTCCCAGGCAATTAAATAGTGGCTAATTTGTAAATATTTGAAGTTTTTAAATGATACAGAAACGTATGAAATCACTTAACTCAATGACCTTCAACTAAATAAGAGAGAAGAATGTGCTTTTGAATATGTTTGTACACCCTTAATATTGTTTTAAATGCACCTTATGCAGTTACCAGCAATCTAATGGTTATTAACTGGGAGATATGCTGCTTTTTAATACTTACTTCCCTTAAAAACCTTGACGTTGAGACGGGAGACTTTCAGCTAACTTATTAAACTGAAAATGTTGAAAGAAATTACCAGCTCATAGTTTTTCTACATTCCCGTTTGAAAGGCGCACTTGACAGCCCTAGACGTGACTTGAGCTTTGGTAGTATAATCTGGTTATATTTAGCATCAAAAGAAAGCAAGTAGTGTATACAGAAAAGCTAGAAGCTACGATGAATGGCCTCGTGTAAGTTCAGAGTTAACATCTTAGCCTACAAAGTGAAACTTACGAAACCTTGGGCTGTGAAAAAACACGAGAAACCACTATAGCAGAAAACATTTGACCACAGAGGATTAGGGTAGAGTCTAAGCAAAAGGAATGTGACAGTATTTGCCTGCCTAATAGACTCAAACGAAGTAGCCCGTGTATTTTTACTTAACAAGTAGACAAGCATTTACCTTATATCCTAACTTTGTTACAAGGTACCACTGCAAATACACGCGAATACTTTTTACATAGGTTTATGCTTTCGAAACGGCACCAGGCGAATATAGCCGTTTCGTAGTTTATGTTTAGTTCGAATTTCGGTGGCACAGCTTCGAAATTCTCTTAGGTATAATTTTATGCAGCATTACATATTACAGAATTTTATGGTTAGGCAGTGCAGGAACTACTGGTGTGCAAACCTCAAAAGCTATTGGGACGCACCGGCCACGAAAACAAAAGCATTACTCCTTGCTGTTTATCAGAGACCTTAGCCTCACTTTCAGGTAATGAGACAAATGACAGTTACGTGTGAAAAAGTCGACTAATAACTCGGACAGTTGAAGGATGCTTATTTTGCTATGATCTTAATTATACAGTGTTATCAACAATCAACAGCTTCCTTTTTAAGTTACAAATGCTGTATTTAGTATTATTAAACACAGTGAAACAAAATGCTCGTCTAATTACATAAGGCATATAGTTTTGGTTAACATCTACAATTCTTTGATATTGTTCTCTGTTCGTTCTATCATTTAATGCTTCTATCCTCAATCTCACTAACATTAACTTCCCTCTAAAAGGTTAAGTTGCCGAAGTCCACCAGCTTATTTGCCGTCATCGACTGTTATAACGGAATGTTGGAACGTGTTAAATACCCATAAACAAATAACTAACTTCAACCTGAATATCAACTAGAATACCAAGACATTTTACATGTTGCTGAAATCAATGGTTTTAAGAAATCAACCATACTTAAAATCAATAATGAACGTACATACAAAAAGCACATAAAATCAATTACTACTTTAAAGAAACCAGAAGCTCCAACTATTTATAAGAAGTTTACTTACCATCCTCGGGCCTTCAAGAATTTTAAAAGAATCATCCAAAGCTATAACATAAAATTAGCTCCAAAAAGCAACTTCAGTACTAAGAATTTACTTAAAAAACCCTTGATCAACACCACTGATAAATTAAAATTATCTGAAGTATACAAAGTACCATGTAACAACTGTGAATCATACTATATTGGAAGAACTAAGAGAAGTCTTAAAACGCGTCAAACGGAACACTTCAGAAACATAAAACTTAAACAAATAGAAAAATCTGCAGTTGCCAATCACTTCTGGAAATGCAACCATGTAATGGCTCAAAGTATACAATTATTAAAACATGTACAAACTGTTAATGAACTGGATATTTGAATATATATATATATATTCTAAATAGTGAAAAAGAAAACATTTTGAAATTTGGTATACCAGCATTGAATAGTGTTCTACAATTTATTAAACAAGTCAACACCGACGTAGTTCAACCCATTACTATGAATAATATAGATCCAGTTAACATTAAGCCAGACTTCAACCAATCTAAGGTTACCTAGGAGGCAGATGGAAGAGAAAGTACATCTACTTCAACAGACAACCGGTAATCAGGGTATCGTTCCAGAAAATGAGATAGAAGATAAAGTATATTTGCCACAATACTCCACCAGTCCAACCTCTTCACATCCAGAGATGTTAATATCACAGGTGACAACCAATCATCTGTGTCCAGCCCCAATGTTCCAGTCCCAAATGTTTGTATTGAAAATCAGGAGATCATCAAGGGGAGGAGCCTAAAGTTTCTTGGAAAGTCAAGTTTACGTCCGCAGCAACACCCACTGAAGATGGTCTGAAGCCTATTCTGAGTGAGTAATCTTACAAATTAAGCATGCCAGTTACTCATATTCTATATAAATAACTAAAGAATAGTTTCTTTATTCCGGTTTCATAAGCCAAAGAAATTCTTAATAGTAGCAAGCTACCGTGGAGCACGTCGGTATGTTTACAAACATTTACAGAAGGCGGCACGCTCTCACTTACCTGCGTACTTCAAGAGGGACGGAATTCGAATCTCGGTCAGGGTGAGGTACCTGGATAAGATTTTTCCCGGTATTTTCGCATATCATGAAAGACGAATATTGGGTAACTCTAAGCTCTATGGGCCCTGGGCTCCATTGATCATCATTTCACCCATTTCATCCATTTCATTCATTGTCTATCACTTAAACATGGAGGACGTAAATTGCAAAGAAAGAAAGGAGAAAAAAAAAGAAATAATGAGTCAGTTGGAGAATTGATCATGCTGACATGTTGGGCACTGTAGCTCCATGGTTACAGCAACTCGACGGAGCCCGGGAGATCCGTGGTTCAAATATATAAATAGGTGCGATGATGTAACAATATGGAAGATTTTGGTTCGTAGAATTTAATAACTGTTAAAAGTAGTTATGTCCTTACAAATTTGTGATTTTGAACTTATTTTGGCAATGTAACTAAAAGTGACCTCTTTTCAAAGGTGTAACCGCACTTAATGTTCATTACTAATCTTCACATCTGACTTCTGTAAGGAAAAACTTCAGAGCCGCCACTGCTCTTCACCCCCGTACCTCTAATGAGAGACAGTTGGTTATTGGATTAAAGTAAGGTTACCTGAATTTATTAAGTCCAGTAATTCAAACCTTTTCCTAAATTTGGATTGGAATCCCGGATTGCTATTCAGGTACATACCGATTAGGCCCCTGGGGGCTTGTAGACGTTACTCTGTGATGCATGCAGCATTTGTTTTCCACTGGAGAAGGCAAGTATCAGGTATTAGCACCTCGTGAGTGAATCTTGAGAGGGCGGTGCTGGAAGCCAATCCTATGCAGTTCGGCCCATCATCCATCACATAACGCTTTTAACTGGATTCTGCGGCGGGCCAGGAGTAGCGCCAGAATTAATCACTAGGGCAAGGCCACGTGCTCTTGCCCTCGAAAACAATTTATCATTCTAGCTTCACTTGTTCTTAATACCTGACAAGTGAGGGCAGTTCTACTGCTCTTCCAGTGAAAGCAGCTTAATGTAACAATGGTAAACAATATACATTGACTTTTTCTTGGGGGGGGGGGGCGATTGAGAAACAATCAAGTTAAGTGTTCATAAAGTATTTCATGCAATTATTAGAGTAAAGATATTTATTGTTTCATTAATGAAATGTTAAGCAATATACCAGGTTTGCTGTGATTTACCCTGATATTTCTTAGCGTCAAGCTGGATAGGATTGTGAACCCAAGTGTGCGCCCTGCTTGACTTGTGTGCTACAGAGACTTACAGGAACATTGAACGACTCATCCAAGTATTGTATTTGTGTAAAAGAAAGGCTTATTTTTACCTTAGTATTTATTTTTCTTATTTTATTGAATTAGTTTATTTTTAACATACAATATAAACAGTGTTTAAATACCTTTAGCAGCATAAGAGATATATTTATCACTGTATCACAAATATTTTGTGTAGCAAAACATAGTCAGTAATTATGTTAATTCTATTGATCTACTTTTTCAGTTTAAGGGTTGGCTAGAGTATTAATGAGATAAGATATCGATTTCCCACACAATGCCAATGGAAGCCGTTTAGTATTCTTACGTCCTTCACTCATTCTGTAGTGCTATTAACCTTGTTCGTTCTTTCCTAGCCATCTCTTGGATTCGGAAATCTACATTTGATTAGGTTTTAAAAGAACTTTCATCCAAAACCCAAATAACGCCACTGCGGCACACGTCACCTGCTTGTTTACCTGCAAGATAGAAGGCTAAGAGGAAGGAATGACTGTGAAACATTACACACTTCGGTTACTCATCTTGGAAACCCTAGCATTGAGCTAACAACGTGGATAAAAGTAAAGCAGTTTGTCAAAATATTTATATTGTGACTTTGTGGGTTCGTGAAATAAAAAGTCCAATTTCACAACTCAAAATGTTCTTTATTTCCACCGAATTACAGTCGGAACACTGGCCGATTACACAGAATTACCGAATGAACACAATTACAATTCACCAGTTCGTCTGTCACGGGTCCACTGCACGCTCACAGTTACGTACAACTCCTCTGATGCACGTTCACAGTCTTCCGGTCCGTTAACTCACTCGGCGCTCCTCACGGCTGCTCGCCAAAAACTGACTGACTCTCCAACTACAGACCTTATATAGGGAAGATCGCCGTTTCTGGAAACTTCGCGGCGCGCACAACTATCCCGAGATTTCGAGACGTCTGGTGGGAGGGGAAAGAGACGGTACAGGGCCCCCACCGTTTTCCTAATCATCCCTTCAGTTAGTGACACGAGATAAATGGGTAGACGTAGGCTGAATGCTTCCCCTCTGGCCCTACTGCCGGCCGGTTCTATAGGGAGTTCCAACTTTCGGGGGACAATATGTCCACTTCACTACATCTGCTGTTTCCCTTCATCTTTAATTTTGGTTCGCTGCTACAGAGATTAGTACTGGCCGGATTGAAAATAGACATTAGTTAAGTTATAGTTTAACCTTTAAACCCTTCTGGGATACCAGAGGATGCTGTGGGTGTGTCATAAAGTTTTAATTATTACCCGGTAGTTTTTAATGTTAGAGTGATGAACATCCTTCAGTGTCATCATTGATTCCTTGGGACATAATGTTGGTAGTTTCAGGGATTTGAGTACTTCTTTTACAGTGAGTGCCGGAAGTGACTGAGGGTTAAGATGGAGAAAACTGACGCTCGTTGTGTGATAAAGTTCCTGCATGTGAAGGACAAAACTGCCCGAGAAATCCACGATGGAGATGATGACTTTTATGGAATTGATTTCCCATCGTATGACACTATTGTGAGGTGTACAAGGAATTTTCAAACTGGTCACATGTCCCTGACAGATGAGCCAAGAGCTAGTAGACCGTCAACTGTCACAGTGAAGAAAGTGTAGTGTTTAATCCTGGAAGACAGACGAGCAACCATCCAAATGATCATGAATGAGACATCTTAGTTATGGTAGTGTGTTTAAATTTATTCATGACGAACTGCACTTGTCTAAGTTGTCTACATGGCGAGTTGTTTCCATGTTTGCTAACCCCTTTCCAAAAGAAAACACGGCGTGACCTTGCAAGACAGAGGATTTTGTTGGAACAGGAAGAAGATGATTTTCTTGATCGCTTGGTAGACATGGATGATTCCAGGAACTATCAGTATGATCCAGGGACAAAAACCATGAGCACGGATTCCAAACATGTGATTCACCCCCCTCCCAAAAAGGCAAAGGTGCAAAAGTCAACTGGGAAGGTCATGCTTTCAGTTTTCTGGGATTGTCGTGGAGTCATCCTTATTGATTACCTTTCCAAGGGTCAAACCATCACTAACAGATACTACTGCAGTCTCCTGGACAAGTTACGAACAGCTCTGATTAAGAAATGACGCGGTATTCTCTCCAAAGTTGTTCGTCTTCTGTCTGATAATACACCAGCTCATTCATCTCAAGTTGCAGTTGACAAAACAAGGGAATGTCGCTTTGAGACATTACAGCATCCACCTTATTTGCCCGATCTCGCACAAGTGAGTTTTTCTTGTGCCAGGAAATGAAGAATCCGTTGCGCGGTCGTCGATTTGACAACACAAATTACGTCATTTTGAAGTGGAAGAGTGCAGACTTCTACAATCAAGGTATTGGGAAGGTCAAGAAACGCTGGGAAAAATGTGTAAATCTGGGTGATTGCGTAGAGAACTAACAACATATCAACAGGAATTCTCGATCTAAATTTTAAAGGTTGTATTCACATTTCTACATCCCCCTCTCGTCTATTTCCCGGTTTGGTATTCAATTGTATATCGCATACCTTTCTGTTTCGCCTTGAAGTAGATAACCTCAGAAGCTGAGTAACAAAGCGTCGATAAAAGTTGAAACTCCAGCATTTTGTAGTACAGCAGCACTGAAAGCACGCTTATTTGGCAGTCACCACTGGAATGTAAGTCATTTTAATCCGTTTTGAATATTACGCGTGTGAAATATTTAGGCGATTTTACCACATGAATTCAAACATACTTTTTGTTTCACAGAGTTCTGAAAAGCCACAAAGTGGGGCATTGATTGCTTTGATAAATTTTGCCATACCTTTGTGCACTCGGTGTACAGAAAGGGGTGCTGAATGCTGTGGGATTCAACCCTGTGATACTTCTATTGGATTATGTTACAAAATCTAAAGAATCCGTGCCAAATCCACGAAGATATCGAAAGAAGTTTTCAATTGGTTTCATAAGGCCGCACATTGAACCAAGAATGTAGATCGATAGATCAGCCGGCCTCGGTAGCGTGGTGGTAGCGTGTCTGCCTCACGTTCAAGATGTTCGGAGTTCGAATCTCGGTAAGAGTGAGTTACCTGGATAAGGTTTTTCCGGGGTTTTCCCTTATCCTGAAGGACAAATGTTGGGAAACTCTAAGCACTATGGACCATGAGGACATTTGAGCATCATTTTACCCATTACATTCACCGTCCGATATGACTTAAGGTTGGAGGATATAAATTACAAAAAGTGGATCGCAAGTTTCTCATAACTCCAAACAACCATTCGCAGAGAGTCTGGATATACCACTACAACAGCAATTGTCTGTCCAAAGCAACATTATTTCAGGAAGAAGTGCAAGGGCTATAAAATAAATACTTACTGCCACACAAGGTAAAATTTAATGTGAGCGGAACATCAAGTGAACAGGCTCCAAAACTGTTCAACTGTGTTGTAGAGAATAAAATGCTTTCATGGTGAATCCTCTTTTATAGACATTTTAACATGAGGTACTCCAGTACTCTAGATACAGTTAATGTAATGTATTTAAGGGTTAATGGAGACTGATAAACCAGATATATGAAACGAAAGTCAACTGTTTGATCACATAAAAATAAACTGATTCGGAACTTCAGTACGCTAAACTGAACTCTTCTGGGATTAAGTTTAAGATTTAACATAACAATGAGAAGCCCAAGTTGCCATGAGTTTTTGAAATGCTGAGTGAAGTATGGGCTATCACGGTCGTGGTCTTTGAACGTCATACTGCAGTAAAATATTTCTGTAAAACTGCAAAGCGGAGAACAAATGCAGTCCACATCACCAGAGTTCCCTCAGTACGTTACCAAATTCTAGCTTCTTATTTGCATTTAAAACATAAATTTTTACTCTGTGACATCCTTGGTTTTTGCATTCTTTGTTTTCTGATTTACAGAACTTCATATATGTGCAAGCAAAGCTGTAATTTCTTAACGAATCCAGTTCTAACACCACTTAAGTCTTAATGGGCTTCTTGTCTACTGAGATCATGAAACCGTAATTGCCACAGCAATGCTGACTTACTACTAATCATGTTTGCTCAACAGGAAGCTTGGCCAAGTACTTCTCATTCACTGACAAATGTAATGTTTTGAGTTGAACATATAGTTAATCGAGAAGAATGATAAAATATTTCGTAAGGAAATTTGATTAATTACTCCAACAATAACTTAAGAAATAATTGTCTAAATGTAGAAATCTTTTATATTGTTAATGGTGACGCATCTCGGACTTATTTTTATGGTAGAACAGAAATAACTATTGTACCAATAGGTTTTTTGAAAATAACCTCAACCTACATTGCTGTTAAGAATTTTGATTGCTATGCCTTTGTTCCTAAGAGCAGCCATATTGCTCCTATAGCACCAGAAGAAGTTTTACAGTTGCTAGTGTGATACACAAATGTCTCATTATGACATACCACTGAACGTCTTAAAGTAATAATGCTGCGAGCAGGGTTTACCAGACATTTATCTTCCAGGATAAGGGAAAACCTCCAACGTTAAGTCATATGTGACGATGAATGAAAAGTGTACAGGGTACATAGAGTTTATAGTTACCAGACATTAATCTTTCAGGGTAAGAGAAAATCTCCATTAAGTCATATCGAACGATGAATGAAGTGATGTTCAAATGTGTACAGGGTACATAGAGCTTAGAGTTAGCAGAAATTCATCTTCCAGATTAAGGGAAAATCTCCAACGTTAAGTCATATCGAACGATGAATGAAATGATGTTGAAATTAGTACAGTATACATAGATCTTAGAGTTACCAGACATTCATCTTCCAGGATAAGGGTAAACCTCCAACGCTGAGTCATACTGGACGATGAATAAAAAGATGTGCAGATGAGTACACAGTACATAGAGCTTAGGCTTGCCAAACATTCATCTTTCAGGATAAGGTAAAACCTCCAACGTTAGGTCATATCGGGAGAAGAATGAAATTGTGTTAAAATGAGTCCAGGGTACACGGAGCTTAGAGTTGCCAGACATTCATCTTTCAGGATAAGAGAAAACCTCCAACGCTAAGCATACTGGACGATGAATGAAATGATGTTCAAATGAATACAGGGTACATAGAGCTTAGAGTTACCAGACATTGATCTCTCAGGATAAGGGAAAATCTCCAACGTTAAGTCATATTGGACGATGGGTGAAATGATGTTCAAATGAATACAGTGTACATAGAGCTTAGAGTTACCAGACATTGATCTCTCAGGATAAGGGAAAACCTCCAACGTTAAGTCACACTGGACGATGAATGAAAGTGTGTTCCAATGAGAACAGGGTACATAGAGCTTAGAGTTACCAGGCATTCATCTTTCAGGATAAGAGAAAACCTCCAACGTTAAGTGATATCGGACGATGAATGAAATTATGTTCAAATGAATACAGGGTACATAGAGCTTAGAGTTACCAGACATTGATCTCTCAGGATAAGAGAAAACCTCCAACGTTAAGTCATATTGGACGATGGGTGAAATGATGTTCAAATGAATACAGGGTACATAGAGCTTAGAGCTACCAGACATTGATCTCTCAGGATAAGGGAAAATCTCCAACGTTAAGTCATATCTGACGATGAATGAAATTATACTCAAATGAGCCCAGGTGCCGTAGAACTTAGCACTATCTGAGATTCATCTTTTGGAATGAAAATATCTTTATTCACGTTAACTAGCACTGACTGAGATTCAAACTCAGAACCTCTTGAATGTGGATGTAGCACCTCGTTTTCAAGAGGAAAGCAGGTTGATGAACTTGGTTGTTGGCAATGTTATAAAGTGCCTCAGAAAGAGGGATCATTGCATTAAGAACTTCTTTAATCGACTGCAAAAGTATTTTGAATAGGAAATGACATTTTATTTTAAATGTTTTAGAACTGTTAGTTGATTTTCTAAAAATTTCATATGACATTCTCGCATGTGTGATATTTATTTGGAGGAACTAATTTCCGTTTTTAGTAGGCTGAATTCTGAGATACTTTATAAGCAAGAAAAGGGATAATGAAAGGTAAGGAAGCAGAAGAAGACGCAATTCCAGAGATTTATAGGGGTAAGTTAGATCAAGTTGCCTTTGTTTTTGGAGAACCTTATATAAATCAGTGCTACGGAGGCCTTTGCGAGACACCATGCAATATGTATGTTGTTCGCCTTTCTTTTGACACTTTTTCCCGCTTCCTTTCCAATTCATGAGCTTCGTTAGAGGTTGTGAAGCCGGAAGCTTGTGTGTTCGTAAACCAAAGACGTGACACCAATCGGATTGTTGAATCCTGGCTTCCAATTTGCGCTCTCTGAGAGCTATTGATGCTTTGCCATAAAAGTGCTGGATGCGAGGACAACCAACCCCCTTTGTGAGGATTGTTAATCCACTACTTTACCCTGTGAGATGGTAGAGGTTCTAGTTTCAGTTCCAGCAGACTGCACACGCTGACCATGGTCTTTTGGTAGTTTCCCTATTTGATACAAAAATGCTGAAATGGTTCCTCTCAACCACGATATCTTTTCCATAATTGCGTTTTCTTTTCCGTTCCTTCTCTGAAAAAATAAGCATAGAAAATAGTAGAGACAGAATTCAGAGATGCACTTACTGTTCATTGACTATTTCAAAACTTTTGAAAAAGTATCACGAACGATATTGTGAAGATATGACATTAAATTTCACAATCTTCTGGTTTCGGATGTATACGTTATAAATTACTAGGGAATCACCCGCAAGTCTTGAAGCTCTCAACATAAAATCCGAATAAACGAGGCGTGCCCGTAAAATAAGGTCACCAAGGAGCTGGAGTCGTGAGGAACGCTATTACGCGAGATCCAGCAACACTGGCGAGTAGCTTGGTTTCACCCCTTTAAATCCCAATGACAACGAACCCGTTGCAACTATTAGTCCTGGCTGGGCAGCCGTTTGCGATGAAGCTTCCTCTCACTTCCGCCGCCAAGTGCGAGTCGCTTTTAATGATCCGCTTTTGAGAGTCAAGGGCACAACCCTCACTTAAATCCATCGTCAGTTATGCGAAATCTATGGGTCACAGTGTATGAACGTCAAAAACGTGCGAAAGTGGGTCAGAGAGTTCAAAGACGGACGTACAGATGTCCATGACGAACAGCGTTCTGGTCAGCCTTATGCTTCAGCCGAAACAATTGCAAAAGTGGAGCAAGAAATGCTTAAAGCTCGGAGTTTGACAGTTCGCGAGTTGTGCGAAATTATCCCTGATGGCCGCGCCGTGCTCAGTGGTTAGACCGCTTGGCTCTCATCAAGGCGGCCCGGATTCGATCCCAGGCGACCGCAAAGTGAGATTGGTGGTGGACAACACGACTCTGGGGTGGGTTTTCTCCAGGATCTCCGGTTTCCCCACCATCTCATTTCACTGGTGCTCCATCTTCATCTCATGTATCATCAGTGTCAACGCCTGCGGTGCCGTATGTAGTAAAAGCGGGCGTTAAATACTACACATACACACACACACACACACACACACACACACACACACACACACACACACACACACACACACACTTATCCCTGAAGTCAGTAAGACTACGATTGACAAGATTTTGACCGAAAATTTGCATTATCGCAAGATGTATGCGAGGTGGGTCCCCAAAATTAAATATTTATATTTAGTAAAACATTTTTGTACTTAATTTTAAAAGGGATTAACTCTTTATGATTACTTCCTCCTTCAATTTTATTATTATTAATTAGTAGAACAGTTGAAAGAGGAGCTGGAACAGGATGATACCCAAAGACCATAAACGAATGGAATATCCTCACCCATGCCCTCTACAGTACAGATTTAGCACTTGGTGATTATCATCTGTTTCCTGAGTTAAAGTCACACCTGGGTGGAAAGCATTTCCAGACCGACGACGATTTGAAAAGCGAGGTTGAGCGCTACCTGCGCAACTTGGCGGGAGAGCGCTATGACAAGGGTATACAAAAACTACTACAGCACATGCAAAAGTGCCTCGATGGCATTGGTGATTACGTTGAAAAATAGCTGTAAGTTTCGCCTTTCCATCAATGTAACAGTCATTGACAGTAAACATGTTTTCTATATTACATATAATTGGAGACCTTATTGTCGCGAACCCGATCGCGCTAAGGCGGCTTGGCACACAAAGGAACTGATAGGTTTCACGTAGATAACGAGCTTGCATAAGCAGATAAACATAGCGCTTGAGATAAGACTTACCGAAACAAACAAGCTAAGATAAATGGAAATTTCTGGTAATATCTTGATTATTCGGTTTCTTTATTCTTCTGTAAGAGTCTCGATTTACGAAATAGGTATTTAAGGAGGTGACGGCTCGAAAGAATCAGTTGTGAAAGTGTTGTGAAATGGGAGACAGTCAGCTGTGTTGTTGTAACGAGAGCTAATGACGTAATCTGCTGTCACTGTCATCGACCTTGGTAGCAGATGGTGTACGTAACGTAATGCTGCTGTAATCTATAAGAGTACTTCTACGAAAATAAAGCAGATTTTTAATTTTTGCAACACGGCCTTTTAATTCTACGAACCAACAAATTTACATTATTTTACGGACAGGCCTGGTGTGAGGAACGCTAACCAGTTGAAATTCAGGATCTCAATTGTTACATATGTTTAACCTTGAAAAACCTATTTACAGCTATGTATAAAGAGCTTACAAGGGAATTCTTAGAACATTGTAGAGCAGCAAAGCAAGTCTGGATTCAAGGAAACATCCAGGATGGAGGACCATGCCGATAATTTGCTGGAGTGAAGAAGGGGATGAGGGGTAAAACCTGCTCATATGTCGCTTCCTCCTCTACAAATCCGAAATATGCTTCCATGGGATATAGCCCGGACCACTTATGCGGTCTAAACTTTAATCTCGGCGCGTCCTACAAAACCATTTGCTCAAATATACTTTGGATGCAGTGGTATTATGACTAGCTATAAAACACACAATATACAGCTTGCTACTTTATCTACAACCTGTCTGAATAAATGATGAAGACGGTCAACAGTGGAAGCTTGTAGTATTCCGTCTTTTTTTCTTCAGCTTACGTCCTCCAACATTTGGTCGTATCGGATGATGAATGGGATGGGTGAAATGATGCTCAATGCGTCCCGGGTCCATGGAGCTTAGAGTTACCCAACATTCGTCTTTCAGGATAAGGGAAAACCCCGGAAGAGAAAACCTTATCCAGGTAACTCACCCTGACCGAGATATGAACTCGGGATCTCTTGAACGTGAAGCACACACTCTACCATCTACGCTACCGAGGCGGGCCGGTAATACGTCATAATTCCCTTTAAATTTCGGCAATAAAGCAGTTGAGTCTCTTACAGAGGACGAGTTTGAATTAAGTCAAAATGCAAACACCGTCTTTCGCTCACAATGTAGACAATTAATATTCAATGTAAAGAAGGGAAAAATTAAGGTGAAGTAATTACGTTAAATATTGCTTTAGCAACGGCAGTAAATGAACTGTACATAATATAGTGAAAGCGTTTCAAAATTCAAAGTGTACAGGAGAAAACTCCTTCAACATCGCCCACTCCCAAAAAGATTCGAACTCGATGAGATGGAAAAATTTGTTGTGTGCCAAACTTTCCTCTAGTTCTACCAACAGAGAAGAGAAATTTCTGGGGTACGTAAACTTATGAATGTTGTAAAGAAAATATCTCTTTGAAGTTAGAAGGACACATTCAAGAAAATAGTTCAAATGTAAAGGTATCGATTTCACAAATACAAATACACATATCGTGCTGCGTATTGATGGTCAGACTGTACTGTAGTATGCCCTAGACCAAGCCATGCTATACAACCGGCCTCGCCTAAAATGTGCAGTCATTTGTCAGCTACATATTCTCATAACACCAGAGATGTGGCTTTCTCAGTACTAGACTTGAAAACCAACCCTGTTTACCTGGAAATAAATGTATTTCGTCCGATAAATTGAGTCCCGAATTCATGGAATTCTCTATTTTTTTATAAACTTCCAGGAAGTCGCAAATAATTGTGCATGCGTGACTGTGATTTCAATTTGTCTGTGAACAACGAAAACAAAAGGTCCCTTAAATTCCAAACTCGTTATTGCAGTTCAGCTATTCCCAGGACAGGCCAAAAAAAATAATAAATAGATAACATATCTACCCCATCCCATTTATCGAAAGTTTAGATTTTTTTCAAAATAGCTCAACAGATTTTAACTAAAGTTCATTCAATTTTCAGGATAAATGAAACTCATACCTTCATTTTATGTCTATAGTCTCTGGAATTTCAAACGTTGATAAAATTGTAGGTTATGTGGTTAGATATTTTTTAAATTCGAATTTATCCATTGTATTTTATTTCTCATGTGTAATTTTTGTAAGCATTCTGGTCTTCGGCATTACGAGGTGGTCCATTTCTTATTTTAAAATACAGCTACTTACACATTTGTCAAATTAAAGTCCTTATATTATTTTCCTCCTTTTCATTCAAAGAGAACGCCGTTTCATAACTGGGCATTAAAATATTGGATTTGCTTAGGCCTGCGGTATTGTTCTACTCCCGTTAATATTGTGACAAAGATACTCGAAAGGAATTTCACTTTAGAAGTTATTTTCACCAATTTAATAGCTCAGTACTAAGGCACAATCATTTTACAGAAATGGAACTCTTCAAAACATCTCTACAGTGTACCTTTAAGTCTCTGTAGCATGTACATTTCACGCTGCTGTAACCTTGCTGACCTATA
Source organism: Mantis religiosa (assembly GCA_030765055.1). NCBI lineage: Eukaryota > Metazoa > Arthropoda > Insecta > Mantodea > Mantidae > Mantis > Mantis religiosa. The sequence continues at coordinate 23,236,665 of CM060951.1, read as the reverse complement.
ACAGGTCCATCTCTTAACAAGGAGCCTCACAACAATTCCGAACCCAACTGTTATATTCACACGTAAAATACTTTGTTGCCGTGCAACAGCACGGCCATCCCTCAACCGGAGACGGCCGCGCCGTGGCTCAGTGGTTAGACCGTTTGTGAGATTTGTGGTGGACAACAAGGTGCTGGGGCGGGTTTTCTCCGGGACCTCCGGTTTCCCCCGCCATGTCATTCCACTGGTGCTCCATCTTCATCTCATGTGTCATCAGTATCACCGCCTGCGGTGCCGTATGTAGTAAAACGGGCCCTAAACACTACACATTCATTCATTCGCCCGAAGACTCACTTAGGATTGGGATTTTAGTGCAGAAGGAATTAGGTACGTAGGCCACCATTATTGGCCCATTGTCCCAATGCCCCCAAGTGGGGTACCCCAGGGAGGAAGAATAAGGTAAGAGCAGACAGAGGGCGGCCAACCCAAAGAACCACGAGAGTGCAGAGGGCAGGGTCTCTACAGTTTACTTAGAGACTTACCCCGACAGGCTAGGACAACGGACATGCTCCCCTACTGCGGGACAGCAAAGATCGCAGCAGTCGAGCCCAAATGTCACTGGCTGGTGGTTCCAAAATGGTCCAAGAGGCGCCATGGCCAAACTACCGGAGGAGGAAGTAGTTTACCTCAGAGCATGTCATCCTGCCATCCACCGCCGAAATACCCGCCGACACTTCTACTCTGAAAGAGTCCACCAGATGAGAGATGTGAAATGATAGTGGAGGGACAGGAAATTTAGGGGATGTAATCAACCTGGCGGCCAGAGAAACCCTGAAATAACACATGTGTCAAGTAGGTCGACCACGGGATTCGAACTCGGGCCTCCCAAACGTGAGCCACAAATGAAACCGCCTGAACCAGGAGCCCAACTTACTGATTCGTGAACATTCACGGTTTGCTGACCCCTTATCACGGAGCTTGGTACATACCACACTCAGCTCGAAGCATTGTAATGTCCTCATACAAATTATTAGCCTTGATTCTCACCAAATTACTGACTGATCGCTAGCAGCGTTGCATCGGCTTTTATCTATGTGTCGGGTGTGGTAGATCTTTCTGGAATTGGAAGTTTCTAGAATTAACAGATATCTTTCTGATACCAACTCTCCTTGAATACATGTTTCTGATGATGATGCCAGCATTAGTTGAAGTTGAGCGTGTGCTACTCGCTCTACGTCTAACCTGTACAATCATTGGTAAGACAATATTTTCTTATTGCTGATTAATATGAAGTAGATAGAGGAATAAGCATTTGCAAAATAGTGTGTGAAAGATTGAGTAGAGAAAGATTAGGTAAATGCAACACGTATTACTATTATGCCCGATTTCACCAACAGATGTTAGACTTAACACGAGTTTAGCAATAGTTAAAACAAAAATTGCATTTCACCAACAAGTGTTAACGTAACACTCGTGTTAAATCTGATGTTAAACTAACAAGCCAAATTTCTTATGTTAAGTCCTTAACAATTGTAAGTAGTCAAGATGGCGAGCATGAACTCAGCTGTTAATGTCGATTTGCTATATTTAAGACCGTCTAAATGGCTTTCTTAATAGAGTACGGCCTATGGGGAGAAATGATTTTGAGGAACTATCCGAAGAAAATTGTTTTACGGAGGTATAGACTGTCGAAACATGTTGCTATGAAGGTTACTGCGGAAGTACAAGAGAGGTTAGAACATGGATCGGAAGGAATATGGCGATCTCGCCTTTGCTCCAAGTATCAATAACCTTGCGCTTTTATAATTCACTGAATTATGTGGATAATACATTGTTCACCTCCCGTCTTCAAACGTTCAAGTCACTTGTCCTTCTTCACACCTCGTTTAAAATTTTCGTAATACTGACAAGTTGTTTGGTGCTTGTAGTAGTGACACTTGCATTTCAATTAAATTCGTTTCCAATATTTTCCCCGCGTCACTTTCTCTTTTACATTCACTGCATCCGTCCTATTATTTTCCACGATATCCTTACACTTCGTCACCATTTCAATTAACAATTCTTTCTCCGACGATGAGAATTTGTCTCACGGCTTTATTTATGATTTTGTTCATCAGTCATTTGTGCAGACAAAAATGAAAACAAAAGCGCAGCGGAGTACGTTCAGAAAATCGTCCATAGCCTTCTATAGCTGTGATACTTACAAGTTTCTTGGCGTTGACAAAGGTTTGTTAACATTAAAAAAACAGGTTGGTGAAATGCAATAAATTTAACATTAGTTTTAGCGCTGTGACAATTGTTACGTTACATTTGTTAACGTCGAGTTTAACATCTGTTGGTGAAATTGGGCATTAAAGTGGAATTAAGACACGGGTGCAGTCGCTGATTCTCATGCGGTAATTTACCAAAACCACACATACCTATATTTTAAAATTAAAATTCGAGATATGATTTGTTTGCAAATTCCAGTCTGATATGTTTTGTTAAGCATCAAGAAACGTAAGAAATTGTAGTGGTTAAAGTAATATTACCTTCTTGTGCAAGGGAAGGAAACTAAAGATGCCTTTGCGCGCAGCTGACAAAGAAAAATAAGCACACATAAAAAGAAAACCCGGAAAACAGAATATGCTTATATGACAACAAGGCGGATAAAGAAAGGGAGAAGCCCCGTGAGCTATAGAATTGCTGAGAACTGGGAACAACAGAAGAGAATTTCAATGCATACACAAGCTATGCCAAGCATTTTCATTCCTGCTTGTTCTCCCAGGACAAGAAACAAAAGATTATCTGATGTTCTCCGTCATTTGTCAATTAGAAATGTATACATAATTTTTCACGGTACTTAGCTACCTAATTTTAAATAAACACTTATCTACTGTGACTTTCAAATGTGACGGTGTTTGTCCTTGAACACTACTACGTAAGCAAGCACTTGTAGTCCTGCGGTGTTGTCATATTGCATTCCCCGTAATTGGGTATGACGGGCACCAAGTGAATCCATCTTTAAGGCGACATTGTGGTACCAAATGGATTTTCTTCACTAACTAATCAATTTTAATGAAATTTTTAGATTAAGTTACACCTGCTATTAAATACTGTTGGTGTGTCACTGCTCTGCATTAAATAGTTTTGAAACTAAACATTATTTATCGTGGAAACGTTGAGTCAGACTGAAAAATTCAATGCAATAGCCGGGATTTGAACCACGGTTCTTCTGGTTTCCGTCCAGAAGATCCGTGGTTCAAATCCCGGCTATAATATTGAATTTTTCAGTCTGACTCAACGTTTCCAGAATTTAGCCCACACACGGCCAGTGTGAAAGAATAATTAATTTCCATTATTTATCGTGTTTTTGAAAGAATTTAATAGTACGAGAGATGTTCAATAAAGAAACATCATAATTTTTACGGTCATAATCTTTCGCACTAAAATTGAGTCTTATTATATTCTGTTATTTTATTTCAGTAATAGTTTCATTGTTGGTACTCCTGGTTCCCGCCTGTGAGAACCAGGCAAGTTCAGACACGTTCAGTAACGGCCTACCGCTGCAATGGAGGTAACTTGCAGTTAAAGTTGATGTTAGAGGAAGATGCGAAGTTTCTATCAAGCGTAATCACTTCTGATAAAACTTGGCTACATCCTTTTGACCCCCCCCCCCCAAAAAAGGAAAAGTGGTTGCTTCTGCTGGGAAAGTTGTAGTCATGTCATTCTTTGATATTCATGGAATGGTTTATCAGCATGTTGTACCTGCACAAACATCAGTAACTGGACAATACTACAGGGATGTCCTGAAAACAGTGCAAGTCCATATCAGGCGCAAAAGACCACATTTCCGTGAAGTAGGCTGGATGCTGCAGCATCATAATGCGCGGCCGCATATTGTCAATGTTGCTACTGAATATCTTGCAAAAATCAACGTGAAGTGCATCCCTCACTCTCCCTATAGTCCGGCTTTAGCCCCATGTTACATTTTTCTATTCCATAACATGAAGAAACGCCTTCGTGGGAGGCATTATCCATCATCAGAAGCAGTGGTGAAAGCTGCGGAGGCGTTTTGAAGGATCTCTCAAAAATGGTTTCCAGCATGTCTTTGAATACTGGCAGAAACACTGGGACAAGTGCATCGCATTCAGGGGAGACTATTTTGAGAAAGACCATCAAAATTATGAGTATGAGTAAATGTACGTTGTAAAAAAAAGAGATCATTCTTTTATGAACAGCCCTCGTAATAAAGGATTTGGAGTTGGAGTTTTGTATTAAGTTAGAGGCCGACATTTGGTATGTAGCTTTTCAATGCGTATGCTCTAAAACTGCGCATTAGTTTTCCAAAATATTATTATTTATTAGAAATATTATTATTTTTCTCTTTAGAAGAGATTCACCAAGAAAAAATCGTATACCTTAATGTATGTTGGTGACCAACACACCAATGCAGTTTTCATTAACGAGTCATATTCTATATATCCTAAACTTTCAGTTTTATTCATTAATATTAACTGCAAAACTGTTTACCCCCAAAAACAAAAATTGTTATATGGAGAAAAACCTTTTTGAATTTTTGAAACACACTTTATTGGAAATATTGCTATTCACTCGCCAATTAGAGTTCTTCTGCTGCATTCAACTCTCCCTCTCCTTTCAGGCTCAAATCTTCTTTGGTGAGATTTGCCAGTCTTTATGCATTTCTCCTTTTGATTTCCCTATCTTTTTGGCGTCAAACACTCTACTTGACATGGCGTTCATCACTGCGTTTACATATTTTGGTGGAAAAAGCAGATTTTTTTTACTTAGAAAATGAAGCTAGTTACATTGAAGTAATAAATATTCTTCAAATAAAAATATTTGTTAATGAATCTCCACTTATCTTAAGAAGTTGATGTTAATACTTATTTCTTCTTTCTAAAATCGATTTTGAAGGCACATTGCACTCGTCTTCAGTTGATTATAACTAAACTCCGTTGTTAAGGAAATCTCGGTTACCATGTCTTTTCTTTTGTTCTGTTATGTTCTCAGCAATACCAACATCTGAAGACGAAACAAACCTAAAAACAGAATCAATTGCCAGTATGTCAAAATTCACTACGCGATGTTTATATTTTAAAATAAATATTTTTCCCATACTATTAAATCTATGGAATCATTTAATTGTTTTAATTATTTAAAATTTGTTCCATCTTCAGATGTTGGTAATGCCGAAAACATAACATAACAAAACAAAAAACATGTTAACCGAGATTTCCCTAACAACGGAGTGCGTTTATAATAAACTGAAGACGAATGCAATGTACCTTCGAAATCGGTTTTAAAAAGAAGAGAGAAGTATTAACATCAAATTCTTAATATAAGTGGAGATTCATTGACAAATATTTTTATTTGTGTAATTGCTTACTTGTTTGCCAGTTCAGTCAAAAGCTGTCCTTTCTTTATAAGGGATATAGCTTCAGCAACAGCCATGTCAAAATTTTTGGCTGATACAAAGACCTCCTTGGGGCAGATATTACCAATTACTCTATGAAGACCTTCATTTGCATTTCTAGTCTTTCCTATGGTACATCTTTCTAACAGCTCTCTTGATCAGTCTTTTATATATTGGTGTCATTTTCTGCTCTACATTGACATTTAGAGGTGTATGGATCTCATTTTTGTGGCTCTTAGGCCCCTCATGAACCCACTCCTCACTCACTATGTAGCAGAAGGTTACTTATCCATGCGTTACCTTAAGCAGTGGGTCTTACCAAAAACTTCGTAGTTACGTGAAATGCAGTGCTGATACTCTTGGATAACGTCATTATTTATTCCAAATGAGCATTAATTACTACATAGTGGACCTAAAAGCTTTATAATGACAAAATTCAGCCTAATGCAACATCCTCGGTGAACTGATGTCTTTAAATAATACAATGAACATTAATAACTCCTCTAATTAATTTCCATAGCACCACATGGCATTTTCACTGCGAGCGGCTTAATGGTTAGGTCCCGTCACACAGTACTAATTAAGATTGACGGACTGTGAAAGCCATTCATCACTATCTCCCGATAATAAAGCTTACACTTTTATCTCACGGGACGGATCTGCCAGAAACCTGCGGAGAGATTATTTCATTCGTATCTGGTCGTGAAATTTAAATCAATTTTTGTACACTTGCCGCATTGAGAATCTTTACATACACAATGTGCTAAATTTGTCCTTTTCCAAACACTATACGAAAAGGTGGGTGAAGCTGCAAATCACGTGATTTTCGAGAGGACAGCAGCTACTTCCTTTCATTAGCAGCCCAGGTCTCAGTCTGCCTCTGGTAATTACCGTACAAGTGGTTTACTTGGTTATCAACCGATTTCTGATTTCGGTGCTCTATTTGAAGGTCTGTATTGCGGCATCCAGTACACAGAATGGGACGCAAGAAGCTCACTTGTAAGGAGAAGATTCATGCTTTAACTCTATTAGAAGCAAGTACGTTGGTAATTCATATAGCTGCTGATCTAAAGGTTTCAAGACAAGCCATTTACGACCTAAAACCGCAGCAGCACCTTGTCCACGTGGCACCACACCAACTCGAAAGTCAGGCTCAGCTGGTAAAAGAAAGACCTTCTTGGACTGATGTCTTTATAAAACGTGAACTAATGGCTAACCCATGCATCACAGCAGCAGGTTGAAAAGAATCATCCAGGACTACTCAAATGTATTGCAATCCAGACAGTTCAGCATCAGCTAGGTTTACCAATTTGGTGTCCTGTCAAAAAGCCTCTTTTATCTGAAGCTATGATGAAGAAAAGGAGTACATTTCTGCAAAACATATCAGCACTAGGCATCCGAGGACTGGTTCAAAGTAATGTTCTTTAATGAAAGCACCTTCAAATTGGTCAGAGAAGTGTCCAAAAAGGTGAGAAAGTCAAAAATGTGTCACAGTATCGTCCAAAGTTTACGGTCAAAACTGCCAAACATTCTAAAAGTGTGATAGCGTAGGGTTCATTTAAAGTCAGTTGTGGTGGAGGTTACTTGTACCTTCTCCCTTAAAATATAGCAATGAAGGGAAGTAACTATTTGGAAGTGTTACAACAGCATTTGGTCATGTTTTGGGCAATTCATTACTGTCAGTTCTTCATGCATGATGGTGCCCATGCCCATTGAACAAAGAAGGTTAAAAAATTCCTAAATAATAATAATAATAATAATAATAATAATAATAATAATAATAATAATAATAATAATAATAATAATAATAATAATAATAATAATAATAATAATAATAATAATAATAATAATAATAATAATAATAATAATAATAATAATAATAATAATAATAATAATAATAATAATAATAATAATAATAATAATAATAATAATAATAATAATAATAATAATAATAATAATAATAATAATAATAATAATAATAATAATAATAATAATAATAATAATAATAATAATAATAATAATAATAATAATAATAATAATAATAATAATAATAATAATAATAATAATAATAATAATAATAATAATAATAATAATAATAATAATAATAATAATAATAATAATAATAATAATAATAATAATAATAATAATAATAATAATAATAATAATAATAATAATAATAATAATAATAATAATAATAATAATAATAATAATAATAATAATAATAATAATAATAATAATAATAATAATAATAATAATAATAATAATATACTTGTACTTAACTGTACTGGCAACACTTCTGACCTAAATCCAATAGGAAACGCTTGGGATCAAATAAAAAAATAAAATAGAAGAGCTGCAACCATCAAACATTAAGGAGCTGTAGGAGGTGTTGACGTTATGCGTCTTAATGGACAAAAATATTTTGAAAATATAGTAGATCAATACTCAGGATGCTCATGAAGGTGATACAAGTTGAGGGAAATATGACCAGGTACTAATTGTATGGAGAAATTCAAAATAAAACCATGTAAAGTCGGTGTGTTTTGTTTCTATTACCATGTCCAGACTTCCATGGCGGCCACTATACAATGGAATTCAAGCTTTCAACATAAATTTACGCTAATTTGTATCTTGAAATTCCAATACTCCGAGGTACCGATTTCTTTGAGCAGTGTAAGAGCGGCCAGGCATGGCTATACCACGTAGCGCTACTAGCAAGGACAAGGTTCATCGTACAATACAACTCATTACTACAAAACAGGTGTAACTACATGACACAGAGCACGTTGTTAGGAAGAAAGACATTCGAATAACATCTTTATTGTGCTTCAAAATGAGCAACTAGATTTGCTGTACAACCATTGTATGTTTTCTAGAAGTGTACTTATTCATGTCCTTATTTACTTCATTATTTATATTTACATTTCAGTGGGATACTTCAGCAAACATGGAATAAGAGAAGCCAGATGCAGAAATTAAATTAGCTGAAATCAATAACAAATTTCGAACAGATTATCAAATCAACTAGGTTTTGTTTGACGGGATATAGAATAAGTTTTTTATTTGAAAGGCCTCAGAGGTACATTTTTCCTTTTAGTAATACGGCCGCAAATGAGAAAATATATAGTAAAATTCCTACTTAGGCATTTTGTCTAGTAAGAGTCTTGAGATATTTCAGAAATTAATATTATTATTTGGTTATTATTTTAAATTCGTTCAGAAAATGTTACAATCCACGTTATAATCGCTTGGGTGTTGCCACAGTGTGCCTATTTAAGTAATGAGATCAGCCAGAGACAAACCCGTATGTAATATATAACAATTTGTATGATTTACATAATGATCTAAATAGGTGTGCATTTACGATTGTCTCACAAGTAATTTCTTTCTCTGGGCATCCGGTTTCAATGCCTCTCCGCTGTGAGTTTCTTATCCATGACTTCTTTGGATGCCAGGAGAGAGTTGGTCGCATCCTGCATAAAGAACAGGGATTGGTACGAACTTCCTAGCTCTGGTCATAACGGAAGATTAAATAGGTGAAATGGTTGCTAAATCAGTCCAGCTTCCATAGAGCTTATATTTATAGAAATTCAGCTTTCAGTATAAGGAAAAACGCCGAGGAAACTTAGTTAAGTCGCCCTGACCGACACACACGCTACTATCTACGATATAGAAGAGGACTGCATAAACAGTTGAAGATAGAATACAGAGAATAATGCGATGTAATGTGTTTCTATTCATTAAAACTCGTTTTAAGTTGGTATTTTTGTTAGGGATAATCCCGTTTTTTCTGCATGCTATTCCTAAGAAACGTGTGCAAATTATCCCTAAAAAATCACGAAATGCAACCCTCATTTGTTTTACTGTACCGTAAGGTTGGTATTTAGACCAGGTTTTAGTCTCCCATTGGCTGTTTACATGTAAATCAGATGCAGATTTACTCTGCTGCCACAAAAGGATTTGTAGTATAGAGCTAACAGAGAGTTAAAAAGAGAATGGCAGCCCAGAGCTCCACTGACGTTGGTAAAAATTTCCGTTTGTAAACAAAGGAGATAATCTTAATTAATGGTTTAACAATACAGGCCAGTTCATTGTTTGTAATTCTATCTCTATGAACAGCAAACAAAAATTTGAGAAACAATATGCACGCGTTAAATTTTGAAGTTTAGATTTTCTTAAAAGGTACATGAACCGAAATGAAACCATTTCTAAAATTTGTCTCATCTTAAAAAGGAGCATTGTTCTAAAATCTCGGATCCTGTAATTAACTTATCAGTGATTATTTACAAATCTTACGAATTATATATTTATGTATATTCGAATAAGTGTTGCACTGCCTCCATACAACTTTAGCCTTAGTTTAGATAAGATAAATTATCTCGCTGGATGCAAAACTCTTAGATGTATTCTGAATATCTTTAATCTTTGTTAAATATTCAGTCTTTTAAATAAAGATTCATCTGGGTCGCGCTCCTGTTTGTGAGGATCTCCTTGGACATTTTAAATGAAAGACCGAAAAGTTTATAACCCTGATCTAAACTTGGAAAAGTTTCCCGATACTTTGCTGTGTTTTCCTGCTTTCAGTTTTAATCTGTTTTAAAGGTATGAACTCCACAGAAAGATTCAAAAAGAGGAGAGTTCCTTTGTTTGTGAGACTATCCGCATTTTGATTTCCCCCGTGTACATACCTGCACACACTGTTGAGCTTTTTCAGCTGGTTGAGAATCTGTAGGAAGTTCTAAACAAGCTTTGACTCCATATATAGACTTCAGAGCTTCAAAGCTTTCACAGCATATGTCAATTCTAGCATTTAGTAAGCCTTTTTCTTATAGATTTTCGTTGGCAGAGTTTTAGGTGGCCTGTAACTTTCTTTAAGGGTATTTTGACTTTGTGGGTTGGTAGAATTAAAAGGCCGAGTTGCAGAAATTAAAATAATCTGCTTTATTTTCGTAGAAATACTCTTATAGATTACAGCAGCATTACGTTACCTACAACATCACTCTACCAAGGTCGATCACCTTCATGGACGTGCGTTATAGGAACACTTCTATTAAACCAAAGCCACCTGGTTTTGGTTTCTGGGATCTCCTTAGACATTTTGATACTGAAATGCCCAAGATGTTTCCTAGGGGGGAGAGGACATACCCTCCTTGGTTGTGCAGAGCGTCCCACGTTGATCTGGGCATGACCCAATATGATAAATCTACCATGTCTATGTCTAGTATCCGCACATGTTTTTTTAGAATTTCTATCGCAATATCAGGACCATTTTGTAATTTATACTGATGGCTCCAAGAACTCAAATGGTGTAGGTTGTGCTTACGTGTGTGGAACCGAACCGTATACATTCGGATTCCACACTAGCACTTCCAGTTTTACTGCAGAGCTTTATGAAATATACCGGGTAATTTTACACGTACGTCGACGAAAGTTGGGGTACTGCTTAATCCTAAGTGATTCCCTCAGTGGACTTCAAAGCCTACGGCAGCTGTACAACTACCACCCTATTGTGCAGCGTATACAGGATGCCCTCCACGTTTTACACGCTTCTGGCGTTAACGCGGTGTGTGCATGGATCCCTGGTCACGTAGGCTTGCGGGGGAATGAAATGGCGGATTCGGCAGCCAAGACGGCTACCATGAAGCCCAGGGTTCGAGTACCATCTGTGACATCGGAAGATTTTAGGGCCGCATTGCGGCGAGCTGTGCAAACCTGCTGGCAGGAAGAGTGGTCCGCTCTCCGCAATAATAAACTTAGATCTGTCAAGGAACTTCCGATTCCCTGGGTTACTTCCTGTCGTTCATCATGCCGCGAAGTGAGTTTGGATAGGTTGCGTATTGGGCACTGCTTTTTTACTCATAGTTTTCTATTTAAAAAGGGGCCTTCTCCACTGTGTCCGTTTTGCAACGAAGCGTTATCTGTACGACACGTGCTGCTAGAGTGTTTTCACCTAGCAGACCTTAGAACATCTCTGCAGCTGCCGGCCAGCTTTGCAGAAATGCTAGCGGACAATAACACAGTAGTGGAGAAGGTTTTTAGACTTTAGGATATAGCGATCATATTTTTAGTTGGCTTTGATTTTTTCCCGCTTTCTATGTACATGTCGTTTTAATAGGCTTATTTACATTAGTATAGTTTTTAGAAACTTTTATATCTGGCTTTTGCCATGAGTAGTTTTTAAAAGGTTGCTGATAACCGCTGTAGTTGAGCGCCCCTATATCCATCATCATCATCATCATCATCATCATCATCATCATCATCATCATCATCATCATCATCATCATCATCATCATCATCATCATCATCATCATCATCATCATCATCATCATCATCATCATCATCATCATCATCATCATCATCATCATCATCATCATCATCATCATCATCATCATCATCATCATCATCATCATCATCATCATCATCATCATCATCATCATCATCATCATAATCATCATCATCATCATTGTCGTCGTCGATCACAATTACAGTGACAGCAGATTACATCAGTAGTTCTCGTTACATAGCTGGCTGTCTCTCATTTCACAACACTGTTTCACAACTGACTCATCACTAGCCATGGCTTCATTTTTATACACCCAGTCATGAATTCCAGACTGTTCTCTACAATTACTGGATGCTTCTGGAATCAACAAGGCATCTAATGATGCAATAAGAATATCCTATCCCCTTCCGGAAACGTCTGGGAAGACAAGTCTTTTATCTCAGCTGTCTTTGTTGCCGGCTATCGGTTTTCACTAGCCGCGCTATTGTTAACTGCTTAGCAAGGCTCATTATTACCATGAAAATTTACCGCCGACTGTTTTCTTATTTGTGCCGAAACTTTTATGCCTGTTGTCGTGACACTATGTATGACTAAATTTCATTAACATTTTCAAAAAATCGCTTTTTCCTCTTTTTAGTCTATAAAATAGTGTCAGCCTTCCTGAAATGCTTAGATAGCCTCCGTAAACTACTTTTAAATGCTATAAAAGAGTTTGAAAGTTACGTGAACGCTAGTCTTAGATATGAATTCTAATTCTTTATCCTTGTTTTCTCGCAATTGAGAATTTCAGCATTTTTGATCATTTAAGATGTTCCTTGCGCCGCAGTTTTAGTGTTAGACTAATAACACTTGCTACACACGTTCATAGAGACACAGTAAATAGATTCTGCTATGTTTTTTATTGTGGGATGCATTTTAAGCACACTTTCTTTACTTGAAAGCACAAACAATGGCAAAAAAAAAAAAAAAAAAAAAAAAAAAAACATTTTCATAGATTTAAAACTTTCTGGAGCCTAAAGTTATTGAGACACACAGAAACTTTTGGAAAATTCAGAAAATAGATGTTATGGGAACCTGTTGTTAAAATATTAGACCAATATTTAAGTTACATTGTCGCAAGGGACTTTTTAGGTGACTTAAACAATTTACCACACTTTCTAAACAATTGATAAAATGGACAAAACTTGGGCTGTATCATATGTGCACTAATTTACACCTGTGGTATAATCTTAGAACGTTGGCGGTATAAGTTCAGGATTTCAAATTTTCAGTCATAGGTATTGTCACCCGAAAGTCGGAGCTCCCTATAGAACTGGCCAGCAGGAGCCTCAGACGTGAAGTATTCAACGCCACACCCACCCATTAATCTCAGTCACTAACTGAGGGGATGATTAGGGAAGTGTCACTTGTCGCTGGCCGCCTCTTCCACCTTCCACTGCCGTCTGGAACCTTCGCGGTGATTCACTGAAACCAGAGACTTCTAGAAAACAGTGATATTCCTATAAAAAGGGCTGCAATGAGTGAGAACAGTCAGTGCTTGACGAGCATCGTAGGAGCGCCATGCTAGTGAATGGAGAAGACAGTGTACGTGCATCGGAAGACCTTACGTAACTGTGAGCGTGCAGTGCAACTCTAACCGACGAACTGGTGAATCGTAATTGTGTGCATTACGTAATTCTTCGTAATAGGCAAGTGTTCAACTGTAAGTCGGTGGAAATAAAGAACATTTTGAGTTTGTGCAATTGGACTTTTAATTTCGCGAACTTACAGTGTCACAGTATCCATAAAACTAGTGATTTAAAAGAAATTTTTGATCATCATCCTATATATCCTCTTACCGAATGAGGGAATCTTTAACAAAATCGGTTCCTCCACGGTCCCAGATTATATGTTTCCCGAAAAAAACATTATGACTAAGTTTTATTGGCATTAATTCCCATATTTTGCCAATCCCCTCATTAATTTCAGATTGAATTTTCACATCTCCTTGTAGCAGGGCAAATTGAAACGCTTCAAAGAGCTCTTTATTAACTGGAATGGTTACAGTTGTTGGTTTTATTAGTAGCAATAAGTCCTACAGAAGGTCTTTTACTAATAAAAAGAAACTATGTTAGTAATATTTAAACACAGGAATAAATTCTTTGAGAGAAAATCACAGAATAACCCAGGAATTGGAACTTAGTAAGTATATTTTGTCAAAAAGGGCACGGTATGCTAAGCATTTGAAAACAAATAATGGCGTTTACTTATCACACTTGTAAAACACCTTCCTGAAGTTTAAAAAGGCAGTGATTTGCCTTTAGCTTACAGGGTGAAGTATTACAATAATGACTAAACAGCGGTGTAAAAAAGGGGGCAAGGATTAACACAGTAATTGATCGCCTCGGAAATTCATATGTAAATGTTAATTATTAATTATAAATTGTGTTTGAATATTTTTGGAAATATTTCTTGTTATTCATTGATTTATCAAACAATTATACTTTTCTAAAATGAGAAGACATGTTGTCCTGGATATTCAAACACAACCATATCGACCAACTCTTAAAACATTTGCCTATCGCTTAAGAGAACTGAATTCGCACCTTCCCGTTTTATCTATTTGGAAATGCAGGTAGTCACAAACATATTCAGTCAAAGTTTTGCAATGGCAACTCAGATGTTTGGTTTCCTAAATATTAAAGTAACAATAAATGCAGATAAGTACATGCCATTTGCAACAATAACAAAAATAGTCATTCTTCTCAAGTAAAACAGGTGCTGGCAAAAACACTGCAGAGCACTTGCAGCTCTTTCTCTGCTCTAGCTCTGCTCTGGCTCCACTTTGGATTTACTTTGTCTTTCTTATGGCTTTGCTCAGGCTCCGCTCTGGTTCCGCTCTGGTTTCTCTCCGGCTTCAGCCTAACCTCATTCTAACTCCACTCTAAAATCGCTCTAAGTTGCCTCTGGCTTGGCTCTGGCTTTCCTCTGGCTAGACTCCGGTCTACCTTCGGTCCCGCTGTGGCTTCCCATTGACTCACTCTAACTTCATTCTTTAACTTAACTCTGGCTTGGCTCTGGCTAGGTTCCGGCCCTCCTCCTGTCCTGCTCTGGGTTCGCTCTGGCTTCGCTGTGGCTTGGCTCTGGCTAGGTTCCGGCCCTCATCCGGCCCTGCTCTGGCTCCGCTCTTGCTTTTCTCTGGCTTTGCTCTGGCTAGGCTCCGGTCTCTGCTATGGTCCAGCTCTGGATTGGCTCTGGCTTGGCTCTGGCTTGGCTCTGGCTAGGTTCCGGCCCTCATCCGGCCCTGCTCTGGCTCCGCTCTTGCTTTTCTCTGGCTTTGCTCTGGCTAGGCTCCGGTCTCTGCTATGGTCCAGCTCTGGATTGGCTCTGGCTTGGCTCTGGCTTGGCTCTGGCTAGGTTCCGGCCCTCATCCGGCCCTGCTCTGGCTCCGCTCTGGCATTTCTCTGGCTTTGCTCTGGCTAGGCTCCGGTCTCTGCTATGGTCCAGCTCTGGATTGGCTCTGGCTTGGCTCTGGCTGGGTTCCGGCCCTCATCCGGCCCTGCTCTGGATCCGCTCTGGCATTTCTCTGGCTTTGCTCTGGCTAGGCTCCGGTCTCTGCTATGGTCCAGCTCTGGATTGGCTCTGGCTTGGCTCTGGCTAGGTTCCGGCCCTCATCCGGCCCAGCTCTGGCTCCACTCTGGCATTTCTCTGGCTTTGCTCTGGCTAGGCTCCGGTCTCTGCTATGGTCCAGCTCTGGATTGGCTCTGGCTTGGCTCTGGCTAGGTTCCGGCCCTCATCCGGCCCAGCTCTGGCTCCACTCTGGCATTTCTCTGGCTTTGCTCTGGCTAGGCTCCGGTCTCTGCTATGGTCCAGCTCTGAATTGGCTCTGGCTTGGCTCTGGCTAGGTTCCGGCCCTCATCCGGCCCAGCTCTGGCTCCACTCTGGCATTTCTCTGGCTTTGCTCTGGCTAGGCTCCGGTCTCTGCTATGGTCCAGCGCTGGATTGGCTCTGGCTTGGGTCTGGCTAGGTCCCGGCCCTCATCCGGCCCTGCTCTGGCTCTGCTCTGGCTTTTCTCTGGCTTTGCTCTGGCTAGGCTCCGGTCTCTGCTATGGTCCAGCTCTGGATTGGCTCTGGCTTGGCTCTGGCTTGGCTCTGGCTAGGTTCCGGCCCTCATCCGGCCCTGCTCTGGCTCCGCTCTTGCTTTTCTCTGGCTTTGCTCTGGCTAGGCTCCGGTCTCTGCTATGGTCCAGCTCTGGATTGGCTCTGGCTTGGCTCTGGCTTGGCTCTGGCTAGGTTCCGGCCCTCATCCGGCCCAGCTCTGGCTCCACTCTGGCATTTCTCTGGCTTTGCTCTGGCTAGGCTCCGGTCTCTGCTATGGTCCAGCGCTGGATTGGCTCTGGCTTGGGTCTGGCTAGGTCCCGGCCCTCATCCGGCCCTGCTCTGGCTCTGCTCTGGCTTTTCTCTGGCTTTGCTCTGGCTAGGCTCCGGTCTCTGCTATGGTCCAGCTCTGGATTGGCTCTGGCTTGGCTCTGGCTTGGCTCTGGCTAGGTTCCGGCCCTCATCCGGCCCTGCTCTGGCTCCGCTCTTGCTTTTCTCTGGCTTTGCTCTGGCTAGGCTCCGGTCTCTGCTATGGTCCAGCTCTGGATTGGCTCTGGCTTGGCTCTGGCTTGGCTCTGGCTAGGTTCCGGCCCTCATCCGGCCCTGCTCTGGCTCCGCTCTGGCATTTCTCTGGCTTTGCTCTGGCTAGGCTCCGGTCTCTGCTATGGTCCAGCTCTGGATTGGCTCTGGCTTGGCTCTGGCTAGGTTCCGGCCCTCATCCGGCCCTGCTCTGGATCCGCTCTGGCATTTCTCTGGCTTTGCTCTGGCTAGGCTCCGGTCTCTGCTATGGTCCAGCTCTGGATTGGCTCTGGCTTGGCTCTGGCTAGGTTCCGGCCCTCATGCGGCCCAGCTCTGGCTCCACTCTGGCATTTCTCTGGCTTTGCTCTGGCTAGGCTCCGGTCTCTGCTATGGTCCAGCTCTGGATTG
Source organism: Mantis religiosa (assembly GCA_030765055.1). Lineage (NCBI taxonomy): Eukaryota > Metazoa > Arthropoda > Insecta > Mantodea > Mantidae > Mantis > Mantis religiosa. Next base: position 23,219,983 of record CM060951.1, on the reverse strand, counting down.
GCTCTGGCTTGGCTCTGGCTAGGTTCCGGCCCTCATCCGGCCCAGCTCTGGCTCCACTCTGGCATTTCTCTGGCTTTGCTCTGGCTAGGCTCCGGTCTCTGCTATGGTCCAGCTCTGGATTGGCTCTGGCTTGGCTCTGGCTAGGTTCCGGCCCTCATCCGGCCCAGCTCTGGCTCCACTCTGGCATTTCTCTGGCTTTGCTCTGGCTAGGCTCCGGTCTCTGCTATGGTCCAGCGCTGGATTGGCTCTGGCTTGGGTCTGGCTAGGTCCCGGCCCTCATCCGGCCCTGCTCTGGCTCTGCTCTGGCTTTTCTCTGGCTTTGCTCTGGCTAGGCTCCGGTCTCTGCTATGGTCCAGCTCTGGATTGGCTCTGGCTTGGCTCAGGCTAGGTCCCGGCCCTCATCCGGCCCTGCTCTGGCTCCGCTCTGTCTTTTCTCTGGCTTTGCTCTGGCTAGGCTCCGGTCTCTGCTATGGTCCAGCTCTGGATTGGCTCTGGATTGGCTCTGGCTTGGCTCTGGCTAGGTTCCGGCCCTCATCCGGCCCAGCTCTGGCTCCACTCTGGCATTTCTCTGGCTTTGCTCTGGCTAGGCTCCGGTCTCTGCTATGGTCCAGCGCTGGATTGGCTCTGGCTAGGTTCCGGCCCTCATCCGGCCCAGCTCTGGCTCCACTCTGGCATTTCTCTGGCTTTGCTCTGGCTAGGCTCCGGTCTCTGCTATGGTCCAGCTCTGGATTGGCTCTGGCTTCGCTCTGGCTTAGCTCTGGCTAGCTTCCGGCCCTCCTCCTGTCCTGCTCTGGGTTCGCTCTGGCTTCGCTCTGGCTTGGCTCTGGCTAGGTCCCTGCCCTCATCCGGCCCAGCTCTGGCTCCACTCTGGCATTTCTCTGGCTTTGCTCTGGCTAGGCTCCGGTCTCTGCTATGGTCCAGCGCTGGATTGGCTCTGGCTAGGTTCCGGCCCTCATCCGGCCCAGCTCTGGCTCCACTCTGGCATTTCTCTGGCTTTGCTCTGGCTAGGCTCCGGTCTCTGCTATGGTCCAGCTCTGGATTGGCTCTGGCTTCGCTCTGGCTTAGCTCTGGGTTCGCTCTGGCTTCGCTCTGGCTTGGCTCTGGCTAGGTCCCGGCCCTCATCCGGCCCAGCTCTGGCTCCACTCTGGCATTTCTCTGGCTTTGCTCTGGCTAGGCTCCGGTCTCTGCTATGGTCCAGCTCTGGATTGGCTCTGGCTTGGCTCTGGCTTGGCTCTGGCTAGGTTCCGGCCCTCATCCGGCCCTGCTCTGGCTCCGCTCTGGCTTTTCTCTGGCTTTGCTCTGGCTAGGCTCCGGTCTCTGCTATGGTCCAGCTCTGGATTGGCTCTGGCTTGGCTCTGGCTAGGCTCCGGTCTCTGCTATGGTCCAGCTCTGGATTGGCTCTGGCTTCGCTCTGGCTTGGCTCTGGCTAGGTTCAAGCCCTCCTCCGGTCCTGCTCTGGCTCAGCTCTGGCTTAGCTCTGGCTAGGCTCCGGTCACCGCTACGGTCCAGCTCATGATTGGCTCTGGCTCCGCTCTGGCTTGGCTCTGGCTAAGTTCCGGCCCTCCTCCGGTCCTGCTCTGGCTCCGCTCTGGCTTGGCTCTTGCTAGGTTCCGGCCCCGCTCTGGTTTCACTCTAACCTTACTCTAACTTCACTATGAATTCACTCTAACTTGGCTCCGGCTTGGCTGTGGCTATGTTCCGGCCTACCTTCGGTCCTCCTCTGGCTTCGCCCTGGCTTCATTCTAACTGCACTTTTTAACATAACTCCGGCTTCACTCTGGATAGGCTCCGGTCACCACTTTAGTCCCGCACTGGCTCCGCTCTGTATAAGCTCTGGCTTTGCTGTGGCTTTTCTCTGGCTGCGCTCTGGTTTTGCTCTTGCTTTGCTCTGGCTTTGCTCTGGCTCCATTCTGGCTTTGCTTTGGCTTTACTTTGAATTTAGTTTAATTTACTTTATATAACATAGATTAAGGTCAAACACAGATGTGAACCTTGTTTGGACGTCTAGCATTAGCTCTCTCACCACTCAGAGGCACCCAATCCAGAGATTTGGCTCAGGACTGCGGTATCGCCAATTCCCGTACCCACCGCAGCAGAATGAAAATGGTGTTAGGTAATTTGAAGAAAGAATTATTATTACTTCTCAGTGTAAGAAATATAGGATGCCACTGGGCAAAAATGGCTCTTAAATCCATTTTGAAATGCAGCTATAAATGAGGCAAATTTAACAAGTGAACTCAAAGAGAATCTGCTGGAATTATATGCCGATGGGATGTTACACTAGGAAGTTAAGTCCGAAGATGTGGATATATTTTGGTTAAAAAGAAAAAAACCGAGGCTTTGAAGTGTTTGCTTCCATTTTCTGCCTCGTGCTTGTGGGATTTGGCATTTTCATCAATGGTCCAAATAAAGAGTGAACTAATAAATAGCTTAAATTTGGAAAATGATTTAATAATCAATATCGGAAAAACGGATGTGAGAAATGGACTGAACAAACACAAGCGCAATCTTTACATTAAAATGCACGAATACTCCTAGACCTTACTTTTTATAAATGTGTTTGTATAAATAACATAACTATCATTTTGTTAACTTTTTCTTCATATATCTACCTTTTAAAAATTTGTTGATTCTTTACTGAGTTCTCTCGACCTGTCGCGAACCTTTTACAGGGTTCAAGAACACAGGGTTGACAGATGGTGTCTATGATAAGATACCATTACCCTAAATGTAACCATAATTATACTCAATTATAAACAAGAAATCGAGTGCAAGTCCAACGCCCCTAAACCATGGATGTTGAATTGACGCAGAAACATCCTTATTTTGTTTCCTTTGTAATACAAGCTGGTTTTATACAGTATTATGTTGACAGGTATATTTTATACGTTCCATATATTGCATGTGCTGTGAAATGGATATGATATTGTGGGGCTCATTTCCATTTTAAAATCGCTTGTAGCGGATGTCCCGTAAAGCAATGGAACATGGTGTGGTTCCAGCAGCGCCTTCAAAAACAATGTGTTAATATTTCTCTGTGATCGAGCACCGAGATGCAAGCAGGAAACAGAATAGTAATGAACATATTGAGGCTTGGCAACTGTGGAGAACGTCCGCTTTCCGGTGTTCCGCTACGATCCACGACAGTAATACCGGAAATGGCGTATTCATTTACGGGAGTCATCGACGTTGCACACTACGCCATAGAGCTGGGGAATTCAATTGTTCAAAGGAAGCAGCGTTAAGAGCACATTGTTGTCTCTGATACTAGGGAGAGCTTTTCTCAAAACTGCATAATTATTAGGGCCTGAACCAAATACAGTAGAAACTCGTTTACACAGATCAACTGGAAACAGGACGATACGAGTTAAAAATCACAGTTTTCCGCAGAATGACGGAAAAACTATAAAATGCCATGCGCAACATCACGAAACTTTTAATATAGTTTAGAAATTAAAGCACTCAGATTCAGAAGTTGTCAAGTCTATGTTTTTGAGAAATCCTGTTAAACACACGATAAATACCCTGAATACCAGCTCTAATAGTTCTAAAGGATTTGTCGATAAAAATATGTGAGGTCGAACATACCACGTCTTTTCAATAAAGAATGGTCACTTTTTTTTGACAACGTACCTTTACTTATCCTCATACTTTTGATAGTTCTCAGCACAGTCTCCCCTGAATGCGATGCACTTGTCCCAGCGTTTCTCCCAGTCTTCAAATACATGCTGGAAACAATTTTTTTAGAGATCCTTCAAAATCGCCTCCGCAGCCTTCACCACTGCTTCTGATGATGGATAATGTCTCCCACGAAGGCGTTTCTTCAAGTTAGGGAATAGAAATAGTAATATGAGGCTAAATCCAGATTATAGGGAGGCTGAAGGATGCACTTCACATTGATTTTTGCAAGATATTCAGCAACAACACTGGCAATATGCGGCCGCGCATTATCGTGTTGCAGCATCCAGCCTGCTTCACGGAAATGTGACCTTCTGCGCCTGATATGGACTTGCAATGTTTTCAGGATATCCCTGTAGTATTGTCCACTTACTGATGTGTGTGCAGGTGCAACATGCTGATGAACCATTCCATGAATATCAAAGAATGAGATGACTATAACTTTCCCAGCAGAAGCAACCACTTTTGCTTTTTTGTGGGGTTGGTGAGGAAGAAGATTTCCACACTGAGCTTTGCTGTTTGCTCTCAGGATCAAAATGATGTAGCCAAGTTTCATCAGTTGTGATTACGTTTGATAGAAGCTCCGGATCTTCCACTAACATCAACTTTAATTGCATGTTACTTTCATTGCAGCGGTAAAATGTCTGAACTTAGCTGGTTCTCACCGGGAACCAGCAGTACTAAAAATGAAACTACTACGGCGTGTTTGTTTCACATTAAACAAATAGCATATAATGACATTCAATGCTAGTGCGAAAAATTGTGACCATAAAAAACTATGATCATTCTTTAGTGAACAGCCCTCGGCATGTTGAATGGGCATCAATTTCAGAAATAAGAGTTGCTAAGTCAGCCTTTCGAGTTAGATGTTGTTAAGTCAAGCAGTTGCCGTATTAGCCGTTTGGTGGTGCAGCTACACTGTGGCACCCATGATCTTTGATATCAGCTGTTGATACATTTTAAATTAGACATTTAGTCAGTAGACATTTTTAGGCATTCCTCAAGAGCATTTTCAGAAAGTTTATCTGTACTTCCTGATACCAGGGCACTCTTTCTGGCGATATTGAGAAGAAGAAACGCTCAATGGATAGTCTTATTCCCATCCATATGGGCGAAACTGATCAAAGATTCGCTACAGAAGAAGCCCATTGATGTCCATGTCAAACGTCCACTGACCGATAACGGGGAACATGATGACACTCCAGTTGTTGGAGTTTTTGACTACAAAGATGCCCTCGAGAATGTCCTTGTAGGTAGTGCTCCTGAATTCGCTTTAATCCGGGGTGTGTTTCCAAAGAGGATGTGTACCAGAAGTTCTTCCTCACTTTATCGTCCCCAGTCTCCTTAAAGGAGAGTAGTGGTGTTGCAAGTCTTACACAAGGCATGTGGTAGTGCAAGAAGCACACCAGGTAGGCTTCGGAAGATTAAGAAGGCAAAATATTACGATGTTCGTTCACTACTGGAACATGTCACTCTGCCAGAAGTTACCACATTTTATGACACAATGACATATGGAAGTGATGTAGGAGATGATGTAGTAGAGATGGAGAGATGTTTTGATGACAATGTTGTATGTCAATCCATGAAGTGCATACTGGATTAGTCCATAGTAGAGATGTATTGGCAAAAAATAAAATAATAGTTTATCCCTGGCTACATATTATAATATTGTATAATGGGAAAACTCTAAGATTAAGAGTCAGAAGCTGTTAAGTCAAGTGACTTAACTTTTCATCCACTTTAAATTAAAAGTTGTTAAGTCCTCATAATAAAATATCCTATCACACGTGCTACCATGATAAACATTTCAACACTGCTCTTTGTACCTCCAAACGGACCCATCAATTAAAATTCTTTCATTTGTGTTACTATTTTGGTATTTAAAATTAGTTATGAAAACTTTGAGCAGCTTTCCTGCACAATTTTGAAGCAGTGACTTAGCAACTTCTGCTTCTGACTGCTTCAATCACTATCACACTGTTATCTAAAACAAATACTCTATGTACTGTAATAGTCAGTCTATGTATTTGTACTGTATTACAGACTAGTCAGTAGTAAAAGAGACAGCGAGCTTCTACTGTCTCAGTTTAGTGTATCGCTTGTCTCATATCCGCTTTAACATTAGACGTTCATTTGTCTTGAGCCTCGAAATAAAGTATCAATTTCTCTATGTTTGTTACTCCTTGTACGTGGGTTATAACCACAGCTGGTTTATCAACACTGTCTGAATAATCTTTATTTTCATTAACACTGCTTGGTGTAATAAATTCTTTCTCTGTAATCAGTTTATAATCTCCGTCATTGTCAATGTCTTCATCAGCATCGAACAGCCACCGATATTTCTAAAAATGAATATAAAGTCTTCTTCCACACTTATATTTCTTCTTCAGTCTTGTCTGTCAAGTTACACCCACTAGGCCACAACTTTATCAAAGATTTTCTACCAACCTGGTCCCAAGCATGTGGCGTGAGTACAATAAATTAGCCCACTGGTACCAATCGAGAATAGTTATTTATCTTTTGCAAAACAAAACTACATTTACTACGCTAAAAAACGCATTAAAGAGGTCCGTCTTAACGGGGTTCTACTGTACTATATATGAGTTCAACCTTCAATTTAGCCCGCCTTGGTACTCTGTCTGCCTCACGTTCATCAGGTCCCGAGTTCGAATCTCCGTCAGGACAAGTAACCTGAATAAGGTTTTATCCGGGAGTTTACTCAATCGCTAATGCTGGCGTTGGTGTGTCGTTTGTGTGGGTACCTGGACACGTGGGGCTCTTGGTGAATGAAGCTGCCGACATTGCAGCTAAAGCTGCTATTTTGAATTCGCAGTGTCTTAGTTATTTTATTAGTTGGACAGATCTTCGTCGAGCTCTCCGTAACCTTATCCTAACACGTTGGGACGAAGATTGGAATGGGATTCTGGGCAACAAGCTGCGGGAGCCACACCCGGTACCCTGGTGTACTTCTTCGCGCAGTCGTCGCCGCGAAGAAGTAGTTTTAGCCCGTCTCCGCATTGGACACTGCCTTTTTAGACTCCGGCATCTTTTATCCTCTGACCCTGCACCAATTTGTGCTCACTGTCGGGAGCCTTTGACTGTCCCACATATTTTAACAGAATGCCGGTTTTTAGCACCCACGCGTAAGTCCCTCCGTTTCCCGAGTACGCTGAGTCAGGTATTGGCGGACAACCTGAGTGCCGTGGAGCGAGTTTTAGCTTTTATACGCCTTAGCGGTATGGCCAGCCGCATCTAGCTCCATGCCAGCTTTTAGTGTCTTTTATAGTATAGGTTTTAGCCTTTTATTGACCCATTTTACACGCTTTTCCGGTTTTAATGTGTTGATTTCAACTCTGTAGACTTTTTACCTTTGTAAGGGCGCTGATAACCGCAGCAGTTGTGCGCCCTAAACTCAATTCTACTACTACTACTACTACTACTACTACTACTACTACTACTACTACTACTACTACTACTACTACTACTACTACTACTACTACTACTACTACTACTACTACTACTACTACTCCGGGAGTTTTCCTTATTCTGAAAGACAAATGTGAGGTAACTCTAAGCTCTATGAACCCTGCGCTTATTTGAGACCCATTTTACCTATTTCATTGATCGTCCGATATGACTTAAACTTGGGGGACGTAAATTACAAAAGGAGAAGGAAGGAAAAAAAAAGGCTTCAATTTCAAAATTCAGAAGCAGAAAGTTCATAACGAAATTCTAAAACTATCATATCAGAAATGGATTTTTATATATTTCACAAGTGTTTTAACACAGCTTTTGGCACAATCGTGCATTTCATTTTTTGAATGAATCAGAATTTCTCATCAAAATACTCATTTTTAAGAGTGAAAAATATTTTTTCTATAACTAGGATAATCTGAGAAAAGACAGATTTTGATAGATAGTCAACATGAAAAATTGAATGCCATGGTTGGGATTTGAACCACGGATCTGCTGCTTTCCGTCCAATCCCTTACAGGATAAGGGAAAATCTCCAACGTTAAGTCATATCGGACGATGAATGAAATGATGTTTAAATGAGTACAGGGTACATAGAGCTTAGGGTTATCAGACATTCATCTTTCAGGATAAGAGAAAACCTCCAGCGTTAAGTCATATCGGACGATGAATGAAATGATGTTTAAATGAGTACAGGGTACATAGGGCTTAGAGTTACCAGACATTCATCTTTTAGGATGAGGGAAAACCTCCAATGTTAAGTCATATCGGACGATGAATGAAACGATGTTCAAATGAGTACAGGTTACATAGAGCTTACCAGACATTCATCTTTCACGATGAGGGGAAACCTCCAATGTTAAGTCACATCGGAAGATGAATGTAATGATGTTGAAATGAGTACAGGGTACAGAGAGTTTAGGGTTACCTGACATTCATCTTTCAGGATAAGAGAAAACCTCCAACCTTAAGTCATATCGGACGATGAATGAAATGCTGTCCAAATGAGTTCAGGGTACATAGAGCTTAGAGTTACCAGACATTCGTCTTTTATGATAAGGGAAAACCTCCAAAGTTAAGTCGTATCGGACAAGAATATAATGATGTTCAAATGAGTACAGTGTACATAGAGCTTAGAGTTGACAGACATTCAACCTTCAGGATAAGTGAAAACCCTGGATGATACTTTAACCATATAACGCACTCTGACCGAGTTTCCAGCTCGGGACCTCTTGAGCGTAACGCACACTCCCTACCAAATTGGGCAATCATATCATAAAGAAAGTGTTTTGAAATTGTTACTTCCACCAGAATTGACAATTTTACATAACTTAAATGGTTTTCAGTGTAGTTGAGATTCTGTATCTCTTACAAATTAGGAATAATTCCGAATGAAAACTTTAGAGGTCGTTCCCAGTAAATAGAGATAGCTTTTATTTTTCTTTGAAGTGTCGTAACAGTATAGTACTTTATGCAAATAATAAGAGCTATTCTTACAAAATCAAAATAAAGGGAACATTTTCTATCTAAGGGGAAATTTGCTACGGGATTTTCTTAATCTTTTTAACACCACCATATTCATGCGTAACTATGTCAGTTTCTAGTACTGTAACTCGCAACGTAAATGTTATATGTATGAAAAAATTGCCTGCATGAAACCGTTCCTGGTAGGGGGCGTCAGGTTTTGGAGCAGTGTAACCAATAAGAATTGCTTAAAATAACATCATGGCAGATCGACACGTTCCACGGCGCGAAAAGGTAGCCAATTAGGAATAAGGTCATTGAACGTGGCTCGAAGTGGACATCGTAAGATTGCAGAAATCGTCAAGGACAGTCAATCGCCAGCCATTATGTGCCGTAAACTGATCCCATGCTGGTGTAAGCTACATTACTAAGAAACGCCAATTGTGTTTAGCAAGTTCCGACGTGCCGCTCACACAAAGAATGTCTAGTGTACTTCTAAATTCCGCGTAGTGCAATATATTAGTATATATAACCGAATCGCCAGGAACATCTACAATATATGCGTGTTATAATTGAAAGTCAACAAGGAAATACAAGTACATTGTCGTGTCATCATTATCACCAGTTCGTATCTCCATTACAGCCTACCTAGACAGTCATCCAGAACTAAAGAGACGCCTTGAAGGGGTTCGAACCTGAGACACCAACGATGAGCCAATCACAGGTAATCACAAACCATCCCATTGTCTCAAATTCAGTTTGTTTGTCGTTTGAATTAACGGTGTTTGCATATGGGCAACATAAATCTATTGTTCGCGGAAGTGAACGCATGTTTTGTTTAATTCAGAACTTTTATTTTCTTTGAAATGTCCATAAAAGTTCATCGAATGTAATGATTAGTGGAGAAACTTAAGGTGAAATCCGTTGCCTTAAATTAATTTAATAGTAGTTATAGTTAATTTATTTCCTGTTTCTTATTAAATATCTAGCATATACAGTTTCACACATATACAGCATAATTAATAATTTAAATACAAAATCCTACGTAGTCCTCGTTTAGGAGTTGCATATTCCCATGCCCCGTTATAATTAACCCAAGTTGTGTATATAATGGAGCATTTTAAAAATGATATCTATATTTTTGTTTCGCTTTATACCTTCTGCTGTTTTTCCTAGTTGTTCTCATTAGTCTTCCCTGTTTTCTAAAACCATTTTTGTCTTATCTTGCCAATAAATTTTCCCAGTTTTATTATGTTTTCATCTGATCATAGATCTTCTGATCATTGATCATAGATCTGATCTTCCTTCATTTCGTATGTCTTCCCGCTTATGCAAAAGAAATCCGTCCCTCCAATATTTTGTTTTCTGACAATCAAAAATATAATTCCAAGTACTATCTTCTTTTCCACATATTGGACATCCATTCCTTATACCCCTTAAATATATTCATCCTGTTCTAAACCATGTTAACCCTTCTCTTCATACTTTATCACAGATGAAATATAAGATGGCTGTTCAATAATGAATGATCATAATTTTTTACGGTCATTATTTTTCGCACTAAAATTCAATCTTATTAATATTCTGTTAGCCTAACATGATACAAACACGCCGTAGTAGTTTCACTCCTGGTACTCCTGGTTGCCGTCTGTGAGAACCAGGCAAGTTCAGATATGTTCCGTGTCGCCTACCACTGCAATGGAGGTACCACGCGAAGAATAATATGCGGCTTTGAAATTCTGCTTTCGTCTCAACAAATCTTCAGTTGAGGCCTATACAATGTTACAGGAGGCCTATGGAGAGTCCGTTCTTCCCTACAGCACAGCTCAAAGGTGGTTTAAAATGTTTAAAGACGGGAGACAATCAATTTAAAATCAGGGGGACACTGTGCTACAGTTACTGCTCTTACAGAATAAAACATGAACACTGCTGCTGCCTTGTAAGAGAGGGTCGACGAATTACCTTAAGATCACTTTCTGAAATACTAAACAATTCATTGGGTGCCACCCACACATTGGTGACAGAAACATTACACATAAGACGTGTTTGTGCGCGATGGGTTCCAAGACTGTTGATTCCCGAACAAAAGGACATTCGCATGCAGGTCTGCATGCAGTTAAAGTTGATGTTAGAGGAAGATCCGGAGTTTCTTTCAAACGTAATCACTGCTGATGAAACTTGTCTACATCATTTTGATCGTGAGAGCAAACAGCAAAGTTCAGTGTGGAAATCTCTTTCATTACCAACCCCCCAAAAACGCAAAAGTGGCTGTTTCTGCTGGGAAAGTTATGGTCATCCCATTCCTTGATATTCATGGAATGGTTTATCAGCATGTTGTACCTGCACACACATCAGTAACTGTACAATACTACAGGGATGTCCTGAAAACATTGCAAGTCCATATCAGGCGCAAAGGACCACATTTCCGTGAAACCGGCAGGGTGTTGCACCACGATAACGTGTGGCCGCATATTGCCAATGTTGTTGCTGAATATCTTACAAAAATCAACGTGAAGTGCATCCCTCACCCTCCCTATAGACCGTATTTAGCCGCAGGTGACTCTTTTCTATTCCCGAACTTGAAGAAACGCCTTCGTGGGAGACATTATCCAACACCAGAAGGAGTGGTGAAGGCTGCGGAGGCGATTTTGAAGGATCTCTCAAAAATGGTTTCCAGCATGTTTTTGAAGACTGGCAGAAACGCCGAGACAAGTGCATCGCATTCAGGGGAGACTATTTTGAGAAGGACCATCAAAATTATAAGGATGAGGAAAGGTACGTTGTCAACAAAAATTGTGATCTTTTCCAATTGAACAGCCGTCGTATCACTCTCTGCCCCCAGCTTTTTCAAAGTTTTATATAATTTCAGAGGTGTTTTTTTATTAATATTAGCTCACAATTCTTGTTTTTCAATATCTTCAATTGTTGTTTTTACTAATTTCGAGAATCCTTTTTGCATTCTTCCACTATCTAACCATAATAAACCCATAGCTACTTCCTGTAAAATCTTTTGAATTTTATATATCCAATACCCTGTCCCTTTTATTTTGTTTGTGCTATCAACACTGTTTAACGGTTTTTTCCTCATCTAAATTTCATATTCTTAGCCAGTATTTCAGAATTTTTTCCATCACCTAGATTTTGTAAGCTAATCTTCCTAATTCCATAAAAGCTGCCTCAGTCGGTGAGGATCTAGGTAAACCTAAAACAGGTCTACAAAATAGTCTACTTATAGCATTTATTACTTTCCATCCTTCATCTGGCCCCCATGTTCCTATTCCATATAGCACTCTTCTTTCTACAGTTTAACCAAACTTCCTGTCTAACCATTTTACTTGCCTATTTGCTATTTTGTTAATACATGATATAATAACACTCTTAGGCCTTCTTCCATCTGCCAGTGCTTTCGTTTTTTGGTCAGTCCATTCACTATTAGTAGATAATCTTACTCCTAGGTAATCAATAGTCTTAATCACCTCAATTTCTGAACTTACCCACCACCCTTCTGCTCTTTTTAGTTTGGAACCTTTTCTTACCACCATGATCTTAGATTTAGTTTTATTTATCTTCAAACTCATTCTTTACAAAACTTCCTATTGCTTCCAAGGATTGTTTTAAGCCTATACTAGTTATGGAACCTGTTACTACATCATCTGCAAAGAGCACACCTGGTATCTCTCTGTTATTTAAAATTGGTAAATGCATAACATTTCGTTATTACTTCTAGAACATCAAATATAACTGAACTTAATTTTAAACTAATTTAATAGTTATAGCAGTATAAAAATGAGTCACCGTGATGCGCCGTTACTTCCACAGAAACAAAGGCAGAGCGGGTTATAGGGCAGATTGCATTTTGTGCTATATACCTTCTTGGCGCAACAAGTTAATGTTTCCCTCATTACGTAGTCGTTTCTTACAAAATTAGTTTAGCTATTTGCTACGGAAGTCTTCTCTTCCTTCCAACAAAGTTGGCAGCAATGCTATTACTTACTGATTACTGTTCCCGCTGAAGAATAACAATTACAGATGGCATCCAGCTGCTCGTAGTTCTGTTTGTTTCTTGGCGGGAAATTCTTCTGTAGGAACTAGTTTCAAATGCAGACATTGCATATTTTACCCTGGTTTTGTAATGTATTCCAACAATATTTTAAGTGGAGACCTTGATTGTGCTGTTAGAGCTGCAAACATGCAACACAATTTTCAGGTTAACAAAATGAAGCTGTGATAGTAAAACACAAATAGCTCTAGTGAAAACTAATATCAATGGCTGTTGTCCGTATTCGAAACTAGGCTCCTCAAATACAAATAAAAAAGCTTTGGATAAATGTCAAACATTCAAAGGTTAATTTATTATGTTAAGTATCGAATGTGGAAAAGTCACTGAGATTAATGGAAAATAAAACCCCAAAGAGAATTATAAATACTTCTTGCAAATATGACTAGACATTTGATTATTACTCTTAAAACGGTCAATTGAATTATGGCGTGACAAGCATTTGTTTCATTTACTTCCTCCAACGTTAAGTCATGCCGGAATTTGGATCAATGGATGAAACGGTGCTCAAATGAGCCTACGGCCTACAGAGCTTAGAGTTATCTCACATTTGTCTTTTAGGATAAGGGAAAATCCAGGAAAAGAACCTTATCCAGGTAAGTCACCCTGACCGAGATTAGAACTCGGGACCTCTTGAACGTGAGGCAGACAGGCCACCATCCACACCCAAGCATTTAAATCTCACCAAAAGACTACGCAACTTTAAACTAGGTACGCTTTTTAAGTGAACAATTGCTGAACAGTTTTATTTTCCCAAATGAATAACAATTTATGTTCATGACAAATGCAATTGCATTCAGACGCAGGCCGCGCCGTGGATCAGTGGTTAGACCGCTTGCCTCTCACCAAGGCGGTCCGGGTTCGATCCCAGGCGACCGCAAAGTGAGATTTGTGATGGACAACACGGCGCTGGGGCGGGTTTTCTCCGGGACCTCCGGTTTCCCGCGACATCTCATTCCACCGGTGCTCCATCTTCATCTCATGTAGCATCATTGTCACCACCTGCGGTGCCGTATGTAGTAAAAGTGGGCGTTAAACACTACACATTTCATTTCATGCAGACGCATTATATACCAAAGGTTTTCTTTCACTTTTGTACTCGCAAAGAGAGAAAAAATGAAAAACGTCTTTACACTTTAATATCCACCTTTTCCAATTCCTATTTTATACGATTATATTTGCCTAGCTTTTAATTATCTAGAAGACCTCTTTGCTCAACCTATCCTTTCACTAGGCCACGCCATGGCTCAGTGGTTAGACCGGTTGGCTCTCACTAAGGCGGCCCGGGTTCGATCCTAGGCGACCGCAAAGTGAGATTTGTGGAACACGTCGCTGGGGCGGACTTTCTCCGGGATCTCCGGTTTCCCCTGCCATCTTATTCCGCCGGTGCTTCATCTTCATCTCATGTAGCATCAGTGTCATCGCCTGCGATGCCGTATGTGGTAAAAGCTGGCGTTAAACACTACACACTATCCTTTCACTAGTTTCATCTCCTTCCTAATCGACTCTTCTTTGTTTTCTGCTCCCTCTTCTCTCTCGCCTCATTTCTCATATTCTTCTCTACTTGTATTCAATATTCACGCGATTCTATTCTGCTGGAGAATAATTCCAATTTACGTACACTTTTTTTCAACAAGTTTTGATGCTACTTACGGATACTGAACCAAACACCACCTGCTGACAAAGGATGTTCAATTGTTATCTCTGCAGTAGTGTTAAGAAGCTGCCTGTTATGCAGAACGTGTTGCAAACAGCAGATGTTCCTTTCAATGGATATCTGGTAAAAGATATTTGCCTTGCATGCATTGTGTTGCACAAGAAAGTATTACATCTCTGAAGGCAGCATGTGGTTCGCTCTAGGCACATATATATAATCGATTCAGAGAAGGGCGAATGTTGTAATAATGGTAACAGTATCACGGTTTCGAGAATCACATGCTTCACCGAGTTTCTGCAATATTGGTACACCAAACGCTACATATGGTTCAGTGCAGGCATTCCACCAATGTGGAATCTTTGCCCATATCCAGCAATTGGCATTTGTCGTTTCTTAGCGACTTTCAGGAAAAAGAATGGTTGTTCCTACATAAAGGTTATCCTTGAGATGAGATAACCAGAAACTATTTTTAGATACTGTCAGGTATATGGTTGAGAAAGACTTGAGAACATATCAAGTTCTGGAACAACACGCAGTGCTCACTTTCTGTGACTTGACTCGTTTGCTTATTATAAACTCTTAATTCTGCTGATAATAAAATCAGCGTTTTGCTGATTCCTCATTTCTTAGCTTATGAAATCAACTTTGTGCCTATTGATGTCGATTACGTGCAGGTGGGGAAATGCTGACTAAATTAATCTGAGTCACGTACATGCCGACTTCCAGTTAGGATACTTTGATGGTTATGATCATGCTTAGCTTTGAAGGGGTAGAACCAGAATGAGAAATTCAATGCCATAGCCGGCATTTGAACCACGGATCTTCTGGTTTCCGTCCAGCCGCTCTAACCATTTGAGCTACTATGGCCAACGTGCCAACATGATATTATATTCTCCATCTGACTCGTGTTTCTCCCGGTAAACCACTAGGAGTTCTCATAAATATATGAGACAACAATCTTAATGACGACTTATTATGCTGTAAGTACTTTAAGGCCTGGGCTTTATAGTTCGGACCATTATTAAGTACAATTAATGGAAATTAATTGTTCCTAGCCGTGTGTAGGACGCACTATGAAAGGGTAGAGCCAGAATGAAAAATTACTTTCCATTTCTTTCGTATTTTGGAAGTCGTAGGTCATTCTAGGGGTCCAGTCTAGTTTAGATTCTTCCAGATGTCACGCTCGTATTAGATTTAGGCTCGTCATGCCACCCTCCAGTGACGGCTGTTCTACACGTCCTTAAGGTAAGCCTTTAGCGTCTTTAACATAATAATGTACTTTTTAACACTATTTTACCACAAAGTCCCTTAAAAATTCCATAGAGACTTATATTGAAATCCAGTAATTAGGGTATAGTAAACTGGCATATTATAGAACTCAGAATTGCCTCTATTTATCTCTACTGATATACAATCTTGCTCCTACATTACTCCTCTACCTAGCTCCCATATCCTTCGAGCTCGCCGATAGTTACAGAGTTGATTGTAAAACATTTGAAGAACGCTCCCTTAAGCATACACAGCTTCACTCATTTGTAACAATATAAATATTGCATTGGCCATATGACATTTCAGAACCACTAACACATAATCTGAGGGTAAGATTGAATAAGTTATATATTCCAATATCATGATCTTAAATCTAAATCTACATACAACGGACTGTGAGACGCGTTCAGTTACTTTGTAAACCGACCGTGGACTGGATGTAGACTTAGAAAAATATACGCTTACATATTCTGCTTTGGGGGGGGGGGGGCGACGTGGGGGTTTCCTATGGATGTATATGTGAAACTATTAAAATAACTTTCAAAAAATACAAAGAAGAATTTTATAAAGTTATGGCCGTCCCAGTAATTTTATATGGGAGTGAAACTTCAGTTTTAAGACAAAAATAAGTGATATTGAAACTGCTCATATGAAATTTTTGGGAGCCCTTAAGAAGCTAACAAGTTGGGATAGATTAACAAATGAAGAAATGAGAAAGTATTTAAAGATTGTTATAAGAGACAAAATAGAGACTAATAAGCAGAAATGGAGACATCATCTCATTACAATGAGTTCAAGCAGGATACCAAAAAGGGACTAAAATGGAAACTTAAGGGTAGAAGAGCGATAGGGGTGAGATCGGAACAGGCCAATGGTTTAATTCATGAATGAAGGACGAAGAAGAAATTTATTCAGCAGAATAAGTTACCATAATGCACCTCGTTTTAAATTTACGTAATACTGAGTTAGAACATGCATAGAAAGGAATATGCCGATCTCACCTTTGGCGCTGACCGCCGTAGTTAAGCGCCCTTATACACATCATCATCATCATCATCATCATCATCATCATCATCATCATCATCATCATCATCATCATCATGATCTCGCCTTTGCTTCAAGTATTAATAACTTTGCGATTATATAATTGACTCAGTTATGTTGATAATAAATACAGTGTCCACCTCCCGTCTTGAAGCGTTCAAGTCACCCGTCATTTGTTCTTCGCTCCTCGTTTTAAATTTACGTAATACTGAGTTAGAACATGCATCGAAAGGAATATGACGATCTCGCCTTTGCTTCAAGCATTAATAACTTTGCGATTTTATAATTTACTGAATTCTGTGGATAATACACTGACCACTCCCAGTCTTGAATCGTTCAAGTCACTTGTCCTTCGCACTTCCTTTTAAATTTACGTAATACTGAGTTAGAACATGCATCGAAAGGAATATGTTTATCTTGCCTTTGCTTCAAGTATTAATAACGTTGCTATTTTATAATTCACTAAATTATGTGGATAATACAGTGTCCAGGTCCCGTCTTGGAGCCTTGAAGTCACTCGTCACTTGTTCTTCGCTCCTCGTTTTAAATTTACGTAATACTGAGTTAGAACATGCATAGAAAGGAATATGCCGATCTCGCCTTTGCTTCAAGCATTAATAACTTTGCTATTTTATAATTCACTCAATTATCTGGATAATACACTGTCCACCTCCCATCTTGAAACGTTTAAGTCACTCGTGTTTCGTGATTCGTTTTAAATTTACGTAATACTGACGAAGTTCGTTCGTGTTTCAAGTAGTGACACATGCATTTGAGTTAAATTCCTTTCCAATTATTTTCCACGTGACATCTTTCTCTTTTACATTGAGCGCATCCATCTTCTTTATTTTCCACGATATCCTTATACTTCGTCACCAATCCAATTAACAATTATTTCTTCATCGATGAGAAATTGTTGTTGATGTTGTTGTTGTTGTAATTTACGTCCTCCAACGTTAAGTCATATCGGAAGGTAATGAAATGGGTGAAATGATGCTCAGATGAGCCCAGGGACATAGAGCTTAGAGTTACCCGGCTTTCGTCTTTCAGGATAAGGGAAAACCCCGGACAAAAACCTTATCCAGGTAACTCACCCTGATCGAGAATCGAACTCGGGACCTCTTGAACATGAGGCAGACACGCCACCACCACGCCACCGATGCGGGCGTCTCACGGCTTTAGTTTATGATTTTGTTCACTCGACATTTTTCAGCTGTGTGCAGACGAAAATGAAAACAAAAGCGCATCGCAGTACGTTCAGAATATAATAAGTCATCCATAGCCTTCTATAGCTGTAATATTTACATTCTTGGCATTAACACATGTTTGTTAATTTTTTTTTTTCAGTGAACAGGTTGGTGAAGGCAAGAAATGTAACAGCTTTGTTGGCGCTGAGAATATTCTTACCTTACACTCGTTAAATATGTATTAATTTGTATGTGTCCCTTCACTATATCATTTTTTCCAACCTTCAGATTATTTTTTGGATATCTCTTCTTAAAGGTACTTTGTAGATGATTTACAAGTTCTCAAATTCCTAGTTCTAATTATCAGATTTTTATGAGCCGTATTCAACGATATTTACCAGTGATAAAACCCTTTTCTTTTATTTATTTATTAAGGGTTATCAACGGAGCACAAAGCTATGTATAGGACTTTCTGAAATGAGGTGTTTAGGAGCAACAAATGCTCCGATTGGCAATACATTATTTAGTTGTATATCGATAGGATGTCCAAGATTGTATGTGATACTTAAATTACTCCAAACTCCAGCACCAGCCTCACTTTGAATAGGGACAAAACAAATATCGCAACAGAATGGTCAAGATAAGGCTGGTAAAATTATCTCCTATATCAACCGCTCTCCCGGGGTCATTATTCAGCAGCATATAGACTTATTCTCTCCCACTTCCGCCCTCCCCCCCCCCACACACAAAAACGGCAATCCACGAGATGTATGGGGTTTTGAAATAGTCGCACCACTTTGCACATCCCATAACTCTGCCCAAAACAAGATTAAAAAATAAAGCTTGACTTTCCTAAAAGAATGGCCTGCAATATTGAGTCACTTGTCTTCAATTTTTACAGCACTGTTTCTATAGCGACATTTGTTTCGATTTGTATTATTCAAGTGTTTCTTTCGGCTTAATGGCATTGGTTGTAAAACTTCAGCTTTTTGTGTGCGAGTGCTTCAAATAAATGATATTTATACCAAACGTTCATAAATGCTTACTAGCTCTGCTGCTAAATGATAAATGGAAAATAAGCAGTAATAGCACTTTTTCGCTACTATATAGAGGCAAAATGAATCTAATAATCCAGGGATTGGTAAATATTTTATAACAGGGCCACATTAACCCATAGTCCTTCCATCCCATATATATATACAAGGGGTGTTAAATAAAGAACGATCATATACTTTTTCGGTCTTAATTTTTCGAACTAAAATTCAATCTTATCATATTCTGTTACTCAAGGCAACAAGCATAAAAGTTTCGGCACAAACAAGGAAACAGTCGGCGGATAAAGTTTCATTTTAAAAATGAGCCTTGCTAAGCAGTTAACGATAACGTGTTTAGAGTAAACAAGCGCCGGCAAGCAAAGATAACTGAGGTAAAGTCCTCGCCGGCATAGATTAAGTTACGCTTCCAGAATGTGATAGAATATTTGAATTACGTCATTAGATGCATTCTTTTTCAGAAACATCTAGTGATTGACAGAACAGCCTGGCAATCATGAATAAGTGTATGAAAGTAAGCCATGGCTAGTCATGAGACAGTTGTAAACAGCGTGAGTAAGCAGAATTGTAGTTGTGTATCAAGAGTGTTGTTGTAACGAGAGCTAATGTAATCAGCTGTCACAGTTTGTTATTGTCATCAACCTTGGAAGATTGTGTTATTATATGATGTAATGTTGTAACGTGAGAACTGAACAGTGTATCTCTACGGAAATGAAGGAGATTTTTAATTTCTGCAAATCGGCCTTTTAATTTTACGAATCACGAAGTCACATTAACATGAAACAAACACGCCCTAGTAGTTTCATTACTGGTACTCCTTGTTCCCGCCTGTGAGTACCAGGCAAGTTTAGACATGTTCAGTATCGCCTACCGCTGCAATGTAGGTAACATGCAGTTAAAGTTGATGTTAGAGGAAGATCCGGAGCTCCTTTCAAACGTAATCACTTGCTCATGAAATTTAGCTACATCATTTTGATTCTGAGAACAAACAGCAAAGCTCAGTGTGGAAATCTTCTTCATCACCAACCCCAGAAAGATCAAAAGTTGTTGCTTCTACTGGGAAAATTATGGTCATCTCATTCTTTGATATTCATGGAATGATTTATCAGCATGTTGTACCTGCACACACATCAGTAACTGGACAATACTACAGGGATGTCCTGAAAACATTGCAAGTCCATATCAGGCACAAAAGACCACATTTCCATGAAGCAGGCTGGATGCTGCACTACGATAATGCGCGGCCGCATATTGGCAATGTTGTTGCTGAATATCTTGCAAGAATCAACGTCTAGTGCATCCCTCACCCTCCCTATAGTCCGGATTTAGCCCCATATGACTCTTTTCTATTCCCCAACTTGAAGAAACGCCTTCGTGGGAGGCATTATCCATCATCAGAAGCAGTGGAGGTAATTTTGAAGGATATCTCAAAAATGGTTTCCAGCATGTCTTTGAAGACTGGCAGAAACTCTGGGACAAGTGCAGGGGGAGACTATTTTGAGAAGGATCGTCAAAATTATGAGGATGAGTAAACGTACGTTGTCAAACAATTTGTGATCATTCTTTATTGAACAGCCCTAGTGTATATTATGTGTATATTATTATTTAGTGTTTTGCTGCACTAAAAGCTGCCATGCATATTAACAATCATGCAGCTGAACTTCGACAAGTAATTACACAATGCACAAGTCCGATATGAATGCATTTATTAACCTGCCGTTCACACTCGGGGTCCTCCGTTTTCCCCCGTCAGACTTCCCACAATCGCTCCATCATCTTTCCTGTCATTCACCTCGCCCTCATATGTATGATCTACTTCCTTCACAGCGTGTCAGCCTCACTTTAAGAGGTCCTGAATTCGAATCTCGGTCTGGGTGAGTTACCAGGATAGGGATTTGTCCGGGGTTTCCCTTATCCTTAAAGACAAATTTCCGGTAGCTCTAAGCCCCAATGAACCTGGAAGCATTTCAGCATCCTTTCACCCATTTCATTTACCGTCCGATATCACGTAACGTTGGAGGAAGGGGGGAAAAACACTTCCGTCACCTTCACATCAGGCGTTGGGCTGGTCACCTATCCTGGTTCTCAATGAAATCCAAAGCTTTGGTTCTTCAGGCCAGATCTTAAAAGGGGATAGAAAAACAAGAATCCCAAAACACCACCATAGTGGTACAACTAGGCAAGTTAAAGAAGAAGATCTGGAAGATTATTTCTATTTTTACGTTGGATATTAAGAAATACCTGGTATTCCATAATATCCGACACGTCATGTTGGACAATAAACCTTTAAGGGTATGTATGACTGAAATTTTCAAATTCTGAACTAATAATGCTAGCTTTTTCAAATTTACACCATAAATGTAGTATAATGTAAACATGTTACAACCTAAATTTAAACAATTTTTCTCCAGAAGTTTAGAAATTATGATAAATTTTGTATGTTTTTTGTTACGTCACTAAAAAAGTCCCTTGCGACAAAATATTTTGAATTTTGGTCTAATATTTTAACCCTATGTTCATAATACACATACTTTTTGAAATTGCTCTGGGTTTTTCTGTGTCTCCTTTAGTTTAGGTCACAAAAATTTTTACTTTACAAATATTCTTTTTTTGTCTAAAAAACTGTAAGTTTTGTGTTTGAAAATTAAAAATATATTCTTATATACATTTCACAATAAAACCTAGGGCAATTTCCATTCCTCATGATATTATGAACCTGTGTAGGAAATTTCATGAATGTAGTACAAAAACTGCATCGCAAGGAGCATTTTACAGGAAGAAAAATGCTGAAAATATGAACATTGAGAAAACAGCGATTAAAGATTTGATTGCATAACTCACATTAAAATCCACCAGGCTGATAGTTTGGACCCTCAGATTTCTTTTTCCTCTCCTCTGTTGCTGCTTTTTCCACCTTTTTCTTCTTTAGATGTTGCTTTTCTTCTGCACAACTTCGCTTCTTGCTTTGCAGGATACGAGTCTGATCTCGCTGCACTGAAGTTTTTCTTGCTGAGTCTACTACACTTTCACCTCTGATATTTTGCTGCAGCTCCAATGACTTAAGACTACCCATGTTAAACTCACTGATGCTTTTAATAACAGCAAGATCCAATTTTTGTTTTGATATGAAAACTTCCTTTGGGCACTTATTCCATATGACATGATGCAAAGATTCATTGGCATTCTGTGCTTTTTCCTGTTTTGCACCTCTCTAGTAATGTTGTAGAAGCCAGCCTCTGATATATTGGCAACATTTTAGGAACTATTTTGTCTGAAAGCCTTATTTTTCTTTTCTTGAATTGAAAATTTAAGAACGGAAAGCAGACCAAGAATGTGGATGTAGGCAAAAGAGGGCGTGACTCTGACAGAGTTTAAAGGCCACCGACATTTAAATAAGCATTTAAAAATGGCGTCCGGAGGCAAATTATGCATTTTTCACATTCGGGAATGTCTAAATTATTTTATATAATTAAAATAAAAAGTCGTTATTTTCACGATTTTCATGAAATTTCAGTCACACATACCCTTAAAGTAATGGACAAAACATTTTCAGCTAAAAACGACCACAATAAAAAACTACTTTTCCTTTAGTGTACCTTACACTTAACATCAATGTTCAAGTCACATACGTACTAGTGGGTTAAAATACTTGAACATTTGAATATCAGAAAACACACTTTCTGTAGGGAGTGAAATGACCACAACAAACTGTCAACTGTCACTGCACTACATCATGAGAGTCTTTTTTGACTACTTCTTAGCACTGCCACGTGATAACAGTAGTAAACAAAGCCAAAATCTTAGTATTCCATATTTCCCGATTATTCCTTAATACCCTCCTGTCCTCTAAAATTCAAGCAAAAACACTTTCAAATAAAGCAAATGTTTTACAAATAATACCTGCAATATTTATAATATATATATATATATATATATATATATATATATATATATATATATATATATATATATCTTATCAACATCAACTGTACCAAATTTCTGTGTTGGCCTGTTTCGTCACAGTGTGAATGTTTGTTTAAGGAATTAGCACTGAAGTCCTCACTTCGCCCTAGATTAGAGCGTTGTACTTCGGTTCCCTGCCGCGAAAGCTATAGAGTGGCTCCCATCCATAGGGGTGCGGCTTTTTTAGAGGACAGCTTTCCGTTTAGCATCAAGAACAATTAGGGGAGGTAGCAAATCACTGTCAGGAAAGCCAACATTCTGAGATAGTGACCACATCTCTTCTCCTTCACTTCTGATTGTACTTTGCGTAAAACAGAGTTCATGCTCTGAACCGTCAATCGGATGTACCGTCGTGCATCATCATCATCATCATCATCATCATCATCATCATCATCATCATCATCATCATCATCATCATCATCATCATCATCTCTGTGCCCGCCTCGCTAGCGTAGATGGTAGCATGTCAGCCTCACGTTCAAGAGGTCCCGAGTTCGAATCTTGGTCAGGGTGAGTTACGTGGATAAGGGTTTTTCCGAGGTTTTCCTGATTCTGAAAGATGAATGTCGGGTAACTCTTAAGCTCCATGGACCTCGGACCCATTTGAGCATCATTTCACCCATTTCATTCATCGTCCGACATGATTTAACGTTGGGCGATTTTTCATTATTTCCGTTAATTTATTATCTGTTTTCCTAGTTTCACAAATATTCAATATACACATAAACACCCATGCCCAAGGTGGGACTCGAACCCGCGACCCTCTACGCGGCGGAACATTAGAGACATACGATTTAGCGACCATGGCTACGAGGGCTGGCTGTATTAAGGGTCTCGGTTATAATCTCCTCTAATTTTCTCTTATATTTTGCGAGGTGTGCTCTAGGATGTAGTGAAAGCCAAATGTTTGCAAAATTCCTGACTAAGGTATATTCGAGTGGACTAAACACTCTCTATGAAGTCCATCTCCAGAATTCAAAAATTGGATTCTGGTGTATTATTAATGCACACAAATGATTGAGTATCACTTTTTAATGAAACAAGTCAACAGAGAGTATTGCTAACGAACTAAATTTGTACCATTTTTTTTCTCCAAATCCAAAAGCAGTGCGTGACCCTATTTTATGCATGACATAGCAATGTTTTACATCTTATACGACCTGTCAGTTTAATGGAAAGCAATATAATAAGTTGTGCTCGCATAACTTTCTCTATAATTGATCAATTTTGCCTTAGATACGATTATTGTCAGATTGATCGAGGTAACCATTAGAAAAATTTGCCTCATTGCATATTCTGTAATAGATACACTGGGAATAGGGAAATTTTCATAAGTTTTAGAGGATAATAATTTGCTAAATCTAATTTTTAATACAGAATATATATCTTAATAATATTAGTCAACCAAAAATCCAGGACAACTAACACAAATTCTAATAAAAAGCGAGGTGATTGCCTAATTCCATTGTTATAGATGTAATAAATAAATGAATCATGAATTGGGATACAGTATGGAAGATAAAAAACATCAGTGTGTAATGTTATATAAATGACATACATATGCAAGAAACTGAGCAATATCTGCAAAGACTTCTGTCGGAATTTCATCATAAATGTAAGAAGCTTAAACAAAACATAAGTGTTAATCGTTGGTAAACATTCACAGAGATGCAAATTAAAACTTGATAAAAAGGGTATAAAAGGATATGCATCTCAATTATTTGGGCGTTAATATTGTTATTGAGGGAAATTTGGCTCGATAAATTAACCATTTATTTGTAAAAGCAATAAAAATATGTCGATGTATTAATGAATCACTATGGAGAAATAAATACATGAGAAAACAAACAAAGGTGTGCATTTATAAAGCCCTGTTTCGCTCAGAGATGCCTTGGAAACAACAACAAAGAGCTCAAGAAAAAGAAAGATGGGACAACTGAAATGAAAGTGCTAAGGAGGTTAACTGTAAAGACAATCTTACAGAGTAATAAATTACCAAGTTGTTTAATATAAACCTATTACAGTATAGGTGAAAAGAAGAAAAGAGGAGTGGAATACACATCTATAGAGGATGTCTGACAAAGGAATAGTAAACTAGTGAGAGATAGAATCCGTAAGCAAGAAAAGTCCAAGATGACTAGCAAAAGATGGACAGAGGCTTTGATTCAACCATCGAACAGGTGATTCACAGAGCATAAATAAAAGATGACAACGAAGAACAAGAAGTAGAAGAAAGGGGAATCGGGGAATGTAGTAGGCTAGATGTGAAAGTGCTTTCAAATGTTTTAAAAACTCCGTTCCCCTGAAAATACTACTGCAACAATCTGGTATTTAAATACCTCTTTCTTAATTTATATCATTTGACATTAAGTAGGTATAATAGAACGATGAATGAAATGATATACCGATGAGTACAGGTTACATAGAGCTTAGCGCTATCATTCATCTTTCAGGATAAGAGAAAACCTCATATAGCACGTCCAATGAAATGAATAACATTGTGTTAAAATGAGTACAGGGTACACAGAGCTTGGTTACCAGACATTCATATTTCAGAATAAGGGTAGGCTTACATGCTAAGTCATATCGGACGATAAATGAAATGAAATTCAAATGAGTACAGGTTACATACAGCTTAGTTAGCAGACACTCATATTTCAGGATAAGAGAAAACCTCCATCGTTAAGTCATATCGGACGATGAATGAAATGATGTTCAAATGAGTACAGGATACATAGAGCTTAGTTACCAGACATTCATTTTTCAGGATAAGAGAAAACCTCCAACGTTAAGTCATGTCGGTCGATGAATAAAATGATGTTCAAATGAGTACAGGATACATAAATCTTAGAGTTACCAGACACTCATCTTTCAGGATAAGGGAAAACCTCTAAGGTTAAGTCACATCAGACGATGAAGGAAATGTTGTTCAAATGAGTACATGATACATTGAGCATAGAGTTAAGACATTTATCTCTTAGGATAAGGGAAAACCCTGAAGAAAACCTGATCCAGTTAACTCACCCTGGCGGAGGTTTGTACTCGGGATCTCTACGTCTTTTTGTCTTTAGTTATGCCGTACTTTCTCTCTCTCTCTCTCTCACACAGAGATTGAGAGAGAGAGAGAGAGAGAGAGAGAGAGAGGGAGGGGGTTCTTGGATTTCAAAACATATTTCAAATGAACCAACACCGAATTTTTGGGTTTAGTTACTAAACGTAATGGATAAAATAACAACTGAAATGTTCTTATTTTGCACACCTGTTTATTATAAACATGGTTACCAATCATATCTACATTGAAAATATATGCTGATGTATGTAAATTAGTGTAATTGCGTCGCAAGGTTTGCTGCATTGCTAGTTAATTAAGCGTTAAAATAATGTAGTGCAGTGTATCCCTCTTTAGCATTTACAATAGCAAATACCTTTTTTTAGTACATCCTATAATAGTATGCACGTTCATACATGAATACTAATACATATGGAATATGGAATATTTTTACTTTCTGGACCACATTTCAGTGGATAGAGAGGCTTTCACGCAAGAGATTAATATTTCTCTGAAGTACGTTGTTGCGGGGTTGACGTCGTATCGTATTGATGGATGACGAATTATGCCCCTCGTTGAGGTGACCATTTGGAACAGGGTTGGAATTGATGGTTCTTGAAGTCCCAGCTTACCTCGGCGTGGCTTCAGTCGGTTGAGCAAGATATCTTCTTTTACAGGGGTGGTACGGCGGAAGGAAATTTTACGTAAAATGAGTAATCATTTTCCTCTGTATTAAATAATGTAGAAACTTTTATTTCCTTACTTCAATCAACACCAGTTCGAACAAAATGTATGATACAACATTTATAACACTATTCTTACACAAGATTCACTTGATGTGACGCGTTTATCTGGATGCGTGCAAGAATCAAAAGTTTTATACGTTTGTTCACTACCGTGTATAATAATTAAATTGTGTGTCTTCTAGCGATGATATTTAATGTAAAGATTATCTAGTTATACTCGATGATTGTTACGAGAATAGACTTATATTCTCCCGCACACAACGGCGTTTAAGAAGAGAATTTTACATCCGTTCACGGCGACTGTTAGGAGAAGAATCCCCAGTTCATCTTTTTCTATCCATTAGCCCTCCGCTAATCGTTCGACCCCCCTAGAGGAATATTGAATATCCTCCATGGCAACGTAAAATCTTTTATATCTGATTGGTCCACGTTTTACGATATACGCGTCACACCAATCACAAATAAGTTTGTTATTCAACACTTTTGTGACGTCATTTCCACTTACATAGCTTCTCTGTGCATGACTCACTCTACTTAACCTCACATAATACAATATTTGAAACTCTTTGGGGACAACATAAAATAACGGTTTCAGATGCCCCTCTTTAGAATATATGGAAAATTAACTTAAATCTTCCAAGAATATTGTTCCAAATATTCTAAAGAATGCCCCAATAATTAGACATTATTACAACAATGAACAATTAATACAATTTAAAATAACAATATAAAATCAGAAATTATTCGAACACAATAATAAAAAACAAAACATTTTTCAGTAATTCATAAACATATTATTATTTTTTTTTTTAAATCATTTGTTCTTGTGAGTGTCAAGGCTTTTGAATGGTTTTAAAAGTGTTTTGTGATATTTTCCTATCATTTTATTATCATCGTCTCTTAATTCGTACGTATGATCCCCAAATTTTCTTACTATTTTATATGGACCTTTATATAACAAATTCATTCTCCAATAGGATTTGATTTTAGAACTGGAGATATTAAATGTCTTTACGAGAACTTTATCATTTATTTCAGGATTCCATTTCGCTCCTTTTCTTTGTATCTTTGATAATCTTTTCTCTGCTTTT
This sequence comes from Mantis religiosa, assembly GCA_030765055.1. NCBI lineage: Eukaryota > Metazoa > Arthropoda > Insecta > Mantodea > Mantidae > Mantis > Mantis religiosa. The sequence continues at coordinate 23,192,252 of CM060951.1, read as the reverse complement.
TCTTTTATTCTTCGAAATGCTTCAGCACACTTTTCTTCTTCATTCAATTCCATTTCATCTACTTTTAAGGTTGTTGGTGCTTTTATTACTAGAGGTTCAGGTTGTAGTCCAGTCATTAATTCGATTGGTGAAAATTTGGTAGTAGAGTTTGGGGTATTGTTAATGATTTTCTCAATCATATGGCAGTATTTGTACCAGCCTCGGTGGTTAGAATGACACAGAATTCTGAAATACAAGCCTAAATCACGCATCACTCTCTCGCAAGGATTTCCTTGGGGAAAATATGCTGAAGAGTAATACATCTTAATATTATTGTTCTTCATCTCTGAAGTAAACAATTTACTCCGGTGAACCGTTGCGTTGTCTAATAGCGATAGGCACAGATCTACTTTTATGAGTATAAGGAGCAATGTCGTTCACCTTAAATGTATGTATGTACTTATTACACAATCCAGGTTTCGTACTAAAAACGTTCCTGTTCTTTAGTATACATAACCTCAACTGTTCTCTTTGCGCGTGATTTAAATTGTATGTTTTCCCTAACTTTTCTTTCAAAGTTCTTTGGAATATCATTTCTTCCTCTTCTTGTTTTCGCTCGGTGTCGGTATTTAATGTGTTTATTTGGCAACAATGATCTCCAAGGTCAAACGTCTCATTTTCTTTATTATTTAAAAGTAAATTCTCTTTACCACTATCATCTTCTTCATTATTAATTATATCTTCTTCGTATAATATTATATTTTCTACAAAAAACCTATCATTATTTATACTATCCTTCTCATCCTCTTTTAATATAATTTCTTCTAACAAATTTATTTTTATTACTTCATTATCTCCTTTGACCTTCATTTCATGTTTTTCGAAATCTATCACACTTTGCCAACCATACAATACATCATTGCCAATAATAATATCACGAGCTAAGTTTGGTATTACCAATACGATAAAATTGAAATTCCAATCATCTATTCGCGCAGGAATTAACGCTTGATAGTTAACTTTATCTTTCTTTTTCCCAATAGCTGTGCTACAGTATACATTACACACGTTTAAATATTCAATCCTAAACTTGGATAGTAATTCCTTGAGTAAGTTCTCACTTATTACTGATGAACTAGCTCCTGTGTCTATCAATACTTTATATTCGCTATCGCCTATACGAAGGTTAATCTGAGGTGGATTTACTAATTCCCGATCTTTACTTCTGGAGAGAGTGAGCTTATCTTCTGGTAAATTTTGAATTTTGATTTTGCCCTGTGTCATTTCTACCGAACCACTTTCCAAGGCACAAAATGATTTGGTACTCAGTTTTCCGCATTAGTGCGGTAGGTACTACCGTTATTTATTTCTCCTTCTATTCCCTGAGTCGGTGTCCTTTCTAGGTTATTGTCTACCCTTTCAAACCTAGGACCCCCAAAATCTCTTAATGAAGAGTCTTCGATGCTAGTTCCTCTTCCTCTACTTTGATAACCCGTTCTTAAGTTATTTCCCCTGTAAAACCTCAGTTGATTCACCTGATTACTCCTCACATTTCCCACAGGTTGGTCATTATTATAATTCCTCCTAGGAGTATTTGGAATTCTCCTTCCTATACCTGGCACTACCGATTCATATGTCTTTCTGGGGTTGTACTCTCTTCGTTCATAGTTGTCTCTTGAACGTGCCCCGCCCCAATTTTGGTTAAAACTATTTTGGTTTTGGTTAGTATGGTTGTGATTTTCCCTGAATGTTGGTCTTACTTCCTGTCTATTTACTTGCTTTTGTTCTATATGAGTCTTGTCAGGATCAACTTGACTATGAGTAGAATCAGAATTAAGGTTATGAGCCTCAAATTCTGATAATAACTCAATCATATCAGTAAAGTCGACGGGCTTAGCCACAATTAGGTGGTTTCTAATGTGTGGTGGATAATGTCGTATTAGCATATTCACGATCTCGGTTTCTGACATATCTGGATTCACAAGTTTACTTTTGTTAGCAAGTTTTAGGAAATATTCAGTCATGGACACACCCTTCTTGAACTCGAATTTACCAGTGGCCAGTTCGACTTTAATTCTTCTCTGTCTTTCTGGACCCCAGAACCTATTTATAGACACATTCCTAAACATACTATACGTTTCATGTGATGCTAGTGTTAACCTCAGCCATTCTAAAGCATTTTTCTTCAAACACCTTTTAACAATCATCATCCTAAATTCATTTGGAATCTTTTTAATTTTAAAATATTCTTCTAATTCCTTTAGAAATATTTTGGGATTGTCTCCCGATTCTTCTTCGAAAGTAGGTGGACTTATGTCATGCAACAAATAATTTGTACAATTTGTGTTACCTTGACTGTGTAACTGTGTATGTGTGTGCATGTTTTGTATTTGTCTATTACCATTTACTTCACAATCAGGTGACAAAGATTCTGTATCGTCAATCTCCAAATAATTCTCTAAGTTTTGTACAATATTACCTGAATTACCAGGTAAGTCAATACATGTAATATTCTTAGATTTTATTACCCTTTGGTTCTCAGAAATTTTGCTTGCCTGTAATGCAATCACAACTTGATTCAGCTTGCTAATGTTTTCTTTCTCTCTCTCAAAACTTTCCTGTGCCAAATCTATTCTTGTAATCATTTCACTATTCAACTTACTGACTTCATCATATTTAACTTTTAGTTCATCTTGTTGTGTTTGCACCTCAGTAGCCATTAGTTTAACATCATTTCTGATACTATTTACCTCTCTTACAAAATTATTCTGTATTTCAATATTTTCCTCATGGTATTTCCGTGAATTATCTAATAAGACTACATCTATTTCTTGTCTTATTCTATTCTCTAATTCCCCTATTTCTATTTTTTGTTTTTCTACAAATTCTACCTGTTGTTGCTTAAGGATTTCTGACTCCTTAGCCAATTCACTTCTTATATCTTTTACTACATTTTCCTGACTTATTTTCATTTCCTGAAACATCTCTTTTAACTTAGACATTTCTCCATCATGAGATTCTATTTTCTGTTTTAAAGATTTTATGCCTTCTCTACACTCTTCTCTTCCTTTCTCAATTTCATTTCTTAGGTTACCTAAACCTTGATCTATCCTAGCTTCTAACTTCTCTGAATTTTGATCTACCTTTTCTGAATTTTGATCTACCTTTTCTGAATTCTGTTTTATTTCCTGTCTTAAATTATCCATTTTAGCATCAAAATTACGCATCATTTTCTCTAACCTGTCTATTATCATTTCATTACCTCTACTCTGCATAATTTCTGTTCTACTTGTTCCTGCATCATCACTAATCATTCCTTCCACTACTTCCCTGACTTCTTGTATTTCTGCTCTCTTATCACTAACTAGTCTTTCCACTCCTTCCCCAACATTTTTATTCTTATTGTCTGTTAATTTTTTACCTTCCATTTTAGGTAATATTTTTCCCTTTCTTAATAACATAAAAAAAATGAAAATTATAATTTTGTCACTTTTTCTATTAATTATCTATTAAGATTTTTCCGTACTCACTTTTCTTCTTTCTTCTTTCTTGAATCAAAGTTACCTGTCCATTACACTATTTATTCTCCTGTGGTGTAATCCTCCTTCTGCCTATTCGAGCCCCACGTTGGGCGCCATTTTGTTGCGGGGTTGACGTCGTATCGTATTGATGGATGACGAATTATGCCCCTCGTTGAGGTGACCATTTGGAACAGGGTTGGAATTGATGGTTCTTGAAGTCCCAGCTTACCTCGGCGTGGCTTCAGTCGGTTGAGCAAGATATCTTCTTTTACAGGGGTGGTACGGCGGAAGGAAATTTTACGTAAAATGAGTAATCATTTTCCTCTGTATTAAATAATGTAGAAACTTTTATTTCCTTACTTCAATCAACACCAGTTCGAACAAAATGTATGATACAACATTTATAACACTATTCTTACACAAGATTCACTTGATGTGACGCGTTTATCTGGATGCGTGCAAGAATCAAAAGTTTTATACGTTTGTTCACTACCGTGTATAATAATTAAATTGTGTGTCTTCTAGCGATGATATTTAATGTAAAGATTATCTAGTTATACTCGATGATTGTTACGAGAATAGACTTATATTCTCCCGCACACAACGGCGTTTAAGAAGAGAATTTTACATCCGTTCACGGCGACTGTTAGGAGAAGAATCCCCAGTTCATCTTTTTCTATCCATTAGCCCTCCGCTAATCGTTCGACCCCCCTAGAGGAATATTGAATATCCTCCATGGCAACGTAAAATCTTTTATATCTGATTGGTCCACGTTTTACGATATACGCGTCACACCAATCACAAATAAGTTTGTTATTCAACACTTTTGTGACGTCATTTCCACTTACATAGCTTCTCTGTGCATGACTCACTCTACTTAACCTCACATAATACAATATTTGAAACTCTTTGGGGACAACATAAAATAACTGTTTCAACGTATTTTGAATTAAAAAGTAGCATATGAGAGAGAGGGTGTGCGTGTGTATGTGCTTGTGCGTGAGCGTGCGCGCGTGTGCAATTTGTATTCTTTGACTAACAATTTATTTTGGATTTCTCGGTATATGATTTGTTTACTACGTGTAACAGTTCAATTGTATACTTTCCAGGTTCGTTGTTTACACTAACCGATGTGTTTTTCAGATTGTTGTGTTCACATAATCTCTGAAGTCTTTCAGAATTAACTCACTTTTTTGCACTTGCTCTTTAGTTATTCTACACGTTCTAGATTAATTGGATTGGCATATTCACTGAAGATCTTTACTACAATTGCTGGTTTATGTACAGTACGAGTAAAATAAGAAGATCGCTGGATTTACGGGGTAGTGCGGCTAGAGGGGAAGTTGCGAGAGCTAACGCTCTTTTGTTTCTGCAGTGTGGTCAACCATGAAAAACACAGTTCCGCAAAATAGTTTGTGAGATAAGCGAAGATATGCGCCGCAACTGTGAAATCTGTGTACAAACATTTAATTGAACTCGATCCTATAAGCTGTATATTTATATACTTAATATTTAAGAAACACATAAAGACAGTACACAAATATGACAGCCATAAATACTCACTCATTCGCTTTGTGATTCTTTGACTTCTGAGTCCACTGCATCAGTTTCATCGCTAGTATCCTCTGATCTGTTTATAATTTCATCCATCGCATTTTAAATTACACCAATATTTCTCCAATATTTCAAATCCAGTTCTTGCAGTATCCTTTCCAATCCGTCGCAGTTACAGAAGAGAACGCTTCTATAGCAAGTTTCTGCAGATTTGTGGCTGGCATATCACCAGTAACGTTGTGTCCTCTGAAAACGTTCTTCATTTTTTCCCACGCCAGTTTAATTGCATTCAGATCACAGTTATAAGGAGGTAAAAGAATAATAGTGTGCCCCTTTCGAGCGTCATAACATCCACAACATAGGTAAGTCTTGTCCCTAGGTTTGTTGGCCTCTATTAAGTACCGGTGTAGCTTTGGTAATGGAGGGAAATAGAAAGCTATGTAGAAATATACAAAGGGCACAGAGCAAGAGAAAAAGAAAGATAAAAGGGCAAGATATAAGGAAAAGGAGGAAGCCCAAAAGGAAAGGATTGAACGGAAAATAATAAAGAAAGGAAACATCACTATAAGCTATTAACATGCACAGATCACAACCTTGCCTGTTTTTTCCTGGTGTTTTTGGGGATTCATGGAGATGAGATATACAATATGCCTAACAGTGCTGATGCTCTTTCCTGTGTAAGCAGCAGCCCGTTTTATTGATTTGCAATTGGGAACATTAGCTGTTTGTAATCCTTTCCTATATCGCAACTTTCTGCAACTTTCGCTATTATTTTGCGGCCATCACTATGCACGACTATACGTGAATGTTTCCGAGTCGGAGTTCGTGGATCGGAAGGTACATATGATGAGTGTAATGTGCCCTCAGCCTTAATTAAAAACTGGTTAAGCTGTAGTAATTAACCTCAAACTTGCACAAAACGAATGCACACAGAAAACAAAGAGCGCGCGTAAAAACTTATCATATTAGTCACTAGATGTCAGAGTGTACTAGTTTAGTGAAACATTTCATGTTTCTAAGTTGTCATCTTTGTTTACGGAGTTATCCGAAACCTACCGAGTGAGGACTTGGAAGACGAACGCTCAAGATAAATTCCGCATACTGTATTGGCCCTCCTTTCTTAGTTATTTACATCCTTAATCTTTTCCTTTGGTACCTCCACTTCATGCAAACATAGTGGATGTGATCCTGTCGTTTCGTCTCCTTTGCTGCAGGTGTATGTAACATCATCGATTATGGGCAATCTCTTGTAATATTCTTTCAGTCTTCCATGACCTGTTAAGACGTCTATTATTAGGCTAGCTCTTGTTTCTAGTAGTTTTACTACTGTGGGAAAATATTGTCCTTTGAGGTGTTTTACCATTCTCTTTCCCAATTTTTGAGTGTCTCTTCTCGTATTTTTTCCTGGTGGCACATTTTGTGATTTTGTGATAGCTTTCTCTGGTATCATTTGTGTTGCTTGTTTGGCAAGTTTTTCTGCGATTTTGTTTCCTTTTTTTTCTATGTGAAATTCTACCCATGCCATTCTTATCAATTCTTCTTTATTTAGTTCTCCTGGTTTGTATCTTACAGCATCTATCAGTTGGTTCTCCAGTTTTGTATTGTGTAATGACCAGGGGCGGCTCGTGCTTACGTGCCACAGCACGCTCTTTTCTGTTTTATAAATCTATTGTAGACATTTCAAATGCTCATATAAGTAGCACTGCATTATTATAAGTACAGGAAATCGAGTACGACCAATAATGAACTCTTGATGCATGGAGAACACCTGCGTGACTAATGGAACGCATCTGTGACGTCAAAGTGCTGAGAGCCAGAAGCTCGGTAATCAGTTACTGCGCATGCGTACGACTTTCCTCTCTTGCCGCCCTTATGTCCTAAGTTCCATAGATTTTCGCACAAATGCGTGCTGCAGCTGGGTCTTGCGTGGTGATCATTTGCTGCAGGGTTGAAGCAGGGCCTCCGACACTCATAGTGATAGCTCTAGAACAGTAAGGGTTTTGAAATCAATTTAATAAACTATCATTGCTTTTATCTTAGTTCTAGAAATTATTTCCATTCTTCGTACGTAAACAAATTCAATACCTCATTTTTATTAAATCGCAGGGCAGATTGTTTGTGATACATCTATCATGTTGGTACGATACTCCATTCCCGCGACCATAACGAGAAGCCCTCATAACAAGTGCATGTGCTACACTAGCTCGCATTGTATCCAAGTATTTCTTTGAGAAACGCTATTTAGTGGCTGATATCAGATTATTTATTGTGTAAAACGTGTTATAAATTCACTTTATTCAGTGTATGAGTAATTTAATATTACGAAAACTTTAACCAATAAATAGATAATGATAAGAAAGGGTTAGTATAAAAATGTTGGGGCAATCAATACCCGATTTAAAAATTGAAGAAAAAGCGAAAGGAGCTAGAAATTTTGTTTATACCATTAAGAAACAGCGGCGTATGGACTTCATCTGTCTTTCTTTCTTTCTTTCTTTCTTTCTTTCTTTCTTTCTTTCTTTCTTTCTTTCTTTCTTTCTTTCTTTCTTTCTTTCTTTCTTTCTTTCTTTCTTTCTTTCTTTCTTTCTTTCTTTCTTTCTTTCTTTCTTTCTTTCTTTCTTTCTTTCTTTCTTTCTTTCTTTCTTTCTTTCTTTCTTTCTTTCTTTCTTTCTTTCTTTCTTTCTTTCTTTCTTTCTTTCTTTCTTTCTTTCTTTCTTTCTTTCTTTCTTTCTTTCTTTCTTTCTTTCTTTCTTTCTTTCTTTCTTTCCTTCTTTCCTTCTTTCCTTTCTTTCCTTTCTTTCCTTTCTTTCCTTTCCTTTCCTTTCCTTTCCTTTCCTTTCCTTTCCTTTCCTTTCCTTTCCTTTCCTTTCCTTTCCTTTCTTTTCCTTTCTTTTCCTTTCTTTTCCTTTCTTTTCCTTTCTTTTCCTTTCTTTTCCTTTCTTTTCCTTTCTTTTCCTTTCTTTTCCTTTCTTTTCCTTTCTTTTCCTTTCTTTTCCTTTCTTTTCCTTTCTTTTCCTTTCTTTTCCTTTCTTTTCCTTTCTTTTCCTTTCTTTTCCTTTCTTTTCCTTTCTTTTCCTTTCTTTTCCTTTCTTTTCCTTTCTTTTCCTTTCTTTTCCTTTCTTTTCCTTTCTTTTCCTTTCTTTTCCTTTCTTTTCCTTTCTTTTCCTTTCTTTTCCTTTCTTTTCCTTTCTTTTCCTTTCTTTTCCTTTCTTTTCCTTTCTTTTCCTTTCTTTTCCTTTCTTTTCCTTTCTTTTCCTTTCTTTTCCTTTCTTTTCCTTTCTTTTCCTTTCTTTTCCTTTCTTTTCCTTTCTTTTCCTTTCTTTTCCTTTCTTTTCCTTTCTTTTCCTTTCTTTTCCTTTCTTTTCCTTTCTTTTCCTTTCTTTTCCTTTCTTTTCCTTTCTTTTCCTTTCTTTTCCTTTCTTTTCCTTTCTTTTCCTTTCTTTCTTTTTCAGTTGTAATTTACGTCCTCCAAAATTTAGTTATATCGGACGATGAATGGAATGGGTGAAATGATGCTCAAAAGAGTCCGGGGTCCATGGAGCTTAGAGCTACCCGACATTCGTCTTACAAGATAAGGGAAAACCCCGGAAAAACCTTATCCAGGTAACTCACCCTGACCGAGATTCAAACTCGGGGCCTCTTGAACGTGAAGCAGACACACTACCATCTAAGCTACCGAGGCGGGCCTTCATTTTTCAGATTGAATTGCATGGACTTTTTCCCGCAGCTCGCTGTTATTTTTCGGCACAAGCCGCCACTGGTAATGGCAGCCTTGTAATGTTGCTATCTGTATATATTATTGTTGTTTTTAAAGTTAGTGCTATTCCCATATAATCTATTGCTTCAAGTGTCTTTAAGATTACAAGTTCTTTCAGCAGTTTTTGTTTAATTTGTTCTGGAATCGGTTAATTAACTCTTTTGTTTTTGTAGATTACCACTACAGAACCTAATTCTTTACCTGTTTTGCTTCCGTCAATGTAAATTTCAATGTTATAGTTTGTATTTACGTTTGTTTTATTGCGGAATATCTGACGGATGTGGCCATTTGTTGTAAGACACTGCAGTGTCTAGCTCGCAGTCTTGTTTTCTGTATTTTTCGTGTATACTCCTGGGCGATCTCTTGTATTTTCCGTGTAATAGACGAGAGTGCTTCTATGGATGTTGTTCGAAAAGTTTTAGCATATTTTGATATGCGCTAGCCATTGTGCTCTAATTATATTTCCTATTCAGTACATTTGTCCAAGCTGGTGCTGCATACGATGGAAAGGTAATATTGCAAACTCCTATATAGTCCTTAAGGCTTCGTGTGTGGATGTGTGTACGTGTGAGTTACAGTGGGAGAGGGATTAAATGGGTAATAACTACAATGAATCCTTACATGGAACATTCTTTCTTTCAATTTAAAAAAAATGCTGAAGGTGTTGATTAAATTAACACATATATAAGGTATTTACTTGGCATTCAGGATTAAGATTACCACGGAGGGTATTCGGTACCTCAACCCCAAGTGAAGGATCCGCTGGAGGAAGGATGATGCTAGAGGAGACAGTGGGTGCAGAACCACGGGGTAAGAAGTCAGGCTCCCTGCTATTTATCTATTGGAAACTTAACCTGCACGCCAACCTCTCAACCTCTAGGTCGGCGCGGACTCCTGAAACCGTCCTACTGAAGCAGCAAGTGTTCACTTGAACATATCATCCTGCATTACAGCGCCGACACTTCCTTCCTGAAAGAGATTACTAGATAAGAGATCAATACAGATAAAAATGGTGGGACAGGGAATTTGGGAGATGTAATTATCCTTCTTCCTTTGGTATAGGATACAATCCTATTCATTTATGGTCCTATAACCCTTTTGTTGGATGACAGCCACAACAAGGGTTAGAGAAAGAAAATCAACGGATAGGTGATCAGCACGGTCACCCGACTGACAGTGAGGGAAGTAGACGAACGGAATAACGGCGAAGTTGATGAAGAAATGAAATGTGTGATGACACTGATGATATATGAGATGAAGATGGAGCACCGGTGGAATGAGATGGCGGGGGAAACCGAGATTCCGGAGAAAACCCGCCCCAGCTCCGTGTTGTCCACCAGCAATCTCACTCTGCGGTCGCCTGGGATCGAACCCGGGCTGTCTTGGTGAGAGCCAAGCGGTCTAACCTTGAGCCACGGCGCGGCAAAGTTGATGAAAGGCGCATTTGGTGTAATGAGGGAGGACCCGCTCCAGCGCCATGTTGTTCACTACAAAACCCACTTTGTGATCAATGGGGATCGAACCTGGCCCTCCATCTTGACAATCATGTTTCATGAAAGTGGAACATTTCGGAAAAAGAAACCCTGATCCAGATAACTCACCCTGGCCAAGATTCGTATTTGGGACCTCTTAAACGTGAGGTAGACACACCATCACCACGCTAAACAGACGGACAAGATGGTGAATGAGACATGCCTTCAGCATATATTAAACGAAAACCTAAGATAACTCAAAGAAAAATGAAATGTGTAGTGTTTAACGCCCGCTTTTACTACATACGGCACCGCAGGCGATGACACTGATGATACATGAGATGCTGATGGAGCACCGGTGGAATGAGATGGCGGGGGAAACCGAGATTCCGGAGAAAACCCGCCCCAGCTCCGTGTTGTCCATCACATATCTCACTTTGAGGTCACCTGGGATGGAACCGGGGCCGGCACAATATAAACACATTCACAAAACAATTCCTTAGGCACAGTTTAGTTGAAAGAATCTCCTTGACAGCTAAATTATATTACTAAACTTTCTTTAACCTCCCTATCGCGACCTTTATTGTATCCTATAACAAAGTATAAAAAATAATAATTGAAATTATTTGGGGATTAATAAATAGTTTTGGCATAGCTTGAGGAACAATACCTCCTAATTTTGGCAATAATTTCCAATTTTCCAACATAGCTTGAGAAGTGTTATGAACTATGCAGCGCCAAATATATAATACATACTGTGAACGTTCTGCGACCAAAGCAAAGAGACGCTAGACAAAAGTAGATTTTCCTTGTTTCGTCCCCGGGCAAGTTGAAGGCTAACCCCATTCCCGGGTCGTTGTCTTGCTTCGGAAACTAGAGCACAATAACCAGTGGACAGAAACAGTCAATATGGAAACCATTTCAAAATCATATTTTAATTTCCGTTGAGACTGCATTTTATTATACAAAATAAGATTAAGTTGTGCAATTGACGTCAAATTTGCACATGGTGTACCCGAAAATTTCAAATACTGCTTTAATTCAGCTGGTGGTCCAAAGGGCTCTGGGTCTCGCCCAGAGATCGCGGCATTACTTGTATGATATTTTCCCCTTACGTTGGTACACGCATTGGTAGACCCTATGTAAAATGAGAAGTCATTTTAGGACAATAGTTGACTGTAGGCAGGTCTTTGAAGCAGTGGAAGTGTCTGTTGCTTTGAAAATGGGGAAATTCGAGTATCCTGCTGTGATAAATTCTACGTAAAAGAAGCTTTAACAACGACAGAAGTTAATTTGCGGATTGTAAATGTATATGGTGACTCTTCACCTTCAGTTTCCACTGTGAAGAAATGGGCGGCCGATTTTATACCTGACCGTGAAAGCATCAAAGACGATCATTTTTCTTATGTAATTTTTTTATTGATCGATCAGCAGTACAATGCTTTACAGGTCAGAGTGAAAAGAAAGTAATAGTGTAATAAGAACATTAACACTCAGGGGTAGACTAACAGGCCGCCCCCTAATTACATGAAGTTAGAACTCCAATAAAACTCTCTGAGAAATTATGTCAATATTGAAGATGCAAGGCAGACATCAAGCACTAGAATCACTCGAGTCAGATGTATCACTTAGAAGCAGGTCCTGTGGTAGTCTCCTCTTCAAGCGTGAAGGCTGGCGCGTGCGGACGCCGATGTTATAATGCACAGCTCCTGGAAATTCTTGCAGCGTGGAAAAGAAACGACGAGCGATCCTGCGAATGTAGTCGTGAAGAGCTAACAGTCCTAGTTCGTGATAAAGACGATCGACGCGAAGGACGTCCAAAAACTGTAACCAGAAAGGAAATCATTAAAAAAAAAGTGGATGATATCATTTTTGAAGATCGTCGTATAAAGGTGCGTGAAATTGCTAATGTTCTTGTATTTTCAAAGGAACGTATGGTTCACCTCTTGCACAGAAATTAAATATAAAAAAAAAACTTTGCGCAAGGTGGGTGCTGCGTGTCCTTACTGTGGATAATTAACGCATTGTCACGTAACATTCTGAATAGTACTTGGCAAACTTTCTAAAGAATAGAAGTGATCTTTTGGGCCGATATGTCACAATGGATGAAACATGTATTCACTACTACATACCTAATCCAAGCAGCAGTTGAGGCTGTAGACAGAAGCTGGTGCTTCAGCTGCAAATAAGGCGAAGACGGTGCCATAGGCGGGAAGGATCATGGTGTTAGTGGTTAGGGATGCCAAAGGAGTTTTGTGGTTTAACTATCTCGAAAAAGGTAAAACCATTACTGTAGAATAGTCTTAACTTCTAACGAAACTGAATACAAGAATTTCTGAAAACAGACCCGGATTGAAAAAGAAAATAATTGTTATCCAACAGGGCAAAAGTGTTTTGGCAATGAGGGAATTACGAGATTTTTGTTTGTTTGTAATTTATATCCTCCAACGTTAAGTCTTATCGGACGGTGAATGAAATGGGTGAAGGGGTGAATGATTCCAGTGTCCATGGAGCTTAGAGTTACCCGACATTCGTTTTGAAGGATAAGTGAAAACTCCGGAGAAGCCTTATCCAGGTAACTCACCCTGACCGAGATTGGAACTCGGGACCTCTTGAACTTGAGGCAGACATGCTACAATCTACGGTGGCCACGCCGTGGCTCAGTGCTTAGACCGCTTGGCTCTCACCAAGGCGGCCCGGTTTCGATCCCAGGCGACCGCAAAGTGAGATTTGTGGTGGACAACACGGTGCTGGTGCGGGTTTTCTCCGGGATCTCTGGTTTCCCCCGCCAACTCATTGCACCGGTGCTCCAACTTCATCTCATGCATCATCAGTGACATCGCCTGCGGTGCCGTATGTAGTAAAATCGGGCGTTAAACGCTACACATTTCATTTCATTTCTACCATCTACGCTACCGAAGTGGGCAAGGGAGCTAAGAGGTCTGCATTATAAAGTGCTGGAACATCCAACCTATTCCCCAGATTTGGCTCCGTTGGTGTTTCATCTGTTTCCAAAACTGAAGAAATTCATCACTGGTATAGGCTTTTCGTCCATTAAGGAAGGAATCGTAGCTGTTAATAGGTACTTTGCAGAACTTCAAAGGAACACTACACAGAAGGGATAATGGCATTGGAACAGAGCTGGACAAAATCTATTGATAATAGCGGAGATTATGTGGAAAAATAAGACTGCTTTGAAAGCATGAATTGTGGTCTTTCACTATCAGGCCGAGAACTTTTAAGACCACCCTCGTACCTAAATACTATTGGCTCTCTCATTAAAGATCGCACCAACTTCGTTTACATACTTATAAATAGAGCAAACCTGATCTTGAAAATGAAGCGGGACCTACCTTGCAGATTCGTCCTTCCGCCGCTAAGCAGATGTGGCTGTCGGCCTGGAGAGCCAACAGGATCGTCACGAGAATGGGCACCACCACTTTAGTTCGCCTGCATCTAGCCGACCACTTAGAGCACGATGCTGCCTTGAGGATGGGGCTGCCCTTGTTAGGGCGCTGCCTCAGAATCGAGGCAAGCAAATTAGAGCGTCACCTCCCGTGTCGACGATGCTGCGACTACGGCCACAGCGCCTCCACGTGCACAGCTCCTCCGAGATGTCACTACCGTGTGTCACGGTGCCTCACCACCGAGTGCAGAAGCCACGATCTACGGCACCGACGCAGATACTGTGCAACCTGCAATGGCGTAGGCCATTTCACAGGTCAGCCACAGTGCCCACACTACCCCAGACCAAGGCACCCAACACAAGATTACACGGCGGCAACCAGGGAAGAAGCAAGAAGCACTTCGCTCACCTCCGACATCAGCAGCAGCACCTACTACCCTTCCTCAAGATGGCTTGAGGGAAGCCCTTCAGGTACTTCGGAGGGAGGTGGAGAACATCGGAGCCCGGCTCACCACTCTGGAAAACTCCATCACAGCTACACAGTCCTCCAGAGAAGAAATCCAGGACCTCCACTCAGAGGTTCTTAATCTCAACCAGCGACTGGGCAAACTGGAGGAATCCGCCACCGCCGCTGCCCAACAACAGGAGACCAACCACGCCACCCTCATCGACGCACTGACCACTACACACGGATTACTGACTGACCGACTCACTCCACTGGACCAACACTCGGCGCACTCAACAAACTACGCGATACGACGAAGGCCATCAGCTCCCAGCTCCAACAAACTGAACTACTAGCCACTGAGCAAAAAGAGATTCTCGCCTCAATACAGCGAAAGATCCACCGAATGGAGTCACACATCACGGACACACTACCCTCCCAACTGACGGAATCTCCTAACATCACCGATAGACTAGACCGGCTCCTCTTTAAAATGGCAGAAATGGACAGCAGCCTCCACGCAAGACTTCACGATCTCAAGACTGCAGAGCAAATAATCGCCGACCACGACGCACAGAACACCCAGAGGATGAAGGCTTATTCCCCCAACCTCTGGAGACCACGATCACATCCGCACACCTGATGGCCTCAACAACTACCCTCCCGGCAGTAAGCACCGGAAATTATGCCCTCCCATGAAATTACCTTATTAAAACTCAATAAAGACTACTACTTCCCCCTTAACTACCTTCCTCCACTATCACCTTTACTCTCCACGCGCCTCGTTCAGGTCCTTTTGGCCATGTTCGACGCCTGGCAACAATTCCTTACCCGCTCGCCGTTATGGACGGCCAGCACTTCATCTTCACCTGCACTAACGGGAGTGCTTTTAGCGGGATCCCGACAAACTACTCCAAAGCCTTCCCTACTCTCACCTTTCATCTATAGTAGTTAGAAAAAAAAATTGAAAATGAAACAACAGAGCAAGTTTGCACTTAAAAATAAGGCAGAGAATATGTTAAAAAGTTGCACTTTCAAGATTTTCTGTATCATTTACTTGTACATACCAGTAACGAAATGGCATGGATTAAGCGACGTAAATTATTTTAAGAGCTAGTAGCTCTGTGACGATGTTCTAGAAATGATCTTCTCTTGAATGACCATTACAAATTGCAGTAATGGTCATTGTACGCGGAGATTTTAATTTGCGTAAGAATCGCACAATTTCAAATGTTTTAATTGCCATCTTAAGAATGGGGGAAAAGCCAAATGACTGCTGCAGGGGTTTAAAATTTTACATAACTAGAGAATTTTCCTGGAGGTTATCTTGTAGTCTGCTGTGATTTAGCAGTGACGTAATCGGGGTTGTATATTAGCAACAGCAAGTTACTTCATTGTGATTTACATGTGTATTTTATAAAATACATAAAGCTATGCCATACATTTATGTGTTTAAAAGATGCTATCCACCAAAGCAGAGTAAGTTTCTGAAAGGAATATGCTGCCTTACACAATGGGACAAAGACAGTGAATGTGTGTGACAGACAACGCATGCTACACAAGGAGTAGAACCGTTAAAAACCGTTTAAACCAAGAAGATTTATGCACATAAGTAGAAGACGTCAGAATGCTTTTGGATGTTCTGTAACTGAACGAACGTAGGGTGGCATAAGCTACCGAGGGAGTATGTAGGAACCTTTTCCAACCCCGTCTACTTCTCAGGGCCCGGATATTTTCTTTGCTGTGGTATACTAGTAATTACAGAACATTTAAACTCAGAGTAGCGAGGAAAACATCTACACTGAGACCCGTGAGAGGCGGAGTCCCCGAAGGCTCTGTACTATCCCCCACACTCTTTCGTGTGTTAACGGCAGATTTTCCAACTCAACAACAGGTCGCAATGGCACATTACGCTGACGACGTGTTGTTGTTCTGCGAAAACAGACATATACTCAGAGCCTTCAACCCAATCCAGAGACACCTCCGTCTCACACAAGAGCGGTGTAGTCGTTGGAGGATGTCCGTAAATCCGGACAAAAGCCACGCCATTCTTTTTACAAAGCGTCACACCCCCGCTGAATGCTCCACCTTCCACTTTAGAGGCCGAAGGATAGAGTGGACTAATTTATTCAAATACATGGGCGTTCAACTTGATAGAGGCCTAACTTTCCGCGGACACATCAGGGAACTATCGGCACGGGTACAGGGGGCTATTGCCTCTCTGTAACCAATGCTGGGTTCGGGCTCGATACCGGTCTGCGTAAAGCTACACCTCTTTCGAGCGCTGATAATCCCACTCATGTTGTACGCCTGTGAAATCTGGGTCAAGGCTGCCGATAGCTGGATAGCATACCTTCAGCGTGCACAGAACAGAGGACTCCGGTCCATCTATTCTGTGGGCCGTTTTTTCCCCGTGAGGTTGCTTCACGAAGCTTCTCTTCTCCCACACGTGGAGGACGAAATTAGGCGCCGGTCGACAAAACTTTACGCTCAAATTCCAGCTCACAGAAGCGCCCTGGTTCGGTCTCTAGGAGATTACGACGCTACGAGACGCCGCTTCAGGCTTAACCGGGTACCCCGTATGGCATGCGGGCACCCGAGGTAACCAAGGAGTTAATCCATACAGCAGCATAGGCTAAATTTCATAATCTCCAAATGAGCTGTTTGGCTACAACATTTACCCCACCTTAGCAAAAATAAGACACCAGGGTGTAAACAAAAAAGCGGTTTGGCATCCTGTACAAAATTAAAGAGGAGCAAAAAGCTACCTCAATAAATTTTCTCAACAAAAAATGCCACATCATCCTGTAACCATCTAAATTAACAACCTGCGGTCAGACCCAAAACCTGGGTGTGTACGCAGCAAAAACCTTCTGGCTGTTAACAGCCTGTCAGTATTCGACTTGGACTAGTAATTTATGTATATTTAATTTACACGTTGTTTGTAATCTTATGTTTCTGGCAAATTTGGTACATTTTGGTAATTTTCTGATGGAAGTTTGACTCCTTGTGATAGACTTTAATTTATGGAATAGTTTTAATCCTTTCGCCTTCGAATATTTACTTTCTTCTTTTCTTTGCATGTTGCTTCCTCAAAGCTATACACTAAACACATTTGTGTTACACTTTGATAAACGCTTCTTTAAAAGAAATATAGATATATTTTAAAGTGTAAAGTAGAAATAAAGTTGCAAAGCCCACGGTAGAAGAATAATTTGTGGCAGTAGAAAACATACGGAACATTTCGAGTTCTTTGTGCTGCAGCACCTTCGATGGAGTTTTTAATGAGCAGCACAAATTCCCTAATGATCTGTGTGACATAGTAGTTTGCAGAAATGTTCTTTTTAGCCCTCCGTTAGTTGCGTGGGGCCTGGGAGTTCCCTAGCTTTATATAAATGCTGTAGTTTCTGAACGAACGCACCTACGTAATTGCCTGACTAGGATATCTAAGATTAGACCTTACTCGAATGTTTGGTGCGGCGACAAGTTTTCTCCTTATTATTGTAGCTACAAGAACGATGAATCAGCAGCTAGGTGTCGCATGGGTCTAGCGGGCCCCTTGAGCCTACTCCCGTTACCTGTTGATGACACGGTTCTCTTCGTTAGTAAATCGTGGAATGTTGCATTGACAATGGAGCTATTAGTTCTTCGTCATGAATATCAGTAAAAGAATCTCAAGATAAAGTAGAAACAAGATCATTACATTCAGAAACAGTGTTTTGATCTCACGTCTGTATGATTCATTGGCCAACTCTCAGAAAGTATCGAGAAAAGTCCTGAAATAATCAAGCATTACAATGGTATTAAATCTGGAGTTGATGTAATAGATAAATTGTGTACTACGTACAATGTAGCCAGAACAAAATGAAAGTGACCAATGGTAATCTATGACCATATGTTAAATATTGCAAGCACTAATGCTAGGGTCATCTTTAAAGAAATCAAAACAAATGTTCCACAAGACAGGAATATGGAAAGTGTTGTCCCTGTTGTGTCCTTGAAAGTGTTAGCTTTACTGTCTCAACAGCTACAAAGAAGATCAATTGCATCAAAACTACCCAGTGATCTGAAAGGGCGCCTACAGATACGAGGTATGTCTCTTAAGTCAGTACCGTTTTGGAATTTAAAAAAGACGTGCATAGATATCGCAATAATTTTATTTTTACACGAAAGCCTGTACCTTAATCTACTTTTCTACATAATTTCCGTGAACACTGATGCACTTGTCATAACATGGCACCAGTTTTTGAATACCCTCCACATAAAATTCTGCCGCCTGGCGTTTTAACCACTGTATCACAACTGTTTTTGACTTCCTTATCGTCTTGAAGACGCTGACCGCCCAGATGTTTCTTCAAGTGCAGGAACAAATGGTAGTCGCTGGGCGCCAGATCAGGGCTGTATGGAGGATGATATAGAGTTTCCCATTGAAAATATTTGATGAGATCTTTGGTCCGATTAGCCACATGTGGACGGGCATTGTCATGCAGCAAAAGGATACCCTTACTCAACTTACCACGTCTTTTGTTCTAGATTTCAGGGATCAGATTGTTCAATGTCTCACAATAAGACGCTGCATTGATTGTCTCATTTCGAGGCAGAAACTCCACTAGCAATACTCCTTTTCTGTCCCCAAAAAACTGTGCACATGATATTCCGGGCAGAAATTGTTTGCTTAAACTTCACTTTTGTGGATGAAGATGAATGTCGCTATTCCATGGATTGTCGTTTCGATTCTGGTGTGACGTAGGCCACCCATGTTTTGTCACCCGTAACAATTTGGTCTAAGAAATCTTCACCTTCAATGTGGTACCGCTCAAGGAAAGTCAATGCACTACCTAAACCTTGGGTTTTGTGCCAATCCGTCAACATTTTCGGAACCCAACGTGAACACAATTTCCGGTGATTCAAGTTCTCGGTCCCAATACAATACAAAACACTACGAGTATATTGAGGAAAATAGTCGCACAATGATGAAATTTTAAAGCGTCTGTTTTCTCTCACCTTTTTGTCCACTTTCTGCCCCAAAACTTCAGTAACGACCGAAGGACGCCCACTCCATTCTTCATCATACACGGCCATCTTTAAATGCTCTCACCCATTCCCTTACCATTCCACCACTCATAATGTTTTGTACGTAAACTTCACAGATCTCACGATGAATATCGATCGGTTATACGCCTTTAACACTAAGAAATCGTATAACAGCACGTACTTCACAATCGGCGGGACTCGCGATTGTCGGAGGCATCTTAAACACTCAGTAACCAACGTAAACATTGAAGAATCAGACTGTAATGGCGTCAGTGCGTAGACAAGAGATGTAGGTAACCAGGGCGCATGCGCGGAACGCCGACCGTAGCGCTGCGGCGGCGGAATCGCAAAACGGTACTGACTTAAAAAAACATGCCTCGTATATGAACCTTAACAACACAGATGGCTTGCCGAATATACCAGAATAATTGAAAAGGCAACGATGTGAACCCTGCAGCCAAACTAAATATACATGTGGGAAACGAGCGCTCCTTTTCTGTTTGAGAAAAGAACGCCAAAATTATCTGCGATAACTGTTTAGTCAGTGGCAACGGAGAAGAAATAGTTGATGGCTTTGAGTAACTCAGTTTTTCTAATGACAACATGTATTTTCAAATATATTATTTTAATTCAATATATTGTAATGCAAATTATAATCTACACTATATTCAAGTACATTTTAACTGATGAACGAGGGCTGTTCAATAAAGAATGATCACAACTTTTTTGACAACGTACCTTTACTCTTATTCGTAATTTTGATGGTCCATCTCAAAATAGTCTCCCCTGAATGCGATGCACTTGTCCCAGCGTTTCTGCCAGTCTTCAATGACATGCTGGAAACCATTTTTGAGATATCCTTCAATATCGCCTCCGCAGCCTTCACCACTACTTCTACTGATGGATAATGTCTCCCACGAAGGCGTTTCTTAAAGTTAGGGAATAGAAAATAGTCACATGGAGCTAAATCTGGACTACAGGGAGAGTGAGGCATGCACTTCACGTTGATTTTTGCAAGATATTCAGCAACAACATTGGCAATATGCGGCCGCGCAATATCGTGGTGCAGCATCCAGCCTGCTTTACGGAAATGTGGTCTTTTGTGAGTGAAATGGACCTGCAATGTTTTCAGGATATCTCTGTAGCATTGTCCAGTTACAGATGTGTGTACAGGTACAACATGCTGATAAACCATTCCATGAATATCAAAGAATGAAATGCCCATAACTTTCCCAGCAGAAACAATCACTTTTGCTTTTTGGGGGGTTGATGATGAAGGAGATTAACACACTGAGCTTTGAGGTTTGCTCTCAGGATCAAAATGAAGTAGCCAAGTTTCATCAGCATGTTTAAGTTTGAAAGAAGCTCCAGATCTTCCTCCAACATCAACTTTAACTGCATGTTACATCCATTGCAGCGGTAGGCGATACCGAATATGTCTGAACTTACCTGGTTGTCACAGGCGGGAACCAGGAATACCAACAATGAAGCTACTACGGCATGTTTGTTTCACATTAAAATAACAGAATATAGTAAGTTTGAATTTTAGTGTGAAAAATTACGACCGTAAAAAGTTATCATTCTTTATTGAATGGCCCTTGAATTTAGTATGATTATACTAATAAAAGTAATACATATTTAACCTAAAAAAAGCCAAAAACTGGGGAGTTAAACAAAAATGGAAGAAAAGAAAAAAATACAGACATAAATATAGTGTGGGGCTTTAAGGCCCCACGCAACCAACAGTGTTCTGCCAAGGCACGCACCTAACAGAGGATTAATAAACGAAAAGTATGTTAAGAATTTAATTGAGAAATGTGCAAACTGAGAGATACTTATGTTGCAAATGAAGTTACATACGCTGATTTATCTTCCCTGTAGTGTATTTTACATATTTTTGATGTGATAATATTTTACCCTATGCTCTGCTGTAGAAATATTAGGGCTGGAAACAGAGTGAATTGGAGTACTTCATGCTGACCATGGCATGTTGCCATGGAGTTCAATGGTTAGGATATACCGGATACAGACCGCGAGATATGTGGTTCAATTCCAGGCTGTAATATTCAATATGTTTTGCTTTCCAAACGATGCCCTAATTAGTATGAAACAACTAATTTCCAAATGTTAATGCTTTTATTGGTATATAAATTTACCAGAACACAATTTTGATGAAGTAAAATTAAGTTTATAATCATTTTCCATTACAGAAGTATGTCTTGTCACAGCCTCGTGAAACAGCATGATTCTAGTTTGAACCTATAATAATAACAGAAATTACCAAAAAGAAAATGTTTGCTGTGCATTAACCAGTATTAAGATCAGAATACTCAAAATATTTTGTGGTTATCTAGATTTAAGATCGAAATACAACAGTCCTAAAAAACAAAAGCTATTACATAATAAAGATTGAATTTGTTTCTACAGTAAATTAAATTCGCATGTTTCCTTCCTGACATTATTTCCGTTGTCAGAGCCAGAAGCCGAAATGAAACGTGTGCAGGATTTAGGAAACTGTCAAATGTAATGGCTGCAAATGTTGGCAGAATTTCTGTCGATATCTGCAAAGAATTGCCATGCCCTTCCGGTTTTCCCAAGAAAGCGGATGTCTCCATAGAACGGGGTATTCTCTCTTTATACGGAACGAGTCAAAAATCGCTAAGCCTCATTTCCTGAGAGTGTGACAGCCAGAAAGCTATGGAAAGGTTTACTTTGGAAAGCGTTTTTGTCTCCTCAGCAAATAACTGAGAATCGCAGGATCCGTGCCGCTTTTGTCTGTTGCTGCTCCTTCGAGACTTTTGTAGTGTTGGTCTTCTGCTCTGATTTTATGCGTCATTTATAGCTTCTGTGGTTTCTCACTACAAATTTAAAAAAATTAACTTGGCTCTTGGTTTAAATTGAAAAGTGATAAATGATAAGAATTTTAAGTATTGAAGAATATTTATGAATGTTTCGCCACATATCTGAAGTTTATAATAAACTATTATTTATCAATAGAAGGACCTCGCCCGTCATTTTGACAGATGCGCTGCTTTAGAAGACTTATTTCTTGCTTAATTGTTTTCTACACTTCCCATATTCAACGACTTTTAATAAATGCTTATGAAAAACACGTCCACAAAGAATTAAGCATTTTGGACCCTTATAAAGTCTGCTACAAACAACTCTTACTAGAAGGACCGCCATCTGTCATCGGGTACAGTTGTGTGAACAATAGCCTTGGGATCTATCAATACCTGTTGTTCTCCTTCCTGATTGGTTTATGGCACTCTGTAGACCCTTTGTCGATTAGTAAGAAAGCTTTATTACCCAAGTGCCGCAAATCGTGCTACTACTTATGTATTTATAAGCTGTTGGAGCAAAAAACTTTCCGTTGAAGTTGTTATGGTCGAATAGCTTTGGACCACCATTTTACAGGAACACTTTGAACAGAAACAAATTCGCTGAAGGGCTGGCCCCGTAGCTCAGTCGGTAGAGCACCTGCCTGCCGTGCTAGCGGTCCCGGGTTCGATTCCTGGCGGTGGTGCTGGGGATTTTTCTCCGACCAAGATAATTCCCCATCTTCCCCAGAGTCTGGAAGTATGAATGAGAGTGTGAATGTGTGCGTGATCTAATCATTAAAAACCTAACGAGTACGAGTTAACACCTTCGATATGTTCCAAAGGAGAGCGGCCGCCGATATGACCATTGTAGTTAAAGGCGGGGTATACATGTAACAAGTAAAAAACTTTTGTGGTCTATGCGATATGACGAAAAGGGTACGCGTTCTCAAAGACTTCAGTACAGGTCGGATTGCAGCTGCTACTCCTGTCTGGAATCCTTTTATTGTCAATTCCTTGCAGTGTTAGATTCCAAGTAAAAACATCACTTTGGATGGGCAATTGTTTCCGTGTAAGGTTAGATGCTCTTTCAATATATGAGGAGTAAACCGGACAAATTTGGAATAAAGTTTTGGCTTGTAGTTGATGCAAATTCAAAGTATCTGGTGAATGGTTCTTCTTACCTGGGAAAAGACGATGAGCGCCCCACAGGTGTTCCTCCTGTAGAGCATGTTGTAATGCGTCTTATACAGTCCTTTGTTTTTTTCTGGAAGAAATATTACATGTGAAAATTTTTCCACAACTAAATGCCTTGCAGAAAGTTTGAGACGTAAAAGTACAAACATTGTGGTCACAGCAAAGAAATGTAGAAGGTAAATCCCTTAATCAGCAAAATGTGCTAGAGCAACTTTGCACATAGCTGTACTTTATAAGGGAGGTGACATAAATCAGACATGCTATCGAGGAGAAAGGACCAAAATGTGCTTATTTTGAGTTCAATGCATGGCAGAGTTACTATAAATAAACCATATCCAAAAATAGTGACGTACTACAGCAACACCAAGTACGGCGTTGACGTCGTCGATCAAATGGCTCAACTGTACACAGTGAAATATGGATGCAGAGGGTAGCCTAAGCATGTTTATTTCAATATGTTGACCTTGGCAGCTATTAATACATGGGTACTCTATAAGGAAGTAATAGGTGAAAAAGTAAGCTGATGTCAGTTCATATACAACTTAGCAGAAGAGTTGCCTTCAGCATATAAATCCACAAGGGTACAAAATGCACTTCCTCAGAAGAACAACGAGCTGCGCCGTGGCTCAGTGGTTAGACCGCTTGGATCTCAACAAGGTGGCCCGTGTTAGATCCCAGGCGACCGCAAAGTGAGACTCGTGGTGGACAACACGGCGTTGGGGCGGGTTTTCTCCGGGATCTCCGGTTTTCCCCGCCATCTCAGTCCACCGGTGCTCCATCTTCATCTAATGTATTATCAGTGTCATCGCCTGCGGTGCCGTAAGTAGTAAAAGCACTACACATTTCAGCAGAGCAACATTTGGAAGACTTGCCAAATTGGCGCATGCATAGGGAAGAATAGGAGCAAGAATTTATGTAAAAAGTGCAGCAAGTATGTTTGTGGACCATGTTCAGGCAACGTAGAATACACGTGTGTTAGGTGTTATGATGCTGCAGGTGGCTTTGAATGAGCCAAATCAGCTTTATAAGTGCTTTTTCTAGTATATACTGTGGTGTGGTATTTGTTTATGTTGAAACAAATTTGTTTGCTAAGGGAAGTGGTCCATTTTACATTTGATTATCGCATACATTTGAATTAATTGCTTATAATGTTTATTTCACCATGTAATTCTTCAGACAAAAGTAAAATTATATACTGGTAAACTGTATAAATAATATTAAATGAACTGGTATGCATTCAAATTTGTGTACTATCTTAAAACGGGCAAATAAAACTGCACCCGTCAAAATGAGGGGTTGGTCCTTCTAGGTTGACCATACTCGCCGATCCTTCTTGTGTTAATATATAATGCGCATCTCGATATAAGAATTAGCTTAGACTATATTACGGCACTGGGAAGAGTCTTGCTCTATCCTACCTACGCTACAAGTAAGACATCCCCGGGAGAAAGGAGGAGGCGTGAGGATACAGAGGGCAGTCTTGATCAGAGGTGCCCAGGGCTAACCGTGAAAGGGGAAGGTGGTTTTACCTCCACCCACAGTTCGAGTAGCTATGACGTAATGCTTTTACTCATAGCAGTCACAGACCTCACTGACGTTGCTCTTAACAGTGGAGGCTACTTCAGTTACTGCTACTATTGGTGGAAATAATATTAACAACGCCTCCTGAACTATTTTGGCAAAGTTTAATTTTAGCCAGCTCATCAATGTTTGCCTGCAAGGATAAACAACAAAGTCTTAAAAGAGGACCAAATGGTCGTGTGATATTTTACTACAATACTGACACGTTATGTGATTCATTTTCGAGAACGTGTGTGCTCACAAATATACGTAGAACCAAATATTGACATTAACTCTGCAGCAAACGTTTGCAACCTGGGAAATGTTTCATTGGGAAGAGATTTAAATAAGTTGAAACACTCTTCCCTAAGAATATTTCAAGGTGGTTGAATTGTCAAAGCATCTAATTCCATTTTCAGTACGCGAGGAACGTCTTTACAGACAAAATTCAATGTACTGTTAAAAAAGCCCAATTTCATCCTCTGTTTTCAGGTCTCGAAACCTGTACTCGAAAGTGTTATACAGTCCCATCAGAATTGTTAAGTATTTTGCTAGAAGATTGAAATTTTATTAAAAATTAACTCCAAGGAATGAAAATATGTCACCAATTTCCATTTGATCTTTCCATAGCTTTAATTGCGCCCTAAATTTGTTCACTGCGTCACCTAACGTAACGGATCTGCTTTTATCTTTCTCTGTAAGCCCATGTTTAGGATATCAAGATGGTTAAATAGATCGGTCGCAAAAGCAAGATCTCACAGTCATTTTTCTTCAGTTAGTTCCAGAACTTGATGGTCCTACAATATTAATAGTACCCACCTCCCCCCCCCCCAATCTACCTTGTGTAACTATGGCTCTTCAGCAATGAGCTGTGTTGCTCATCTTCAGCTCATTACATTATCGGCCGTTCTGCCTAGTTGCGAGTCTTCTACGAGTACTGCCGCTGAGAGCTAGGTGGCGCTAGTGCCGCTTGTAGAGGGAGCAAGAAGTTCGACAATTGAATAAGGCAGCACCGGGAGGACCTGGCTCCGACGTTTCATCTGAGAGGATCGTGTACAAGAAGAGGACTTCCGACAGGGATATCGGAGGCACAAAATTACAACCTTCTCTTCGACCCATCGTAGGTAGTAACATTGGGACAACACTGTTTGGCTTCGCTTCACCATGTAATTTTTAGACACGTCTTCTAAATGTTTATTTCAAATTTTCCCTATGTTCTCTCGGGTCATTTAAGGCAATTTTTGAAGAGTTGGGGCACTTAGAACATAAAAAGAAACCGTAGTGGCTTTCACTGTATTTAAAGAAATAACCATTTGTAACTGGAGAGAAAGGCTTTCAATTGGCATGTACTAATCGTAATTGTTAACAGTTTCTAAGGCAAAGAAAAAAGATACATTGTTATATTTAGAACCTTGGCAGTATAAAGAATTAGTTGAAAACAACCAAACTTTGGAAAATTTGTGCCTGTTTCCTTAACCATTCTATTTGGTCCTTTTTTAATTTAGGGCAACCATAACCTTATTGATTTTCAAACATGTCGGGTCAGTAAGACCATGCTTATAATATGCTTCCAAGCGTTAAGTCATTCACAGGAAACGGTACATAATAAATAGTGTAAATTAGTAAAACAAGCTATTTGTACATCTTATAATGGACACATAAATATTTTACATTTGCGTAGTTACATACTTGCATACTTACAAAAGAAACTTCTCCCAATCGTTTTGGAATGCTAGAAGTTTCGCTGTCATTTCGAGAGCCGTCGCTGTTTGAGTGCAGGAGAAATGGGTCTTGCACCGCACAAACACAAAATGAAGGAGTTGGGGTGAAACGACAGCGTGACGTCATTAGCTCATAAGAGCGCCGTTTGGACACCTGATTTTTATTATTTATTATTTTATAATTTTACGTCCTACAACGTTAAGTCGTATCGGACGGTGAATGAATTGGGTGAAATGATGCTCAAATAAATCCAGCGTCCATGGACTCTCGTGTAGACCTCGCAATGAAATGAAATTTCCTAAAACACTACTGGAAACATGATTATAAAGTCGCTGCCGCAGCTTGAAGAATATGTGTAGTGGAAGGTGACGATGTCGTTAGAGAGCGTGTAGTATAACGATGGTTCCAAGGATTCAGCTACTGGTATCCATCGTGCTTCCACTGCCGCATGGTTTAGTGCTTTCTCAATCGCCTTAATTTTCTTTGCGTTATAGCTGCTTCCTGTCTAATTTCGAGAAGTGTTTCTAACTTTTGTGGTGTATGGTTGTGCCGAATACATGGCGCGGTTGCTTGCTCAAAGAAAGTAGACTAGATAACCACTTGATAGTCTGGCACTTTAGAAATGGGACTGCTCTTCGAGCATAGAACAGTTTGGACTTCTGCGTATCTCTGTCATCTAACGATTGGCAGTCTATATTTAGCTTCTATAAACACGAGCTTTAACTCTTTATGGAAACCAGCAGGATACCACACAACAAATTTTGATGCAGAAGTAACGGCTATTCATATTTTACTCCAACACCTTCCATACAGAATAGATAAATTAAAAAATGCTGTCATACTTTCTGATACTAAACAGCATTATATGCAATAAGTTAATTTACAGTGGATGCCTGCACTGTGGAATTGCTGGAATTGAATAAGCTGATTTTTTTTCCAGAAAAGTTACAAGTTTAATTCAGACCAAAAATAAAAACTCATCCTTTACATCCATAAAAATATAAATTGAAAAAAGTAAAAACCAACAAAACCAATCAATATCTAACAAAGCCAAAGATACAAATTGGAACAATCAAATTATTCCAGAACTTCCACGTAAAGCTGCAGTAGCAAAATTTATATTACTTATGGAACATGATTATTTGGCCAAACATTTACACAGATAAGGAATTTATAAAAGTCCAAATTGCCCTCTGTGCAACAAAGAAGAGGAAATGACTGAAGAACATCTTCTAACCTGTGAAGCCCTACCTGCGGAGTCCATTAAACAGAAATATTGGAGAGCAAGAGAGCTAATGACTTCATTGCCAAAGCCTAGCATTTGACGACAAAGAAGAGGAAATGACTGAAGAACATCTTTTAACCTGTGAAGTCCTACCTGCCGGACCCACTACACAGAAATATTGGAGAGCAGGAGAGCTAATGGCTTTATTGCCTGAGCCTAGCATTTGACAACAAAGAAGAGGAAATGACTGAAGAACATCTTTTAACATGTGAAGTCCTACCTGCCGGACCCACTACACAGAAATATTGGAGAACAAGAGAGCTAATGACTTCATTGCCAAAGTCTAGCATTTGACAACAAAGAAGAGGAAATGACTGAAGAACATCTTTTAACCTGTGAGCCTTACCTGTCGGACCCACTACACAGAAAAATTGGAGAGCATGAGAGCTAATGGCTTCATTGCCAAAGCCTAGCATTTGACAACAAAGAAGAGGAAATGACTGAAGAACATCTTCTAATCTGTGAAGTCCTACCTGCCAGATCCACTACACAGAAATATTGGAGAGCAAGAGAGCTAATGGCTTCATTGCCAAAGCCTAGCATTTGACAACAAAGAAGAGGAAATGACTGAAGAACATCTTCTAACCTGTGAAGCCCTACCTGCCAGATCCACTACACAGAAATATTGGAGAGCATGAGAGCTAATGGCTTCATTGCCAAAGCCTAGCATTTGACAACAAAGAAGAGGAAATGACTGAAGAACATCTTCTAATCTGTGAAGTCCTACCTGCCAGATCCACTACACAGAAATATTGGAGAGCAAGAGAGCTAATGGCTTCATTGCCAAAGCCTAGCATTTGACAACAAAGAAGAGGAAATGACTGAAGAACATCTTTTAACCTGTGAAGCCCTACCTGCCAGATCCACTACACAGAAATATTGGAGAACAAGAGAGCTAATGGCTTCATTGCCAAAGCCTAGCATTTGACAACAAAGAAGAGGAAATGACTGAAGAACATCTTCTAACCTGTGAAGCCCTACCTGCCAGATCCACTACACAGAAAAATTGGAGAGCATGAGAGCTAATGGCTTCATTGCCAAAGCCTAGCATTTGACAACAAAGAAGAGGAAATGACTGAAGAACATCTTCTAATCTGTGAAGTCCTACCTGCCAGATCCACTACACAGAAATATTGGAGAGCAAGAGAGCTAATGGCTTCATTGCCAAAGCCTAGCATTTGACAACAAAGAAGAGGAAATGACTGAAGTACATCTAACCTGTGAAGCCCTACCTGCCAGATCCACTACACAGAAATATTGGAGAGCAAGAGAGCTAATGGTTTCATTGCCAAAGCCTAGAATTTGACAACAAAGAAGAGGAAATGACTGAAGAACATCTAACCTGTGAAGCCCTACCAGCCGGACTCACTACACAGAAATATTGGAGAGCAACAGAGCTTATCGCTTCATTGCCAAAGCCTAGCATTTGACAACAATGAAGAGGAAGAACTGAAGAACATCTTTTAAACTGTGAAGTCCTACCTGCCGGATCCACTACACAGAAATGTTGGAGAGCAAGGGAACTAATGGCTTCATTGCCAAAGCCTAGAATTTGAAAACAACAAACCTAACATTGAGTTAAACAACTTTGCTTTAATCATATTTTAATTCCTCTACGACTGAAATTTGTTCTTTTTCATTTTGTCTTCTTCCTCTTGTGTGGAGTCATTAGAGTCCTCACTGATTTTCATCCCATTGTCTACAATTATAATTCTTTCAATTTTTTCTGCCGTCAGTCATCTTTTTTTCTTATTACTCCTGCTTTATTTTCTCCACATAATGGGATAAATTTCTCCATTCCTTTAGCAATTTACTGAAATCATTGGGACACACTTTATCGTCTTCTGTTTTAAAGGTTACATTTCTACAAGCAACCCATTGTTTGGTATCTGTCCATTCAATTCTACAGGATTCAGATCCGGAAAGAAGCCTTAAGGTTACATGGCTATAGTCTGACAATATTTGGCTAATAAAAATGATCTGGATTTGTATTTTGGCTAGAATCAAATCATACAATTTTGTTTTGTTGCTATTTTAATCAAAGCGGATATTGTGATTTTGTAAATAAGAAAGTATAGATCCTGTCTTCCTGTTCTTTAAGAAGAACCTTGCATTCTTGAACTGGTTTTAAAAACCTCATTTCTCCTGTGAACATTTTGATTTCTCCTTACAAAATTTCCATCCGTGTATCTTCTATTATTAATTTATTCTAACTGATAAAAATTATGCCTTGAAATTTAGATTTTTCACTCTCATTTGTCTGTAAAATTAGTGTTATTCCTATACAGTAGCTCCTGTAAAATATGTTTCGACGGTTTTGTACATAAAATGAATGGACGAACCCTCTGATACATGGGAAGAAAGCTCGTTAAAATTACGTTAAGATGAAGGTGTTAAATGTGGGAATACCTGAGATGCACGTTTGGCTTTATCCTTGTTTACGGAATTCTGCGACAGGTTGAAACTGTTAATAAACTCGGCCATGAAAGTTACGGCGAGTTAACGGGTATTTTACAAACCCTGCAGCTATAAAATCCAAGCCTGCATGATAGTGTAACTAGGGTAATATGAGTTGATGAAGCCACTACAAGCATTTCGCTAGGAGCACAATATTGCATAGCTTTTATCTCTGCTTTTAGTGCGGTACATAGAACTTGACATTGTTAATGAACCCACTAAACAGACTGCGCAACAGCGGTAGTATTCTCACTGCAGTCTGTGACAGTCTGAAGGTGGTTCTCATTAATATGGCATAAGAAAAAAAGCTTTTCTCTTCTTTAAATTGCTTCAGTGTGGTCATATGGTCATCGATCTGTTAGGATTCGTGCTGCGGACCCTTAGCACTCGTGGTACCTCTGACGTTACTAGAGGAACCTCGGGCCGAACATTCGAGTCCCTCCCTCTGGGAGCTGTTCAGATTGGGTTGGTCTCGAGTGGGCAGTGTGTTCCCGCCACCCACTGGAAATTGGGTACCTCCGCCAGGCTTTGGCCGCCCGGAGGGGGTAGACGGTTGCCTCATAATTCCCCGGTGCTAGCCTGCAGAGCTAGTAGCT
This sequence comes from Mantis religiosa, assembly GCA_030765055.1. Lineage (NCBI taxonomy): Eukaryota > Metazoa > Arthropoda > Insecta > Mantodea > Mantidae > Mantis > Mantis religiosa. The sequence continues at coordinate 23,161,448 of CM060951.1, read as the reverse complement.
GGTGTGCTAGATCACCGGTGGCCCTATCAAGGTTTCTTGGTAGCTGGTTCATTAAGGACCGGCGCGTAAGTGACGTATCCACTTCCGTCCCGTCTGCCTTGTGCAGCGGGGGGGAGGGCAGTTTATAAAATAGGTACTGTCCTACGGTAAGTATACCCGAGAAGCCCGGGTTCTGGTCCAACGGGTCCAGGACTAATGGGAGTAGATCCTCACATTTATGTCCTTGGCCAAAGAGGCCTTGGTGCTAGGCAACTGCTTCTCTGCTTTAGAGATGCTTGATTTTGGAATGTCATCAGGTCTACCCGTTTCATGATTTGTGGATATATTATTTAAGGCACGCGACTGTAACTGGTTTAGTTGGTTCAGTCTAGCTATATCTAGAACAGAGGAAGATAGGTAGTGGCAGTGTGACTACAGCTCCCCCAGCTCTCACCGCAAAATATGTTCCCGAACGAAAGGCAGGTTAGCGTGTGGCCTCACCGCGCTGATTACTGCTGTGTTGATGTGTGCGGGTAGGAAAGACAGGAAATATATTGGATGTTAATAATATGTACAACTTACATCTTGGTTGTATGATTTGCAACTTTTCTCGTAAACTGAAAGATGAATGGATAGTCAACATGAAAAATTCAATGTCATGGCCGGGATTTGAACCATGGATCAACTGGTTTCCGTCCAGTTGCTCTAACCCATTGAGCTACCATGGTCAACCTGCCCACGTGACATTAAATTCTCCATTTGACTCATATTTTCCTGATAGACCACTACGGGCTCTCGCATCCGAGATACACCGTTTGTGGCGACTTACTGTCGTAAGTACTTGAGTCCCAGGCTTCATCATTTAACTCTTATTATTTTAGTCAATTGATGGAAATTAATATCAGGACGGCACGTTCACCATGGTAGCTCAATGGGTTAGAGCAACTGGGCGGAAACCAGGAGATCCGTGGTTCAAATCCCGGCCATGGCATTAAATTTTTCATGTTGACTCTATCCATCAAAGACCTTAGCCTTTATATGGCTAGTGTGAAGAAATGATTAATTTCCATCAATTAACTAAAATAATAAGAGTAAAATGATGAAGCCTGGAAGATAGTAAGTCGTCAGAAACAGTGTATCTCGGATGCAAGAGGCCCTAGTGGTCTACCAGGAAAATATACGAGTCAAATGGAAAATTTAATGTCTGAACGGCACGTTGACCATGGTAGCTCAATGGGTTAGAGCAACTGGACGGAAACCAGGAGATCCGTGGTTCAAATCCCGACCATGGCATTGAATTGTTAATGTTGACTCTATCCATAAAAAATCTTAGGCTATGTATAGCTAGTTTGAAGAAATGATTAATTTCCATCAATTAACTAAAATAATAAGAGTTAAGTGATGAAGCCTGGTACTCAAGTACTTACGATAGTAAGTCGCCACAAACGGTGTTGCTCGGATGCGACAACCCCTAGTGGTCTACCAGGAAAATATACGAGTCAAGTGGAGAATTAATTGTCGTGACGGCAAGTTGGCCATGGTAGCTCAATGGGTTAGAGCAACTGGACGGAAACCAGGAGATCCGTGGTTCAAATGCCAGCCATGGCATTGAATTGTTCTTGTTGACTCTATCCATCAAAAATCTCAGTCTATGTATGACTAGTGTAAAGAAATGATTAATTTCCATCAATTAACTAAAATGAAATATGAATGTCTGATAACTCTAAGCGGTATTTGAGCATAATTTCTTTCATTGTACCATATGACCTAACGTTGAAGGAGTATACTTTTAGATAGATAGAGAGAGAGAGAGAGAGAGAGAGAGAGAGAGAGAGAGAGAGAGAGAGAGAGAGAGAGAGAGAGAGAGAGAGAGAGAGAGAGAGAGAGAGAGAGAGAGAGGAAAATGAGGAATAGGTACAACTTTATTTGTGTGTTAATTTGAAATCAGATTTAGTCATTAAACGCAACTAAACTGCCATTACCTCTACCTAAAACACTAACTACTCCCTCACCCTTGTTGTCTTCCACTGACCTAAAAATACCTGGATACCTTTTGCTCTTCTATAACTGAATTCTGTTCGCTCGTTTTCTGCCAGAACAAAGTTTTGGTCACGCAATAATTCCGCATTGTCGCTCCACTAGTTCCATCAATATTCCATCTTGCGTGTCAATATACTTCAATGTAACCAAATGTCACTGTTGCTTCTGACAAGTTAATAATTTCTATAATATGATTCCAGGGTAATTTTGCATGCTCAAACTTTGCTGTGACCTCCGAAGAGAATTAGTTTGAAGCACGATCACATTTGTTGCCTTATTTTGATCTCCATGCTGTTCCATCGCTATTTTAAGTATTTCTACGGCTTATCCAGAAAAGGAAAGCGAAGTTCTCGTGTTTTTGAACTTAGTAATCCAATTACAGAGCGAAGTGTTGCCACGATAACTTGCAGCACGCATTCGGGATATTGTGGTTTACATCCCCACGACTTGGAGAGACTTTATATCTGTCCCAGAATGTTAATAGCTACGCATCGGTTGCTGACGTTGGAGTGAAGGGTTCAGAACTTCTACGACTTCCTCGCGTCTCTGTGGCCCCTCTGCTATGACTCTGATAGTCCCTCATTTCATTGCTTCCTTCTGTGGGAGAGGATACCTGCAGGTGATATTGAAGTGTTTTTACGTTCTGTAATGTTAAGTCATATAGGACGATGAATGAATACGGATAAAATGATATACAAATGAGTCGAGGGTCCATAGAGCTTAAGACTTACCCGACATTCATTTTCAAGCATAAGAAAAAACCCCGCAAATAAACCTTATCCAGGTAACTCAACCTGACCAACGCTCACTTGTTTCTCGTGCAGCCAGCCAGGTGAAAAGATGATGAGATAACAAAGTTTCGGCAGTGTACATCTCTCCCATCATCAGGATATTTATAAAATGTTATAATCACAAATGAAATACTGAATACAACACAACTATAAACAAAGACAAAAGACTATCAAAATTCGCTTTGCTGAACAAAATACTGTTTTCAGTAAATTAAATGCCAGGTCAGGAGATGGCGTGAGTATAGAAAAGTGTGTCAAAGAAACGTAACTACTGAACCTGATCTTCAAGCTGTATTGATCTTTGCTTCCTAATTCGACGGATTTCCATTTTAAGGCGGGTTTCAAAGAGTAGCTAAACTGAAATCAAGCATCACGATTAAACGTGCTCCTTTCAGAAGAAATCCCATTTCCTCCTTAATTCTACGCTCCCAGTAACTGTTGCATTTTGCCAAGATGGTCGTCTCCCGAAAATTGGCTCTATGTTCGTTATCAAAACAATGCTCTGCCAACCCAGACTTCTCAGGGTGCACTAAACAAATGCTCCTTTCATGTTCGATTGTTCTAGTAGCGATGGTCGTTCCGGTTTGTCCTATATACGGTGCAACTTGCATACACAATGCAAGTGAAATCTGTTTTGAGGAACATTCTTGTAAAACCCAGCCAAGTCTTTCTTGTGTATATATTTGTACTTCAATAAATCATCTAATTGTACATTTAACAGTTAAATTTGGTACGTGATAGCTACATTGTTGTCATCGAGTGTGCTACATCTGACTGAACCCTCAGATTCTGTGCTGACAACGCCATTTATAGGCAACGTAGTACTGCACCGCTCTTGACTGGCGTCACACGCACTGCAAGCCTCGCTCCCGACTCAAATACGTCACAATTCTGGAAGCTGTCCTTCTCTGGCTGAGGCAGTTTTGTCTGTGGTCCGGGTTTGATTCCTGTGTCCGACCTATTTTAACAACTTGCTATTTTGGGTGTTTTCCTCGGTCGACAGAAGAATGCTGGGTGTGTTAATTATAGCCCTCAAATTTCCTGTCCCTCCTGTTCAGGTCCATTTTCATTTCTTGTCATCTTTCATCTGGTTCTCCCTTTCAGAAGTCGTCGTAGGAGGTCTCGGTACTGAGAACCGTCCTCTGTCTCCTCTCGCTTCACCCTTCCTCCCGGTGATGCTCCACTTGTAGGAACACTTAGGTACAATAAACTAAAAGCTCTACCAAATCCCTTCCCTAACAATCCATAACCTTTCTCTTCCTATACGTGATTAAGTAGATAACAACCAAATAGATGTAACTTAAAGAAATTGCATAGCTTGGCAGAGCCTATTTAGTTTGAATTTGAGCATTCTTCACTGTCCAGCAAGAAAATTACGATAGGCGTACAAACTTCCTATAATTCAGTATTGATCTTTATGGTTTATACTAGTGCTGTAGATGGATTAAAATTTAGGATCGATAAACCATGTTAGTTTAATCGATTATTGTATCGATTAATCGAGATAATATCTGTTTTATAATTGAGTGTAAGGATTATATAAAGGACTTCAATACTGTGTATATTTAATTATTTATAACATTTTTATATATTTAGATTCAAAATTTGTGTTTGCATCAAGTGCACATGCATTATATATGTAGTGAATTAGATCTACAAAATTTTTGTAAGTAATTATTTAGTGAGCATTATATCAATTTCTAGTAAGATTTAGACTAACATGCAAATAATAGTTTACACGAAGACTCACTAGTCACTTTACAAAATACTTTTTTTCTGTCACCAGAATCATTTAGCTTAAAGCCAAAATATACACCCAGTTTCCTTTGCAAGTTTTCGTATTCCATAACTTTAATTGCACTTAGCATTAAACGTTTTTTCTTATTTGAACCTTTTAACACAAAACTTTCACTCACTGTCACGAACTCAGAAACGTAAATGGCTTTCTGCAGTTTACAGCAAAGTTACACCACCACCAGCCCTGAGAAGAGAGATCAGCTATTGTTTGCATAACTGCGTAAGCGAAGTGTTCGGTTCAAGATTCTACATCTCAATTTATGATAGCAAGCGATAAATAATCAGTTTTATACGATATGTTGTCACCCATAAGTTGTAAGGAAAGAAAAATCTCTGTCAGCACCTATACCTAGTTATGTACCTCTTAAAATATTTCACAATAGAAGTGTTATTTAGACTCTCTCAGGGTTGAGAGCGATTCCTTTTTAGGTTTTAGAAGTTATATTACCTAAAAGTTCGAAGATCATTACGTGTCTAGTGAAAGCTTGATGCTTTGGAAAGGCTGTGTTGCAAGCAATACATCAAAACAAAGAGGGCCAAATTTGTCTAAAAGTTTTGATTAATATTAATGTAATCGATTAATTATAATCGAATCGTTTACTCGAATAATTTTAATCGAATCGATTACTTGAATAATTTTAATCGAATCGATTATTCCATTAAAATTCCAATACTCAATCTAAAATAAAAACTTAATCGATTAATGGTTTCGGTTAATCGATTAAATCACGCAGCAGTAGTTTATACTGATATTTCAGCCCCGAAAATACATATTATAAATGATTTTGATTGCATTAGGGTTACAGTCTTATTCCGCCGAGATGCGACACTTTGATGGTAATAGAAAACATCTCTACCAATGATCAATGCTGCTTGCTGCTACCCTGGCGAGCTGTGGCATCTATGTCTCTGATAATTATCAATGTATGGTAATCCATTTGCTGTGATACATGCATAAATAGTGCAGAACGTAGTCCAGCTAACTTAATTGATATGTGATCCCATCTCGTTATTCAACTTATTTTGAAAGCAACTATGTCGCTCTTGTCTCAGTTTACAGTATTTTTATTCATATACATATGAGGCATGTTTTCTAAGTCAGTACCATTTTGGAATTTAAAAAAGACGTGCATAGATATCGCAATAATTTTATTTTTACATGAAAGCCTCTACCTTAATCTACTTTTCTACACAATTTCCGTGAATATTGAGGCACTTGTCATAACGTGGCACCAGTTTTTGAATACCCTCCTCATAAAATTCTGCCGCCTTACGTGTTAACCACTGTATCACAACTGTTTTGACTTCGTTATCGTCTTGAAGACGCTGACCGCCCAGATGTTTCTTCAAATGCAGGAACAAATGGTAGTCGCTGGGCGCCAGATCAGGGCTGTATGGAGGATGATCTAGAGTTTCCCATTGAAAAGATTTTATGACATCTTTGTTCCGATTACCCAAATGTGGAGGGACATTGTCATGCAGGAAAACGATACCCTTACTCAACTTGCCACGAATTTTGTTCTGGATTGCACGACGCAGGTTGTTCAATGTCTCACAATAAGACACTGCATTGATTGCCTCATTACGGGGCAGAAACTCCACTAGCAATACCCTTTTCTGTCCCAAAAAAACTGTGCACATGATTTTGCAGACAGAAATTGTTTGCTTAAACTTCGCATTTGTGCGTGATGATGAATGTCGCCATTCCATGGATTGTTGTTTCGATTCTGGTGTGACGTAGGCCACCCATGTTTCCTCACCAGTAACAATTTGGTCCATAAAATCTTCACCTTCATTGTGGTACCGCTCAAGGGAAGTCAATGCACAGCCTAAACGTTGGGTTTTGTGTAAAATACGTCAAAATTTTCGGAACCCAACGTGAACACAATTTCCGGTACTTCAAGTTCTCGGTCACAATGCGATACAAAACACTACGAGAATATTGAGGAAAATAGCCGCACAATGATGAAATTGTAAAGCTTCTGTTTTATCTCACATTTTCGAACACTTTCTGCACCAAATCAACAGCAATGACCGAAGGACACCCAATCCGTTCTTCATCATGCACATTTGTGCGGCAATCTTTAAATGCTCTCACCCATTTCCTTACCATTCCATCACTCGTAATGTTTGGTCCGTAAACTTAACATTTCTCACGATGAATGTCGATCGGGTTTACGCCTTTAGCACTAAGAAATCGTATAACAGCCCGTACTTCACAATCGGCGTGACTCACGATTGTCGGAGGCATCTTAAACACTCAGTAACCAATGTATACAATGAAGTAATTAATATATACAATGAAGATTCAGACTGTAGTGGCGTCAGTGCGTAGACAAGCGCTGTAGGTAACCAGCGCGCATGCGCGGAACGCCGACCGTGGCGCTGCGGCGGCGGAATCGCAAAACAGTACTGACTTAAAAAACATGCCTCGTATATTGAACGTAAGGCATGGTTTCACTTAAGCCATTCTGGATTCTCCTTATCGTCTTTGACAAAAATTCAATTCGTTTTATATTTTGCCAATGTTTGCTTACGGTTTAATTCATGAAGTAGCTAAGTGTGAGCTACAACCTGATGATATTATTTGATATCATATATGATTTATGCAGTTTTAGATACATCCTGGAATACCCATAAACTGAGGAGGTCGGGTTCTTCTACATTTTTTTTTTTTTTTTTTTTTTTTTTTTTTTTAATATTTGAAACTGTGTGGATTTCCTGTTCCGTCTGCAATTGGTTTAGAGGCTGTATATTTGCTTTGCTGTCTTTCGGGTGCTAGCCACAAATTATTAGCAATTATTAGCAGTGCATTAGCATAACTTATAACTAATCACTATACAAGTCCTGGGCTACTAATAAGTTCAGGACATCAGCAAAACAAATAAACTTTGTTTTTCATTTTCCAACGTTATTTTTAGAAATGCTAATGCCCGCCTCGGTAGCGTAGATGGTAGCGTGTCTGCTTAACGTTGAAGAGGTCCCGAGCTCGAATCTCGGAAAGGGTGATCTCCATAGATAAGGATTTTCCAGGGTTTCCATCATCCTGGAAGACGAATGTCGGATATCGCTAAGCCCCATGAACCGCGGACTCATTTTAGCATCATTTCACCAATTTGATTCATCGTCTGATATAACTTAACGTTGGAGGACGTATATTACAAGAAAGGAAAGCAGGAAGGAAGGTGGGAAGGAGGGAAGGAAGGTGGGAAGGAGGGAAGGAGGGAGCGAAGGAAGGAAGGAGGGAAGAAGGGAAGATTTTACTGCTGTAAAATCTTCGTCCTCCAAGAAATGTTTTCAAATTCGGGAACAGGTGGGAGGCACTGGGCGCTAGATCTGGCGAAGAGAATGGATATTCAAGCAATTCGAACTTTAAATCGTACATATTTTCCAATGCAATAACTTAGGATTTCCGTGAAGAAACACGATTATTTTCTTTGCCAAATGAGGTCTTTTTGTTTTCACCTCATCACTCAAACGTTGCAGTAAACTTATGTACTAGTCACCAGTGATATTTTAAGCTTTTCCCAGTACTCAGTTAAAATAATTTCTTGTGCATCCACCCAAAAAAAAAAAACACTCGCCATTACCTTGTTAGCTGGCAATGTTGACTTCGCATTTTTTTTTTTTTTTTTTTTTTTTGGAATTGGTTCACCTGGCGCAGTCCACTGTTTTTATTGTGATTTACTTTCTGGAGTGTAGTGATTTATCCAAGATGCATCTATGGTAATAAGCCGTCTCAAAAAATCACTGGGATTTTACGGTAGAGCTCCAAACTCTCAACAGAAACAGTTTTTCTTTGCAACTTTTGATCAGGTGTCAACACACGCGGCACCTATCCTGTACAGATCTTGTAAAATTATAAAACATTACTTAAAATATTACCTGCACATTTTTTGATATGTTTACAGCCTCTGATATCTCAAATAATTTTAATCCGCGGTCTTCCAGTACTAAACGATAAATTTTTTCAGTGGTCTCTGGAGTTGTGACTTCCACAGAGCGTCTAGAGCGAGGCTCATCACTAGTGCTTGTACGTCCCATTTTAAACTCTACAACCAACCTTTTAATTATTGTATATGAAGGGACAGAGTCTTTCAGTGATCTCTGGAGTTGTGACTTCCACGGAGCGTCTAGGGCGAGGATCATCACTAGTACTCGTACGTCCCATTTTATACTCTACAACCAACCTTTTAATCTTTGTATATGAAGGGACAGAGTCTTTCAATGATCTCTGTAGTTGTGACTTCCACTGAGCGTTTAGAGCAAGGCTCATCACTAGTGCTCGTACGTCCCATTTTATACTCTACAACCAACCTTTTAATCATTGTATATGAAGGGACAGAGTCCTTCAATGATCTCTGGATTTGTGACTTCCACAGGACGTACAGAGAGATACTCATCACTAGTGCTCGTACGTCCCATTTTAAACTCTACAACCCACCTTTTAATTATTGTATATGAAGGGACAGAGTCTTTCAATGATCTCTGGATTTGTGACTTCCACAGGACGTCCAGAGCGAGGCTCATCACTAGTACTCGTACGTCTCACTTTAAACTCTACTACCCACCTTTTAATCATTGTATATGAAGGGACAGTCTTTCAATGATATCTGGTGTTGTGATTTCCACAGGACGTCCAGAGCGAGGCTCATCACTAGTACTCGTACGTCCCATTTTAAACTCTAAAACCCACCTTTTAGTTGTAGTATATGAAACGACAGAGTCTTTCAATGATCTCTGGATTTGTGACTTCCACAGGACGTACAGAGCGATACTCATCACTAGTGCTCGTACGTCCCATTTTAAACTCTGCAACCCACCTTTTAATTATTGTGTATGAAGGGACAGAGTCTTTCAATGATCTCTGCAGTTGTGACTTCCACAGGACGTACAGAGCGATACTCATCACTAGTTCTCGTACGTCCCATTTTAAACTCTACAACCAACCTTTTAATCATTGTATATGAAGGGACAGTCTTTCAATGATCTCTGAAGATGTGACTTCCACAGGACATCTAGAGCGAGGCTCATCTCTAGTTCTCGTACGTCCCATTTTAAACTCTACAACCAACCTTTTAATCATTATATATGTTGGGACAGTCTTTCAATGATCTCTGGAGTTGTGACTTCCACAGGACGTACAGAGCGATACTCATCACTAGTACTCGTACGTCCCATTTTAATCTCTACAACCAACATTTTAATCATTGTATATGAAGGGACAGTCTTTCAATGATCTCTGCAGTTCTGACTTCCACAGTACGTCCAGAGCGAGGCTCATCACTAGTACCCGTACGTCTCATTTTAAACTCTACTACCAACCTTTTAATCATTGTATATAAAGGGACAGAGTCTTTCAGTGATCTATGGAGTTGTGACTTCCACAGAGCGTCTAGAGCAAGGCTCATCACTAGTTCTCGTACGTCCCATTTTAAACTCTACAACCCACCTTTTAATTATTGTATGTGAAGGGACAGAGTCGTTCAGTGATCTATGGAGTTGTGACTTCCACAGAGCGTCTAGAGCGAGGCTCATTACTAGTGCTCGTACGTCCCATTTTAAACTCTACAACCAACCTTTTAATTATTGTATATGAAGGGACAGAGTCCTTCAGTGGTCTCTGGAGTTGTAACTTTCACAGAGCGTCTAGAGCGAGGCTCATCACTAGTGCTCGTACGTCCCATTTTAAACTCTACAACCAACCGTTTAATCATTGTATGTGAAGGGACAGAGTCTTTCAGTGATCTCTGGAGTTGTAACTTCCACAGAGCGTCTAGAGCGTGCCTCATTACTAGTGCTCGTAGGTCCCATTTAAAACTGTACAACCTACATTTTAATTATTGTATATGAAGGGACAAAATCTTTCAATGAGTTCTGGAGTTGTGACTTCCACAGGACGTACAGAGCGTTACTCATCACTAGTGCTCGTACGTCCCATTTTAAACTCTACAACCAACCTTTTAATTATTATATATGTAGGGACAGTCTTTCAATGATCTCTGGAGTTGTGACTTCCACAGGACGTACAGAGCCTTACTCATCACTAGTGCTCGTACGTCCCATTTTAAACGCTACAACCAACCTTTTAATTATTGTATATGAAGGGACAGAGTCTTTCAGTGAGCTCTGGAGTTGTGACTTCCACAGGACGTACAGAGCGAGCCTCATTACTAGTACTCGTACGTCCCATTTAAAACTCTACAACCCACCTTTTAATCATTGTATATGAAGGGACAGAGTCTTTCAATGTATGTCCATTTCCTCCTTGATTTCTTTAGGCGTTAAGTCTTTCAAATGGAAGTATTTAATCACTGCTCGTTTTTGCAAATCCATTTTCGTGAAACCTCTACACTTCTCTTTTTTAAAACGCTGCCATTCAGAAACTAAACAAACTATTGGCCTGTAACTATGGATATAAGCTAGTGTAGAGTTAGACTAAATGATGCCGTCCATGAAACGGGCGCAGTGTTGCTATCTCTATGTGAGACCCAGGACTTATCAGCCGACCCTCGTAAAGGAGTTAAACGTAATTGAAAGACTCTTGATTTTGTCTCGTGTTTTCCAACACTGTGTCTTCTTCAGCGGTGCATTACCGCACTGTTATCGCGTCATACAAGTAGAGTGCCTGCAGTACTAGACACTCGCTTACTTCTACATTATCTCAGTCCGACAACATTGATACGCCACCCTCGCTATCTCTCAGCGAATGTTTCCTTAGGGCGTCGAGGTGTCCTGATACACATGGCGTGCGTGTAAGGCATATAGAATGTTTTTAATGATTACACATTAAAGATTCCATAAATAACAGTCGGGATAACGACAAGTTGCGTGGCCTAAGTTGCGAAAAATTGCCACTTCCTCTTGTAACCGACCCCACGATTTGAAATTTATTTTCACTGCTACGTTTAACTACAAAATATGGACGGTTTGCCTACTTCGGTTGTCCAGAGAATGGATGAGATATAGATATACATAGGAAATTACATTAAAATAACTGCAGGAGTGGAAAATCTAGCGAACATGTATATCATCAAGTTCAATAATGCGAATTTTACGTCAAAATGAATCATTTTCTCTCTGAAAGAACTTAAACCATTCATCTAAATTGTTATTAATATTTTTATAAACGTATGCTGGCTTTGAATACTTGAGTGCTTTACTTTTGCTTTTATATTGTGTTCAGTCTCTAACGGGATTAATTCTCATCCTTCAGTACTTTCCATGTGCATTATTACAGAGTTTATAACCACAATATTGTTATTCTCCTTCTGACATAGAGGCCAATTCCCGTATTATTGTCTTTGCTATAAACCCCATACCTTATTAAGAACTGGAAAAGCTGTGATTTTATTTCCTATAGTGAATATAATATTTACAGTGGCTTAATATTAGAACTTAGTGTGGAAAATCTCTATATACTTATAAGAATAGAGAAAAATTAGTTATACGTAATGAGATATTGGATGCTCCAAAATAACAAAAAATGCTAATACAGTATGATACATACTCATGGAGCGATGTATGACATATCACTCTTTTGAATATCCAAACTGTTGATACTCAGAATTTACACACTTCTAGTTTGAATGTTACACTCAATCACATTTTATGCTCTTTATTTTGTATTAGATATTAAATATTCCTCTAAGGAGGTAAATCATTCATCGACATGACCATTGATAATCCTATTTTAAAAATATTATCTTCAAAATATTTTCTAAGGAGTAAATTAATTGGGATAAGATCAAAAGACTTTGGTGGCCTTTGTCATAGATCTGGAGGATCCCCAACTGAAGTCTTACACAACGCATAGTTAATGAGCAGGAACACTATATTTCTCTAAGTGGAACTCATTAAGCTTTGAGGGGATCGGGGGTGGGACATTACAATTGTACTTGCTGCCATTGACTGTATCTTTTAAATACCAATATTCTATAATCATAAATTGTGCTTGTGGAATTGCCTATTCCGTTACTCAGATTATTTAAGGCATCTTACCTCTTATACATTATAGTAAACAATTTATTTGGGTAGGGGTAAAACATTCAAATAACCATATTGTCACCCGAACGTCGGAACTCCCTATAGAACCGGCCGGCAGTGGAGCCAGAGGGGAAGCACTGAAACCACGCCTACCCATTTGTCTCGTGTCACTAACTGAAGGGATGATTAGGGTAACGGCGGGAGCCCTGTACCGTCTCTTTTCCCTCTCACCAGACGTCTCGAAACCTCGAGATAATTGTGCGCGCCGCGAAGTTGTCATAAACGGCGATCTTCCGTATATAAGGCCTGTAGTTGGCGCATCAGGCAGTCCCGGCAGCCGGGTCCCCCGGTGTGACCTAGTTTAGCCCAGAGGTTCTACTCCCATTAGTCCTGAAGCCGTAGGAACTGGACCCGCGCCTCTTTCAACCAGGGAGTATCCGAGCTGTCCCAAAGGGCGCTCGGCGTCCTCCGAGGTGCTTTCCATAGGGCAAGACCCAGAGACTAACAAGCCCCCCCATCTGGTCCTATGGACTCAAGACGGGGTGGAAGTGTATACGCCACATACGCGCGTCAACACTCAAGGTGGAGACTACCGATATGACCTCGGTTGGGCCGCCTGGGGATCTAGCACACCTTCTACTAGCTAGGCAGGCTAGTACCCGGAAACTAAATGGCTTCCCTCAACCCCGTCCGAAGACGTACCCAATCTCCCACGGATATCGGGAACACACTGCCCCCTCGAGACCATCCCAATCCGAACAACTCCCGAAGGAGGGGCTCGGCTGTTCGGCCCGAGGTTCCTCTAGTAACGTCAGAGGTACCACGAGTGCTAAGGGTCCGCAGCGCCCGCACTTTGGCAGCTGAAAGGGACGGATCCCTTCCCCTACGGGAGGTGTGACCTAGTTGTTGAGTCCAGAGGTTCTACTCCCATTAGCCTTGAACCCGTAGGAACAAGACCCGGGCTTCTTTCAACCAGGGAGTTATCCGAGCTATCCCTAAAAGGGCGCCCGGCATCCTCCGTGGGGCTTTCCGTAGGGCAATACCTAGTTTCCTAACAAGCCCCCCCATCTGGTCCTAGGGACACAAGACGGGACGGAAGTGTATACGCCACATACGCGCGTCAACACTCAAGGTGGAGACTACCGATATGACCTCGGTTGGGCCGCCTGGGGATCTAGCACACCTTCTACTAGCTAAGCAGGCTAGTACATGGAAACTAAATGGCTTCCCTCAACCCCGTCCGAAGACGTACACAATCTCCCACGGGTATCGGGAACACACTGCCCCCTCGAGACCATCCCAATCTGGAAGGAGGGGCTGGGGTGTTCGGCACGAGGTGTGACCTAGTGGAGAACCATAACCTAAACGGTCCCCAACATCCCGACCACTCGCTCCTGGCACCACCACGCTGGACGGACACTGCAACGCAGGCCGCCAACAGCGTGGAGGTTCAGGGCACTGGCCTCCTTGGAAGCTAACCCCGCCGCCAGGAGCACTAGCAGAGGTCGAATCAGGTCCTTCAGTCAACAACGACATCCAAGCTTTGGAGAAATGACAAACTCTTTAAGACCGCACGGGTAAATCCGCTCAGCGGATAGGTACCGTGGCGCTACCCACCGTGCGGTAGCACCCGGACGACTTGTTCTCGCTCTTGGCTCTTGGCCAGGCAGTTCTTAGCGAGCAGCCGTGAGGAGCGCCCAGTGAAGGAACGGACTGCGTACGTGCATCGGAGGAGCATACATGCATCGGAGGAGTCTACGTAATTGCGAGTGCAAAGTGGAACTGTAACGGACTGACTGGTGAGTTGTAATTGTGTGCATTACGTAATTCTGTGTAATCGGCAAGTGTTCCGATTGTAATTCGGTGGAAATAAAGAACATTTTTGAGTGGTGCATTTGGACTTTTAATTTCGCGAACCCACGAAGTCAGAATATTGATTCAGAGGAAAGCAGTTTGAAAAATTTTGCAGCCTTTATCTTAAATGTTCCCGCGTCTAAAGCGTCCTTCGACAAGTCTAAATTACTACTTATAATATTTTCAGTTATTGTATATTTATGTATAACTTTATTGGGTGTTCATCTTAAAGTGATTCTACTTTTGTTTATTCTCGAAGTAAATTACGTCAAGGGTATAAGCTCCTAAAAGCGGAGCAGATTTATGTCGAATAAGATGGTACAAAACAACTTCTAAGACTTTAGCATGGTCGCCCAGTAGTTCTCGTACCAAAGTATTCGTCCTTGACTAAACAAATGACTGAAACCACCTCCGAAAGTTCGGTGCCAACGTGCAGTTTTGGGTACTATTTGGGTTGGAACTCCACACTCCAAGCTAACTGCCTCTCTGCTTTGTTAAGACGTACAGACTTAGACCAAAGGACTTATATATATATATATATATATATATATATATATATATATATATAGAATATGCTGGATGGGACGAACAAGTAAATTCCGCATCTAGGAATGCGTGGAAGGCATTACATTTCATAATGAGAATATTGAAAAAGGGGAGCGCTAGGTCCAGGGAAATTGCCTACAAGGCCTTGGTGCGGCCGGTTATGGAATATGGAGTAGCATGCTGGGACCCGTATAGAGCTAACCAAATCGATCCATTAGAAAAAATACAGAAGAGGGCAATAAAATTCATAAAAAGAGGCAAGTATTTTGGACCTATAGAAAGAGATGAGACTAAATGGGAGGAATTAAGAATTAGGCGTAAAAAACATAGGTTGGTAGCATTATTCAAAGCTAATGATGGTGTAAAGGCATGGGTGGACGTTAGTATAAGGTTAGATAATCCGGATTATTATGAACGAAACGATCATAGGTATAAAATTAAGGGTAGATCATACAGAACCGACGTAGGAAAATTTTCTTTTGTTAATAGAACCATTGAAGAATGGAATGAATTGACTATAGCAGTCTTTCAGGGCTGTCCCCTATCGCTGAAGAAATTTCGAAAAAATCTAGATGGTTTATAGTTTAACTTTTAAATTATAATGGTATATAATATGTAAATAGAGAAGTAATTAGATATGTTTTAAGTAACTAAAGTAAAATAATATCATGTTTGTATTGTTTATTGTGTTATTGTTGTAAATCTAGTATTTGTAATTTGATCTGTATTCTTAACTCTGCCACCGAGTAGTAACCAATTGCAGTAAATAAATACATACATATAATAAAATTGGGGATATTTTGGTTTCGCATTCCTTTGTAGTCCTTTGCTTCCTTTGCTCCATATGGAAACAAAATATTATGTAGAAGACCTCAAGCTTTTTAAGTGTCTTAATTTGTTCCTTCCACCTATTTATGTATATTGATGATAATATTTGAGGACCAGACAGAGCCGACATTATGTCCCATATGCTGATTACGGAGCAAAATGAAATTAACATTCAGTACATGAGCGCTACATAGGAACTGCAGTAAACATCCGAATAGCGGATACAGGACCAATCGTAAACATGCTACATTGAAGGGGGGAATTATCTTGTGATTGATACACATGCTCCATTGAATCATCTACTGCAGGGCTTGTTATCTCCGAACCAATTATTTCAGGAAGATACACTTCCAGGTCAGCTGGAATGTGATCCTGACTATAAGACTGCGTTATGTTGTGAGCACTTCTTTGAGTATTTCCCTTTATTATTACTATATCCCCTATCTATAGTTATAGTGGGAGTGGATGTATCTAGCGATAAAGGCAAGTCACTCAACTGAAAATTTAATTTCAATTGAAATCTCGAATAGAATACAACAGTACTAATGCTGCAGTAATTGTATTGGAGACGTTCCCACCGCATTTACCAAAATGTACTACATGTTACTAGTTCAACGACAAAAATAATTACAAATGCATAAAAATAGTAACAAGATTAACTACTGTCAAATATTTAACATCATTAACATTGCTGAAAGTAGTTTGATCATTTCTCTTCTGCTGAACAGGGTGGAAGACAGACTCGCTAAACCTCGAAATATAGACATTATAATTCACCAATCAAAACATACTTGATGAATGAATGACTTGTTTACTGTGCATATTCCAAAATTTGACAATTTACAACTTTAGACCTTTTTTGGAGGGCGGGGGGGGTTGCTCGTTCAACATACCGAAGGTGTTGACTCGTTATCTTTGGTTTTTAATCACAATATCACGCGCACATTCATATTCATACTCTGGACAAGATGAGGAATTATCTTGGTCGAAGGAAGCCTTTAACTGCAATGGTCATATCGGCGGCCGTTCTCCTTTGGAACATATCGAACATATCCTTTGGAACATATATTAACATACTGTTAACTCGTATTCGTTGGGTTTTAATCATTAGATCACGTACACTTTCACACTCTCATTCATACTTCCAGACTCTGGGGAAGATGAGGAATTATCTTGGTCGGAGAAAGCTATGGTCATACCGAAGGTGTTGACTCGTTATCTTTGGTTTTTTATCACTAGGTCACGCGCACATTCACAATCTCATTCATACTTCCAGACTTTGGGGAAGATGGGGAATTATCTTGGCCGGAGAAAAATCTCCACCCCCACCGCCGGGAATCGAACCCGGGACCCCTTGCACTGCAGGCAGGTGCTCTACCGACTGAGCTACGGGGCAAGCCAAGCCTTCTTGCTATCTTGGCTTACATGACACTGTGGTCTTCTGCTCTGTCAGGTAGCTCTTAACCTCCATGCCTCCTTGTTACTTAATTAGAACCTTTCTTACCTCCATCTTCCTTTCATATTTTATTTACATTTCTTGTCCATTTTTCTTTCACCTTCTACAAGAACTCACAAATACTTCTTACCTTCTTTTCCTCGTTTTCTGTTAACATTTTTATAGCTACAATACTATTCTCTACCTTCTCCCATGCTTCCTCCCAAACTTTTCTCCTCCACATTGCAACCTCCTCGCATAGTGTTCTATACTTTCTTTTCCACCACACAATTAACAAATTCCCTTTTCCCTACCCCTTATCCCTCTTAGGAATATTGTTACTTTGCTCATCCAAGCTAACCCTTCTCTCTCTTGCCTATTGCAGTATCCTACATATGCTTCTCGTCCCAAATTTGTATTTATTTGTTTGTAAACTTCTTCTTCTTCTTCTTCACTTCATGGCATAGGCAATCAAGTGCCGTTTCCACCTTCGAAGGCCTCCAGCAAAATCGTTTCCTGGGTCTGCCCACCAATCTCCTACCTTTAGGATGATACTGTAATATTTGTTTTGTAAATCTATTATCTGGCATTCTTTCAACATTTTCCTTCCATTTTTGCGTCAGATCTTTTAACCTATCATTCATACTAAAAATGTCCAGCTCTTCTCTTATATTTTCATTTCTTATTAAGTACCACTTCGTGCATCCTTTCACACTTCTCAAGAATTACATTTCTGAAGCCTGTATTTTACTCTGTTGCATTTTAT
Source organism: Mantis religiosa (assembly GCA_030765055.1). Taxonomy (NCBI): domain Eukaryota; kingdom Metazoa; phylum Arthropoda; class Insecta; order Mantodea; family Mantidae; genus Mantis; species Mantis religiosa. The sequence continues at coordinate 23,143,426 of CM060951.1, read as the reverse complement.
TAACGTCCAAGTCTCGCTTCCGTATGTCAGTGTAGGCACAGCCATAACTTTGTAGAACTTTAATTTTGTTTCTTAACGTTTGTTTGTAAACTTGTAATAATTTCATATTTTCTAGACTTCCCCATATTTCCTGTCTTTCTGTATCTTCCATTCTGCATTTTACCAATTTACCTACATAGCTTGTATTCCTTTCCTCTAATCTTCATATGTCTCCCACTTCCTATTTTTTTCCATATTTCCTCCTATTTCTGCCCACCAACTATTTGAGTAATCTAATCTTTTTTGCTGTCTCATGCATAAAGTCATAATTTCCCTTCTTCTTCGGCCAAGCACCTATACCAAAATTTTATTATTCTTTCCATTATTATACCATTTCTCCTTGTCTTTCTTAATTCTACTAAAGCTACTTCCCTAGATCTTGTTAAACCTAGTAGCTTTTTACAAAACCTTCTGTAGTTTTGGTCCACCGCTTTTTTACCTCTGCGGCCTCTCCCCCTCCAGGTCACCACTGTATACAACATTTTGGATTCCACTGGGGCTTCTAGCTGATATTCTTATCCCATTCATTGCCGCCCTTCCATTTGCTTCAATTTTTCTCCTGTGTGACCCCCACTTTCCATTGTTATTCAACCTCACTCCTAAGTGACCAAGAAGTGATCACTTCTACCCTTTTGCCATTTAGTACCCAGTTTTCATCATTTTTAGTTTAATTCCCTTCTTTAAGACCATAACTTTGAATTGTTTATGTTATCTTTATTCCCCACTCTTCACAGAATTTCTGGATTTCATTTATTGCCTCCTGCAATTCTACTACCATTATAGATCCTACCATTAAGTCATCATCATATAGGAGTCAAGGAATTTTTTTATTTGCTATTACTAAACAGTGCTGATTTCCTTAACAAACTGATTGTTCTATATCTCGCCAAATACCACAAAGATTGGTGCACATACAAAGAAATGGGGCTTATCGGAAGGTCCTCAGCACCTTTTTCTTTAATTGACATCCTTCAAATAATTGGATTATATACGATGATAATGATACAGGAGAAATGACGCTGAGATAAGTACAGCGTCCATAGAACATATTTGCCTTGAAAACAAAAGGACTTATCCAGATAACTTGCTCTGACAGAGATTAGAACTGGGGACCACTAGAACTTAAAGCACACGCTACAGAGATGGGCAATCATTATTTTCCTTTATGCATTACTCATTTGTTTTCAGTGATAATATAAAGGAAGTATTGAAGCAACAGTGGGATATTAATCTGTGAGCTTCTTTGACCAATGGGTATAAATGATGTAACAAAAACGTATATAAAAATTTCAGAAAATGTTTTTTTTTTTTTTTTTTTTTTTTTTTTTTTTTTTGCGGAAGGAAGATAAACACATTATATTAAAATAGGCCAAGAAATTGTTTATTTACATTTCAGAGTGCTTTTACTACAACACTGAACGACAGAATTGTGAAAAATAGGAAATCACAACATATGCTAAACGTGGCCTCCTTAGCATCTGTCAATCCGTCGTCGCATGGGCTCCCTTATGCGCAGAATTAGGGCAGGATGTCGCATTGTCTGGCAACCTTACACAAGACGTTCAAGTTATAACACTACCTATTTCTTTTCAGGACTGAGACTAGATAGGAACATCTGTTTATTTTTAAATACGCAAGGACTGTTTATGAATGCGTGACAGATGACAGCACTGTACAGTACATAGAACCCCAGTGGCGGCGACGAGAGCTATGACTGTTTTTGATACCTAAAATGGTGACGTAGTCATTGCAAGAACAGCGTGTAATCATTCGTTTTCTCCATTTTCGTGGCGTGACACCTATTAAAATTCATCACCAGTTGAGTGAGGCATGTGTTGATGGTACCATGGATGAGTCTAATGTGCGTTCTTGGGTAGGGCATTTCAATGAAGGCAGAACATCGTGTGACAAAAACCAAAACAATCACGTCTCGCACCAAGCGGTCTGACGACATGATCCAGTGAGTGGAGAACGTTATTTTGGAAGATAGCCGATTGGGCATTTTCAGATCTTCCTGCAGGATTGTGTGCAGGGATCCGTCGGAAATTCCAATTTTGGAGGCGACGTCTGCAACTGTCTTTGTTTGTTGTCACATGATGTTCTGCTTTCATTGAACTGTCACATTCGAGAACGTACATTAGACACATCCATGGTACCATAACCAAATGCCACGCTCAACTGTCTTAGTTTGTTGTCACACAATGTTCTGCCTTCACTGAACTGTCGCACCCAGGAACGTACATTAGACACATCCATGGTACCATCACCACATGCCTCACTCAAATGTCTTAGTTTGTTGTCACACGATGTTCTGCCTTCACTGAACTGTCGCACCCAGGAACGTACATTAGACACATTCATTGTACCATAACCAAATGACACACTCAAGTGTCTTAGTATGTTGTCACACGATGTTCTGTCTTCATTGAACGGTCGCACCCAGGAACGCACATTAGACACATCCATGGTACCATCACCACATGCCTCACTAAACTGTCTTAGTTTGTTGTCACACGATGTTCTGTCTTCATTGAACTGTCACACCCAGGAACGTACATTAGACACATCCATGGTACCATCACCACATGCCTCACTAAACTGTCTTGGTTTGTTGTCACACGATGTTCTGTCTTCATTGAACCGTCGCACCCAGGAACGTACATTAGACACATCCATGGTACCATCACCACATGCCTTACTTAACTGTCTTGGTTTGTTGTCACGCGATATTCTGTCTGCATTGAACCGTCGCACCCAGGAACGTACATTAGACACATCCATGGTACCATAACCAAATTCCACACTCAACTGTCTTAGTTTGTTGTCACACGATGTTCTGTCTTCATTGAACCGTCGCACCCAGGAACGTACATTAGACACTTCCATGGTACCATCACCACATTGCCTTACTTAACTGTCTTGGTTTGTTGTCACACGATGTTCTGTCTTCATTGAACTGTCACACCCAGGAACGTACATTAGACACACCCATGGTACCATTACCACATGCCTCACTAAACTGTCTTGGTATGTTGTCACACAATGTTCTGCCTTCATTGAACTGTCACAGCCAGGAACGTACATTAGACACTTCCATGGTACCATCACCACATGCCTCACTAAACTGTCTTGGTATGTTGTCACACAATGTTCTGTCTTCATTGAACTGTCACACCCAGGAACGTACATTAGACACATCCATGGTACCATCACCACATGCCTTACTTAACTGTCTTGGTTTGTTGTCACGCGATGTTCTGTCTTCATTGAACCGTCGCACCCAGGAACGCACATTAGACACACCCATGTTACCATCACCACATGCCTCACTAAACTGTCTTGGTTTGTTGTCACAGGATGTTCTGTCTTCATTGAACCGTCGCACCCAGGAACGTACATTAGACACATCCATGGTACCATCACCACATGCCTCACTAAACTGTCTTGGTATGTTGTCACACAATGTTCTGTCTGCATTGAACCGTCGCACCCAGGAACGCACATTAGACACATCCATGGTACCATCACCACATGCCTCACTAAACTGTCTTGGTATGTTGTCACACAATGTTCTGTCTTCATTGAACCGTCGCACCCAGGAACGTACATTAGACACATCCATGGTACCATCACCACATGCCTCACTAAACTGTCTTGGTATGTTGTCACACAATGTTCTGTCTGCATTGAACCGTCGCACCCAGGAACGCACATTAGACACATCCAGGGTACCATCACCACATGCCTCACTCAAATGTCTTGGTTTGTTGTCACACGATGTTCTGCCTTCATTGAACTGTCACACCCAGGAACGTACAATAGACACTTCCATGGTACCATCACCACATGCCTCACTAAACTGTCTTGGTATGTTGTCACACAATGTTCTGCCTTCATTGAACTGTCACAGCCAGGAACGTACATTAGACACTTCCATAGTACCATGACCGCATGCCTCACTCAACTGGCGATGAATTTCAATAGCTGTTACACTAGGAAAACGGAGAAAATGAACGACTACACGGTGTTCTTGCAGTGAAAACGTCAGATTTTAAGTATCAAAAACAGTCATTACGCTCCCCGCTGCCACTAGAGTTCTATGCACAGTACAGTGCTGTCATCTCTACTATTCATTTATAAAGTGCCCAAGTGGATTTAGAAAAAAAAAACAGAAGTTCGTATCTGGTCCCGGTCCTGAAAAAATAGGTGCTATAGCTGGAACCCACCTCATATAAGCACGAGAATTAGCATCCTAGAAATACACAACAAAAGAGAATCATGTCCGTCTATAACGCTACGATAAGTAAGCATTATCAATTCTAAAACATTAGTATAGTCGTTGTGCTCGAACCGTTACCATAGCTAATGGCATTCACGGTTATCACAAATGACAGATGTTCACTGCACGTAGAGTAATCAGTGCAATTAGGTCTGCCCGCTTAACGAGCCTTCAAGGACAGCCACCACCTGATGCCATGAAGCGAATCTTTTTGTTACGAAAAAGAGAATATAGAATATAATTAGAGAAGTTTCAATTACTAGAAGTTTATTGGCACCCAGTCGTGTATATAAGACCAATCCAGAGTACGATGGCATTCAATGTTTAAGAATTTTTGGGTTTGAAGCTTCTAGTTGACGAATCAAGTGCTTCTCAATGGTGAGGAGTGATGCAGTGAAGTAGCTGACGAATCGTTCGGTCGGTGAACTGTGTAGAGAATTGTGTATGTTCAAAGGAATCAGGTGGTGTCTCTTATACAGACGGAATCTCCCTGCCGCAAAGTCCTGCACGGCCAGGAAAGACTACCTTAGGATTAGAATATACTGCTGACATGCCTGAACTTCCTGTAACAACTACCGCACTGTATGCTGACGATGCAGTCATCTTTACCTCGCACTTCGCTATTGAAACTGCCATTGCAACCCTACATTCTTCCCTGGATATTTTACTGCACTGGTTATCTCACTGGCGTATCGCACTTAATCCAAGCAAATGTCTTCTTAAGCTTTTCAACTTGCGCAGGCCTGCTGCTCCGGCAAATATACGATCTATAACACTGAAGTCTCCTGGTTACCTTCTGATTGAGCAGTTAAATACCTTGGCGTACATCTTGATCGTCGACTGACATGGAGTACACATATCAAAAGCAAACTAAATCAAGCCTATGCTCGTCTTCACAAGTTGTATCCCATCCTCAACCGCAAATCCTCTTTACGAGTCGAATGTGCGCTGCTACTATACAAGAGTATTCTACGACCACTTCTTCTATATGCTAGTCCTGTAGGGGGATGTGCTTCACGTACTCATATTCACCAACTCCAGGTGTTTCAAAACAGAATATTACGACTGTCTGTGAACGCCCCATGCTACATCCGGAATGCACACCCGCGTAGAGAATTGGACATAGTCAGCATTAATGAGTACATCTCTACAACGACAAGCAGATTCTTTGCGTACCTTCCTTATGTATCAGGTGCTTTATTCCTCCAACTGGAACGTCACATTGATGCTTCACCAATACTGAAGGCACGCTTGCCACAGGACATTTTATACCTATAATGTTTATTTATTCTGTAATGAAAAAGTTATTTAATTTATACTCACATTACTGAGACCAGTTTGCTTGATAACTCCAATATGAGTGTCCTCTTTCCCTGTATACTTTAATGTTATTATGTATATTAAGTTTATAGCTCCACAATTTGTATAGCGCTAACTGTGATGAGCAATTGAAATAAAAGATTCAACCAAAAAAAAAAAAGAATAGCTACCTAAATGGTACCACAAGGCTGAGTGCATTCGGACCTCATCCCCTAGCAAGGAAAGTCGATACATGAGATCCAAGCAATTACCCTATGTCAGCAATAGTCTGCCTACCATTCACAACTCAGGCAATATAATAATATAGAACACATTTTTGTTGCATTCTTTAGAAGAGAAAGCTCTTGCTATACATCATTTTAGAATTACTTGGTTATATTACAGATCCAAATTGAAGACATATTACTTTCTTGAAAAAAATATTAAGTAAAGAGGTTTATCCGAAGAAGCAGAACCTCATCTCCTTGGAACAAATTCTTTGAAAATGAATTTTTTACCGGGAAAAAAATTATAAAGAAGAAACATAAATGGCTTTGTATAACACAAAACTTTGTGCAATTAAGGAAAATATTTATATAAAAATTGAGCAGCAAGAGAGGAAGGCATTTCTTATACCAGACAATTATTGGCGTTCAAATATTGTCAAAGAGCGGAGATTGAAATATCCCCTTCTGCTGTCAGAGCTTAAGAATGAGTAACTGGAGGAGGGGACGAGAACTTTATAGAAAGGGTACGAAATAATATAATAAAGGGATATTGCTTCTCGGAATTAATAAAGGCATTATCATCAAAGAATATTTGTTGTGATTCCAATATGAGGGCAATTTATGTGTTGCATTAAGATAGGAATGCAAAAAATTTAATTTACTTTACAGCGTCCTGCATCATGGTGTAGAATGCCCAGTTGTGCGGGGGTTCGATATCAGCCCTGTGCATGGAATTGTTTGGTAAACTTGTAGGACGGGTGCTCATTCTGAATCGCGATGCATTTAAGAAGCTATGGTAAATAGTCGTTAAGAGCTTTATAATGTTTCATGTCGCTCTTACATATACGGACGTCAGGTCAGCAACCAAGTCCCAGAGAAACTGTACTGACGCAAATTGTGGCGTTCAACAGAAATGTTTTGGTAAATCTGAAATATAAACGCCATGATTAAAGCTACAGCGAATATACTATACTTGAATTATTCTTTTGACGATGAACATCTGATACCTTTGTAGCTTTATTCTCTTATATCGTTATATAAATACTCTGCCATCCACATGTATTAATCCAATTCCTTTTGTTACATAACTACCTGAATAGTAGCGAGTCATTTCCACCTCAGACTTATCCGTTAGTTGTTTACGTGCTACGTAAACAGGGTGATCCATATAAACCTGAACCATTTCTATAGGTCATAACTTTTGAACCAATAATAAGACACGTGCAACTTTGGGAGAATATAATACACAATTGGGAGATTGCATTACACTACTTACATCTCAGAGAAATGATGGAAGTGTCCTCCACCAGCATGTATACATATTTGCATTCGTTTCGCCGCCCGCCTCGGTAACATAGATGGTAGCATGCCTGCCTCACGTTTAAGAGGTCTCGAGTTCCAAAAATCTTTATATAAGTAATTAAGTCGGCACTTTTCATATGTTTAGGCAATATATATTGCTCACCAATTGCAGAGGCTGTGTTTCTTAAGCTGTTGAAAGAAAAAGGTAAACTCGCGGATTGGAAAGTGGACAGTGCAGCTTTAGGTTCATGGCACGTTGGAGGACGTCCGGAGAAACGAGCGGCCAAAGTTATAAAAAATCATGGAATTAACGGAAATTAATAGTTCTTTCACACTGGCCGTGTGTAGGCTAAATTGTGGAAACGTAGAGTCAGAATGAAAAATTCAATGCCATAGCCGGGATTTGAACCACGGATCTTCTGGTTTCCGTCCACTGCGGCTGGACGGAAACCAGAAGATCCGTGGCTCAAATCCCGGCTATGGCATTGAATTTTTCATTATGACTCTACGTTTCCACAATTTAGCCTACACACGGCCAGTGTGAAACAACAATTAATTTCCAATAATTGACCTAATAGTGGTTAACTATAAAGCCCGGGCGTTAAAGTACTTACATGTAGTAAGTCGCCATTAAGGTAGTTGTCTCATGTGTTTATGAGAACTGCTAAGTGGTTTACCGGGAAAATACGAGTCAGTTGGAGAATTTAATGTCGTATCGGCACGCTAGCCATAGTAGCACAATGGTAGTGCGGCTGGACGGAAACCAGAAGATCGGTGGTTCAAACCCCGTTATTTACAAACCACGTTGGTTTCAAACCCCGCATTGAATTTTTCATTCTGACTCTACGTTTCCACATGGAATTAACGACTACTCTCACAAGGTACGTCAAATCACTGCGGATGACTTCAGAGAGTTTGACTACATTTTCGGCATGGATGATGACAACATGAGGGCACTGCACCAACAGGCACCACCAAACTCCAAAGCTGAGCTTATACTTCTAGGTACCTTAGACCCAAAAGGAGAGTGGATCATACGGGATCCATATTACGACGATGATGACAAAGGCTTCGAGAAGTGTTGTGAACAATGTTTACGCTCGCTCACCACTTTCTTGGACAGCCAATACAAATAGACACCTGTTAATATGTACATAACATTAAGGTTAGGGCCACACATCTCTTAAGATTTTAATATCTGTCCTTTAATTTTATTGTTGTGCAGAATCTATGTCACAATATTGTGTTTCTATTTCCGCAAGTGCTTATTATTTTTGGAAGAGTTTATATATATCATTATATGCGTATGTTTGAACAATTATAGCATTATCCCATACAAATTTAATAATGAATATGATTAAATATAATTATTTTAATTTAAATATCTCATTCAAAAATTTTCCCAAAAAATAATTTATAATAAATTTGTAATCAAACTTTCAAAAAAAAAATGTTCGAATCTCGGTCAGGTTGAGTTACCTGGATAAGGTTTTTTCCGGGGTTTTCCCTTATTCAAAAAGACGAATGTCAGGTAGCTCTAAGCTCCATACACCCCGAACACATTTGTTCATTATTTCAACCATTTCATTCACCGTCCGATACGACAACGTTGGAGGACGTAAAATTACAAAAAAAAAAAAAAAAAAAAAAAAAAAAAAAAAAAAAAAAAAATCGTCTCGCCATATTCTCTGAAGTTTTGCGGAGAGTATCCTCGCCAATGTTACATATTTCGGTTCGTATAGATTACTTGAACATCTATTTTCCAGGCCTGTTCTTGAATACTCTATTTTTAGATATCTTCACAAGAAAAAATCCGGTGAGTTTAGGTCAGTGGATCTGGAGACCACAGACCTTTTGAGAATATCCGATTATCAAAGAAACTGGTTAGAAGTTATATGGTGCTATTTGATGTATGTCACGTTGCTCCATCCTTCTGGAAATAACATCCTCTATATTCCACATCATCCGACTGATCCAGAAATGTATTGAAGGTACCCATATATACTTCAGTTTCTACAGTCGTATCAAAGAAAAGGGACCAACGATCGAAATGCAAATAGTGTAATGTAATCTCCCAATTGTGTATTATATTCTACCAAAGCTACACGTGCGTCCTATTGTTGGTTCAAAGGTTATGGCAAACTAAAACGGTTCAGGTTTATACGGATCGCACTATATCATATCGATAATAAAGGTTTTCTGATATTATCTATATAAATAAAACAAAATCGGATTAGTTATTTATTCTGCAATTGGGGGTGAAACTTATATTCCACACAGTTACAATTAAGTTAATTTAAATTTTTATGATAAACAATACTTGTTGACTTATTGTGGTCCGTAAATAAAAAAGGAAGGAAGGGAGAAAGGGAGGGAGGGAGGAAGGGAGGGAGGGAAGAAGGGAAGAAGGGAGGAAGGGAAAGAGGAAGGAAGGGAGTAAGGGAGCAAGGGATCAAGGGAGCAGGGGAGCGAGGAAGGGAGGAAGGGAGGAAGGGAGGGACGGAGGGAGGGAGGGAGGGAGGGAGGGCGGGAGGGAGGAAGGGAGGAAATCCAAACGCACAAATACTGACATATAATTGTCCTTGGGTGAAACAGTGAAACTCCAAGTTGATTCCGCAAACTTACAACGACTGCCCTTCGATTTCTTTATGCTCACCACAAAGGCAAAATGCATGGGAAATTGTAGACCTTTAAAATCAAAAGATGCATCCGTTGGGAGTCATCAGAGGACGAGGGATCAATATATCCTCTCCTTTGCGACATAACACTATTAGCATTATTTGCGTACCGCTGCCCATCAGTCCGGTCAACATGTGACGTAGCTCGTATATTTGACTGACTTCTATGTCTTAAGTCAGGTCGTCTTCTCCTTGCTATAGGAGAAATTTTCCGCAAAATTCACAAAGTCAGGAAGTAACAATAACGTTTCCAAAAACTTCACAAAGCCACAAAGGAACTCAGGCCAGCCCGTTAGCTCAGTTTGTAGAGCACCTATTTGTAGAGCTTCCGTGCGAGGGGTCCCGCATTCGATTCCCTGGTGGGTTGGGGATCTTTCATCCAACCAAGATAATTCCTCATCTTCCTCAGAGTCTGGAAGTATGAATGAGAGTGCCAATGTGTACGTGATCTAATGATTAAAACCCAACGAGTACGAGTTAACACCTTCGATATGTTCCAAAGGAGAACGGCCGCCGATATGACCATTGTAGTTAAAGGCTTTCTCCGACCAAGATAATTCCTCATCTTCCCCAGAGTCTGGAAGTATGAATGAGAGTGCGAATGTGTACGTGATCTAATGTTTAAAACCCAACGAATACGAGTTAACACCTTCGATATGTTCTAAAGGAGAACGACCACCGATATTATCATCGCAATTAAAGGCTTTCTCCGACCAAGATAATTCCTCACCTTCCTCAGAGTCTGGAAGTATGAATGAGAGTGTGAATGTGCAGGTGATCTAATGAGTAAAACCCAACGAGTACGAGTTAACACCTTCGATATGTTCCAAAGGTGAACGGCCGCTGACATGACCATTGTAGTTAAAGGCTTTCTCCGACCAAGATAATTCCTCATCTTCCCCAGAGTCTGGAAGTATGAATGAGAGTGCGAATGTGTACGTGATCTAATGTTTAAAACCCAACGAATACGAGTTAACACCTTCGATATGTTCCAAAGGTGAACGGCCGCTGATATGACCATTGTAGTTAAAGGCTTTCTCCGACCAAGATAATTCCTCACCTTCCTCAGAGTCTGGAAGTATGAATGAGAGTGTGAATGTGTAGGTGATCTAATGATTAAAGCCCAACGAATACGAGTTAACACCTTCGATATGTTCCAAAGGTGAACGGCCGCTGATATGACCATTGTAGTTAAAGGCTTTCTCCGACCAAGATAATTCCTCATCTTCCCCAGAGTTTGGAAGTATGAATGAGAGTGCGAATGTGTACGTGATCTAATGTTTAAAACCCAACGAATACGAGTTAACACCTTCGATATGTTCCAAAGGTGAACGGCCGCTGATATGACCATTGTAGTTAAAGGCTTTCTCCGACCAAGATAATTCCTCATCTTCCCCAGAGTTTGGAAGTATGAATGAGAGTGCGAATGTGTACGTGATCTAATGTTTAAAACCCAACGAATACGAGTTAACACCTTCGATATGTTCCAAAGGAGAACGACCGCCGTTATGACCATCGCAATTAAAGGCTTTCTCCGACCAAGATAATTCCTCATCTTCCACAGAGTCTGGAAGTATGAATGAGAGTGTGAATGTGCAGGTGATCTAATGATTAAAACCCAACAAATACGAGTTAACACCATCGATATGTTCCGAAGGAGAACGGCCGCCGATATGACCATTGGAGTTGAAGGCTTCCTCCGACCAAGATAACTCCTCATCTTCCCCAGAGTTTGGAAGTATGAATGAGAGTGCGAATGTGTACGTGATCTAATGTTTAAAACCCAACGAATACGAGTTAACACCTTCGATATGTTCCAAAGGAGAACGACCGCCGATATGACCATCGCAATTAAAGGCTTTCTCCGACCAAGATAACTCCTCATCTTCCCCAGGGTCTGGAAGTATGAATGAGAGTGTGAATGTGTACGTGATCTAATGATTAAAACCCAACAAATACGAGTTAACACCATCGATATGTTCCGAAGGAGAACGGCCGCCGATATGACCATTGCAGTTAAAGGCTTTCTCCGACCAAGATAATTCCTCATCTTCCCCAGAGTCTGGAAGTATGAATGAGAGTGTGAATGTGTACGTGATCTAATGATTAAAACCCAACAAATACGAGTTAACACCTTCGATATGTTCCGAAGGAGAACGGCCGCCGATATGACCATTGGAGTTGAAGGCTTTCTCCGACCAAGATAATTCCTCATCTTCCCCAGAGTCTGGAAGTATGAATGAGAGTGTGAATGTGTACGTGAACTAATGATTAAAACCCAACGAATACGAGTTAACACCTTCGATATGTTCCGAAGGAGAACGGCCGCCGATATGACCATTGGAGTTGAAGGCTTTCTCCGACCAAGATAATTCCTCATCTTCCCCAGAGTCTGGAAGTATGAATGAGAGTGTGAATGTGTACGTGATCTAATGATTAAAACCCAACAAATACGAGTTAACACCTTCGATATGTTCCGAAGGAGAACGGCCGCCGATATGACCATTGGAGTTGAAGGCTTTCTCCGACCAAGATAATTCCTCATCTTCCCCAGAGTCTGGAAGTATGAATGAGAGTGTGAATGTGTACGTGAACTAATGATTAAAACCCAACGAATACGAGTTAACACCTTCGATATGTTCCGAAGGAGAACGGCCGCCGATATGACCATTGGAGTTGAAGGCTTTCTCCGACCAAGATAATTCCTCATCTTCCCCAGAGTCTGGAAGTATGAATGAGAGTGTGAATGTGTACGTGATCTAATGATTAAAACCCAACGAATACGAGTTAACACCTTCGATATGTTCCGAAGGAGAACGGCCGCCGATATGACCATTGGAGTTGAAGGCGGGGTATAAATGGAACAAGTAAAAAAAAAAAAAGAAAGGAACTAAATTAATTTTGTGTCAATTCCATTCGCATTCACGAATTCACAAACACAAATTATAAAGTATGTATCCAAGGATTCACCAATATTTGACAATTGTCTGTGGTCAAATATGTATAGTGATATATTGCGTTTAGCAATTAATTTTATGTATCATCTTCGAAAGGTATATCATGGCTACATACAACAATTTCAGTCTTGATAACAAGCGATAGACGTTATTTAGTAAGATAAGGTAAGTGAAATATATTTGAAGACTTTGGCAAGGAGTGGAATATCTTTCCACTTTGTAATGCTTTTGTTTGTCGAAAATAAAAGGATGTGTATGTGTTCCGTAAAAGTTAGCAAGTGTACTTTTGTAGTTAGTGAATAACCCGGTCCATTATCACTTCAGGGTTTCTTCTCACTTTGTAAAATTTCCTTGGACTTAAGGAAATATTTCAAAACCAAAATTAGTCAAATCGGTTGATGGGTTTTCGAATTTAATGTGACTAACAAACATTATTTTCTTTTTTTTCTCTTTGTAATTTGCGTCCTCCAACGTTAAGTCATATCGGACGATGAATGGAATGGGTAATAGGATGCTCAAATGAGCCCGGGGCCTATAGAGCTTAGTTACCCGACATTCATGCAATTGCTTGAATTAAAAGATATTTAAGTGAAGCTTCAGTTAAATATATTTTTATTAGAGGAGATAAAATATAATAAAATTAAAGCCAAACTAACTGCATAAGAAATTGTTTGTGCAATTCATTCATGAACTATTCGCAGAATTGGTTTTAAATCTGATGTTACTCCTGGACAAGGAAAAATACCGGAAAAACCTTATGAAGTTAACTCATCCTGACCGAGATTCGAACTCGGGACCTCGTGAACGTGAGGCATACATGCTACTACCACGCTACCGAGGCGACCTATGAATTTATAGAAAAATTTGTGCGTGTACATGTGTGCGTGTGAGTGTGTGCGCGTGTGCGTTTGTGTATGTTTTAATTATTACTTTTAAAATATAATATTTCAGTAATAAATTCTCTGCTGCTCATTTTAGGATTGTGTTCTATTTGTGGTGACTTTAATGTGAAATAAGCTATTGTAAATAGCTGTACATTTAATTCTTTATAAGATAAGGAGTATAAGAGCAGAGGTTGGAAATGAAATAACACCCGAGAACTGTAGCGTTAAAGCGAAGCGGAACACAACAGAGTGACGTAATTTTCCCAAGAAGTCCCAACTACACCAGAGGGCATCTACATGCAAATTAACTGTTTTGAGCTAAGAGGTCATACATGCGTCTTTCCAAAAGGGATGCAGAAGTAAACAGTTTTCTAAAGCCTTTTGGTTTACATTATTATTGGTTATAGTAAGGTATACATTAGTATCTGCAGTTTATAATTTATCACACAGGATGAATGCAGTAACTTGACGCTCCATATCTTTTCATATTTTTTAAGTAATTTGTGACACTTTCTTCAAAATATAAGTTTTTAAATTCGAAGCACATTTAAATGGCTACAACTAATATGACTGAACTTTTAGGTCGTTCCTCTGAGATGCAGCAGCTCAAAATAACCGAAGTTAACGTTATAGAGAAAGGATAGACAATAATAATTTATTTGTGTTCAAATAGGCTAATTATATAAGATATCCATTAGGTTAGTTTTCCGGTACCTGGAAACCAGCACGTCCAGAAGTCGGAAGTACTCAAAAATATGTCTTAAGTGCTATTTCAGAAAATTAGAAAGCAGAAAGCGGAATTGGAATTTAGTAAATTATATAATCAAGATTATTGTGTCTTTTTGGGTTCGTGATATCAAAATTCCAGGCTAGAAACAAGGAAAATTGCACTTTATTTCCGTAGAAAAACAATTATGTTACAATTTACAGTCCAGTGTTGCCTCACATACACCTTACAACTTGCAAGGTCAACGACAACAGCTGTTCACGCACGCGAATTCAATTATCGACTGACTGTCTTTGCCATGCCATGCCATGCCATGTGGTGCTGGCTGTATTTAGCCAGAAGGTTTTTGCTGCGTGCCTACCCGTTAAGGGTTTTACCGCAGGTAAGGTAGTCTTCGGGATGTTGTAGGGTGAAATGTGGGTTTTTAGTTTGATTGGTTATGAGGTTACAGGTTTGTACCTAGGGGTTGAAGGACAGGATACAATGCCTTGCACCCTAGTGTATTTTTTATTTTTAATTTGGGGAAGAATTTTGATGCCAATCAGCTTGAAAGTAGACTGTCTTTGGAGGGCGAGGTATTTACAGATTTCTAACACATCAGACATTTCTCAAACAATAGAGACCCGGCTAAAACAAAGGTGAACTCTCGAGAAATCCATCTGCTCCCGCCCACCATTTAAGCGAGCTTCTGTCTCCACACGTGCAGAGACCATCATTTTGATCTCGTTACCCGCGGCGCTTCCAGTCATCAATGACCTGGCGACACTATGTTACATATGGGAGTTAATTCTTGAAGTTCTAGAACCAAAAGAAGTAATTGTGTGCCAAATTAAGACTGTATGGCGGATGACCCAGCAATTCGAATTTTTTGTTTTGAGATGTGTGTTCGGTCGCATTGTCCCGATGAAGAACGATCCTATGCTTCTTGTTGGATTTCTTTTTTCCCGAAGACTCCCGGCAAACAAATGACTGTGTACCATTTGGCATTAGCCATTTTACGTTCCTCTAAAGGCACTGTTGCCACATGGCCAGTTTTGCTGAAGAAGCAGGCGACCATTTGAACAACTTTTGTGGAATTTTGCTTCATCTTGAAACTCATTCAGTCGACTACTGTTTACGTTCCAGCTCATACGCATAGATCTATGATTAGTCACCTGTTACAATGTTGTATACGTCTTTTGAGCCACAACCATAGTATTTATTGGGCATTTTTATACACCAATTGACACGAGCATCTTTTCGAGATTGCGTCAAATAATAAGGCATCTAACCTTGATGAGGGCAAACCTTTTTCACCGCTAAATTTCATAAATATTTTATATAAGGCTGATGGAGATAATGACTATGGTTGCTTCAATCTCACAATATGTCGCAAGACGATCTTGCATTAATTGTTTTTTTCGGCACAACTATTTTGGACGACCTTCACCAACTTCATCTTAGATCGAACGGCGGCTGCGATTAAATTCCTTGTATTAGCGTTTCACAGTGGAAAAGGATGGGGCTCCGTCGCCAAATGTAAAAATCGCTTGATCGATGCACTGTTGTCTTCATAATCCACGTCAAAATTTGAAATAAATAATTGCAGGAAAGTTTGCACATTTAATTCCAAGTTTTTGAGACGCTATGGATAAACGACAATGTGTTGCAGTTGGAAATCCTTTTTGCACTTTACTCTCTACTTTGTGGAATTTATATACCTAAAGACTTACATCATATTAATCGGATACCCATAAACATAGCTGTGTCATATCTGTAAGATTTCACGTTCTCTGCCTGATTATGATGAAAAGAAGGAAAAAACAATTGGACCAAAGTATACAAATTTTAACATTCAAAATACTTAACTTTCCGTTGGGCACGTCAAATTTCGTGACGCCGTTAGTCGCGATGTATCTGCTGGATATATATGACGTTAATTGTGTTTTATTATCTGTTTTCAATTGTCTTAAAACGAATGCATCTTATTATGAACCGGAAGCGTTTCTCGGGCTTAGTCATCATGAGAATGTTAACACCAAGGTGATCTGTTCTCCAGACAGGGCAGGTCGGAGCTCGGCGCTTGCCAAGAGAGGAAAAGAGACAGAGAGAGACTCCGGAATCTTCTGGCCGTTGTTGCGAAAGTTCTTGGAAGGTCTGTGGCATTCTACAAACAATGGCTGGGGAGGTATAAGTACCCGCAAGGGGTTAGTTAGAAGCGGTGGTTGTTTGTTGGTTATTATGACAGTCGAAGAGTGAAGTGTACCGCAGAAATTTCGTCCATTTGTTTTCTTCTTCTTCTTCACTTCATGGCATAGGCAATCAAGTGGCTGTTCCGCCTTCGAAGTCCTCCAGCCATCGTTTCCTGGGTCTGCCAACCAATCTCCTACCTTTAGGATGATACTGTAATATTTGTTTTGTAAGTCTATTATCTGGCATTCTTTCGACATGTTGCTTCCATTTTTGTTTGAGATCTTTTAACCTATCATTCATACTAAAAATTTCCAGCTCTTCTCTTATATTTTCATTTCTTATTAAGTCCCTCTTCGTGCATCCTTTCACACTTCTCAAGAATTTCATTTCTGAAGCCTGTATTTTACTCTGTTGCTTTTTAGTTAACGTCCAAGTCTCACTTCCGTATGTCAGTATAGGTACAGCCATAACTTTGTAGAACTTTAATTTTGTTTCTTTACGTATTTTGTTTCTAAACGTTCTATTTATTGTTCCAACACTCTTTGAAATTTGCATATTTTATTGTAGACATCATATTCCTTGTCATAACTAACATCAGTTCCCAAGTAGTTAAAATGGCTTACCTGTTCAACGCAACGATTATTTATAACTATTTTGTTCTAATTGGCTCTTTCCAAATGAATGCCCATACCTTTGATTTTATAAAAGAAAGTTTCATATTATATTGCCTACAAAGTTCAATAAGTTTAAAAATAGATTTTTGCAGGGCAGACTCGCTATTTTGTATAATAACTAAGTCGTCAGCAAACAATAAAATATTTAAAAAAAATTCATTTGAAATTTTAAAACCTACATTCACTAGCTGCTTCCATTTGCACACTAGATCGTCAATATAAATACTTAAAAGTGTAGGTGATAAAATACACCCTTTTATTTGTTTTTGTGCAGTAAAAAAGGGAATCAGCCTCGAAATAGCTGATTGCCATTTTCACGTATTTTTACTGCAGCAAAGGTTCCTCTAAATGTCTGCAAATTTCTGAATCTACGTAACCCACAGTTACAATATTATTTCTTCAGCAGGCTTCATCACAACCCAACCCTATTATGTGTTACCAAATTTGTTATTCACAGTTGAAACACAATATTTATGCATTTTCTACTTTGACTTTTCTAAATTGTTCTACTTTATACGAAAGTGGCTACTTTATGCCTTCTTCTCCTTGACAAATAATTATAAAATGTTTAACCTAAAATACGATTTCAATAGGTAGCCATTTCCATGCAGAGAATCTTCCGATACTGCCCTACCTTCTAATTTCTATGCAGCATTCAATACGGAATGAAGAGTCAAATCGAGTTCGATATCGCACCGAAACGTGGAAATGATCCCAACGTTTTACCTGCAGTTAAAATAGAATCAAATTAATCCCGATATCTCCCGACACTGAATCATATTTATGTCAGTTTGAAAAGCGTTAAATAAAACAAGTACTCTCATAGCATGCCCTTTGAAAGCACTGTTTTTGAAACGTAGCTCAGTAAATAATAATAAAACAATAACAGTTGTGTGGTTGATTGATTAACCTGACGCCCGAACAAGAAGCAGGGGAAATAAAAAGCGTAGGTACTATGCGAATACCGAGGCAGGGATGTTATCGCTAAAACGTGCCGTTACAGCGGCTATTGTGTTGCTGAAACAAGAGAGATGCGAGTCTGTATCATATCTGTACTTCACCCTTGACAACGGAGCAGCGGCGCTCGCAAGTAGATGCATTGTTTGGTCTGCAGCATGAGTTATGTGCAAGTGGTTCTCTCGTACGGTTAGCACGTTCTTTGGGCAACTCTAGGAGACTTTTACAGCGAGTGCTTCCACTTAACCCTTTTTGTAAGTTCTTACACTGTCGGCTATTGCCCAATATTTGACGTAAACGTCGACTAAGCTGTGAGTAATCAAGCTGTAAAATGCATTCAGAACGTCCTGTTACATCTACTAAAACTAAAATTACAAATAATAGCAAAATAGTAAGCATAATTTCATTTTCCTGGGCTAAACATCCATAGAATAGCTAACTATTAATAAAGCAACATCCCTTGCTGGATATTATTTTATATAACAGTCTCATTTGTGCTATTAAGCTTGTGTCTTTATTATCTTTACGAGTATGAAGCGGTCGTTGAAGTTAGAGCAATGTATGCAGTGAAGGTATGGGGCACATCAGAGATAGGAAGACAATTAGACCAGATTTATGGATTGTTTCGTAAAGTACTACTAGGGCCGCCAAAATCGGCACCAAGAGAGGTGGGTAATATAAGAGGGAGGGTGAGTGAGTGAGTGTGTGGTGTTTTAGGGCCCTTCGACAATAAGGTCATTTGGGCCCGAAGTCAACACTAAAACCTAAAAGCTACACAAATTACGCTAAAAAGGTAAAATAAAATAAAAACACTCAACTATTAAAAGTACATAAAAAAGCCTATCCCAAGACTAACTATTTAAAATCTCTAAAATTAACAAATATAAAATGTAAGTCAGATTTGTTTATAAAAACCGATTTCGGCAACAAACCGCAGTGCCTTAACCACGGCCACTGGGTCGTCCCCTAAAACTCCCAGCAAGTTAGTCCCAAAGTCTACTGACTGGCGAACGCGGGCGTACTGCGGGCAATCAAGGAATACATGCCGCACAGTGAGGCGTACTGCACACGGAGCACACACAGGGGCCGGTTCCTCTCTTAACAAATGGCCATGAGTAGCTCGTGTGTGCCCAATTCTCAGCCGGGTGAGTATCACCTCGGCTCGCCGGTTATCCCTGCAGGAAGTTAGCCAGGGTTGTACGCTCTCTTTTATTACCCGGAGTTGTGTGGCTTCCAAAGCTGTCCAGGATTGCTGCCAAGCAGATAGGAGTTGGCGACGGAAAAAACGTTGCACATCCCGGTATGGTAGGGGAATAATAATTGAAAGTATACTGATATTCTCATATAAGTGTATTAAAGGGACGAAAGGGTAATTATTGAATCTGTTCATAAAGCAACAGAAAAAAATGCATTAAAAATACAAATAGTTGGTGGTCGGAATTGGAAAGAATGATATTCAAGGTAGGCATTGGAGATCTATGGAGAGAAGAGAAGACAAATCATAGCGATTTTTGGAAGGAAGTGAGAACTGGACTACAAGACATAGATAGGCAAGAGATACGGGAAAGTATAGAAGAAAAGAAATCTTTGAAATTTTATAAGCAATTAAAGACAGAATGGGGTAGGGAAAAATATATAGACCAATGTGGCAAAACTGGAGGAGAAGGCATAGCATGGATGAGAATGGGAATACTGTGACTTTGTGGGTTCGTGAAATTAAAAGTCCTATTGCACAAGCCCAAAATGTTCTTTATTTCCACCGAATTACAGTTGAAACACCTGCCAATTACACAGAATCACGTAGGGCACACAGTTACAATTCGCCAGTTCGTCTGTCACAGGTCCATTCTACACTTACAATTACGTACAACTCCTCTGATACACGTACACAGTCTTCCGGTCCGTTCACTACCACGGCGCTCCTCACGCTGCTCGCCTAGAACTGACTGATTCGTCCACTGCAGGCCTTATATAGGGAAGTTTCACAGTGTTAAGTAGATAATATGAGCCAACTTGGTTTTCCTTGCATATTATTATATAGTTCATAAAGATTCAATTAGTTGACAAGGATCTGTAAAGCATGTACTGCTGATCGATCATTGAATAAATTAAAAAGAAAGATGTTATTCAATAATGGATTTTGCAGGCAGTTTTACCCTTCAAACGCAGGAACTTGATCACACTACGAGTCTAAAATTTCTCCATCTTACACGTCAGTGATAAAGTAAATCGTATTAAAATATTTGGACTGGCATAGCTGCTGATACACTAACTTAAAACAAACTTAAAATAGTGAAACTGCAATTTGCATGATTTACTAAAGCAATGCTTTAGTAGCTTTTATGGGCATACGAAACAATTGCTTCAAAATTATCTCTGTAATCAGAGCGCGCTGGGTACTGAGGGGATGTGCGCGAATGTGTGAAATATTAAAATTATCGATTGCCTTTAATTACCTTGGAGAGCATGTATTGCAACTGGTGTTTTTGTATGCTCGTTTTAGAACAACAATTTGTAGACCGATGAATGCATTCAAAATCAGCGTTCATTCTGTAGATTTGTGAATGGTTTTACCCTATATGTGTTTGCTGCATAGCTAAAGGGCTTGTCACATTTGCTTTAAAATACATTGACTTTACAGGTAAATGAAAATGTTTACTTTCATTGCAGCGAAATGTTGGAGTTTAGGAATACATACCAACAGATATCCCGGAAGTTGCTGTAAGGATCATTTGTGCATATAGATTTTATTTCGTCTCCTTTTAATTTTTCAATTGCTTTTACTAAATAGGTAAAAGAAAATATCTATATAAAGATATCTCTGTCAATAATGTTCTAATATCTATGAATCCACAAAAAGAATTTTTAGAAAAGAAAATATTCTCTAAATATGTACAAAACCTGACTCCGTAGGGTAGGAGGCAGTTTGAATGAGAAAGGTTCAACATATCCCGAGTTCAAATCTCGGTGACGGCGAATTATCTTGTAAGGATTTCCAACGGGATTTTCACTTATTCGGAAAGATGCATTTCTGGGAACTCTAAGCTCTATGTACCTTGTTCTCATTTCAACATCATTTCATTCATCCTCCGATATGACTTAACATTGCAGGTATTCCCTTAAACTGAAAGATGAATGTCTGGTAACTCTAAGCTCTATGTATTCTGTACTCATTTGAACATCATTTCATTCATCGTCCGATGTGACCTAACACTGCAGGTTTTCTCCTATACTGAGAGATGATTATCTGGTAACTCTTACGTCTATGTCTACATTCATCTTTCAGGATAAGAGGAAACCTCCAACGTTAAGTCATATCGGACGATGAATAAAATGATATTCAAATGAGTACAGGGCACATAGAGCTTAGAGTTACCAGACATTCATCTTTCAGGATAAGAGAAAACCTCCAACGTTAAATCATATCAGACGATGAATGCAATGATATTCAAATAAGTACAGGGCACATAGAGCGTAGAGTTACCATACATTCATCTCTCAGGATAAGAGAAAACCTCCAACGTTAAATCATATCAGACGATGAATGCAATGATATTCAAATAAGTACAGGGCACATAGAGCTTAGAGTTACCAGACATTCATCTCTCAGGATAAGAGAAAACCTCCAACGTTAAGTCATATCGGACGATGAATGAAATGATGTTCAAATGAGTTCAGAATACATAGAGCTTAGAGTTACCAGACATTCATCTTTCAGGTTAAGAGAACTCCTCCAACGTTAAGTCATATCGGACGATGAATGAAATGATGTTCAAATAAGTACAGGTTACATAGAGCTTAGAGTTACCAGACATTCATCTTTCAGTATAAGAGAAAATCTCCAACGTTAAGTCATATCGGATGGTGGATGAAATGATGTTCAAATGAGTACAGGGTACATAGAGCTTTGAGTTACCAGACATTCATCTTTCAGGATAAGAGAAAACCACCAACGTTAAGTCATATCGGACGATGAATGAAATGATGTTCAAATAAGTACAGGGTACATAGAGCTTAGAGTTACCAGACATTCATCTTTCAGGATAAGAGAAAACCACCAACGTTAAGTCATATCGGACGATGAATGAAATGATGTTCAAATGAGTACAGGGTACATAGAGCTTAGAGTTACCAGACATTCATCTTTCAGTATAAGAGAAAATCTCCAACGTTAAGTCATATCGGATGATGGATGAAATGATGTTCAAATGAGTACAGGTTATATAGAGCTTAGAGTTACCAGACATTCATGTTTCAGGATAAGAGAAAACCTCCAACGTTAAGTCATATCGGGCGATGAATGAAATGATGTTCTAATGAGTACAGGGTACATAGAGCTTAGAGTTACCAGACATTCATCTTTCAGGATATGAGAAATCCTCCAACGTTATGTCAAATCGGACGATGAATGAAATGATGTTCAAATAAGTACAGGGTACATAGAGCTTAGAGTTACCAGACATTCATCTTTCAGGTTAAGTGAACTTCTCCAACGTTAAGTCATATCGGACGATGAATGAAATGATGTTCAAATGAGTACAGGGTACATAGGGCTTAGGTACCAGTCATTCATCTTTAGGATAAAGGAGAGCACACAATGTTAAGTGTGTGGGACACAAAAGTAAAGACGAAACGTTTAGAAGTACAGGTTCTTTTGTTACCATGAGCTCGTATCCTTGCATCAATGCCCACCAGGTCTTAAAGGTATATTGCGAGGTCTTAATTTATTATTCGCTTACGAAACACAAGTTTTACCCTGTGACATAATAAATCATAAGAATTCTTTTAGATTTCTAATGATAACAACGACGTATACATGCAGATTGCATTTAAGATGCGATTCCTGAGTGTATCGTGTTCTATGAACAGGAACCATGACTCAATAGATTTCTGGTTGCTTGAGTTTGGCAAAATTGGTTAATTAACCTTTGCTACATTCAACTGTTAACCTACTGCCTAGTGATTTCTGCTTGACTATATTTTAACTTGTGTATCTTATATTTTGCATTGATTTGAATATGTCAATTTATTTTAAACAGTTAAGCCCTTATCAATTCATAATTTTGTTATCACTCCTAGGAAGTTTATATCCATTAGAGTTAAATTAGGGACAAAGAGGGAACTTAGTACCTGGAAATACAGTTGTCATACAGTCGCCAATATGGACATTGGAGTTAAAGGTGAGGTATAAATGGATCGATACATACAATCCCAGGGGTATCGAATGACATGAAGTGAGAGAGGAACAAATGACACAATGGTAGATACGTGCAGAACTTTCTAACAGTTACTAACTTGGTCACCCGGCTGAGAGAGGCACGTGGTAAGCCGCCTAAACCACCGGAGGGTGGTGCGAAGCTTATCTCTACTAGGACAATGCTCAAATCGACATGCTCGAACGTGAAATAGGAAGACGAAATGAGGGGAAAAGAAAGGGGAGAGATCAGTGGTAAAACCTATCCTATTATTCCAGTACTCATCATAGGAAACCCATCATTGTCAGTGTAGGCGGTTACCGGGGTTAGAACTCAAAACTTTCAGATTGCGACCGCCACAGTGCCAAGTTTCGAAGTATTATCTGCCTTTACTCGAAGTGAAAAGTGAATGTTTTATAAGTTTGTTTTCAATTAAAAGAAACAGTAAACCTCAAATCCCATTCGAGCTTTTGGTTATTGGTTTCTCTCACATAACTAACTTAATTGGAGGTTTTATGGTGGAAGTAGCTGGTTCGATTCCACTCGGACTAATTAGAAGTAGAAGGGAGAATTTATGAGACAGGTTTGCACGCACACAGGGGCTTTGTTAGGGCAAAAGGCCCGAAGTCATTTGAGTGCGGCAAGGTAGCAAAGGTTGTTGTTTAACCCAACATGCAGCACGAGTTTTAACGGACAGACTTCACTTATTCACGGGAAATGGAACACGCGGTTTAATTTATTTAAAACGGAATCTGCTGGACTGGACGGAAACTGTGGTGCGGTTTTGAGAAAGATGCACTTGAATGTTTAATCTATTCTTCCATTAGCGCCAAGTGTGTTTCATTTGCCTGGGCCATTCATAACGATGCGGTCGACGCTTCCTTCAAACTTCATTGTGTGTACGTGTGTGTTAACGCACGAGGACGTCTGTATAACAAAACACGAACGAGGCAGCTCGAAAATGCCTATGGCAGGGTAAAGTGTGGCTAGTAACCATGGCGACGAATGAGTCTAGTTTTTACTTACGACGTCCATCATTTTATAGTTGACTCATTTATTGGAACTTGAAACGATTCAAATGATTATTTAAATCTATATAATAACTTAAATAAGTAAAAAGAATTATTTCGAATATTTAATAATGTTATGAAAAAGTTATTATACAAAAGTTATGAAGAAATGTATAAAAGTTGAACGATGCTTATTTGTTGTGATGGCAACGGCAAAAAGCCTATATAAGCCCCTGGACTGGAGGTGATTGTTCTTCTTCATTTGACTTCCATGGTGAAAGGACGTGTGAGTTAAGTCCGCAAATAGACGCTATTGTGCAAAGACAATTTTTGTGTGTAAGAATATATGTATCAGCCTATAACTTGATATTATAATACTATTAACATTTTATAAACATTATAGGCCTCTATAAAATAGAATAATACCAATGTTTTCTACTGGCAGATAGTTATACATGTATAGTTTGTACTGGGTATTTTAATACGGTCGGTATTGTGCGTGACACATTCAACCAAGTTTCAAACCTTTCACAAATGCAAAGTAAAACATAAGATTTAAGCATGAAAGGAAAACTATTAACTTAGTGTCGTCAACATACTCCTAAAATGAAAGCCAATTGCGTAACATGGTTAACAACTCCATATACGGTAAAGACTCACGAAGTTAAGTGAGTGAAGGGACGTTTCCAACATGTCGGGTTTTTTATCAGGGTATATCTGCATGAATTCTCTCTTTTGGGTTTCAGGGAGTAGGTCCGTCCTGACAGGGGTATTATCACATAGAAGACATCACGACAGTTGAATGTCGAGTTTATTGTTACAAGTAGTCCTCTCCACTCGTCACTGTTGTCTTGATGTTATTCGCACATTAGGCGCGATATTTGGGATTTGCCCGTTGTGAGCGTGACACGACGGCTAGTCTGAATCGCAGTCGCGAGTGAACTAGAGCACGCCTAGTGGTGTATGTAGCTGTGTACGCGTTGTTCCTGAACGTCGAGAGTATTACTTCGCGTAACAGAGCATTTCCGGAGCATTACTCAACAACTGAGTCTGGTAAAGTATTAATGATGGTGTGATGTGTGCAGTTTCTCACTCGCTAGAACAGAGTGTGCATGATAATCAACTAATACGTGTTGTCCCTTTCACTCGCCAGAACAGAGTGTTATTCCTAGCAAACATCAAACGCCGCCATTGCACAAATTTCCCCTTCTTTTCGCCGAATTTTGGACACTTAAGGTGTCATGTGACTTGTTAATTGTTCCTTATAGATTGTGTTTCATCCCTACTCTTAAATTTAATAGAAACTAGTGTCTGAGGCATGTATTCCACGCAACTTTCACATTCCTACAGTCTAACTAATTAATGCATAAGCATGTTTGAAAATGTGTATCTTAAATCCTCGGTACATATTCTCTCATCACGTATCATGCGCAGACCTAAGCATGGTCTGGCGACTAGGGTCTAGCCTTGAACAATGCCACCTTTGTCGGCTCAACACAATGAAAATACCTGTGAGGGTAAGTGTTCATTTTCCTCGCTCTGTTTACACGTTCGGTTCTCGTGCTTTCAATAAAATATATGTATTGGGATTGCCTGTTTAGTATCTGCAATTGTATATTTAATCATTATCCTCTATATTTGTTACAACTTTGCTCAATTCATATTGTGGTATCTATCCACCCTTACTTATGCATTTAAAATGACTCGTGGTTATTATGCCAACGTTATGCCTAACAGGGACGGTATCAGACGTCGTTTAGAACTTAGCCCTTCCATCACCAAGCATCTAACTAACGTACTCGGCCAGCTGTCACATTTTCTTTTTCACTCTCTGAGCAAGCACAATTTATCACTTTGCTAGTATTATATGCATGAAAAACCGTCATTTGTTTAAGCTTTTTACAACTTCTTGGTCCTCGTTCAGGGCGGTAAGTATTAATGCTAGTTGCGACAGTACTGATCAGGTCAGAGCTGCAATAAGGGCTTTTATGCTAAAAGGGTCAATGTTTTCACATTAGACTGTAAACTGCGGGCCGCATAGTTAAGAATAAATAGGGACAGCTGAGTCGGCTGGTGTCTGTTGAATACCTTTAAGCACACGTATTTTTAAATCCTTTACCACCACTTACAGTAGCTGAAGCATGGGGGAAACATTCCATCCAAAGGTTAAGTAACGATATTTTACCGAAAATGCATGTTTTGAGCAAATGGAATACAAAAGACTTTATTAAAAGAAAATGTTGTTTGCGTTTATCTGTAACTACGTACGGATAACTCACAAAGAGAAGGTTAAACACTGATTTCTTTCAAGAGTGGGATAGAATTTTCATAACTTGTGCAAATATTTTCACATCTTTATATCCCTTGCGTAAATTACTCTTTACATGCATTATTTTGCACAAATAATTCGCAAATATTTCAACTGAAGCACAGCATTTTAATACATTTATATGACAAATTAAACGCATACCATAATTTGTTTGGTAATATCTTGTGATGTCCTCTTATTTCCGAGAGACATGATTAACGGCAGCGCTTAAGTGTTAGACAAAATTTTGATATATTAAATAACTTGATAAATCATAACATTGGTCAATATTTTTGTCGCATCGCCGAAGAATTAGGAGGAACGCTGTGGAAAATAGGGGTGAGGGATATATAGCCAGAAGAACGAAACGTTGAGAGATTTTGGTTAATTATTAAAAACAGAATATAGGATCTAGATGGACAGGTGTTGTGGCAAGAAGTCATTAGTTACAAATGTAAAAATGAAGAGTAATTGGAGGAAAAATTATATAGATATGTGTGATAGGCAGGGGAGAGGGTGTCCAGCCTGGTTGAACACTTGGACTATATTGAGGGTGCTATTGTGTACTCTGTGAAGAAGTAAGTGGGAGAATTGCAGAGAGTTAAGAAATTGACGAAAAAAATAAACATGGGTTTTTAATGGGGATAAAAGTGTACTCACAATAATATTAAAATGCTTACAGTAAATGACGGGAAGACAGATTAAATACATATGAAATTTCGCAGTGAGAGTACCAGAAAAGTTGCGAGGAAGGTGAAGAAATTAAGAGAAAAAAGTGGTGGAGAAATTGAAGGTTAATTTGGGATAAAATTAGGGATGGGTGGCCAGGGAGCTCAGCAAGTAAATACCCCATAAACACAAGAAAGTTGACAATATTTCTAATTATATTAGGAAGAAGTAGGGTAGAATATTGTAATAGTGGAATTAACTCTTCTCAAGATATTGTGACTTTGTGGGTTCGTGAAATTGCAATTCCAATCGCACAAACTCAAAATGTTCTTCATTTTCATCGAATTACAGTTGCAACTCTTGCCGATTACATAGAATTACGTAGCGCACACAATTACAATCCACCAGTTCGTCTGTCACAGGTCCACTCCAGACTCACAATTACGTACGACCCCTCTGATACACGTACGCGGTCTTCCAGTCCGTTCGCTAGCACGGCGCTCTTCACGGCTATTCGCCAAGAAATCAACTGACTCGTCCACTGTAATCCTTATATAGGAAGATCGCGGTTTCTGGAAGCTTTGCGGCTCGGATGGTTCAAGGCGTCAGGGGGAGGTGAAAGAGACGGTACAGGGCTCGTGCCGCTCTTCTAACCATCGCCTCCGTGAGCGCTACACAGATAAATGGTTAGGCGTGGGCTGAATGCTCCCCGTCTGGCCCCTACCTACCAGCTGGTTCTATCGGGGATTCCGATGTTCGGGTAACAATATCAATGCTTACTGGTTTTAACTTCCAAATACATTTACTTTTCTAAAATGCAATGTGTTGTCATTCTCTCTTTTTTTAACCCCCACAGAGAGGAATTTTAAAGCCATCACATAAGAAACAATCTCCCAAAAGATTTAACAGTCATTCTAATTTACATTTAAGAAAGGCTGTATAAAATTATTTCTGCAAAGTTTTTGTAAGAATGTTTTGTAGAGGAAAGAAATGGGTAGAGAAATAGATGTGGCCCTAACAGTCACATTCTGCTTTAACTTTTGTTCTGTGAATGGTAGGGCATGATTATCATAACTCTCTCCGCAGCTAGGAAGAGAACCCTAGATCTTTTTTGTAAGCCAGGTGCTGTTACTCGACCATAGGGAAGTCTTCAGTCATCTTGTTTTGACACTAGTGAGAGAGTAGCATCACTAGCTGGAACTACAATAAGAGCGGGCAATTCTCGCTATTTACAACACACAAGAAGTCTTTGATAAAGTGGTGAAAACACTGCTTAATACAAATACGAGACGTAAAACAGACGAGTTGATGTATTACCGCTCTCAGATTTTGCATTCAGAGTTATTAAAAGGGCATACTAAACCACAAAAGCACAGACACGTAATGAAGCTTGAAATTTGAAAGACCAGAAATGTTAAAATAAATAGATTCTGTATAGAGCACTATTAGAAAATAATTATATAAATCTATGTACAACACAAATAACCTGTTTTTTAAAAAAATGTTTTGAACATAGCTAGTCATTCTATCGAGTTATTTAGATGAATGAGTTGTTTCATTTATTACATTTTACAAAATTATGACAACCTTGGCTCCAATAACTGATATTTTCAAACAAGATTATATATATATATATATATATATATATATATATATAAAACTACGAATGTGTGTCTCTTTGTTCAACTTTCCTTTATATTTTAACGACCGCGCCATGGCTCACTAGTTAGACTGCTTGGCTCTCACCAAGGCGGCCCGGGTTCGATCACAGGCGACCACAAAGTGAGATTTGCGGTGGACAACACAGCGTTGGGGCGGGTTTTCTCCGGGACCTCCGGTTTATCCCGCCATCTCATTCCATCAGTGCTCCATCTTCATCTCATGTATCATCAGTGTTACCGCCTGCGGTGCCGTATGTAGTAAAGGCGGACGTTAAACACTACACACACACACACACACACACACACACACACACACACACACACACACACACACACAACACACACACACACACACACTATATTTTAACGTCCTCCAAAGTTGGTCATAGCCAACGTTTACTGAACTGCGTCAAATGTTGTTCAAATGAGTTCATTGTCCTTAGAGCTTAGAGTTACCAGACATTCATATTTCGGGATAAGCGAAAACTTTCAACGTTAAATCATATCGGACGATGAATGAAATGATGTTCAAAATAGTACAGGATACATAGAGCTTAAAGTTACGAGACAGACATATTTCAGGATAAGGGAAAACCTCCAACGGTAAGACACATCAGACGATGAAGAAAAAGATCAAATGAGTACAAGGTACATAGAGCTTAGAGTTACCAGACATTCATATTTTAGGATAACGGAAAACCTCCAACTTTAAGTCACATCAGAGGATGAATGAAATGATCAAATGAGTACAAGGTACATAGAGCTTAAAGTTACCAGACAGACATCTTTCAGGATAAGGGAAGACCTCCAACGTTAAATCACATCAGAGGATGATTGAAATGATCAAATGAGTACAAGGTACAGAGAGCTTAAAGTTACCAGACAGACATTTCAGGTTAAGGGAAAACCTCCAACGGTAAGTCACATCAGAGGATGATTGAAATGATCAAATGAGTACAAGGTACATACAGCTTAAAGTTACCAGACAGACATATTTCAGAATAAGGGAAAACCTCCAACGGTAAGTCACATCAGAGGATGATTGAAATGATCAAATGAGTACAAGGTACAGAGAGCTTAAAGTTACCAGACAGACATCATTCAGGATAAGGGAAAACCTCCAACGTTAAGTCACGTCAGAGGATGAAGAAAATGATCAAATGAGTACAACGTACAAATGAGTACAAGCTTAAAGTTACCAGACAGACATCTTACAGGATAAGGGAAAACCTCCAACGGTAAGTCACATCAGACGATGAAGAAAATGATCAAATGAGTACAAGGTACATACAGCTTAAAGTTACCAGACAGACATCTTTCAGGATAGGGGAAAACCTCCAACGGTAAGTCACATCAGAGGATGATTGAAATGATCAAATGAGTACAAGGTACAGAGAGCTTAAAGTTACCAGACAGACATCTTTCAGGATAAGGGAAAACCTCTAACGGTAAGTCACATCAGAGGATGAATGAAATGATCAAATGAGTACAAGTTACATAGAGCTTAAAGTTACCAGACATCCATCTTTCAGGATAAGGGAAAACCTCCAACGGTAAGTCGTATCAGACAATGAATAAAATGATGTTTAAATAAGTACAGCGTACATGGGGCTTAGGGTTACCAGAAATTCATATTTCGGTATAAGAGAAGACCTCCAAAATTGCCATATCCGACGATGAATGTAAGTATGTTCAGATTAGTACACGGTAGATAAAGCTTAGAGTTACCAGACATTCATCTTTCAGGATAAGGGAGAATCCTGTAAAAATCTTTGTCAAATAGCTCATTTTGACCAAGATTCGCACTCACTACTGCTAGAGTGTCAGGCAGAAATGCTGCCCTAAGACCTGTGAAGCTGGTATCTATAGAGATAAATTCACTTTTAGGAAAAACTTTTAACGTAATAATGGGGTCAGTTACATATCGCTGCATTAAGTGATAAAACAGAGTAAATTAGTAGATTTTTATATTCACAAGAAATACTAACCTACTAATTTGTGGCTTGCAATATATAACAAATAGCACGGGCCCCAAAATTATGGTTGACCTTTAAGTATTTGCTAGAAGTAGTCGACACACTTGAGTACTTCTGGACCTTTGGTAATACCCTGGAGGTAGATAAGTATAACTGTCGCTTGGTTCCCGACTAACTTCTTGTTTCTCCTTTGGGGTCAATAGGATAGAATTCACGAGGAGCTGTCCCCGCGCCAAGGGTCTTTTGATGGTAAATATATCAGCTAGCCCACGAGTAATGGGTTCTAGTTAAAGAGTAGATTAGTATACATAAACTTGTAGCCTATCGCCCTAAAAGGGAGAAGTATTAGCCTGTCTTTAAACTAGAAGGCAAAGGGATCCAAAATGTATCATACATTGCAATAAAATTTACTGCTTAGCCTCATTTTGACATTTTCAGATCAGCAAATGATGTACAGTGCGATCCATATATACCTGAACCATTTCAATAGACCGCAAAGTTTAAACCAATAATAGGGCACACATGCAACTTTAGGAGAATATACTATACAGTTGGGGGATTACAATTGCACTATTTACATCTCAGAGAAAATGTTGGAAGCATCCTCTACTAGCATCTATACATGTTTGTACTCGTCTCACCATATTCTCTGAAGTTTTACGGAGAGTATCCTCGCAAATATTACCTATATCGGTTGGAATGGATCCCTTGAGAATAAGAATACCCTGAAACCATCGACAGTAACTGATTCGTTTATCATTATCTGCTTCTTTCAGTTGCTGCATCATATGTACTCTGTAAGGTCAAAATCACGATTTCTTTGCAACTCTTTGACAGGTTCCATATGAATACCCTGATTCCTGGCTCAATCGAGGCAACGAATTGTTTGGAGAATTCAATAGCCTTCTGCGAAAAATCTGTAACAGTCTCTGCATTCAATGGTGGTATACCAGTTGTCTCCAGCTTTCTTACGAGCGATAAAATTGTTGCCTTTGTCGGAACATTGCGTGATTAAATTCCCTTTGAAATTCGCGATATGTTTTTAGTTAATTGATGGAAATTAATAATTTCCCCACACTAGCCGTAATAGGCTAAAGGTTTTGATAGATAGAGTCAACATGAAAAATTCAATGCCATGGCCGGGATTTGAACCACTGATCTGGTTTCCGTCCAGTCGCTCTTAACCTTTGAGCTACCATGGCCAACGTGCAGTCCTGACATTAAATTCTCCATTTGAGTCGTATATTTCCCCAGTAAACCACTAGGGGCTCTCGCATTCGAGATACACCGTTTGTGGCGACTTACTATCGTAAGTACTTGAGTCCCAGGCTTCATCATTTAACTCTTATTATTTTAGTTAATTGATAGAAATTAATCATGTATCTACACTAGCCGTATATAGGCTAGTTGATAGAGTCAATATGAAAAGTTCAATGCAATGGCCTGGAATTGAACCACGGATCTCCTGGTCTACCGGGAAAATATATGAGTCAACTTGAGAATTTAATGTTAGGACGGCACGTTGGCCATTGTAGCTCAAAGGTTAAGAGCGACTGGACGGGAACCAGATCAGTGGTTCAAATCCCGGCCATGGCACTGAATTTTTCATGTTGACTCTATCTATCCCGATATGTTGTTACGAAGGAATCTGTTGTCCAATATCTTTTCACAATGTAAACATGCTCTCGTAATGAGTGCTTCATGTTGTTATGAATGCAGATTTAAGGCTGATAACTGTCAACAATTTTCAGTGTTATCAATTCTCCCACAGCCCTGAGACCACTGAAATAAATTTCTTCAATCTACCAGCTTTCAAATGGATGGTATGGCCTCTTAAAGTGGTTCAGGTTTATATGGATCGCACTGTATAAACGAGAAAATGTAACTATGTAACTGTTAATGTTCAGCTACATTGTTGTGCACATTATTTATGTGGTATTTAAGAGAAGAAGAATACAATTTGGAGCACCTACTTATATTTAGGAAAGTTATTCATAGTTTGCGGGGGGATGGGGCGGGGTAAACAGTACTCATTTAAAAGTATGAGTTATCTCACATTTTTCTTCTACATATTCTTCAAGAAGACTTTATTATGAAAACTTGTTCTATTAACGTTCTTTTAAAACATGAACATTCTGGGAAGTAGCTCTATACCACTTCTCCTTATAGGGGAATGCAATTGAAGGAAGCCAGCCATTGTTTCCTTTTTTAATTTTTGAGACACTTATATATACAAATACATTGACAAATTCAGTGCCATAGACGGAATTTGAGCCTCGTTTCACACGGTCCCCGTCCTGACCATGGCAACATGGAAGAATGACATTAAATTTTCAAGAATTTTTCAGTCTTACTCTATCTATCCATACCTTGGCCTTCACTTCAGTAGTGTGGCAGATGATCAGTTAAATTCCATCAGTTAACATAGTAGTGGTTTTAAGTCTGCACTTTCACTATAGTAAGTCGCCACAAAATGTGCTTATCTCATTGTGTATGGGAACTCCTAGTGGTTTACCTGGAAAATTTCGAATCAATTGGAGAATTTATGGCATGCTGGCATGTTGGTCAATGGTTAAGAGCAGTCGGACGGAAAGTACGAGATCAATGGTTCAAATGCCAGCTATGACATTGAACTCTTCACTCAGACTTACCTATCCGTTGTTATATATTCCAAGCAATACGCTTTCACGGTGTGCTGTGCAGTATCTTTCTCTACTCCAATGTTATATAACACATTCAGGTTTTCTTTACATCTAACAAAAACACGTTTTAGACGTTCACTGTGTCATATGCCAGTTTTGTTGCATGTTCACGCAGTGCAGTAGAGAAAGATTATTCGATATCTTGTGCCAAAAGAAAAATACTTAATCTCTGTTTCATATAACCTTGCCCCGCTTACATGTATCACTCCAAGATTTGTGGTGGACAACACGGCGCTGGGGCGTGTTTTCTCCGGAACCTCCGGTTTCCCCGCCATCACATTCCACCGGTGCTCGATCTTTATCTCATGTACATCAGTGTCACCGCCTGCAGTGCCGTATGCTACACATTCAATGCTCTACTTCGCGCTTGAATTACCGTGTTAGCTTCTGAGAATTGTAGCATACCTTGTGCCTCTCCGAAAAATTATCCTGAAGTGTTACCAGAATTTAATGCATTTTTCTTTTGTTTCAGGTAACTATACCGTAACGGCGGATGACGTGTTGAACTGAATACAATAGTAAGTTACATTTACTTAAGTTAAAAGATGTGCAATCATAATTAATCCAAGATCTATTTCTATACACTAGTAGAAGTAAGATGAAAACCCATTGTAAAGTAACTACAGCTGTTGCAGTTATTATGT
Source organism: Mantis religiosa (assembly GCA_030765055.1). Classification (NCBI taxonomy): domain Eukaryota; kingdom Metazoa; phylum Arthropoda; class Insecta; order Mantodea; family Mantidae; genus Mantis; species Mantis religiosa. Next base: position 23,109,066 of record CM060951.1, on the reverse strand, counting down.
GATCATCTCTTTTCTAAAATGCAATACTACTTTTGTCCAAAAAGTCTCAAAATAGAGTGTTTCAACCAGACACAGCTACTTATAGCTCATTTCATTTTACAATCGTCATTTGTTCTCCATCATTTGTTTTCCATGTAGTTATTAAAAGCAGGTTTCGCCAACATAAGGCAGGAAATATGTTATAAAGTTTGAATACTACATGGAATGGGTTTTGTCAATTCAGATTATTTATAGTTTGTTTCACTAATATTTCTTATATGTCTACAGTTTCTTTTAACAATGAAAAACGGACTCTAAATGTTGATTTTCCACATAAATTAGCAGCTCTAATGACATTGCTGACGGTGAGAGTGCATAAATTTCCCACAAAACTAAATGAATTAGATATACTGTCTCATTAGTAATGTATTATTTTAAGAAGTACATGTATTTGAAATGTTCAGTGAGGTTTATTATCCCACGATGGTACCAGTCCCTGATTTTTAGGCGAAGAATTCCTTTACACCCACCTGCACTGCTTCAATGTTGTCAGTTTCATCCAAATGGAATATGGGCCATGGATCGAAAAAGGCTGGTGGTACGAGATCAGGGCTATATACTGGTTGTGGCAACAGTTCGATGTCTCCAAATTCTTGAATGTTTTCCATTATTGTTCCTGCAGTAAGGGTTGTTGTATTGCCCTGTTGTAATAGGACAACTAACAGGTTAAAGGGGACGTATGCAAATATTCAGGGTCTTACATAAATAGCCATAACATCCAAAGTTTTCAAGTTAGAGAAGTGAAACTTAGTATACTCATTGAAGATAATACCGTTAATATGCAAAATTTGTTTCATAATTTTACATTGTTTATAACTAATGCTACATATTTTTTTCTATATGCAGAGATATTTACAAACATAAGCCATTTTTTTTCTTCAAAATTCACAGATGCTATCTTTCTGAAATTTGGTATATTATTTTAAAACACACTAAAATGAATTTTTTTGACTTATATTTCTTATTGAAGCTGTATAGAATTAAAAAAAGCTTATCATATGCATCCTTTAAAAATTAAAATAATTTCATACAATTTGTATCATCACATTCCAGCTGGAGCTTAATCTTAAATTCTAGAACCAAAAAAATGTTCATTGTCGCATAAGAAAGCTGTGTGCTAAATGTCATCACTGTAGATGAAGTAGTTTGAGAGAAAAATGGTTTGAAGTTGTAGAAAATGCAAGTTACGGGGAAAGGCAATTAAAAATACAATAAGCATTATTCAGTTTGCCTTTTAATTTTAAGTAAGAATTTCCCATATCCAGAGTCTGTATCCTCATTCCGGTCTTCTTCAGCCTTTCTTTTTCAAATTCCTCTTCTGTCTTGCTTATTTCTGCATTAATTTCATAGCTCTTTCTGCACCAGAGATGCAAATGTTGTTGATACTCTGCAAAAGTGTTTCCATAAACACACCAGATTGATAGCCTAACTGATTCATAACTTTCTTTTGCCAACATTCCCATCACTAAACACTATTGCAACATCAAATGTAGCAATTTTCACCACAATGGAAGACACAAATGATGTTTTGGGACAACTTTTCCATATCAAACTGTTGAGGCTTTCATTTGGATTTTGTGTTTCTCTATAGAGACATATTTTTCAGATGTGTGTGTCTGGGTGTGCTAAGAATTGTTGGTTGGCTTTATAGATTCCAAGACAGCTGATGGAAGACCATGTGTTGCTACATAGCTACTATGCAACACACAGGCATTTAATTTTTTAAAGATACATACAGACCACGTACAGTCATAATATTTTGGTGTTTGATAGCTAATACTATATACTATTTTACAAAACAATAAAAAATTAGATTTTTTGAACATTTTCTCGTACGTCCCTCCTTAAATAATGCTTGGTATTTCCGTCTCAAAATTTCATGACCTCGTTGCAGTTGTTGACAGTAAATGTCCGTATCAATATCGCGTCCTTTTGGAATAAACTCTCAGTGAATCACACTTTCATAATTCCAGCAGATACACATTATTTTGGAACCGAATTGATGACTTTGGCAGGTTTGCGGAGATCAAGCCACTGTTTCGATGTGTAAGAATTTCATTAATATACCCATTTTTCGCCCGCTTCTTTAGCGTGGTGGTAGTATGTCTGCCTCACGTTCAAGAAGTTCAGAGTTCGCATCTCCCTCAGGGTGAGTTACCTGATAAGGTTTTTCTGGGGTTTTCCCTTATCCTGAAAGATAAATGTAGGGTAACTCTAAGCTCTATGGACTCCGGGTTCATTTGAGCATAATTTCAATCATTTCATTCATCGTCCGAGTAAGTTTGGTGTCCAGAATTACTCCAAGGTATTTGATTGATGTGATGGGAGATAGCCAGGGGATAGATTCATGCTTAATAAGCAATTCGGGAGAGTTGGAGATGCGAGTAAGCTAAAAATCTTAGCTGAGGTCTTTTGAGTGTTAAGACGTATGCGCCAAGTATCGGACCATTCAACAAGGCAGTCAAGAGAGGTTTGTAGCGTGTGAATAGCTGTAGGGAGATGTGTGCCGGAGTGATATAAAACAGTATCATCAGCGTATAAGCTGTGGAAGTAGGGGCCAAGTCAGGAAGATCATAGGTATAGATACTAAATAAGATTGGGGCAAATATGGATCCCTGAGGAACTGCTGCTGTAATATGGCGCCGAGAGAACTCCGTGCCACCAATGTGAACAGTAAATGTGCGATCTGAAATGGTAGTGAGCAGATACTGTGGAAGTCCAATAAAGAGATCCCTGGTTTATTGTACGCGGATGATTTAACGGTAGGAGCAATTTCCGTAATAGGACTACAAAAATCAATTGAGGCAATCCACAGGTTTTGTGCTGATTGGAGATAAGAATAAACAGGAACAAATAAAAATAATGGTATTTAAAAGAGGATCGATACTTAGGAAAGGAGACGAATGGCTCATAGGAGACCAAAAGGTAGAAGTGTTAAACAAGTATGACTATTTAGGTGTAAGGATGTGTAGTAGTGGAGGATGGGCTGCACAAGCCAGAAAAGTGATAGCTAATGTCAGGGCGGCAATGTTAGGGGTAAGAATATGTAAACATAAACTGGAGATGTCAGTTAGATGGTTAGAAAGAATGTATGAAGCGGTCGTTGAAGCCAGAACAATGTATGGGGCACATCAGAGATAGGAACACAATTAGACCAGATGTATGAATTGTTTTGCAAAGAACTAATAGGGCTGTCAAAATCGGTACCAAGGAAGGTGGCATTACTAGAGCTAGGTAATACAAAAAGGCGGGGAATAATAATAGAGAGAATACTGAAATTCTGGTATAAGTGTATTAAAGTTCAGAAAGGATAATTATTGAATCTGTGCATGAAACAACAGAAAAGCATTAGAGCACAAACAGTTGATGGTCGAATTGGAAAGAATGATATTAAAGATAGGCATGGGAGATCTATGGAGAGCAGAGGAGACAAATAATAACGGTTTTTGGAAGGAAGTGAGAAGTAGATTACAAGATATAGATAGGCAAGAGATATGGGAAAGTATAGAAGAAAAGAAATCTTTGAAATTTTATCAGCAATTAAAGACAGAATGGGATAGGGAAAAATTTGTATGTGTGTATGTATTTATTGACTGCAATTGGGTACTACCCGGTGGCAGAGTTAAGAATACAGAAAAAAATAACAATTACTAGATTTACAACAATAACACAGTAAACAGTACAAACATGATATTATTTTACTTTAGTCACTTAAAACATATCTAATTACTTCTCTATTTACATATTATATACCATTATAATTAAAAAGTTAAACTATAAACCATCTACATTTTTTCTAAATTTCTTCAGCGACAGGGGACAGCCCTGAAAGACTGCTACAGGCAATTCATTCAATTCTTCAATGCTTCTATTAACAAAAGAAAATTTTCCTACGTCGGTTCTGTATCTTCTACCCTTAATTTTATACCTATGATCGTTTCGTCCATAATAATCCGGATTATCTAACCTTACACTAACGTCCACCCATGCCTTTACACCAGCATTAGCTTTGAATAACGCTACCAACCTATGTTTTTTACGCCTAATTCTTAATTCCTCCCATTTAGTCTCATCTCCTTTTATAGGCCCAAAATACTTGCCTCTTTTTATGAATTTTATTGCCCTCTTCTGTATTTTTTCTAATGGATCGATTTGGTTAGCTCTATACGGGTCCCAGCATGCTACTGCATATTCCATAACCGGCCGCACTAAGGCCTTGTAGGCAATTTCCCTGGATCTAGCGCTCCCCTTTTTCAATATTCTCATTACGAAATGTAATGCCTTCCACGCATTCCTAGATGTGGAATTTACTTGTTCGTCCCATCCAGCATTACTTGCCAGGTACACTCCCAAGTATTTGTAGCTCTCTACCTGTGGAATTTGCACCCCTCCCATGTGATAGTTAACAATAATTTTGCCCTTAGTTCTACTAAAAACAATGGACTTACTTTTCTTGGCATTAATTGACATTTTGTTAGCCGCAGCCCAATTACAGATTTCATTTAAATCATCCTGAAGAGCGGTTTCATGCACTGTATTCCGAATTTTATTATAAATGATCAATGTGACAAAACTGGAAGACATAGCATAGCATGGATGAAAGTAGGAATGATACTTAAAAGGGTTGAGAAGTAATGAGGTAGGGATATGTGTATTTTATGGAGAAGATGAAAGCACTGTTCATTATCTAATAGAATGTAAGCAGCTAACAAATTACAGGAGAAGAATATGGCATAAGAAATGAGACAGTGTAAGTAAAGATATATTGGCGGTTCGCATGCTAACGGGGATGGCAGAAAAGAAAAATAGATGTATAGGAAATTTCTTATATATGATAAGAGAAAAGTGGATTAGGGTATGAGGCGGTCCGGTCCGTTGTGGACCACGTCGACGCCTCACAATTAAGAATCGGTGGCGTGAGGAGGTTAAGGAAAGGGAGATTATAGTCAGGTCGAGGTGACGTGTAGCTCCCGCATGAGAACTCTCATCTGGACTTCAGGGGGTGGGTGCGTCCTGACTGGTTGTGGGTTAATGATGACACCTCGAATCTGGTCGATAGAAGTTTATTGTAATCCTTGGGCTCCTACGCTCGCCACCGTGAAGTCGTCGTCGGTATAGTTGCTGAGTCAAGCGTCACTTGCACTGCGAAGCACGGAGGCAGTAGCACTGCGTAGTCGGATTGTATATATGTACTTATCGCCCTCACAATACGCTACTCGCTGTTCTAATTCTCACTGGAGAGATTGTTAAATATTACCCTAGGTCTCTGTACACAGCGCGGACGTATAGTTCTTAGGCGGCGCCGAACACGCGTCCGTCTCACGCAGCACTCAGGATCGAAATGTCCTTACCAGCAAAATCTAGTTTCCGCTATTCCCTTGAATTACCCCTACTCTAGATATTTCTCGGAGTTTGCAAAATCACATGACCAAACATCAATTTTCTATTGGCTTTAAGTATCCCCCACTTGATATCAGAGTTGAGAATTTCCAGTTTCGGACCTAGCGCAGAGACGCTTTGTCTAACGCTCCGCGTGCAAAAATTTATTCTAAGACATGATTTCTCGAATCGTTCGTAATCTTACAGCCTGTTGTCAGAGGCACTCATGGGATTTTGACAATGGGTAGGTTTCCGACTGCGAGACGCCAAATTTTCCTTAAGGGCAAAGGAACAATAGAGTAAGGCGGTTTGTTTACAGTGGTTACAAAGGGAGTTTGCTGACCTTCGTAGGGTGGCCTTGTGACTACGGGGGCTCCAGGGTATATGCCAGAATTATGGCATATGTCTGTTCTGTTATGAGTCATTTATTTATATTTGAAAATCTATCATTTATTTATATTTATTCGTTTGTGTCAATGTGTTTCTGTTAGCAGGTTATATGTCATGTCAGTGTTTTAGGTAACAGGGGCTGCTTCAGGTAAAAGAAGCGAAGGTCAAGAAAAAATGACACAAAGGTCAGCAATTTCATGTATTTATACAGGATTTATAATACAGCATGTTCTGTGTTAAATTTTATTGTACCGAATTTGTAATGGATACTGTACAAATAAATAAATATCATGTATTTGTACAGGATATACTTAACGTTGGAGGACGTAAATTACAAAAATAAGAAAACAAATTACCCATTTTTCATCACAAGTGACAATTCCCTTGACAAATCTATCATCCATGGTATTACGGATAAGCTAACGACAGATATCTGCTCTACGTTCAGCCCGTTGAGGTGTCAGTTCATGTGATATATATCTACAGCTTCTGTATGATTTTCCAAGTGTCTTAATGTTGCGGTATATTATATCTTTTGATTTACCAAGGTCTTGTGAAAGCCCCCGGATATTTCTTTTCCGATTTTCTTGAAAAACTTGGCGTGTATCTTCAATATTTGTTAATTTACATCTTCCAGAACGTGGTAAATCTTTAGTGTTCTCGTCTCCATTGTTGAAACGTTAGAATCATCATTGTGCCACAATCTCACTAACAACGGCCGCGCGATTCCTAGTGGTTAGACCGCTTGGCTCTCACCAAGGCGGCCCGGGTTCGATCCCAAGCGACCGCAAAGTGAGATTTGTAGTGGACAACACGGCGCTGGGGTGGGTTTTCTCCGGGACCTACGGTTTCCCGCGCCATCTCATACCACCGGTGCTCCATCTTCATCTCATGTATCATCAGTGTCATCGCCTGCGGTGCCGTATGTAGTAAAAGCGGGAGTTAAACACTACACATTTAATTTCATTTTCTCACTAACGACACCTTCTCCTTCCACTTCACATGTTTTTCGAGCTGTGATAGCGACTTTATAATCTTGTTTCTAGTAGACTAGTAGACTCTAAGTTCAAACTTTGTTATCTGCATTTTGTTATTGTTTATTAACAAATGAAGACTGGTATATAAAACAAATGAAATGATTGTTTAAATCTGTTTAATAATTTAAATAAGTGGAAGTAATTATTTAGGATATGTAATAATAGTATGGAGGGGTTGTTGTACAGAATTTATGAAGAGATGTATGAAAAATTTATACATTTGTAAAAGATAATATGTGTAAAAATATATGTAATTTTGTGATTGGCCGTAGTAATAATTGTATGACGTAATGTGATGACGTAGCAGTAAATCGGCTAATTACAAAATTAATATAGAAGTAACCATAGTAACGGAAAATCAATAATCTTGGTAGAAAGGTTCTGTAATCTGGGGAGTGAGGAATAGTGGTGCAGATTCAAGAAGTTTTGTGTAATAATTGGAACTGTTTTTATTAAAAAGTAAGAATTTACCGCATTGCTGGAGGCAGCCTGCAATTTACTAGGAAAGGAAGTTCAAGTAAAATGTAACCCAGGCAAAATTTGACTTCTCCGAAACTTTATTTCGAAGCACACCTGAAAACCAGAGGTCTCATGACTCTTATTTAAAATAATGTGATACGATTGAGAAACAGATAGCAGTAAAAACGTATACGAGAAGAGAAGGAATTGTCCTTCCAACATAGAAATCCCGTTCCATATATGTTTGCAATGTAAGCAACAGCATCTGTATGGCATCCTGTAAATATCATTGCCAAGCCAAAGAAGCCAATACATTTTCCAAAGCACAAAGATAATAAAACGGACTTTACGCATGAGACAACCTAATATGTAAACAGTTTCCTTTAATGATGAATACTCCACTCCAATGTTAAGTTTACACATAAACAAGAAGGTCTAATGACTTTGCTGACGATTAGTGTAAATCAGTTTTCGCGAAATAAATGAACGTTATATTTTGTCGAGTGTTATTTTGCAGCCAATTAAGACTATTAATGAAAATGATAAATACGAAGGCAAATAACCAATTATATCGCAATCTAATTAGCAAAAGATCTACTTATTCCTGCGCACACATTGACTATCGGCTCTAGATTGTGTAATGGCTGAAGCGTTGCATAGTAAACCTTTTCGGGCAAAGAATACTCTCATGGTTAGTTAAGTGCAGAGGTTCTACTCCTTCTACCCGGGAGTGATCGATACTCCCGGGCTCATTCCATAGGGCAATACCTGATTTCTTGAAAAGTCCCCCCCTCGTTGAGCACAACGTCAAGACGGGGTGGAAATGGATACGCCACTTACGCGCGTCAACCCCGCAGAGAAGACTACCGAAAACCTCGGTGGGGCCGCCTGGTGATCTAGCACACCTTCTACTAGCTCTGCAGGCTACTACCCGGGACCTTTTAGGCAACCCTCCACCCCCTTCCCTCTACGCAATTCCCTGTGGGTGCCGGGAACACACTGCCCCCTCGAGTCCAACCCAATCCGAACAGCTCCCCGTAGAGAGGGGCTCGGCAGTTCGGCCCGAGGTTCTAGTAACCTCAGAGGTACCACGAGTGCTAGGAGTCCGTAGCGCCCGCACCACGGCAGCTGAAGGGGACGGATCCCCTCCCCTAATGATTATCAACCAATGTGCCAGTTAAGTATCTTAAGGTGTCACTAAACACTCGACTTACTTACAACGCCGACATCTGTCGATTGCATTTGGCCGTCTCTCAAGCACCTCACTTGTTTATTAATCCTCCCTTCTTAACATATATCAATTCCGTCCGATTTTCACCTGTGAAGCTCCAGTATGGGGTGTCACCAGCAAGACTGCAGGTACTACAAAGCAGGGTGATTCGTACAGCTACAAATGCCCCATGGTTCGTCAGAAACCAACAACTTCACCACGAGTTTGGTCTTCACCCGTTCACCAGTACATCCGACGGCTGGCACGACCTTTCTGTTACCATCTTCGGGACGTCTCTGGCGCTCTAACTCTCCAACCAACTACTACAAGATCTCCTCCTGGGTGACCTCTCTACTAAAGACGACCCAGACTTAAACTCCTCAATTTTTTTGTTCCATTTAGCCCCCGCCTTTAACTACAATGGTGATATCGCCGGCCGTTCTCCTTTGGAACGGAGAAAAGTCCCCAACCCCACCGCCGGGAATCGAACCCGTGACCCCTAGCACGGCAGGCGTGTGCTCTCCCGACTGAGTTACCGGGCCAGCCAAAGTCCTCAATTTGTGCTACAGTGATCCCGCCATATACAGTTACAGGATCCGTTCACGGCTGCATCAAATGTTATGTGAATTGTTACTAAGTTATGTTATGTTACCTTTTACCGATAAAATGGATACTTCCAATCGGTCGTACCTGAAATAAAAGGAAAGATGCCCTCTGTAGCTTTGTTCTGTACCATAGAGTTGACGATTTGGCACCACTCTGTGTTTGCTGATGAATGAGCAACTGCGCGCTTCATCCAGCGCAAGAGCTAACTTTTTTCAGATTTTAATTTTTATAATAAAAATAAAAAGGCCTATTAATGTACAAAAAACTGATACTTTATTTTAATACCTGAATAATGGTAGTTCATTCATTCATTCAAGCAGCTGGCGGCTGGCTGAGGGTCAGCACGATGTGTGTCATTCGTGTACCTGTCCTACACGGACTTAACCACTTAATGACAGGAAATGTGGGGTTTTGCAGGTTGGTGGTTTAAGATAATGTAGATGAAAAGAAGGGAGGTAGCCGTAGCTCCTCATGGTAGCCAACTCGGGTGCAACGCTATGTTAGCACCGCTGGTGTGATAATTTTTAAGAAGAGTTTAATTTAGAAGGTCTATTAAATTCAAACAGTAATAATTTTAGGTTGGAATAAGTAATCTATTGTTACCGGATGTGCCCGCATGCCATGCGGGGAAGTCGGTATAGCTTGTAGCGTCTTTTGGTTGTTCTATAGTTCCCTAGAGACCTAACCAGGGCGCTCTGATGTTGAGGCAAACTCGTGTAGAATTTTGTGGCCCGGCGCCTAATGACATCTTCCACATAGAGGAGAGATGAGGCTTCATGAAGGTATCTCACGGGAAACCTCCAGCAAACAGAATAGATGGCCCTAAGACAACACGTTGAAGATGGTACATGGTAGTTGTTCACCTTATTCTACCTATGTACTATCAATAGGAGTATTTAAGGTTGCAACACGTTGTAGCTATCATGTACCATCTTCAACATTTTGGAGCTGTCAGTTATTGGAAATAACTCAAGCCTTCGTGACAGTAATTTTATAAGAAAGTTAACATATTTATACCTATTTTAGCTTGAACGCGCCATTTTTGTTTGCTTTCTAAACTGATGACAAATAAATGTTAGTGCTGCCATCTGTTGGTTTTATAGATTAAAAGACGCTTATTAATCTGTGAGTCTTACTGATGCATATTATATATTTGGTGTTTAATAGTTTCACGTACAGAATATTTATTTAACTGCATAGCAATTATCTCTATTTGAGTACATAGCTATTTCTATTTAACTAATTATCTGCGATTTAAATCAATAGCTCTAGCGAGAATTTACTGCACTACTGGCTCCTGTACAAGATAAGGTTGGAGTTGGTTTGATTACTTGCCGTCAGAGAGCAGGCCACGCTTAACGGTGTAGTTTCCCCTAGCAGAAATAAAAAACAAACATATTAAGTGGCTGAATAAAATCTTTCTTGCAGAAAACGTTGAAAGCACGTAAGAGAATAATAAATATTAATTAATGAGGGTGTGTGCTTAGAATTTATAATTTGAGTACTTCAGTATTAATAAATGTGAGAAAGTTGAAATAATGTACTACATAGACTACATTTCAAACGATTGTAATGACATTATTTCGGTTTTAATTATTGTGTTGCATATATAAGATTTTTAAATGAAAGAGGAAGAAACAGAAGTAAACAAGTAAATTGCCAAAGGGTTGCTATTTTAGGCAAACAAAACCATTTATTTGGTGTTCTCTACATTAATATTGTGATCGGACGTAATAGAACCATACTTACCAATAGTATATTTGAAGATAGATTTATTCTCTCCTCATCTCCGGAACATACAGATTCCTCTTTATTATTTTTCTTCAAAAGAGACATTCTACATAATATTCCTGACCTGATAAAGCTTCATCCACACTGAACAACCGAGCGAAGGGCTGGCTGGCTGGCTGTATAAAGCCAAAAGGAGTTTGCTGCGTGCTGAAGCGATTATTTTAGAAGGATTACAAAAAGATTATCTCCTAGTGGATTATATTGAAGCCCCAGGTTGGGAAGTCATCTCGAAGCAATATTTTATACACATGCGATGTGTGAAGATGCTATGATGATGCACCACATTGTGGCACCATCTTGAAGCAGGATAATTTGGGATGAAGGTGGATGCAGATTCATTTCTTACCTTTGTTGACGATCCTGAAGCAATCTAGAAGTTTCTCCTGCAACTCTGGATATCTGTATTTCTTGAGCGATGAGATCTTTTTCTTTCCCTGGGTCGTGGTTACCTGGCTGAGAAAGTTAGTATTATAACTTTTGAAGAACGAATAATACTTTTCTTGCTCAAAGAAGAAAATCTAATTTCTCATAAACATTTTCAAAGTCTTTTATACAATTCTAAATATTATTAGTGAAGTCGTTTTTACAAACAGCGGTTGGTGCATCCATGAACTATTTTTTTTCTTGTGTACACGCTACTTATACATTTTTGATGCACACACAAAATTGTTCCTCCACACATTCGGAGAGACAAATGCACGTCTTAACCCTAAGACTATCATAAGTAGAAGAACGAAATATTTTAAAACAATTAACAACTTCTTTTCATATTACGTTGTCATGGTTACACCATTAGCAACTTTACATTATTTCTTTATTTTATTACAAGTAATAATCTCTTTGAGTATTCCTAACAAAATATGAAGTATCCAAAATAACCGCTACAGTGCCCACCCGTTAAGGACAAAGGGACGTGTGGAGAGCACAATGCTTGCGTTTAACTACATACTCTTGAAAAATAAACATTCAATGGTTTGCTTTGTCACAGGGCAATGAAATTCATACCATCTATCAAGCAACTATTTCTTAACACGTTGACAGTGCAAAACATGTAATATAAATTCATAACTTTTTTCAGAAGATTTTACAGATGACGTCAACAAAAGAAATTTTCTAAACACATATTTAGTTACACATAACTGCCATAATTTTCTTCACAGAGAATTCAATTTTAGGATAAATGAACTACTCAGTTATGCAAAAAATGAGCATGTTAGAAGTTTTATATAGTGAAGTATATAGACAAAAATGTTGAATTTGATATCATTATTCTTTCCTTTAAAATGCACAGATTTTAAATTTTTAAAAATTCAAAATGTTTTACCTGAAAATATCTTTACGTTCATTTTATTAAACTTAATTTTGGGGACACTACAAAAAGTTTCAGACCTCTAACATAAGTGGTTTCTGAGAAATGTGTACCCAAACATGTAAAATTGCAACTTGTGGGAAAATGCAAAAACTGAAACGGGGTTTTTAGCTAAGTCACCAAAAGTTAAAGCATTCCTGCACCATAATCCTGCACTTTTCTGCGCCAGTTGGGATAACAATGATAGATCTACAATTACAAAGCTCTTTTGTGCTCCACTGTTACCTACGCAAGAGCTGTTGTCATCATCTGGTTCAATGTGAGACCATTTATTTTTCTAGAAGCTGAAAATTTACTGCAACTAGGAAGGTTAGATATACTTTCAATGTCACTTTTTGTGTTTTTGCGATAAAACACTTCCTTTCCCCAACCAAAACGCTTTACGCTACCAATATTTATAGCAAATCTTCAAATCACCTTGAATAAATAACACTAAAGTCGATAATTTGAAATGCAAACAAAACTGCAACTATTATCCACATGTAATTTAAATGTAAACAATTCGCCATATTGTGAGAGCCTTCCGCAAATAAACATGCAGCCACATCTGCAGCAGAAATACCAACAACAAGCATAAAATTTACCGCATAGCTCTGCTGCCACAAATCATAAAGTTATAACAATTTTAATTTCAATGGTTATGTATGTATTTAAAAGGGGGCGTGGGCATGGTGACGCCATATTTAAATCACCATTTAAAGTGTTTAAATATTAAGAATACCTATAATACAATATATCATTGGATTCGTAAAATCTTACCGACTTTTATAAGACATAAAACAAAAATTAGATTTTTTGAGGCATTCACACGACCTTAAGGGTTTTGCCCCAGGTAGGATTTTCCTTTTCGGGTTGTTGTCGGATGGGTTCTGGGTTTTTAGGTAGAAATAATTTGGAGGTTACAAATTTTATGTACCTCAGGTTGTGGGAATGGACGCAAAACATGAACCGTGGTGTTCTAATTTTAAATTTGTTGAAGGTTGAAAATTTTGATACCAAACAGTTTAGAAGAATTATGTGGAGCTAAGCTTTAGCTGCTGTTAGGATTAGCTCCTGGATTTTCTTCGGTGCCCGGAGGCCACGCGGTTTACTCAGTACAGCCTGGAACGGCGTCTATTGGGGTCATAATCTCCCAATGACCTAACAAGGGTGCCTCTATGCCTGGGTAGAACTTTGATGCCCCCAGCCCAATTTCGTCCTCCACGTAAGGAAGACCCAAGGCGTCTTAAAGCAACCTGGTACCAGTACTTCGACTTTCCCTCATATACCTTGTAACAGTACTTTTGGATTATGTTTGAAGTATGAAAAGTTTGTAAATTTATAAAAAATGATTATGTAAATATATTTAATAATTTAAATATGTAAAAATGTATGTAATTGTATGATTGACCGAAGTAATAATTGTATGACGTAATATGACGTAATGTGACGTGGTATTAAATCGGCCAATCACAAAATTAAGAGAGAAGGAACGATAGTTACTAAAAATCAATAATCTTGGTAGAGAGAGATTTTTGTTGTAATTGTGGAATGTGATGAATAGTGGTACTAGATCAGGAACATTTATGTAATAGTTTGAATCTGTATAAATGTAACAAAGTAAGAATTTATCGATATGTTGGAAGTGACTGGGAAAGGAAGTTCAAGCAAAATGTAATCTAAATAATACAATTAAATAGTTACAGAACTTGACTTTTCCGAAACTTTATTCCGAACGACGCCTGAAAAACAGATGTCTCATGACTTATTTAGAATGAGATGATAAAATTGGTGACCATAGGAAATAGATAGACGCAAAAACTAACACGAGAAGAGAAAGAATTGTGCGTCCAACATAGGAATCCTGTCCTAAATTGCGCCCGAACGTGTGGCTGATGAAGATGTAGACAAATTAACGACGAATGGTTACAAATTCCTGTTCCAACCTCTAAGATACAAAGCATACAATTAGAAAAATCAGGGCCACTTAGCTTCCTGTACGTTCATTTCTGAAGAGACGATGTCACAATAATACATTATTGTGGGATTATGCGTAATCTTTGTTGCCTACTGAAAGCTAGCTTCGATACGTCTCCACAGAGGTTTTGGTTCTACGCAACTGTACCTTTGCAGAAAGGAGCTTCGACATGTAGCCAGAAAGACAACTAACTGTAACTCAGTTTCTACACGTGCCGCTCAGATGCCACTAGCGCTCCTTCCAATCTGCCAGTTTTTGTTACTTGCGAGTAGATAGCTCATTCACTATTCTTTTTAATATAAACAATATTTACATGTAGGCTTGCTTATAGCTTTTGGAATAGGTATTACCCGCGAGATTTACGAAGTTACCAGGCAGCGGAGGTGCCGTTTTCTGTTTACACTCACGTCTGGCTATCAGAGATGAGGAGAGCTGGACAGCTCATCACAAACATATGTTTGAATGCAGAAAATATGCTAAGGAGCGAATCAAATTTGATATATTTAATTCTGTATTGGGTTGAAGGCTCTGCGTGCGTTTCTATCTGTGTTGCATTTTAGCACGTCGTCTGCATATTGGACTATGTTGACGTGTAGCTCCGTGGGGAGATCCGCCACATACACGCTAAAGAGTGTAGGGGATAAGGCAGAGCCTTCTGGGACGCCTCCTCTAATGGGTCGTCTGGTAGATAGCTTTCCCGCCACGGTAACTGTGAAATGTCTGTGTTTGAGGAATGAGTGTAAAATGTGTATAATGTGTGCAGGAAGCCCCAGGGTGATTAGTTTATGTAGGAGGCCTGCATGTCAGGTGGTAGAGAAGGCCTTCTCGACATCCAGAGATACCGCCGCAGTGAATGCCCTTTCCTGGAAACCCAGGGCAGCGGCCTCCACCAGACGGAGCAGCTGCTATGATGTCGAGTGCCCAGGACGAAAACCAAACTGATGGGGAGGGATAGCTTGAATGTCCGCCAGTAGGGGCGACAAGCGGGCTAAAACAAGCCTTTCGAAAAATTTCGAGAGGACTGACAGGAGGCTAATGGAGCGGTAACTGGCGGGGAGTGCCGGATTTTTACCGGGCTTCAAAATGCAAATCACCCGAGCCTCCTTCCACTGTCGTGGAAAGTGGCCCAGGGCGAGACACATGTTAAAAACCAGAGTAAGAAAAAGAACGGCTTTGAAGGGAAGATGACGGAGCATGATAGGGGTCAACCCATCAGGTCCCGACGCTTTTTTGGGATTTAGATGCCGGAGTGCGCCCTGGAGCTCACTGGGTCTAATGACAGGTAGTCGGTCCGCCTAAGCAAGAGGACGTCGTAGGTACTGACGAACCTTCCGCTTGACGCGGCCAGTGATGTCTAGGTCCTGGGGGTCATTTCTTGGCCTCATGGACCTCTCTAGGTAGTCAGCAAACACATTTGCTTTGGCTTGGGGTTCATACACCAGGCTTTGGGAGCCTTGGATAGGGGTGGTTTGCGCTCCTCCACGATTCCGGAGTCCTTTTGCCAGCCTCCACGCCTCGCCATTCTCAAAATTCACTCGAGACATCAACTCCTCCCACGCGCGCACACGGTGCTCGCGTAGTCGAAGTCGAACCTCTCGGCGCAAGCGCGCGAGCAGAACCTGATTATGGCGAGTGCGGTGTCGCTGATAGAGTCTGCGAGCCGCCCAAGAGCGACGAATGAGAAGATGGATGTCTAGCGGGATGACGTGAGAGTGTAGAGGTGCTGGGGTGTGAACGGTGAGGTTGCGAACTGTTCATCCTACGATGGAGGTGAAGGAGGAGATCGCCGTCTCCAGGGTCGGTATGTCTGTAATGTGTGGGTTAGGAGGTATGGAGTCATTTAAGCAGACCCGTACGCAATCCCAATTGACCTCACGGTTTTGAACTGTGAATTTATGACTGACAACCCGTAAGTTGACCTCAGCCACAACTGGGTTATGGTCGGAATGTAAGGCGCTTTGTGAATTGAGTGATAAGTGAAATGGAAAGTGTTTGATGATTGCGAAGTCAATGACCGAAGGACGGCCTTGAATTCGCGGGAAATGTGTGGGTTGCCAGGGACCCTCAACTCTCAATTGAGGATCTCCATCTATGATGCAGAGTGAGTGAGTGAGTGAGTGTGGTTTTTAAGGGCCCGTCGACATCAAGGTCATTTGGGCCCGTCTATGATGCAGATGATTTTTCTGCCTCTTGCGTCTGTCCGGGGACCCGAATGCCAACGCGGGTGTTTAGCATTGAAGATTCGGATATCTGCACATCCCTTTCACTTTGTATATATGTGGCTTTCAACAGTGGCGATGTCGTCTAAAGGATGGATATCAGTTGTTACGCCTGTAGAACTGCCGTTGTTATATCTGGTATCCATAAAACTGACTACGGCTCTTTCTCTTCATCACTGTTATCTCAATCCACACTGATTGCTATTCCATTATTGCTTCTATCAAGGATTCTGAATGCCATCATTCGTATTCTATGGAGTTAATTGAATATTAATTATCAGAAGATTGCCACAATGTGCTGGGCGGAATAGATCGAAACACGGAAAGACATCATCCGTCAAAAAAGAGGATGATATTAATGAAATATAAAATAAGATATAAGCAACACGGGGTTTACCAAATTTAATATTTAAGCAATTAACTTAATTAATAAGAGTTTAATGGTGACGCCTGGGATTTACGTACTTACAATAAATAGTAAGTCGCCACAAGCAGTGCATCTCCGTTACAAGAGCCCCTAGTGGTTTACCGGGAAAATGTGAGTCAATTGAAAACTATGTCAGGACGGCTCGTTGGCTATGGTAGCTCAATGGGTAACAGCGACTGGACGGAAACCAATAGATCCGTGATTCAAATCCCGGCCATGACATTGAATTGTTCAAATTGACTCTATTTATCCAAGTTATTTGGTTTTACTTTGGCATGCGACCTGATATAGGTTGCTAGATTTTCTTGAAATTTACTTGCTTGCTTGAAAGAGTTTAATAAAGTACTACCTGGCTTCGATCGTCTCATTTGGATGTCAGTGACATATAACTATTTCATTCGGACGGTCGGCGAATGACGCTGTTCTATATCAGTTGAGCAAAGACCAAGATGCCAATGTCTGGAACTATAAAGAGCACCTAAAGTTAGAATTATTTTGTTTATTAACGACAGCGTAAACCTCCCCCCCCCCCCCCACCGCTCTTTTGTAGGTAGTACTGTGTCCGAGGTGAACCCCTATCCAGCTAGATGAATTTGAGATAACTCTAAGCCCTATGTACCCTGTATTTATTTCAAAATTTCATTCCTCGTCCGATATGACTTAACGTTGTACGTTTTCCCTTATCCTGAAAGATGAATTCCTGGTAACTCTAAGCTCTATGTACCCTGTACTTAATTGAGCATCATTTCATTCATCATCCGATATGAGATACCATATGATACTTTCGCTCATCCTGAAAGATTAATGTCTGATAACTCTAAGCCCTATGTACCCTGTACTCATTTGAACATCATTTCATCTATCGTCCGATATGTCTTAACGTTGAAGGATTTCCTTTATCCTGAAAGATGAATGTTGGTAACTCTAAGATCTATGTACCCTGTGCTCATTTGAACATGATTTGGTTCATCGTTCGATATGACTTAACGTTGCAGGTTCCCCCTTTTCCTGAAAGATGAATATTAGTAACTCTAAACTCTATGTGCCCTGTACTCGTTTGAACATCGTTTCATTCATCGTGCGATATAACTTAATGTTGGAGGTTTCCCCTTTTCCTGAAAGATGAATATTAGTAACTCTAAGCTCTATGTACCATGTACTCATTTGAACATGATTTCATTTATTGTCCATTGTGACTTAACTTTGTAGCAGGAAAGTAAAGGAAAAGTGAGGAAAATAGGCTGTTATTTACCAGGTTCTTATCATTGTGGTCGGTGTACCGTAAACTTGCTCACAGGAGTTGCTTTACATGCCAGTAAAGATAATGTCCGTGGTGGTCCCTTTTATAACACGTTAAGAATACCAGGCTAGGCCGAGAGTGAAAATGGAGCATTTCAAGCAGTTGCCCAGCAGTTTTCTCATCAGATCACTGGAAATTATGGCATTACAGTTCTCTGCCGGTTTGTAAGCGCTTCAAAATAGATTGCTTTTGCATGTTATTCGTCTAATTTGAGGTACGAAATGACTTGAGGAGCTTGAAAGCGATTATTTGTACTCGTAGTTATAATAACACAGTAATTTTATCGACAAAGACCAATCCGTTTTATGTATTTCAGTTCATGAGAGCCCTTCCAGTTCGAATAGGGTGAAAAGAGGATTTGGCAACTGAATGACCTGGCAGTCAGATAGTGAACAAGATGATGAAACAGCACAAAATATGAGTTTGAAGTGTACAGTGTACACTAAATTCTGCTATCCGATTGGAGTTTAATTCTGTGCAACGCCATCTCCTGACCTGGCATTTAATTAACTGAAACAGTCTTTTGTTCAGTATGTGAATATTAAGTGCTTTGTCTTTTTATATTTGATTTACATCCAGTGATTCATTTGTGGTTATAACGTTTAATAAATAACCTGATGGGAGAGATGTACACTTCCGAAACGTCGATTTCTAATCGTCTTGCTTGCTTCCCGAGAGGAATTTGAACATATTCGTCTCCAAGAAAGCTTCAGGTTTTATTTTAACTCCCTGCATTGAAAGTAGGCAGCTGATGTTTGAGACAGCACATACCTACCTGTTCACAATTTTGTTTGTATCTTTTCAAATATTCCCTTAGAAAAATAAACAGTGTCATCTTTTGATCTTTTTGAGAGCTATATCCATAATTCAAAATCTAATGGATCAACTCTGAAGAAAATCAAAGCCATATTTTTCTTTAGAGGTCACATTTAAGCAAATTTGAGGTTATAAGTGCAGGCATATTTTCCATTTTAGGTCATTGGAAGCCGCTCCTTAGTCATAAGTAATTAACACTTATACTAAGCTCAGAAATTTTGAATATAAAACATATTGTTTTTTATTTATCCAGATTTATGAACCCTATTTTATACAGTGGTATATTAGGGTTGTAGTTGATACATAAAAATACACAATTTTAACAAAAATGTTTTAAATACTAGAAGGAAGAAAATATGTTTTAATCTGATGCATATTAATTTAAACTATTTCAGACGTTTAAACACTGAGTTTATAAACATCATCAGGTACCTATACTGTTGTGGCTTCATTAGCAAAGATGTGACCGGAGCAGAAAATTCAGTTCCTAGAGAGTCTAGCTTGAATATTAATTCTTGTCTTTCTCTCCAGAAAATGGGACAACAGAAAAGATGATGAACCACAGTTTGAAATTCTTCACCACACATGCACTTGGGGTTGGATGTTAAGTGAAAGCGTGATAAGTATTCACCAAATTTACCATGTCCACTTAAAAATTGTGTCAAAACAAAATTTGGTACAAGAGTTTCACATTTTCCTCTGTCATATACATTAAGGAAAAATAATGTTTTTGTTAAACTTCCATTTGGAGTTGTTAGCCATTGTTGGTTCCATTCTTCAAGAATATGTTGATGTATTATTCTCCTTATAGTAGAAATAGGACATAAAGGGTATGTCACAGGAAGACTGGATTCTGCAGCCTTCTTAGCCAAGCAATCAGCTCTCTCGTTACCTAAAATTCCACTGTGTCCTTTAACCAATCTCATGCAAATATGTCCTGGATGGTTTTGAAGCAAGGTTCTGATTTCATGTGCTAATGAATTTAAGTTTTATTTATCATTAATAGCGAGTAGAGCTGATTGTGAATCACTAAGAATAGGGGTACTGTTCCCATTAACAGTACACCAGTTTATAGTTTCTTTAATTGCTAAGAGTATAAAACATATTTAACAAAGTAATTAACACGTAGAGCAATATTCAAAAGAGTAGAAATTATCCGAATTTAATATCTCTGAAGACTTAACTTAGATTAAACGCTGATTACTTTATTATAATTTCAAACCTGCAACTGATACATTAATGGGTATACAGGAACCCAGTGTATAAGTTTGTCCCCTCACAGACCGCTGTTCCGTTCGTCTTTTGAGTGTTTTTGCATGGAAAGCAGACCTTGGTATAATGCAGACGTCATGTCTCCTGGTTACAAATTCTCGTTTGGGCAGATGTCAGCTTCACTCCAGAGATTCACATCCACCTTGTCACATCCAGATTCGTTGTGCACCTGCTCAGCGTGCAGCATATTACAGGTAAAAACCGTGCGATACATCTTGTGGGAGAGCACACCATTGTCGATTCGAATAAAAAATAATGCACGTTACGATGCTAATTTGGTTAACAAAACATTTGCATCCGCGCATAAATGAACACCGGCATGCGTTAGAGATTGAATTTGAATGGGAAATGTAAATTTGCTGTTAGAAATGCCAGAGATCAGCCGTGAACTACAGCACTACGTTAGTACTTGACAGATTACTGATAGGAAATGTACCCAGCTATGATCCGTGATTGTAAAGATGGCTAACGAAGGCTATGAAACAAATGAAATATATCGAATGTTTATTTGGTTGAGTAATAGTACGTTAACTGCTAGATACATTCCGATTAATGTTGTAACTGCATAGCTTTGTGTATCCAATGAACGTTTATTCCTCTAATTTCATAATCTCAGTTAATACTTTGAGAATTTAAATGAAAGATAAGCAATATATAGAAAATAACAATATTCTACAAATTTTGAAAATTTGAATGTTACGGTGAAAATAATATGGTTTTCCTATGTCTTTTAAGTTACTGAACACAAAAATAATGCTTAAATTGATTGGTGAGCTCTTGTTTTCAATATAATATCACTTATATGTAAGCTACAATAAAATATGAAACAAAATGAAAGCATCGACAAAAAATTACCTTAACGGCAACTTCTTTCGGGCTGTCTATGATATCCTGTTTCAGCAGCATCCCTTTTCACCATCCAGCAATAATCAGCTAACATAGCAGCATTCCAGTTCCCTTTGTACCTTTGTTTCATCACTGAAATGTCCTGATGAAATCGCTGACCATGTGGATAGCTGACGTCGCCACAATTTGGAGGGAAGAAGTCCAGGTGAAAATTCAAGTAGTGCATTTTTAGTGACATACTGCTTCCCAGCTGTTCGTTTAAGTCCATTAGGTTTTATACAAGTTCTTCAAAATTTTCAGCTTTAAAATTTCCAGGCCACGTCGTGACTCAGTGGTTATACCGCTTGGCTCTCACCAAGGCGGCCCGGGTTCGATCCCAGGCGACCCAGGCTGGGGCCGGTTTTCTCAGGGATCACCGGTTTCCCCCGCCATATCATTCCACCTGTGCTCCATCTTATCTCATGTATCATCAGTGTCACCGCCTGTGGTGCAGTCTGTAGTAAAAGCGGGCGTTAAACACTACACATTTCATTTCATTTAAAATTTCCCAGAAAAAAATATTCGAACCACTTTTAAAGGCTTCCCCTTCTGCTCTCTCTTTTTACTCAAAAACGTTTTTCAACATCTTTAAAAAAATTTCCGACTTGAGGTCCAACAAATACGCCTGCTTTCACTTTGTCCTAACTGAGGCTTGGAATTTTCCACGTAAGGGAATGTAGAACCTTTCACATCTAAAGCTTTTACAAAATTCTTCATAACCCAAATTTTATATGTAGCGGGTGTGGCAACATTTTGCTTTATTCTATCAATGGTCCATGTGCAACATTTTTTAGTCCTGGCGTTAATGACTGTCTTTTGGGCCAACTTTTCCTAACATAGTGGTTGTCTAGGGCACAGCTATCCCATTCGCACATGAAACAACAGTACTTGGTCTAGCCGGCTTGAAGTCCTAATGTAATGATAATTACCTTGAAATGACCGCAGACATCCCACTTATATTTCTTATACTCTACTCCAATAAAAATAGTTTCATATTTATATACGTTTCTTTTGTGTTTGTAGCATATGCCAAGGAATGGAAGGAAACTTATTTCCTTTATGAAAAACTACTGCCTACAGACTTGTCTTGTCTTTGAAGCATCAATGAATAGTGCCACTGATGAAGAATTTGCCTGAAATTTAATGCATCCATCAGGCAATCAACATCTTTGCAGTAAGTGAAATCTCCTTCAGTTATAAAGAATTGCTCCAAATCTTTATTTCTAGTTTGAAATGCTGTCACTTACACGGAGGTGTGTAGATAGTTCCATTATTACAACTTCGATGCCAGAAGTTCTGCGTAATGATGAGGAAGATCTAGATCCCTGATTAAATCATTGAGCTCATCTTGTGTGATCTTATGATTGGAGACGTCGGTGATTGGCATGTAGTCTGCATCTCTTGATGTTGATGGCTCCCATTCTTCCCTGTTTGAGGGAACACTATTATGTTCAGCAGAGTGTTCATCACACTTCCGAACCCGCCTCGGTAGCGTAGATAGTAGCATGTATACCTCACGTTCAAGAGGTCCCGAGTTCGAATCTCGGTCAGGGTGAGTTACCTGGATAAGGGTTTTCCGGGGTTTTCCCTTATCCTTCAGGACGAATGTCGGGTAGCTCTAAGCTCCATGAACTCTGGACGCATTTGAGCATCATTTCACCCAATTCATTCACCGACCGATATAACTTAACGTTGGAGGACGTAAATTAAAAAAATCACTTCCGTGGCATTTTTATACTTGTCTATAAGAATAGAATGTGAGATGATAATGGAAACCAACAAAATTATCATGAAAACACTTCGGATTACAAGAGAAATAAGACCACTTTTGTACAACACTTTATAAGAACTGAAAACCCTTCCATGCGACAACTCCAGCAATAATGTGATGAGCACGTGTGCAGCGAGAATTGATGATTACCCAGTGATGTGAGATTTATGGCATGCTGCCAAGAGTTTATAGGTGGTGATACAATGTTTAATGGAAAAATATGTAATATCAGGGTATGATCCTAACTTAAAAACTAGAGCTAAATTAGAAATTTCAATGTGATTTCGAATACACTGGCCCCGAATTAGTCAATTTTAGCTATTTTCATTTCCGTGACACTTTGTGTGTATAACAGTAATAAAGGAGCTGACAAAATTTATTTCACAAAGTTTTCCTTACTACACGTTTTACTGTATTATAAGTTTTGGTGTCCCTTTTACAGTTTGCGAACAACATAAAATTCACCCTGAATATAGGCATTTCATAGGCTTATTGCCAGAAAATTCCAATATCTATTTTAATATCAGATGAGCAGGAGCATCGTTTCAAAACGCGATAAGTCCGCAAATAGAAATTTTACAGGAATGCCGAAAATGAAATAACTACTAAACTAAAGAGCACTTTTGAAATGTAGTTATGCAATCGTACTTCAAAAAGATAATGAATAAGGTGATGCCGAGTGTCCAAAATCAGAGGCTTAATCTAAAGCGATAATCGCGGGTTAAAATATGAATAAATGGACGCAATGCCTTTTCAGTCATTCTGCCATATCAACCATGCTAAATTCAGTATATCGTTTTATTGAAAATTTTAAGGTATCTCAGCTGTTACATGCCAATGTAATTAATACTTGCTTTTTGATGATCTGAAATCTTTGTTTAAAACCATGTAACTATTTTTCGAAAAATAAAAATTTGGAACCAATTGAATGTTACGATGACTGTTTTAATAAACAAGGATCACATATTTTTTTAACAATGTACCTTTACTCATCCTCGTAATTTTAATGGTCATTCTCAAAATAGTCTCCCCTGAATGCCAGTGTTTCTGCCAGTCTTCAAAGACATGCTGGAAAATATTTTCGAGAGATCCTTCAAAATCGCCTCCGCAGCCTTTACCACTGCTTCTGATGATGCATAATGTCTCCCACGAAGGCGTTTCTTCAAGTTAGGCAATAGAAAAGAGTCACATGGGGCTAAATCCGGACTATAGAGAGGGTGAGGGACGCACTTCACGTTGATTTCTGCAAGATATTCAGCAACAACATTGGAATTATGCGGCCGCGCATTATCGTGGTGCAGCATCCAGCCTGCTTCACGGAAATGTGGTCTTTTGCGCCTAATATGGACTTGCAATGTTTTCAGGACATCCCTGTAGTATTGTCCAGTTACCGATTTGTGCGCAGGTACAACATGCTGATAAACCATTCCATGCATATCAAAGAATGAGGTGACCATAACTTTCCGAGCAGAAGCAACTACTTTAGCTTTTGGGGGGGGGGGGGGTTGGTGATGGAGATTTCCACACTGAGCTTTGCTGTTTGCTCTCAGGATCAAAATGATGTAGCCAAGTTTCATCAGCAGTGATTACGTTTGAAAGAAGCTCCAAATCTTCCTCTAATATCAACTTTAACTGCATGCAGACCTACATCTGAATGTCCTTTTGTTCGGGAATCAACAGTCTTGGAACCCATCGCACACAAACACGTTTCATGTGTAATCTTTGTGGCACCAACGTGTGGGTGGCACCCAATGAAATGTTCAGTATTTAAGATAATTCGTCGATTCCCTCTCACAATCTCAGCAGCAGTGTTGATGTTTACTTCCTTAAGAGCAGTAACTGGAGCACTGGGTCTACCTTCCTTTGAAATTGAATGCCTCACAGCCAGCAGAATGGTGTACCTCAAGGGTCGATTATAAGCGTCGCCCGTTTTGCCGTGGCTATTAATGGCATTACTAGTGTCGTTCGCGGCGGAATTGCATCGTCCCTGTATGTTGACGACTTCGCTATATATTATCGTTCTTGTAACTTAGATCATATAGAGCGTCAACTGCAGTTGACCATCAACCAGCTGGCAGCCTGGGCGCTTCGAAACGGCTTCCGCTTTTCGCCTGCGAAAACACAGTGTGTCCACTTCTATCGCCTACGGGCAATTCACCCTCCACCTGATCTTCACTTGAACGGCACACCCCTGCCATTTGTCTCGCACCTGAAGTTCTTGGGCCTCTACTTGGACAGACAACTCAACTGGGAGCACCACATTCGTCACCATCCTGCCTCTTGCGATCGTTCTCTTCGGGTGCTGAAGGTATTATCTGGAGCATCTTGGGGGGGGGGGGGCGATCGCACGGTAATGTTGAGGCTGTACCGCTCTCTGGTTCGGTCCAAGCCGGACAACGGCAGTTTTATTTATGGCGAAGCGCCCGCCTCTAAACTTCGCCTTTTAGACACCGTGCATCATACTGGCATCCGCCTTGCCACAGGAGCTTTCCGAACCAGTCGAGTCGACTGCCTGTATGCAGAATCAGGCGAACCTCCACTCCATATTCGTCGCTCGCTGTTACTTTGCTCATACTTCTCGAAGATGGCAAGTTATCCCAATCATCCTTGTTTTAAACCAGTTCTCTGTCTAGATTTAGTCCACCGTTATATGCGCCCTGGTTCTCGGACACGGCTCATGGGAATAAGATTTCGGGATCTCCTACATTCGCATGGCCTCCGAAAGCCTCGCGTGGAGAGGTCATCCATCTGCCCTTACCCTGCATGGCAGCTCAATCCTGCGCGGTTCGATCTCGCTCTTTCAAGCAACTCTAGACTGGCTACTCCACATTCGGTGTTTCAACAACTTTTTGCCGAACTAATGAGCCGTTACCCTAATTATGTTCCAGTCTTTACAGACGGTTCTCAGTTAGGTAGCGCTACGGGTTGCGCGTTCTTTATTAACGGTGAGGCTCATATATTCCGCCTTCTGGACTCCACTTGAGTTTTCTCCGCAGAGCTGTATGCCATCTTCTATTTGCTCCTTTTTATTTGCAAGTTAGCCCCTGGCTCTTTTATTGTCTGCACTGACTCTCTAAGTGCCCTTCAGGCCTTGCATCAGCACACTGCCGCTCACACCCTCGTTTTAAACATACAGGCCCAGATCCCGTAAATGCTCAGTCGCTGATACAATTTTGTTTTTACTTGGACCCCAGGCCATGTTGGGATTTCCGGGAACGAGGAGGCGGACGCGGCTGCTAAGTCCGCTTGCCGTTTGCCCCGGAGTTTAACAACTACGGTGCCATACCAGGATGTGCAACGTTTTTTCCGTCGCCAACTCCTATCTGCTTGGCAGCAATCCTGGACAGCTTTGGAAGGCACACAACTCCGGGCGATAAAGGAGAGCGTACAACCCTGGCCAACTTCCTGCAGGGATAATCGGCGAGCCGAGGTGATATTCACCCGGCTGAGAATTGGGCACACACGTGCGACTTATGGCCATCTGTTAAGAGGGGAACCGGCCCCTGTGTATGCTCCGTGTGCAGTACGCCTCACTGTGTGGCAAGTATTGCTGGATTGCCCGCAGTACACCCGCGTTCGCCAGTCTTTGGGCCTAAGGACTAACTTGCAAGATATTTTAGGGGACGACCCAGTGTCCGTGGATAAGGCTCTGCGGTTTGTTTTTAAAATCGGTTTTAATAAACAAGTCTCACTTGTATTTTATATTTATTAATTTTAGAGATTTTAAATTTTTAGTACCTGGATGAGTTTTTTATGTGCTTTTAATAGCTGAGTGTTGTTTATTTTATCTTACTTTTTAACTTTGTGTAGCTTTTAGTTTTTAGAATTGACTTCGGGCCCAGAGTCCTTGTTGTCGACGGGCCCTTAAACACTACACACTCACTCACTCTTTAAACGTTTTAAACCACCTTCGAGCTGTGCTGTAGGGAAGAACAGACTCTCCCTAGGCCTCCTGTAACATTATATAGGCCTCAACTGATGATTTGTTGAGACGAAGTTAGAATTTCAAAGCCGCATATTGTTCCTCGCGTGTTACCTCCATTGCAGCGGTAGGCGATACTGATCATGTCTCAAAATGCCTGGTTCTCACAGGTGGGAACCAGGAGTACTAACAATGAAACAAATACGGCGTGTTTGTTTCACGTCAAGTTAAGAGAATACAATAAGATTGAATTTTAGTGCGAAACTTTATGACCGTAAAAAAATTATTATCATTCTTTATTGAACAGACCTCGTATAATTAAGAAAATTAGATACAGACATGCGAAAATTCCTTACAGGGGATCATGTATTGTTCATAATAAGATCTTTAAATACTGTATTGATAAAGAATGGCACCTCTCTGAAAATTTAAGCCATGTTCTTCTTCAAAACGATCTGTCATTTCACACTTGCTTTCCTCCTCCATATTATGTGCGTCGTCTTTGTACTGAGTTTGCCGTGCCTTTCCTTGATGTTATGGGATGTTCCAAAGGATGAACGGGAAGATCTGCTATTTGTTTCATTGTTATTTCTCGTTTAAGCAAGAACAGCAGTTTCTTCGATTCATCATTTAGTCTATATGTCATTTCCATTTATAGAGAAACAATACATTTACTCCCCTTCAATTTTTTATAATATGACCCTTTTCATTTCCCTTATACCATCTGGCTTTTTAAGTAAATTTAAAGCATCTTGAGGCCAATCCTTATCCAATTGTCAAACATTGCCAACCTTAGAATATGTTACAACATACTTCCCTGGAGTTAACATCTCAGACTGTCTTCTAAGTTTCTTTTCCAGAACTACAGACATGCGGTCTGCAGGTAGGAAGGAATGATCTCTCACGGGAAACATACATATTTCCTTCTGATTGTCTGGAGACTTTTTCAAAAGCCACTAACACATGGCGTGGAACACAGTCATCAGGATATTCCGTCTTCAAATTGCTGTTTGTTCAGAACATGTGTTAACGCAGAAGCCACTTCAATAGCTCCACAACTTGGTTGGTTTTCCGTCCAGTATTAAAATTAGGGTGATACATAGGGTTAGAATTGCAATTGGCGAGCGTAATAGGCTTTGCCTGTTACAAGCTTAGGCAAAGGCTAAAACAGCTGCATATCGAAGCATAAAGACAACGTAAATTCTTCTTCTGTCGTCATTTTGTGGAATGTCTTTGCTTTCAGTTTATGCGCATTGAGTTATGTTTTTAACTCATTCATTCTGTGCAAATTTTCAGTGACCTGCAGCTCATGTTTTGTCCTGCTGTTTAACTGCAAACGTCTACCGCTGGTTCACCAAAACCCAAGTTAAACTTATAAGAAAAAATTCTATGGAGAGACTACTCCTTTACTTTTAAATTTCCGGTCACACCATCATGTTACATTTTAAGTAGCTTGCTTATGTTTGTCCGCCTCGGTAGCGTGGTGGTAGCATGTCTGTCTCACGTTCAAGAGGTCCCGA
Source organism: Mantis religiosa (assembly GCA_030765055.1). NCBI lineage: Eukaryota > Metazoa > Arthropoda > Insecta > Mantodea > Mantidae > Mantis > Mantis religiosa. The sequence continues at coordinate 23,080,697 of CM060951.1, read as the reverse complement.
GTTCGAATCTTGGTCAGGGTGAGCTGCCTGGGTAAGGTTTTTCCCGGGGTTTTCCCTTATCCTGAAAGACCAATGTCGGGTAACTCTAAGCTCCATGGACCTCGTACTAATTTGAGCATCATTTCACCAAATTCATTCATTGCCCGATATGACAACGTTGGAGGACGTAAATTGCAAAAGAAATGTTTATAGTTAACTCTGATGGAAGATGGAGTCGCTTGCTCTCTTTTCTTGAATAATGACTTTCTCTAGCACGTTTTTCATCCAGACCCTGCTCTATTAAGCCTTGTCCGACATACGGTAATGTGAAAGAATAATTAAATTCCATTATTCTCCCAAAGTTCGATGCTTATAATAAATAAGTTCAAGCAAACCCGCATACCAGTGTTAAATTGATTGGGTTCTAATTGGAGCTATGAGTTCTCTTATCCTCAGGTGAATGGTTGAAGAAAATGGATTTTGGTGGTTGTTGGCTACTTAGTCTTATTAATAACACATTGTTTATCGCGGAATTGTTTGGTATAACTCCTACTAAGTTTGCTTATCTATTTGGATCTGTGACCATCTGTTAGTAAAATTCCTAACATAAATTCAATTTTACTTGAAACCCTGGATTACTTGTTTAAAGTTACCTCGAGCGGTTTCTATTTCTTCTTTATACGGTGACCGCTTTGCTCTAATAAACTTCTAATGCTGCTTCCAATTACGCCAGTTGCGCTATTCTTAACTTACCTACATTTCAGACTTATAAATCTTCGCTTCTCTTCTTAATGCCCGTGAACACGTCCTTCCTGTCCTAGTATCATCTTTTAAGTAAGTTTTTCTTACTTCACGATTCAGTTCGAACTTTATTCTGATCCCCTCTCTAGCTTTACATGACCAAACCAGCCCACCCTTCTCAAATGTTACATTATTATTCGTTTCTCATTTATTTCGAATTTTTGCATTGGTTTGTAAAACTCATCTAACTCATTGACGTTCAGCCCACCCTGAGTTGTTTGTAACGGTATACATCGTTATCAAATCAGCGAAGTAAATCCCTTTAGCGTTCATGCTCAACTGCATTTTGAAAGTCCTTTGTTCCGACGCATTCCTCGCTGGAAATGTTCTATAGTTCTCAGATATTGAACTATTCCTAGCACAAGGAAGATAACGGTCCATCCTTCCTGTCTCTTTGACGTGTACAGATTTTTACAAGAACATCTTCTCTTTCTTGCCTGGATGCTAGTATATATTGAATTATATTGTTCCCTAATTCTTTAAGTCAATCGCTTTTTAATCATTACTCTATCCATTCTAATTTCATATTACGAGGCATGTTTTTTAAGTCAGTACCGTTTTGTGACTCCACCGCCGCAGCGCTACGGTCGGCGTTCCGCGCATGCGCGCTGATTACCTACATCTCTTGTCTACGCACTGACGCCATTACAGTCTGATTCTTCATTGCATACGTTGGTTACTGAGTGTTTAAGATGCCTCCGACAATCGTGAGTCTCGCCGATTGTGAAGTTCGGGCTGTTATACGCTTTCTTAGTGCTAAAGGCGTAAAACCAATCGATATTCATCGTGAGATCTGTGAAGTTTACGGACAAAACATTACGAGTGATGGAATGATAAGGAAGTGGGTGAGAGCATTTAAAGATGGCTGCACAAATGTGTATGATGAAGAACGGAGTGGTCGTCCTTCGGTCGTTACTGAAGATTTGGTGCAGAAAGTGGACGAAAAGTTGAGAGAAAACAGACGCTTACCAATTTCAACATTGTGCGACTACTTTCCTCAATATTCTCGTAGTGTTTTGTATCGCATTGTGACCGAGAACTTGAAGTACCGGAAATTGTGTTCATGTTGGGTTCCGAAAATGTTGACGGATTAACACAAAACCCAACGTTTAGGCAGTGCATTGACCTAACTTGAGCGGTACCACAATGAAGGTGAAGATTTTTTAGACCAAATTGTTACTGGTGACAAAACATGGGTGGCCTACGTCACACCAGAATCGAAACAACAATCCATGGAATGGCGACATACATCATTACCCACAAAAATGAAGTTTAGTCGAACAATTTCTGCCCGGAAAACCATGTGCACAGTTTTTTGGGACAGAAAAGGAGTATTGCTAGTGGAGTTTCTGCCTCGTAATGAGACAATCAATGCAGCGTCTTATTGTGAGACATTGAACAATCTGCGCCGTGCAATCCAGAACAAAAGACGTGGCAAATTGATTAAGGGTATCGTTTTGCTGCATGACAACGCCCGTCCACATGTGGCTAATCGGACTAAAGATCTAATCAAATCTTTTGAAAGTGGAAGCTCTAGATCATACTCAATTCAGCCCTGATCTGGCGCCCAGCGACTACCATTTGTTCCTGCATTTGAAGAAACATCTGGGCGGTCAGCGTCTTCTAAACGATAACGAAGTCAAAACAGTTGTGATACAGTGGTTAACACGTCAGGTGGCAGAATTTTATGAGGAGGGTATTCAAAAACTGGTGCCACGTTATGACAAGTGCCTCAATATTCACGGGAATTATGTAGAAAAGTAGATTGAGGTACAGGCTTTCATGTAAAAACAAAATTATTGCGATATCTGTGCACGTCCTTTTTCAATTCCAAAACGGTGCTGACTTAAAAATCATGCCCCGTATTATAACAAGATTTTTATATTAGATTACCAAGCATATTAATTAATTTATCTTCTTTTTTAAATATCTGATTTCGATTAAACTGCCACCTCCTAACACTGCCTGATGCTGCGGTTACAAACTGAATTTATTAATAAATCGTAGTGGTATCTTAAACTACACAAACTTCACTTTAGTAAAAGCAAACAGACAAATGTTAATTTTCATTTGTGCAGCAGTCTCTTTTCATGACATTTGAAAGATACATGCAGGAGGTAACTCGAGCCGGATGACAACTGGAAACAAAAACGCTACGTACATGCATACATATATGACGAAGGGAAACTCTGTGGGAGTTTTTAACCGCGAATGCTGCGTTTCCTTCTAAGAGGAAGAACACAAAAAAGAAAGGGGAAAAAAGAAGGAAGTTTGGTGTTACGGAGTCTGTAGCAGTAAGTAAAGTTTGCAGCCGCGGCGGTAGAAGAGTGTTAAAAGTGCATTTCGGAAGGTTATTACGGTAACAGCTGGCAGAGCAAGCCGTCGGATATTTGTGGTTACAAATCCTGTATAACCTGTTTATTTTACTCTACACCAGCACCTTTATAGCTAGCATACCACAACTCTGCAGTTCCCAATGCTGATTATGGACCTCTAATCTGAAAGATGCGCTTCCAATAATCTCTTAACATGACACTAACTTCTCTACCTGCCGCGCAAGGTAGTGGATATCCTTCATTCAACAAGCTTACGCGTGCCTGCAGTTATGTGTCCTTACCTTTTGTTTTAATCCACGTCTTTCAAAGTTAAGTCATATCAGATGATGAATGAAATGATGTTTACATTAATATCGGGTACATAGAGCTTAGTTACCAGACATTGCTCATTCACGGTGAGACAAAACCTGCAATGTTAAGTCATATCAGACGATGACGGAAATTATGTTCAAATGAGTACAGGGTGCTTGAACATAAGCACAACAGCTTAGTTACCTAAAATTCAAAGAGCAGGATGGCTCAGGCGATTTTGTCTGTGGCCCTCATTCTGGAAGCCCGAGTTCGATTCCCGTAACTAACCTACCTGACCAATGGGTATTTTTCGGGGGTTTTCTAGGTCGCCAGGTGAATGTTGGGCAGGCTAATTACAACCCCCGAATTTCCTGTCCCTCCATTTCATCACCATCTCACATCTGATGGTCTCTTACAGTGCAGAATTGTCGGCCGGAGCCTCGGCGGTGTATGGCAGGATGATTCCTCTGAGGAAAACTACTACATCGCGTAACGATGTGTTTTTGTCTCATATTGACTCTGGTGGTGATAATTCAACTCTTTGCAGAGATTATTCATGTCTAACAGTAAAAGGTCTACTTTTCAGTAACAAAAGTATCACGTAATGATGTGTACTTGTCTCATATAGACTCTTGTAGAGATAATTCGACCATTTACAGAGATTATTCATGTCTAACAGTAAAAGGTCTACTTTTCAGTAACAAAAGTATCACGTAATGATGTGTACTTGTCTCATATAGACTCTTGTAGAGATAATTCAACTCTTTACAGAGATTATTCATGTCTAACAGTAAAAGGTCTACTTTTCAGTAACAAAAGTGTCACGTAATGATGTGTACTTGTCTCATATAGACTCTTGTAGAGATAATTCGACCCTTTACAGAGATTATTCATGTCTAACAGTAAAAGTTCTACTTTTCAGTAACAAAAGTATCACGTAATGATGGGTACTTGTCTCATATAGACTCTTGTAGAGATAATTCGACCCTTTACAGAGATTATTCATGTCTAACAGTAAAAGGTCTACTTTTCAGTAACAAAAGTATCACGTAATGATGTGTACTTGTCTCATATAGACTCTTGTAGAGATAATTCGACCCTTTACAGAGATTATTCATGTCTAACAGTAAAAGGTCTACTTTTCAGTAACAAAAGTATCACGTAATGATGTGCACTTGTCTCTTATAGACTCTTGTAGAGATAATTCGACCCTTTACAGAGATTATTCATGTCTAACAGTAAAAGGTCTACTTTTCAAAAACAAAAGTATCACGTAATGATGTGTACTTGTCTCATATAGACTCTTGTAGAGATAATTCGACCCTTTACAGAGATTATTCATGTCTAACAGTAAAAGGTCTACTTTTCAGTAACAAAAGTATCACGTAATGATGTCTACTTGTCTCATATAGACTCTTGTAGAGATAATTCGACCCTTTACAGAGATTATTCATGTCTAACAGTAAAAGGTCTACTTTTCAGTAACAAAAGTATCACGTAATGATGTGTACTTGTCTCATATAGACTCTTGTAGAGATAATTCGACCCTTTACAGAGATTATTCATGTCTAACAGTAAAGGTCCACTTTTCAGTAACAAAAGTATCACGTAATGATGTGTACTTGTCTCATATAGACTCTTGTAGAGATAATTCGACCCTTTACAGAGATTATTCATGTCTAACAGTAAAAGGTCTACTTTTCAGTAACAAAAGTATCACGTAATGATGTGTACTTGTCTCATAAAGACTCTGGCAGAGATAATTCGACCCTTTACAGAGATTATTCATGTCTAACAGTAAAAGGTCTACTTCCAGTAACAAAAGTATCACGTAATGATGTGTACTTGTCTCATATAGACTCTTGTAGAGATAATTCGACCCTTTACAGAGATTATTCATGTCTAGCAGTAAAAGGTCTACTTTCCAGTAACAAAGGTATCACGTAATGATGTGTACTTGTCTCATATAGACTCTTGTAGAGATAATTCGATCCCTTACAGAGATTATTCATGTCTAACAGTAAAAGGTATTCTTTTCAGTAACAAAAGTATCACGTAATGATGTGTACTTGTCTCATATAGACTCTTGTAGAGATAATTCGACCCTTTACAGAGATTATTCATGTCTAACAGTAAAAGGTCTACTTTCCAGTAACAAAAGTATCACGTAATGATGTGTACTTGTCTCATATTGACTCTGGTAGAGATAATTCGACCCTTTACAGAGATTATTCATGTCTAACAATAAAAGGTCTACTTTTCAGTAACAAAAGTATCACGTAATGATGTGTACTTGTCTCATATTGACTCTGGTAGAGATAATTCGACCCTTTACAGAGATTATTCATGTCTAACAGTAAAAGGTCTACTTCCAGTACCAAAAGTATCACGTAATGAGGTGTACTTGTCTCATATAGACTCTTGTAGAGATAATTCGACCCTTTACAGAGATTATTCATGTCTAACAGTAAAAGGTCTACTTCCAGTAACAAAAGTATCACGTAATGATGTGTACTTGTTTCATATTGACTCTGGTAGAGATAATTCGACCCTTTACAGAGATTATTCATGTATAACAGTAAAAGGTCTACTTTTCAGTAACAAAAGTATCACGTAATGATGTGTACTTGTCTCATATTGACTCTGGTAGAGACAATTCGACCCTTTACAGAGATTATTCATGTCTAACAGTAAAAGGTCTACTTCCAGTAACAAAAGTATCACGTAATGATGTGTACTTGTCTCATATTGACTCTGGTAGAGATAATTCGACCCTTTACAGAGATTATTCATGTGTAACAATAAAAGGTCTACTTTTCAGTAACAAAAGTATCACGTAATGATGTGTACTTGTCTCATATAGACTCTTGTAGAGATAATTCGACCCTTTACAGAGATTATTCATGTCTAGCAGTAAAAGGTCTACTTTTCAGTAACAAAGGTATCACGTAATGGTGTGTTTTTGTCTCATATTGACTCTGGTAGAGATAATTCGACCCTTTACAGAGATTATTCATGTCTAGCAGTAAAAGGTCTACTTTTCAGTAACAAAAGTATCACGTAATGATATGTACTTGTCTCATATAGACTCTTGTAGAGATAATTCGACCCTTTACAGAGATTATTCATGTCTAGCAGTAAAAGGTCTACTTTTCAGAAACAAAAGTATCACGTAATGATGTGTACTTGTCTCATATAGACTCTTGTAGAGATAATTCGACCCTTTACAGAGATTATTCATGTCTAGCAGTAAAAGGTCTACTTTTCAGTAACAAAAGTATCACGTAATGATGTGTACTTGTCTCATATAGACTCTTGTAGAGATAATTCGACCCTTTACAGAGATTATTCATGTCTAACAGTAAAAGGTCTACTTTTCAGTAACAAAAGTATCACGTAATGATGTGTACTTGTCTCATATAGACTCTTGTAGAGATAATTCGACCCTTTACAGAGATTATTCATGTCTAGCAGTAAAAGGTCTACTTTTCAGTAACAAAAGTATCACGTAATGATGTGTACTTGTCTCATATAGACTCTTGTAGAGATAATTCGACCCTTTACAGAGATTATTCATGTCTAACAGTAAAAGGTCTACTTTTCAGTAACAAAAGCATCACATACTGATTTGTACTTTCTCATATTGACTTTGGTATAGATAATTCGACTCTTTATAGAGATTACTCATGTCTAACAGTAAAGGTCCACTTTTCAGTAACAAAAGTATCACGTAACTATGTTTTTTTGTCTCATATTGACTCTGGTGGTGATAATTCAACTCTTTGCAGAGATTATTCATGTCTAACAGTAATAGGTCTACTTTTCAGCAACAAAAATATTACGTAATGATTTGTATTTTCTCATATTGACTTTGGTAGAAACAATTCGACCATTTATATAGATTATTCATGTCTAACTGTAAAAGGTCTACTTTTCAGTAGCAAAATTATCACGTAATGATGTGTTTTTGTCTCATATTGACTCTGTTAGAAATAATTCGACTCTTTGCAGAGATAATTCATGTCTAACGGTAAAGGTCCACTTTGCAGTAACAAAAGTATCGCGTAATGATGTGTTTTTGTCTCATATTGACTCTGGTAGAGATAATTCGACTCTTTGCAGAGATTATTCATGTCCAGCGGTAAGAGACCTACTTTTTAGTAACTAAGGTATACTGTAAAGATGTGTTCCTTAATGGTGGTGGATAAAGTTATGACTTAACTTCGATAGACATATTGGACTATGTAATTTATTATTTAAATTAGGTTATGCGTTCATTTATTTCTTACGTGGGTTTATCCTCTGGCTTTGCCTTCCCTGTTAATGGACGGTTAGGGTAGAAACAATGGATGAAACGTTTTAAACGTGGAAGCTTTGGCGTTTCGAACAATGTTAACGTAATTTCTGTTTACTTTTTATTATAAACAAATATTTTATGTACAACAATTTTACTTATGGTTTATGTTTTTAGAAAGGATTCTAAATTGCAGCGCGTCATTGATAGAAACTTTTGTGTGTTGCTTTTTGGGGAGGATTTGACGTACGAAATGAGAGTATGGCGAAATGTGCATTCTTAAGCCATATAGGGACATAGTTTGGTTTTTTGTTTCTCATGTCTAATATAAATACAACGTTTTTAATATCCTATTAAAGATAACCAATATATTCTATCCCATTCATTATTTTACAGTTTGTTTGCCCAATAAAGCGCTAAAAGTGTGTTTTAATTAAACACGGCTGAATATTGGACGCTTAAACAGCTCCTCAGCGTTTTCTCTATAGCTTTCCTGGGGCTGCTACGTTTTCTTCGATCGTAATTTGTTTTCCGCATAGATATTCAAAGTTAAGTTCCATCAAAGCTACGGTAACAAATCCTGAACAGAAATTATCGATATACAAGTAGATCGGTCAATTCGTTTAATAAGTTGATATTTTGTTATAAAAATACTTGCCAGAATTTGTTTATTTTATTTTATTTTGTCACATTATTCATTAAATCCGACCAAGCTTTGATTTCTCGTAGATAAAAATTTCCAGCGAGATAAGCAAAAGCTCCGTTAGGTTCTGTTATGTAATTACTGTTGAGTAAATTACGTATTTGGTGATGTAAACTTTACTGCTGAAGACAAGATGGTAAAATTTAGGAAATAATTTTGTTGTTTAATAAACAAATGATTTATAATAGTAATTGATAAGTCAGTTTTCATAAAACTACATGCTATTAAAGTTTGAACCTTTTATGTTATATATGTTTTAAGATAATAGCCCATAAATGCAGTAAATTTGTGATTGAAGGAATTAAATTTTCGTTTATCTTGGCAAGTATAAGAAGAAGGGGAAGGCTGATACGCGTAAAGAACTGTGCCGTTTTTATTTATATTAAACCAATTTGTACAGTAGTGTCGTAATTACTTTATTTGTGATATAAACGAATCGGGAAAATGTATTACTCCGCCGGTGACTGTGACTGGAGGTTCCGCGCTATTTCATCCAACATGTGGTAAACATGTGCGCTGTCAACGAACTTCCGTGGAAAGTATTCCATGTTTATGTTTATTAAGTGCAAAAGTGTTTATAATATATTCATTCTTTTGTAAGTTATAGTGACAGATTGCTAAACAATTACTAAGATATTTGATTTCTTCACATAACCTCAGCTTATTGATACGAGGCGTGTCCGTAAAATAAGTTGTCGAAGGCGTTGGAGCCGTGAGGAACGCTGTTAGGCGAGTTTCGGTAACACTGACGTGTAGCTTGGTTTCAATCCTTCAAATCCCCACCACAAAGAACCCGTTGCAACCATTAGTCTTGGCTGGGCAGCCGTTTGCGATGGAGCTTCCTATCACTTCCGCCTCCAAGTGCGACTTGCGTGCAGTGATCCGTTTGTTGAGTGCCAAGGGCACTACTCCCAGTGACATATATCGTCGGCTAACGAAGTCTATAGGCTACAGTGTATGGACGTCAAAAACGTGCGAAAGTGGGTCAGAGCGTTCAAAGACGGGCGTACAGACGTCCATGACGAACAGCGTTCTCGTCGGCCTTCGGTTTCAGACGAAACAATTGCAAAAGTGGAGCAAGAAATGCTTAAAGATCGGCGTGGGACAGTTCCCGAGCTGTGCGAACTTATCCCTGAAGTCAGTAAGACTACGATTGACAAGATTTTGACCGAAAATTTGCATTATCGCAAGGTGTGTGCGAGGTGGGTACCCAAAATTAGGACGTCCTCACCCATTCCCCCTACAGTCGAGTCTTAGGACCTAGTGATTATCATCTGTTACCTGAGTTGAAGCCACACCTGGGTGGAACACATTTCCAGACCGACGATGATTTGGAAAACGAGGTTGAGCGCTACCTGCGCAACTTGGCGGGAGAGTGCTATGACAAGGGTATACAAAAACTGCCACAACGCATGTAAAGGTGCATCGATCACAATGGTGATCAAGTTGAAAAATAGCTGTGAGTTCCGCCTTACCATCAATGTAACATCCATTGACAACAAACATGTTTTCTGTATTAAATAATATTAGAGACCTTAATTCACGTACACGCCTCGTAATTTAAAAATGAGGGCACGTGTTCTTCTACGGAATAACAATGCTAAATAATTGCGACTAGCCCCTTTGGCAATTATTTGAAAGTTCTACTTCCACGCAACTGGGGAAAAAATTACGAACCTAATGTAATCTGAAAACGGACGAATTCCTCAAACGACTTGAACTTCTGAATTTTCCTTTAGTAATTCCTGCGCAATATTAGGATATCTTCACGCTCAACAATTATGTTTTCTCTGTTTCTGTTAGTAAATTAAAAACGTATGTCATAGAATTGGTGTGAATGCGCGTTCTCCTAGAGCTCGGCAAATCGGGATCATATTTTGCTGCTTGAAGCGCTTTGATAATTGTTGGTGAATTGTTTCTTTCATGGAAGCTATGCATCTAACGATGAATGACACTTTTAAAGATTCATCACAGTCAACATCCCTTCATGTCTTCTGTTTCGATGTCTTACTGGAGTGGAAAGCCAACGTCACTTCGAGCGGCATTGATACTTCGCACTGAAACACCGCTTTATTCTGCTGACAAATTTAGGTTCTCCATTTGCTAAGGTCGGGTATTTTTCGCAATTGCAAAACACTTTCAATATAATTTGTATTTCAGCATTTTTAACGGTTTCCTTCTGTAATGTTTACATATTGTGACTTTGTGGTTTCGTAGAATTAAAAGTCCAATTCACAGAAATTCAAATCGTTCTTTACTTCCGTAGAGATACGCTTCGTACACCTCTGATAACTTACAAACGTACAGTGCTCACTAGCACTGCGCTCCTCATGGCTTCCTGCCAAAAACTGACTCTCTGCACGCACACATTTCTATTTATACGCGAGTCAGCGGTTCTAAGGTTCTAGTTGTTCTAGAGTCAGCGGTTCTAGCGGTTCTCTACAATAGAGAAGTCATACAAGGGTCTTCGCGGTCTTTCGAAGCGGCAGGAAGAGGGGAACGAAAGGTCCAACCACCTAGGTGGCTTTCCCTCTCCCCATCCCGTCTCTCCTCTGCAGGCGCTAGCTCATTGGCTTAGGCGTGACTTTAACGCCATGTATCTTTCCTGCCAGACGATTTTACCGTGCCTTCGACGATCGGATGACAATATTGTATGGAAACATACATATTGTGCAACGGATTATCTCCCTTCCTTTTTCTTTTAAACTGCGCAAGCATAACGTTCACACAGATTATAACTGTGACCGCGTGGGTTACGTAGATTCGGAAATCTGCATAGCAGAAATTTAAAACAACTTTTGCTGCAGTAAAAAGACGTGAAATTGACAATCAGCTGTCTTCGAGGTCAATTCGGTGTTTTGCTGCACGAAAACAAGTGAAAGAAATCACCGCTGTACACTTCAATCGTCGACTGTCGCAATAACCAACAAACTGCCGCTTCTAACACCTTGCGGGGTATTTATACCTCCCCAGCCGTTGTTTCTAAGATAAGATGCTTTATTGCCACATGCGCTTACAAATAGTGAGTAAAAACTCAGTTAACAGGTGACTCGTCAACAGTAGAAAATTTAAAATAATAATAATTACACAAAATAACAAAAACACTAATAATATAAATACTAATAATACTAATAATATAATTACTAATAATATCAATACAACTATATACAAATATTGTTATAATTATGATATGCCCTTGGAATAATATAGTCAGAATATTAGAATTACAAAATGACAAAAAATTACATTATAATTTATTTTATCATCCATATATTCAATAATCGAGTAGTAGGCTTTGTCCATTAGTAGGTTTTTTATTGCATTATTAAAGCATAATAATTCTTACAGGTAATTCATTATATATTTTTATTCCTGCATATTGTGGGCTTTTTTCATAGAGTGCTAATCTGTGCATGGGTGGTATTTGATTATTTTTATTTCTCGTTTCATGATTATGTTGCATTTGTGAATTATAAATTGTATCAAAATTTGAATGGATGTGTTTATTTATTTCATACAGGAAGGTAAGATTAATATCTTCAGGTTTTTAAACAGGTTTCTACATGAAACTTTTGGTCTTGATTGAGTCATTATGCGAATTATCTATTTTTGACCTTTAAAGATCGTTTCCCATCCCCAGACGCAGACGCTTCGAGAAATTTCGCAACAACAATGGACCAAACGCTCTGTAGCCTCTCCAGGCGCCCACGTGCCTAGGAGTCCACGCGCCCGGCTCCGTCTCGTGGCAGCAGCACAAAAATGCCACACGGTGACACTACATACAAATTATGCTTCCTTACATATATAAACAAAATATTAATTTATGTTTGACTGGTGCATTTGTAATAGAGTAAAGTTGCTTATATAGGTTACATTAGGTGTAAAATCTTTAAAAATGATATGCCAAATACAGTTTTCATAACCAGAGAGGTACAACGCTAAACAGGCAGTGATGTCTCAGAGCTCTTGTTTACATCGCCACGTAAACTATGCAGAGCTCCAGTTTAAGTAGAATGGGAGAATTGTTTTTACTCTTTTTGTGCTATCTTTCTATTTGTTAATGTATAACATTCGTTGGCTGGCCCCGTAGCTCAGTCGGTAGAGCACCTGCACAACCGTGCCACGGGTCCCGGGTTCGATTCCCGGCGGTGGGGGTGGGGATTTTTCTCCGACCAAGATAATTCCTCATCTTCCCCAGAGTCTGGAAGTATGAATGAGAGTGTAAATCTGTGCGTGATCTAATGATTAAAACCCAACGAATACAAGTTAACTTCTTCGATATGTTCCAAAGGAGAACGGCCGCCGATATGACCATTGCAGTTAAAGGCTTTCTCCGACCAAGATAATTCCTCATCTTCCCCAGAGTCTGGAAGTATGAATGAGAGTGTGAATGTGTACGTGATCTAATGATTAAAACACAACGAATACGAGTTAACACCTTCGATATGTTCCAAAGGAGAACGGCCACCGATATGACCATTGCAGTTAAAGGCTTTCTCCGACCAAGATAATTCCTCATCTTCCCCAGAGTCTGGAAGTATGAATGAGAGTGTAAATGTGTGCGTGATCTAATGATTAAAACCCAAAGAATACGAGTTAACATCTTCGATGTGTTCCAAAGGAGAACGGCTGCCGATATGACCATTGCAGTTACAGGCTTTTTCCGACCAAGATAATTCCTCATCTTCCCCAGAGTTTGGAAGTATGAATGTGTACGTGATCTAATGATTAAAACCCAACGAATACGAGTTAACATCTTCGATATTTTCCAAAGGAGAACGGCCGCCGATATGACCATTGCAGTTACAGGCTTTTTCCGACCAAGATAATTCCTCATCTTCCCCAGAGTCTGGAAGTATGAATGAGAGTGTAAATGTGTGCGTGATCTAATGATTAAAACCCAACGAATACGAGTTAACATCTTCGATATGTTCCAAAGGAGAACGGCCGCCGATATGACCATTGCAGTTACAGGCTTTTTCCGACCAAGATAATTCCTCATCTTCCCCAGAGTCTGGAAGTATGAATGAGAGTGTGAATGTGTACGTGATCTAATGATTAAAACCCAACGAATACGAGCTAACACCTTCGATATGTTCCAAAGGAGAACGGCCGCCGATATGACCATTGTAGTTAAAATCGGAGTACAAATGGATCAAGCAAAAAAAAAAAAAAAAAAAAAAAAGCCTTTGGCATACCTTTTTTTTTGTAATTTACGTCCTCCAACGTTGTCATATCGGACGATAAATGCAATTGTGGAAATGATGCTCAAATGCGTCCGGGGTCCATGGAACTTAGAGCTACCAGACATTCGTCTTTCAGGATAAGGGAAAACCCCGGAGAAAACCTTATCCAGTTAACTCATCCTAACCGAAATTTGAACTCGGGACCTCTTGAACGTGAGGCAGATACGCTACCATCCACGCTACGTAGGTGGGCTCTTTGGATTTACCAACTGCAATTCTTTGTACAACAAGAACTAGAGCGCTCTGGTGTAGCAAGACATTGAAACGTTGCAAGAAACAAACGACGAACAAGAGCGTCTGCTAATGCAAACGATGCGCGCGCCACTCGCTTGGATAATAAATTCAGAATGTGAATAGCTTCCCACCCCACCTCCAGATGAAGATATCAGGCACGCCCGAGTTGGGGGCAAATTGCAGTGTAGCCCTCCAGTGGGCGTTGCCAACCCTGCCGTGGATAAGATCCAAGTAATTTTTTTCGGTATTATTACTCTTGTACATTTCGTGTACTAATCTCTGATATTCCAAAAATATGTGGCGTGGGGCCTGTCGTACCTGGGGAAAAACGAGACGGCTTAATTGTTTCTAATTACACGCACCCACCAAGGTCGTACACAAGCTGACAGTTGAAGAGGGGCGCTCTGGTGTGATTGAAAAGATACAGAAGGGAGGAATAAGTTTATTTAACAAATTTGAATATTTCATAAAGAAGAGGAATAGATTATAGTCTAGATATTAAAACCTAGAATGGTTGTGATAAGAATTGGATTTTTTTTTAATTTTATGTCCTCCAACGTTCAGTCGATACATGAAATGGGTCCAGGGGCTATGGAGCCTAGTTACCTGACATTCGTCTTTCAGAGTAAGGGAAAACTCCGGAATAAACTTTATCCAGGTAACTTAATCGTCCTATATTATTTTCCCTGGAGGACCTTAGTTGAAAAATATACTAAACTATAAACGTGACATTTGTAATTTGGAGTGTTGTTACCCATTTTCCCATTTTTTATTTTTGGTGTTTAAATCACAAATCATCTGGTGGATATACATTGTAGCTCAGCGTGTCCTTATCTCATTCATATACTATCTTGTTTGGTCACATTTCCACAAAGGCCTTTGTGCTAGTCAACTGGAACTCTATTTCCTCACGTGTTGGGTAGACGACGTTGGGGTGACGCTCCAATCTATCTGTTTTCAAGTTGTTTCAAAACGGCACCGGACGATTACAGCCGTTTCATAGTTTATAACTTAACTAGTCCGAATTTCGGTGTCAAAGCTTCGAAGTTCTTTTAGGTATGATTTTATGTATTATTAAATATTACATGATTTTGTGATTAGGCAGCGCAGGAACCACTGCTGTGCCAACCCTCAAAAGTTGTTATTGGGACGTACCAGCCATGAAAACAAAAACATTACTCCTTGCCCTTTATCAGTGACCCTAGCCTACCTTTCAGGTAATGAGACAAATGACAGTTACTTGTGAAAAAGTCGACTAATAACTCGGACAGTTGAAGGTTGCTCTTCAGTGTAAAACTACACATTCCGTCCTAACAGAGAGGATTTTGCGTGTACTTAGATAGCAAATCCAAGCAATATGGAGCGCTATACGAACGTCGAAATGACGGATATGGTTTTGATGGATGGAAGAGCTGAAGGGAGTTCAACGAACGCACGATTAATTTAGTTTCATTAAAAATGTGAACTGTAAAAATAGTTACATCAATGATAATATTTGTTTATTTATTTAAATTCGGAGCATTTTGTTATGATATTAATTGTACAATACTTTCAGCCACTTACTGTAAATATCAACAGCTTTCTTTTTAGTTACAAATGCTTTATTTAGTATTACTAAACATCTGAAATAAAATGCTCGTCTCATTGTATAAGCCATTTTGTTTTGGTTAATTGATCTAAGATACTTTGATGTTGTTTTAATTTTTTTTCATTATGTTAATGCTTCCATCCTTAACCTCACTAACATTAACTTCCCTCTAAAAGTTATATATTTCATATGTCCACCAGCTTATTTGACATCGTTGACTGGTATAACGGAATTTTGGAGCACGTTAAACACTCATAAGCAATAATTAAGTAATAGCTTCTTCATTGCGGTTTCATAAGCCAATGCTATTCATAATAGTAGCAAGCTACTGTGGAGTATGCAGGGTTGTTTACAAACAGCTATAGCACGCGGAACGGCGTGTGACCTATACCTGTGAACTCCGACAGCGTGAGGCACGCGTCGTTGTTCCTGTCACTGCCTAATCCACATCCGAAGTGATACCGAAATTAAGGTTTGCCATAACTATAGATTCATGATGGATGTCAAAGGAATGTTGGTTCTTTGTTACGACACGTGCAAGGGCAGCTGAGGCGAATAGCAGTTGTGGGGGAAAGTTGTTATAACAAAAGCAATGTAAGAAACAGTATCCTTAGCAGTTTTCTAAAGGGGCTCACTTGACTTGTTGAATAGGATATTCTTTGAACCATTCAGAATGGCATGACAAAACAGCCACAAAGAGATTTTTGGTTGAATGAGGAGGGCTTTCAGAAAGTGTAAGTTACATATACACACACAGGTGCAGCTGTGGACAAGAGTCTTCGGCGTGGAGCCGATTAGAGCAGTTCGTGGCTGGGAAGCCATTGAAACAGTCTTCGGCGTGGAGCCGATTAGAGTGGTCTGAGGCGTGAGGGAGATTAGGGCAGTCCCCTTGTTCTGTCTTGGATATTTGTCGGTTCATATATATGTGAGGAACGAATAAAGTTCATCGAGTAATAAACATTCTGTCGTCAGTAACTCTAAACAGGGATATTGGTAATCCTTGTTCGGCAACTTCAATTTCGGTGTTCTAAAAAAAGAAGCAGTGAATAAGTAAGTTGGAAACGGGCATTCCAGTGTCATTAAATATCCTTTTCACACACATCAACGCATACCCTGTGAGAAACCTCATTGTTTTACCCTGAGC
The DNA here is from genome assembly GCA_030765055.1 of Mantis religiosa. Classification (NCBI taxonomy): domain Eukaryota; kingdom Metazoa; phylum Arthropoda; class Insecta; order Mantodea; family Mantidae; genus Mantis; species Mantis religiosa. Next base: position 23,064,081 of record CM060951.1, on the reverse strand, counting down.
AAAACAAAAGTGCTTCAAACTGAATTGTCAAGTGGAACATTGTTCGTCACATATATTGTAGCTTCAAATTGGCGTCCCAACGTGGAATTGTGTGCCACCCATAAACATTTTTTTATTAATATCCAACTGTATTGGCGGTATAAACTACTTCTGTATGTTTGTTCAGTGTCCTTTTGAAACACCCTATATAATGAAATATTCCTTGGCGGGCAAGAAAACCCGAAAGAAAAACCGACAGACTGGCGCACGGGATTTGTAACAGGGACCTGAACGTAATTTTGAATTTGTACCATTATGAATGCTAAGTGTGTTTATTATTCATATTTGCGATTAACATCCTGCCAAGGTAAACATGGATAACCCGCTCACGATTTTTGGTTGATTCATAGTCTATAGGGAATCTTGCATCCATTATTTCGAGTATGAATGCATACTTACCTGTAGCATCTTACGCATGGACTCTCAGGATCATTCCAAGTCGTTTCTTTGCAGTCTCATGCATAAGTAATATCGTCTGCAAATTGCACACTGACTGACTGCACCTTGGAATTCCTTGTGCTAATTTTCCTCTCTACATAGCGAAGTTAAAGGAACAGAAATTACTTGGTACAATTCGATTTGCTCTCCTTAGCGAGTTTCTGAGAAACGACAAGGCGAATGCTCAGCTGAATGAAACAGCGGTTCCTTCTGTGCATATCAGTGCTCACAGGTATGAGGCAGCTCACTTTGAACGATGTTCCGAGAAAGATTTGGTTGAGAGGCATGCAGTTCTCTTCGTGTTGATATTATTTACTTAGGAAAGATTTTGTTCGATTTTTCTTATCTTGCCCTTTGTAACAGTATTTTTGGCTTATGTTCGGAGGAATTATGAATTTAAATATGTAAAAATGTATGTAATTGTGTGATTGGCCGAAATAATAATTATATGACTTAATATGACGTAATGTGGTGACGTGTCATTGGATCGGCCAATCACAAAATTAAGTAGAAGTAACGATAGTAACGAGAAGTCAATAATTTTTAGGAGAGTGATATGTTCTTCAGTTTTGTTTAATTACGATAAGTTAATAATAATCTTTAAGAGACATATGTTCTTCAGTCTTGAAGAGTGACGATAAATCAATAATCTTGTGATAAAGAGAAATTTTTTTGCTGTAACGACGAATGTGATGTATACCGCTGCAAGAACAAAAACGTTTTAAGTTGTAATTCGAATCCGTACAAAAATAATCAAGAAAGAAATCAGAACTAACATTATCTAACACAAAAATTCCCGTTACACCTTCAAAAGCCTTTAGTTCTATTTGATACTTGTAGATATTTCGAAATACCTACCTTTATAAACTTAATATAAGTTGAGTGACCCCTGACCGCAGGTTAATAAAACGAAGAGGGCCATCTCCCAAATTTACCTACCAATTCTGCAAAACAGGGGTGAGGTGACGGAATCACAAGAGGTTGCAAGAACTGTCGAGAGCGATAAATAACTATATACCAGGTGAGTCAGCTGTCCCTATTTATTCTTATCTATGCAATCCGAAACACAATACTGAGACTGCAAAACATATTGTAAACAACTGGGTCTCTGGTCAGTAAGAAGGGCAAGCATCGTTCATCTAATCTCTGTTTCATATAACAGAGATTCCCGCTGACATGTATCACTCCACGTGCAACTACCTTCCCCCTCATCCTAAGTGGCTAATGCTTTCGCGCCATAGGCCTTAGGCGGCGCCTTCCCATTACATTTAAACCTGCACTAAACGTCATAATAATTGCCAGGAAGATAGATAAGGATATGGCGGCATGCAAAAATAATGAAGTTTACAATGACACTAAGCAAGTTGAAACTGAATGAATGAGCAATGAAACTGAAACAAGTTTATAAGGCCTTCGGCCTTTTCCACTGGGATTTTTTAAACCAGCACACATACCTTACAAAAATGGTTTTCTTTCAGTCTTAAAAGTCGTGTCACGCCATACTTGTCGTGTGTTCTTCATTCACCCAAGTCTCGTCAAGGTAGTATATTTTGCGATTTGTATCCCGGTACAATCTGATTGTCCTTAAATAACTTCTTCGCCACACAGCATTATTGCCCCTGGAGTGGTAAGTTTTCCTGTTGTCTCAATTTCATGTCGCGATGTTCCTACACCTGTAAGTTCAGAGCACAGCTGTTCGACTTCTCTCACTGACAAAGACGGATTCTTCTCTGTGAGTGCATTAAACACATGCAACACAATTCTTTTTTCGCCGCTTTGTAAAGGTTTTCCCTTGTGATGCTTCAGGGAAAACCTGACGGTAGACTCTGCCATTATACATATAATAAGTACACGCGTAATAAACGATCAATAAAATAATTTAGCTCTAGCACTCGGCATAGCACACCTTCAAATGGCGATATGTGACTAATCCAGTTCAAAACAAGGTCAGTGATAAAAGTCATATAAACAAATATGTCACCACTACCGCTAAATCACGTGCTATCGTGCCATGTGCTTGAGAACAAAGGGACCTCCTCTTTACTTCATTTAAGAATTAACATGCATTTCAGATAAGTCAACTCTGTTGCTTAATATATTTAATTCAAACAGTTACGAAAATATATATTTGACAATTCCCTTCCAACATATAAAGACATATCACCATGTTAAATAACGAACAAGTTTTACCGTACAACAGTCTATACTACAATAGTAGCCTATGAGAGCTGATAAGGTCACGTGACCGTTAAGAGATACGGGGCAAGCTTATGTGAAACAAGGATTAGGCTCCCCATGGTTGATGTTGGCGTAAAAGCAGAACTGGAGCAGTCACCTACAAATCATTAAGACGTTTGTCGCAGGAGACCGGGTACACTACTCAATGTATAAGAGAGCTTAGAAAAGTGCAGGCCTAAAGCCATATAGGGAATAAATAAGTGTTATAACTTCCCCGCACCTCATATCGAAAAAGTATGGGTTTCTCTATCGGATCAGAGCTAAAGCCATAAAGCCATAAAGGATAAAGGAACAAGCATCTCCTAACACCAGGATAGTAGTAAAATTAGGGAAGTTGAAGAAGTTTGTGTCTATGTCTGACGATTTAGGCCACGCCGTGGCTCAGTGGTTAGAACGCTTGGCTCCCACCAAGGCGGCCCGAGTTCGATACCAGACCACCGCAAAGTGAGATTTGTGGTGGAAAACACGGCTTTGGGTCGGGTTTTCTCCGTGACCTCCGGATTCCCCAGCCATCACATTCCACCGGTGCGCCATCTTCATCTCATGCATCATCAATGTCACCGCCTGCGGTGCCCTATGTAGTAAAAGCGGGCGTTAAACACTACACACACACACTACCACTCACGATTTACCAGAAATGCAAGAGTAATTTAGAAGCTATTCCAAGATAATCCAACGTTTCCCTTTCAGTTGTTACCAACATTATGAAACAATAATAAAAGTGGAAGTTAATTGTTCTAGCCATATGTAGGACTGAATATTTCAATGCCATAGCCGCGACTTGAATCACGGATCTTCCGTTATCCGTCCAGTTGCTCTTAACCATTAATCTACCATGGACAACATGCCAGCCTGTCATAAAATTCTCCAACTGACTTGTTTTTCCCAGTAAACCACTTAGGAGTTCTCATAAACACATGAGACAACTATCTTAATGGCGACTTACTATGCTGTAAGTCCCGGGCTTTATAGTTCAGGCCACTGTTAGGTACAATTAATGGAAATTAATTATTTTTTCACACTAGCCACGTGCAGGAAGAAATACGAAAAGTGCGTATATATGCAGGGTTAATAGTCTTTTCTGTTAGCTAATCAGAATACTGAAGAACGGGTACTTATCATATAAAAACTGGTTAAAAATTGTAAAGAGAAACAGTAGAACGAATACTGTGAAACTTGTCGCATAAAATCTCTTTGGCCTCAGTCTTCTCAGGGAAGTTTTAAGGATTTTAATTCTTGGAGACGTATGACAAAATTTAAGCAAATCTTTTGAAGTTTACTTTAGGACGGTGCACTCTCGAGAGATTCACCTCTCTCCACGCAGTTTCAGAAGTTGGGGATGATGCAAACATAAGCAACTATTATGAGACTTTAAAGAGTGTAGCTTTCTTTTCCAAGCGCTTACATTTCATGGGCATACGACACTCTTAATTATACTGTACGCCTGGCTAAGGTTTTGGCACATTTGCCACGTGTAGGGTAGGAATGTAGTCAAAATCTTTTATGAAGTTAATTACAGCTATTTTTATGAGTACTCCTTAGACGCGCTTCTGGTGTGACGACAGAAAACGACACGGTGTTGGCGAAACATCGTTCACTTTGTTTGAGGGGACAGTGTACTGTATGAGCATATAAATTTCACATAACTTAATAGAAATTGCAGTTTCCAAAACAGATATAATATAAATTATTGAAAATTACTGCACAGTTAGAAGTAGTTTGTGTTTATGTGTAGCAGAATAGTTGAACTTCAACGCGTCTGGTTAGTTTTTATACTTCTCCAAGTCAGTGAATTTTTTTAACATTTTTGGGTCAATTTTAGAACAGATTATTAGTCTTCTAAAAATGCATAGTGAGAAATTGAAGGTGTCTTCACTAAAATAACATGACCACTAGGTCCCTACCTCTGCTAACAACGGATGTTAAGTGTGGATACAGTAGTGCAGAGGGGCATATAGTTAGCGACTGGCCGATGATTGTCATCAGAAACAGGAAATGAGTAAGAGAAAATGAAACGAAGGTGAAATAAAGGAAGGAAAGGTAATGATGTAGTATTGGTACAAGGGCAGATCAAATATAAACGGGAATTACTCTTTTAAAGATTTTACATGAACAAACTGCTCATATATAGATTTCTTTTCTGTCCTACCTTCGACACACATTTTTCCATCAAATTGCCAAGTTTTTGATGTCATACTTATGTGAGCCGTGTGCGTAAAATAAAGTCTCCAAGGCGCTGGAGCCGTGAGGAACGCTATTACGCGAGATCCGGCAACACTGCCGTGTAGCTTGGTTTCACCCTTTCAAATATTTGCTAGAACGAACCCCTTGCAACCATTAGTCTTGGCTGGGCAGCCGTTTGCGATGGAGCTTCCTATCACTTCCGCCACCAATTGCGAGTTGCGTACAGTGATCCGTTTTTTTTTTCCGAAATCTATGAGCCACAATGTATGGACGTCAAAAACGTGCTAAAGGGGGTTAGAGGGTTCAAAGACGGACGTACAGACGTCCATGAAGAACAGCGTTCTGGTCAGCCTTCGGTTTCAGCTGAAACAATTGCAAAAGTGGAGCAAGAAATACTTAAAGATCGGCGTGTGACAGTTCACGAGCTGTTCGAACTTATCCCTGAGGTCAGTAAGACTACAATTGACAAGATTTTGACCTAACATTTGCATTATCACAAGGTGTGTGCGAGGTGGGTCTCCAAAACGCTCACCCAAGACCATAAACGTGGCACACCGATTTCCGGAGCGCTATGCAGAGCAGGGCGAGGAATTGCTAGATTCAATTGTCACTGGCAATGAAACCTGAGTGCACTACACAACACCAGAAACTAAAGAACGTTCTCGTCAGTGGCGGCATTCGAATTCGCCGAAGCCGCGAAATTTCAAACAGATATTTTCTGCCGGCAAAGTGATGGTCAATAGGTTCTGGGAGAGAAAAGGTGTATTGTTGTAAGAGTTTATGTCTACCTGCAGAACAATAAACGCCGCTAGCAATTGTGAGAGTTTAAAAAAATTTGCGACTTGCCATTCAAAATCGAAGGAGGGGAATTCTGACGAAGGGAGTGATTTTTCACCACGACAACGCTGGTCTCCATACTGCACATGCAACAGATGATCTCCTAGCCCAGTTAGGATGGGGCATCCTCACCCATCCCCACTACAGTCCAGATCTAGCACCTTGTGATTATCATCTGTTTCCTGAGTTGAAGTCACACCTGGATGGAACACAATGACTTGAAAAACGAGGTTGAGCGCTACCTGCGTAATTTGGCGGGAGAGTGTTATGACAAGAGTACACAAAAACTGTCACAGCTCATGCAAAAGTGCATCGCAAAGGTGATTACGTTGAAAGATAGCTGTAAGTTCCGCCGTTTCATCAATGTAACATTCATTTACAAACATGTTTTCTATATTAAATAAAATTGGAGAATTTATTTTACGGACACGCCTTGTAGAAAAAAGAGCGCGTGCCGTGCCAGATGCACTCGAACTCTTCTCCTCTTGTGTCATCATCAAAACGCTGTCCTCCTAGATCTTGTTTGAGTGACCCAAACAAATGGCAGAGATTTCACATGCCAAAATCTGTGAGTGCTTCGCAACTATCGGAGAGTCATGATTGCTTCTGGAAACCTACGAATTATGGTATTCAAGGTTTTGAATGCGTAAATACAGCAGGGAATGTGCTTGCCAAACTATTCACTCAAATCTAAGCAGCTGTCAAAGTGTCCACAGCACCGCTGATGTTAGCGAATAAGTTTTTTGCTGAAGTGGCGTTTCCAGCAGGTCGTTTACGCTTCACCAGTGTATTTTGAATGGGATATACGAGGGCTGTTCACTAAAGAATGATCACAATTTTTTTTGACAACGTTCCTTTAATTATCCTCATAATTTTGACGGTCCTCAAAATAGTCTAATCTGAATGCGATGCAGTTGTCGCAGCGTTTCTGCCAGTCTTCAAAGACATGCTGGAAACCATTTTTAAAATATCCTTCAAAATCGCCTCCGCAGCCTTCACCACTGCTTCTGATGATGGATAATGCCTCAGACGAAGGCGTTTCTTCAAGTTAGGGAATAGAAAAATGTCACGTGTGGCTAAATCCGGACTATAGGGAGGTTGAGGGATGCACTTCACGTTGATCTTTGCAAAATATACAGCATTTGCAATATGCGGCCGCGCATTATCGTGCTGCAGCATCCAGCCTGCTTCACGGAAATCTGGTCTTTTGCGCCTGATATTGACTTGCAATGTTTTCAGGACATCCCTGTAGTATTGTCCAGTTAGCGATGTCTGTGCAGGTAAAACTTGCTGATAAACTATTCCATGAATATCAAAGAATGAGATGACCATAACTTTCCCAGCAGAAGTAACCACTTTTGCTGTTTTGGGAATTTGGTGATGATGGAAATCTCCACACTAAGCTTTGTTGTTTGCTGTCAGGATCAAAATGATGTAGCCAAGTTTCATCAGCAGTGATTACGTTTGTAAGAAACTCCGGATCTTCCTCTAACATCAACTTTGGCGGCATGCAGACGTGCATGCGATGTCCGTTTGTTGCGGAATCAACAGTCTTTGAATCCATCGCGCACAAACACGTCTCATGTGTAATGTTTTTGTCACCAACGTGTGGGTGGCACCCAATGAAATGTTCAGTATTTCAGAAAGTGATCTTAAGTGTATGTATGACTGAAATTTTCAAATTCTGAACTAATAATGCTAGCTTTTTCAAATTTACACCATAGGTGTAGTATATTGTAAACATGTTACAACCTAATTTAAACCATTTTTCTCCAGCAGTTTAGAAATTATGATAAATTTTGTATGTTTTTTGTTACGTCACTAAAAAAGTCCCTTGCGACAAAATATTTTGAATTTTGCTCTAATATTTTAACCCTATGTTCATAATACACATAATTTTTGAAATTGCTCTGGGATTTTCTGTGTCTCCTTTAGTTTAGGTCAAAATTTTTTTTTAATTTACAAATATTCTTTTTTGTCTAAAAAACTATAAGTTTTGTGTTTGAAAATTAAAAATATATACTTATATACATTTCACAATAAAACCTAAGGCAATTTCCATTCCTCATGATATTCTGAACCTATGTAGGAAATTTCATGAATGTAGTACAAAAACTGCATCGCAAGGAGCATTTTACAGGAAGAAAAATGCTGAAAATATGAACATTGAGAAAACAGCGATTAAAGATTTGATTGCATAACTCACATTAAAATCCACCAAGCTGATAGGTTGGACCCTCAGATTTCTATTTCCTCTCCTCTGTTGCTGCTTTTTCCACCTTTTTCTTCTTTAGATGTTGCTTTTCTTCCGCACAACTTCGCTTCTTGCTTTGCAGGATACGAGTCTGATCTCGCTGCACTGAAGTTTTCCTTGCTGAGTCTACTACACTTTCACCTCTGATATTTTGCTGCAGCTCCAATGACTTAAGACTACCCATGTTAAACTCACTGATGCTTTCAATAACAGCAAGATCCAATTTTTGTTTTGATATGAAAACTTCCTTTGGGCACTTATTCCATATGACATGATGCAAAGATTCATTGGCATTCTGTGTTTTTCCTGTTTTGCACCTCTCTAGTAATTTTGTAGAAGCCAGCCTCTGATATATTGGCAACATTTTAGGAACTATTTTGTCTGAAAGCCTTATTTTTCTTTTCTTGAATTTAAAATTTAAGAACGGAAAACAGACAAAGAATGTGGATGTAGGCAAAAGAGGGCGTGACTCTGGCAGAGTTTAAAGGCCACCGACATTTAAATAAGCATTTAAAAATGGCGTTCGGAGGCAAATTATGCATTTTTCACATTCGGGAATGTCTAAATAATTTTATAGAATTAAAATAAAAAAGTCGTTATTTTCACGATTTTCATGAAATTTCAGTCATACATACCCTTAAGGTAATTCGTCGATCCTCTCTCACAATGGCTGCAGCAGTGTTGATGTTTACTTCCGTAAGAGCAGTAACTGGAGCACTGGGTCTGCCTTCCTCTGAAATTGTCTTCCCTCTTTAAACATTTTAAACCACCTTCGAGCTGTGCTGTAGGGAAGAACAGACTCTCCATAGTCCTCCTGTAACATTGTATAGGCCTCAACTGAACGTTTGTTGAGACGAAAGCAGATTTTCAAAGCCGTATATTGTTCCTAGCGTGTTACCTCCATTGCAGCGGTAGGCCATACTGAACATGTCTGAACTCGCCTGGTTCTCAATGGCAAGAACCAGGAGTACCAACAATGAAACTACTAGAGCATTTTTTATCTTACATTAAGCTAACAAAGCATAAGACTGAATTTTAGTTCTATAAATTATGATTGTAAAAAATTATGATAATAAGTCATAGACAAATAAAAACTGAAAAATCAAAGCTGAATTATTGATTGGAGGTATAAAAGAACAAAGTATGCACTATGGCTGAATATTCTTCGGTGACTATTACATTTGCAGAGACGTTTAATAAAAATATTCGTGGGAATGGTTTCTTTCTGTTTTAAGATTATTAGATTTGTGCCTCGTACGCAGATAGGGTTTCTCATGCAAATAGCATGTTCAATTTGCATCGTTAGATAAGAGTTTTAGGAGGGTTAACTGTCCAGGAGATTATTTCTGGGTGAACTGGGAGATTCCCATCAGCTATACAACACTCAGAGAATCCCAGGGGGGTCTAAATGTGATATTAAGTCTGCAGGGTAGTGTAATTTAGTCTCTTCCTTCTCATACGCACAGAGGAAGTTGTATCTTAAGCAGAAGGCATAATTCAATGACTAGCGAGCTGATACACTTCTCCCCTGCACCAAATACACTGTAATATTGCAGTAATGTATTGCTTCTCTTGACTGCAGGCTTTAACGCATGCGTATTAAAATGTCTGAGAGCTCTAAAGGATGATACGTTTTAATATTTTGGATTACTTCGTTCTTCTCCTACAGTTTCGTTTTTCTTAACTTTATTTGACTCCAATGTCAGAGCAAGTCGGTTTATCTCATATTTAAGCTGTTATCTGAAAGCTGATTTTGAAGAACTTGTAACAGGGTTATTGAGGGAGTAGTGTGCTTTGTTCATTGTTTCGGATGAGTTTGTATCTACACAGCAAAACACTGTGAAAAACTTTATTTAATACCAAACTTGGTCCTTATGTTTAGCATCTTGTAAGGATACTAAAGTAAAAATGGAAAAAGACAGTGTTTCATTGTTTAATTCTTATGCCCGATTTCACCAACAGATGTTAAATTCGACGTTAACAAATGTAAGGTAACAATTGTCACAGCGCTAAAACTAATGTTAAATTTCTTGCATTTCATCAACCTGTTTTCTTAAAATGTTAACAAACCTGTGTTAACGCCAAGAAACTTGTAAATATAAAAGCTATAGAAGGCTATGGATGATTTTCTGAACGTACTCCGATGCGTTTTTGTTTTCATTTTCGTCTGCACAAATGGCGGATGAACAAAATCATAAATAAAGCCGTGAGAAAATTTTCTCCTCCACGGTGAAAGAATTGTTAATTGAAATGGTGAAGAAGTGTAAGGATATTGTGGAAAATAAGAGGACGGATGCAGTATATCTGAAAGAGAAAGATGTCGTGGGGAAAATATTGGAAATGAATTTAATTCAAATGCATGTGTCACTACTACGAGCCTCAAACAACTTGTCAGTATTACGTAAATTTAAAACGAGGTACAAAGAACAAGTGCCTTAAACGTTTCAAGACGGGAGGTGAACAATGTATTATTCACATAATTCAATGAATTATAAAATCGCAAGGTTATTGATACTTGAAGTAAAGGCGAGATCGGCATATTCCTTTCGATACATGTACTAACCTCTCTTGTACTTCCGCAGTAACCTTCATAGCAACATGTTTCGACAGTCTATACCTCCGTAAAACAATTTTCTTCGTATAGTTCCTCAAAATCATTTCTCCTCATAGGCCGTACTCTATTATGAATGCCATTTAGACGGTCTTAAATATAGCAAATCGACATCAACAGCTGAGTTCATGCTCGCCATCTTGACTATTTACAAGTATTAAGGACTTAACATTATAAATTCGGCGTGTTTAACATGAGATTTAATACTTGTGTTACGCTAACACCTGTTGGTGAAATGGAATTTTTGTTTAAACTATTGCTAAACTCGTGTTAAGTCTTAACATTTGTTGGTGAAATCGGGCATTAGACTTATAAATGTTCCAATGCTTGAATCTGAATATCAACTAGAATACCAACATATTTTACATGTTGCTGAAAACAATGTTGTTACGAAATCAAGCATACTTAAAGTCATTAATGAACATATATACAAAAAACAATATAAAATCAATTACTACTTTAAAGAAACCAGAAGCTACAGCAATTTATAAGAAGTTTACCTACCATACTTGTAACTTCAACAAATTTAAAAGAATCTTCCAAAAGTATAATATAAAATTGTCCACAAGAATAACATCAGTCTTAAGAATCTGCTTAAAAAACTGGAGTATACAAAACACCAAGTAGCAACTGTGATTCATACTGTCACCCGAACGTTGGAATACCCTATAGAACCAGGTGACGGCAGCAGCAGGGGACGGTCGGCGTTCGCCACGCCCCCCTCGTTTGTCTTGTGGCGGTAACGTGGGGTGGCTGGGGAAAAAATATTACCGTGCCGTCTCTTTCCGCTGCCCTTGATTTCTCGAACTTACGGCATATTTCATCTAATCCAGAACATTCTCGATCGGCCAGATGACCCTACATAAGCAACACGCCGGGCTGGGTGTGTGTCAGTCAGTCAGTGCTTGACGTGCTAGTGTACGACGAGAAGACTGTGTGAGTGCATCGGAGGATTGTACGTGATTACGAGTGCAAGTGAAATTGTAACGGACGAACTGGTGAATCGTAATTGTGTGCATTACGTAATTCTGTATAATTGGCAAGTGTTTGACTGTAAGTCGGTGGAAATAAAGAACATTTTTGAGTGGTGCAATTGGACTTTTCATTTCACGAACCCACAGTGTCACAATACTATATTGGAAAAACTAAGAAGTCTTCAAACTGGTCAAACGGAACCCTTGAGAAACATAAAACTTAAACAAATAGAAAATTCTGCAGCTGCCAATCACTTCTGGAAATGCAACCGTGAAATCTGTCAAAGTATACAATTATTAAAACATGTACAAGCTGTTAATGAACTGGATATTTGGGAGAAGATTTATATTCTAAACAATGAAAAAGAAAACATTTTGAATTTTGATATACCAGCATTGAATAGTTTTCTACAATTTATTAAACAAGTTAAACAGGTCAACGTCGACGTAGTTCAACCCATTACTATGAATGATAGATCCTGTTTAAATTAAGCCAGACTTCAACCAATCAGGAGTCAGCTGGAAGAGGGAGCACATCTTCTTCAACAGACAACTGAGATCAGGATATCGTTCCAGTAAATGAGATAGAAGGTGAAGTATATTTGTCACAATATTCCACCAGTCCAACTTCTTCACATCTAGAGATGAAACAACTCCAACCAGTTAATATCACAGGTGACAACCAATCATCTTTGTCCAGCCCCAATTTACCAGTCCCAACTGTTGATATTGAAAATCAGGAGATCCTCAAGGGGAGGAGCCTTAAATTTCTTGGAGAGTCAAGTTTACGTCCGCCTACAGTAGTTGTAGCATCGTCCACTGAAGATGGTCTGAAGCAAAGACCGAAAAGGGCATATGGTAGGAATGGTGAACACCTGCTTAGTCTGAGTGAGTAATCTTAAAAATTAATCATGCCAGCTACTCATAAATTATATAAAACAAAAAGTCTTTCCTTACAATATTATCCATTACACAGAAAATGTTTCAAAATGTTAAATTTTTTAAAAAATGCTCCTAAGGAGGTGTTTGAAATAGCACTTATCTATTAATTTTTTGGGAATATGGAGCTGGTAAACCGTTGGAAAAGGAAAAATTCTTACCGCATTAACTACTTTAAATCATAATTTATATTAATTTACTACTATTTACCCTTTTCAAGGATATGTAGTTTGCATTTTCAACATATTACGCTTTTACTTTTTATGCCACGTATCTATTATTTAAAGAATGTATTTTATTACAGACAAAGTAACAATGATGATGATGGCAGAGGCAGTTCTGCGCGCTGCGCGTCTTGACGGGATGACATCCCACTTGTCTCCTCTCGCCTCATCCTTCCTCAAGGAGATGCCACGTTTGGAGTTCAGATATAATATATCACGGTTTCGGTGCCAAATTCTAATTATTATTATTTATTATCTATCCAGATATATTGAACCCTATTTTACACAGTGGTATATTAGGGTTAGAGTTGATAAATAAAAATATACAAATTTAACAAAAATGTTTTAAATACTAGAAGGAAGGAAATATGTTTTAATCTGATTCATATTAATTTAAACTACACTCCTGGAAACGGAAATAAGAACACATTGACGCCGGTGTGTCAGACCCATCATACTTGCTCCGGACACTGCGAGAGGGCTGTACAAGCAATGATCACACGCACGGCACAACGGACACACAAGGAATCGCGTTGTTGGCCGTCGAATGGCGCTAGCTGCGCAGCAATTGGGTACCGCCGCCATCAGTGTCAGCCAGTTTGCCGTGGCATACGGAGCTCCATCGCAATCTTTAACACTGGTAGCATGCCGCGACATCGTGGACGTGAACTGTATGTGCAGTTGACGCACTTTGAGCGAGGGCGTATAGTGGGTATGTGGGAGGCCGGGTGGACGTCCCGCAGAATTGCTCAGCACGTGGGGTGTGAGGTCGCCGCAGTACATCGATGTTGTCGCCAGTGTTCGGCGGAAGATGCACGTGCCTGTCGACCTGGGACCAGACCGCAGCGACGCACGGATGCACGCCAAGACCGGCGGATCCTCCGCAGTGCCGTAGGGGACCGCACCGCCACTTCCCAGCAAATTAGGGACACTGTTGCTCCTGGGGTATCGGCGAGGACCATTCTCAACCGTCTCCATGAAGCTGGGCTACGGTCCCGCGCACCGTTAGGCCGTCTTCTGCTCACGCTCCAACATCGTGCAGCCCGCCTCCAGTGGTGTCGCGACAGGCGTGAATGGAGGGACGAAAGGAGACGTGTCGTCTTCAGCGATGAGAGTCGCTTCTGCCTTGGTGCCAATGATGGTCGTATGCGTGTTTGGCGCCGTGCAGGTGAGCGCCACAATCAGGACTGAATACGACCGAGGCACTCAGGGCCAACACCCGGCATCATGGTGTGGGGAGCGATCTCCTACACTGGCCGTGCACCTCTGGTGATCGTCGAGGGGACACTGAATAGTGCACGGTACATCCAAACCGTTATCGAACCCATCGTTCTACCATTCCTAGACCGGCAAGGGAACTTGCTGCTCCAACAGGACAATGCACGTCCGCATGTATCCCGTGCCACCCAACGTGCTCTAGAAGGTGTAAGTCAACTACCCCGGCCATCAAGTACTCCGGATCTGTCCCCCATTGAGCATATTTGGGACTGGATGAAACGTCGTCTCACGCTGGTCCAACTGAGGCGCCAGTTGGAAATGGCATGGCAAGCCGTTCCACAGGACTACATCCAGCATCTCTTCGATCGTCTCCATGGGAGAACAGCAGCTTGCATTGCTGCGAAAGGTGGACATACACGGTACTAGTACCGGCATTGTGCATGCTCTGTTGCCTGTGTCTATGTGCCTATGGTTCTGTAAGTGTGATCATGTGATGTATCTGAGCCCAGGAATGTGTCAATAAAGTTTCCCCTTCCTGGGACAATGAATTCACGGTGTTCTTATTTCAATATCCAGGAGTGTATTTCAGACGTTTAAACACTGTGTTTATAAACATCATGAAGTACTTATACTGTTGTGGCTTCATTAGCAAAGATGTGAGCGGAGCGGAAAATTCAGTTCCTAGAGAGTCTAGCATTAATATTAATTCTTGTCTTATTCTCCAGAAAATGGGACAACAGAAAAGGAGATGAACCACAGTTTGAAATTCTTCACCACACATGCACTTGGGGTTAGATGTTAAGTGAAAACGTGATAAGTATTCACCAAATTTATCATGTCCACTTAAAAATTGTGTCAAAACAAAATTTGGTACAAGAGTTTCAAATTTTCCTCCGTCATATACACATGTTTTTGTTAAACTTCCATTTGGAGTTGTTAGCCATTGTTGGTTCCATTCTTCAAGAATATGTTGATGTATTATTCTCCTTACAGTAGAAATAGGACATAAAGAGTATGTCACAGGAAGATTGGATTCTGCAGCCTTCTTAGCCAAGCAATCAGCTCTCTCGTTACCTAAAATTCCACTGTGTCCTTTAAGCCATCCCATGCAAATATGTCCTGGATGGTTTTGAAGCAAGGTTCTGATTTCATGTGCTAATGAATTTAAATTGTATTTATCATTAATAGCGAATTGTGAAACGCTAAGAATACGGGCACTGCTCCCGTTAACAGTACACCATTTTATAGCTTCTTTAATTGCTAAGAGCTCCGACTGGAATACAGAACATTGAGGTGACAATTTAAACATGGATTATTCTAATCCTAAAACAACAAATACACGCAAATACAGATGCAGGCAAATACAGATGCAGGCAAATAATTACACGAGTATATTTCTATATTTTATTGGCGGTGTAATGTATGTATTAAGGGTGCAATTTGGTATTAAATTTTTGACTTGCTATACTGCTATTAATAAGTAGTAGAGGAGGTAAATTGATATATAAAACTTCTCAAATAACAGGCTTTTCGCCAGTGGTGTTTTTGCAATTACCATGTTTGTTCCAGCGTACTATTTTCTTCTGTTTTGGTAAAGAGACTCACGAGCGCAGAAGTTACCATCTTGTGGAGACAGCACAAACTTTGTGAATATAGACAGCGTCCTAAAGAAGGTCACTGTGAAGAAAGGAGCATAAAAAACGTGTTACAAGTAGGAACAAAGCTGTAAACTCGGCAAGTTTAAATAGGAAAAAGGATGTATTAAAAATAAGACCTGAAGCCTTCCTGGCGACGAATACGCTGACTTTATTCTCGGGCAGACAGCCAGGTGAAAAGATGATTAGATATCAACGTTTTGGGAGTGTACATCTCTCTCATCATCAGGATATTTATAAAATGTTATAACCACAAATTAAAATACTGGATATAACACAACTATAAACAAAGACATAACACTACCAAAATTCGCAGTTACTGAACAAAAGACTGTTTTCAGTAAATTAAATGCTAGGTCAGGATATGGCGTGAGTATAGAAATTTTTTTCAAGGAAACGTAACTTCTTAACTTCATTATCAAGTTGTATTGATCTTTGCTTCTTAATTCGATGGATTTCTATTTTTAAGGCCGGTTTACAAGAGGAGCTGAACTGAAATTCAGCATCACGATTAAGCGTGCTCGTTTCAGAGGAAATCGCCAAAGCCTCCTTAATTCTTCGCTCCAGTAACTGCTGCATTTTGTCTCCCGAAATTTGGCTCTATTGTCGTTATCAAAATAATACTTGCCAGCCCAGACTTCTCAGTTTGCATTAAATCATGTTTGATTATTCTAGTAGCGATGGTCCTTCCGGATTGTTCTATATACGGTGTTCCATATTCACAGGAAATGCGGTACACTCCCGGAACTTGGAAGTCCAGTTTGTTTTTCACTGGTCTCAACAGATGTTTAATCTTCGGTGGTGCCTTGTGGATGGTCCTGACATTGTATTTGGCGAGAATTCTGCTGATTCTCCTGGTAAATTGCCGGTAAACGGGATGCAGGCTGTAGCGATAGGCTTATCTGACGCTTGCCGTATTACAAGGTTTCCCTTTCAGGTTTCCCTTTCTATTACAGGCTTCAACGTCATATTCGTAGTAGACGTTTTGACGAGAAGTGAGTCTCAGGTGCTTTAATTCTTGTTTTAAGTGGTTGGGATCAGAGATAATGTGTAGTGTTTAACGCCCGCTTTTACTACATACGGCACCGCAGGCGATGACACTGATGATACATGAGATGGAATTGGAGCACCGGTGGAATGAGATGGCGGGGGATACCGGATATCCCGGAGAAAACCCGCCCCAGCGCCGTGTAATCCACCACAAATCTCACTTTGCGGTCGCCTGGGATCGAACCCGGGCCGCCTTGGTGAGAGCCAAGCGATCTAACCACTGAGCCACGACGCGGCCTAGGGATCAGAGATAGACAACGCTCTTATCTATGTATTATGCATCGTATCAGATGATATCTAATCATCTTTTCGCCTGGTTGGCTGCTGGAGAAGACACCCCGTAGGGGAAGGGATCCGTCCCTTTCAGCTGCCAAAGTGCGAGCGCTGCGGACCCTTAGCACTCGTGGTACCTCTGACGTTACTAGAGGAACCTCGGGCCGAACAGCCGAGCCCCTCCTTCGGGAGTTGTTCGGATTGGGATGGACTCGAGGGGGCAGTGTGTTCCCGAAACCCCTGGGAATCGGGTACATCCTCGGACGGGGTTGAGGGAAGCCATTAAGTTTCCGGGTACTAGCCTGCTAAGCTAGTAGAAGGTGTGCTAGATCACCAGGCGGCCCCACCGAGGTTTTTCGGTAGTCTTCACCTTGAGTGTTGACGCGCGTAAGTGGCGTATCCACTTCCATCCCGTCCTGAGTCCATAGGACCAGATGGGGGGGGGGGCCTTGTTAGTCTCTAGGTCTTGTCCCATGGAAAGCCCCTCGGAGGACGCCGAGCGCCCTTTGGGACAGCTCGGATACTCCCTGGTTGAAGGAGGCCCGGGTCTTGTTCCTACGGGTTCAGGACTAATGGGAGTAGAACCTCTGGGCTAAACTGTCGGAGAAGACAGTGAGAGGATGTATTAGAACAGGTGCTCTGAATCGGCCCAATGTCGTGGCATTAGGGAAGCAAGCTATTATTAATCTAACGGTATAAGGATTGAATCTGTACCGTTATCTTAAAATGCTGCAAAAACAATTGTCAAATCTCCATGAAAGATAAAACCATGAAATTCTAAGAGGATGATACATGAGATGACCGATACAAACCAATTCTTCAGCATTTGTGCGTAAGTAACGTCATATCGGACGATGAATGAAATGATGTTCAAATTAGTGCAGAGTACATAGAGTTTAGGGTTACCAGATATTCATCTTTTAGGATAAAGCAAAACCTCCAACGTTAAGTCATATCGGACGATAAATGAAATGATGTTCAAATGAGTACAAGGTACATAGAGCTTAGAGCTAGCTGACATTCATCTTTCTGATTAAGAGGAAACCTCCAAAGTTAAATCATATCGCACGATAAAAGAAATGATGTTCAAATGAATACAGGGTACATAGAGCTTAGAGTTACCTGACATTCATCATTCAGGTTAAAGGAAATCCTCCAACGTTGAGTCATATCGGACGATGAATGAAATGATCTTCCAGGACACACAGAGTTTAGAGTTACTAGTGTCCACTAGTTAGAGCTCTCACGGATCAATTTTTCTAGAAGCAGCTCCGTGGTTTTGATGTTGCTAGGTTCGATTTCCTTGGTTATTATTTAGTACTTGGATCCGCAAGTGGAATTCATTACTTA
Organism: Mantis religiosa; assembly: GCA_030765055.1. Taxonomy (NCBI): domain Eukaryota; kingdom Metazoa; phylum Arthropoda; class Insecta; order Mantodea; family Mantidae; genus Mantis; species Mantis religiosa. The sequence continues at coordinate 23,045,797 of CM060951.1, read as the reverse complement.
CTTCGTACTTCTGGGCAAGTGATTACAATCTGGAGAGATGCCGTAGGAGTCCGCCTTCTAAAGCTAAAGAAAAACAATTTTAAATGGTTCCTACTTTGCTATTTATTTGAATTACAAATACTTTTACCGCTTTCAGAGTTAATGGGATATGCACTTTTTCGTGGTAATATCATTTTAGAACAAAAGCTGACTGCGAAGTTGTAACTTTCATTTAGGAAAAACAAAATGTGTTATTAGGTTTAGTTAGGTTAGCAAGTACATCGACCGTTTACTTTTGTGGGCATAGCTTACGAAACAATAAATGTAGGTGAACATGTTCATGCTCTGAACCTCAGAAATGGTAATTTTAATTTCGCTGTGCATTTTGGTTGGCTGTGCCAATTGTGCATTTCATGTTTTGGCACAGTTACGCTAGCAGAATTTCTGAACTATTTAACACTAGAAGGACCGCAGCCGTCATTTTGACGGATGATCTACTTTAGAAGACTTATTTCTTGCTTATGTTTTTTTCTACACTTCCCATGTTCTGCTACTTTTAATAAATACTTATGACAAACACGTTCATTAGGAATTAAGCAGCTTGGACCTTTCTAAAAACTGGTACAAACAACTCTTACTAGAAGGACCGCCATCCGTCTTTTTGTCGGGTACAGACGTGTGAACAATAGCCTTGGGATCTATTCACATCTGTTGTTTTCCTTCCTGATTGGTTCATGGCACTCTGCAGACCCTTTGTCGATTGGTAAGAAGGCTTTATTGTCCAGTTGGTGCAATTCGTGCTACCACTTATGAATTTGCGAGGTGCTGGGGCAAAAAACTTTGCGTTCCGTTCATGAACACAACGAACAAAACAAATTCGCTGAAATATTGTGGTTTCTGCAATTTGATGACAAGGACACACGTTCTCAAAGATTAAGTACAGATCGCTTTGCAGCTGCTTCTCCTGTATGCATTCCTTTTATTGCCAGTTCCTTGTAGTGTTACATTCCAAGTGAAAATATGACTGTTGATGAGCAACTGTTTCCTTGCAAGGCTAGATTATCTTTCATTCAATATATGTGCAATAAACCGGAAAATTTTGGAATATAGTTCTGCCTTGCAGTTGATGCAAATTCAAAGTATCTGGTGAATAGTTTTCCTTACCTGGGCAAAGACGAGCAGCGCCCCACAGGCGTTCCTCTTGCAGAGCATGTTGTAATGCGTCTTATACAGCCCTTTGTTGTGCAGGAAGATATATTACATGTGACAATTTTTCCACAGTAAAAGTACCTTGCAGAAAGTTTGAAGCGTAAAAGTACAAGCATTGTGGGCATGGTATAAAAATGTAGAAGGGAAATCCCATAATCAGAAAAATCTGCTGCAGCAACTTTGCACATAACTGCGCTTCATAAGTCAGGTGACATAGCTCTTACATGCTATCTGGGGAAAAAGAACAAGAATGTGCTTCTTTTGAGTTCAATTCCTGACATAGTTACTATAAATAAGCATCCTAAAAAGCTACCAGAATCAGTGGCATACTACAATAACACCAAGTAAGACTTTGACGTCGTAGATCAAATGGCTCGATTGTACACAGTGAAATATGTATGCTTAAGGTAGCCTATGCACGTTTTTTTTTTTCAATGTATTGTCCTTCGCAGCTATTAATGCATGAGTACTCTATAAGGGAATAACAAGTGAAAATGTAGGCAGACGTCAGTTCATATATAACTTAGCAGCAAGTCTTACTACACCTCTCCCTACGTAAAATCCTATCAGTCCCTATCCGCACGACTACTGCCAGCCTTCATCAAGAAACCCATATACCCTATATCCCCGAGGCCGTAATAAAACGAGCCTCTTCCATCTGGGAGCGCATACGGCAACATAGCAATCCAAAAATTAACAACATTGGGAAAGGTGAAGCAAAACACCGTAAGCATGCACGCATAAAAATATTCTAATGCCACCGTTACACCACAATGTGTGCCCAAGTCCTTCCGGCCCAGACCTTCCCCCATATACAGGGGCCGCCGCCAAAGCAGCCCAGGAGACAGCAGCACGCTGCCGCACGGAGCAGTGTAAATAGTGAACTGTGTGTGTGTGTAAATAAAAGTGCAAAATAAGCGCTTGTAAATACTGTACATAGCAAAAAGGGACACTGTAAGACACTAAGATAATAAAACTGTTCTTGGTGGGCTAAGAAATGTCACCGTATGAGTTTTATATATAGCCACGTAGACAATAAGCTTTTAATTCCCAAAATATAACATAAATGAAATTTTTAGCCTGTAAGCCGGGCCCCTTTGTACCGGCAACGGACCATGAAAATGAAAATAAAAACAAGAAGTCTGAAACCTAATGTTTGTGGACCACGCTTACACAACGCTGAATACACGTGTGTTAGGTGCTACGATGCTGCAGGTGGCTTTGAATGAGCAAAATCAGGTTTATAAGTGTTCTTTTATACTGTGGTACTACAAAACTTTATGCTGATACACATGTGTTTGCTAATGGAAGTTTTTCATTTTACATTTGGTTATCGTATGTATTTGGATTAACTTTTTCACTTTACCATGTAATTCTTCAGTCAGAAGTAAAATTATATACTGGTAAACTGTATAAATAATATTAGATAAACTAATATACATTGAAACTTGTTTACCATTTTAAAAAGGGAAAGTAAAACTGCACCTGTCAAAATGACGGATTGGTCCTTCTCGGTAGACCATACTCGCCTGTCCTTCTAGTGTTAAAGTTATAATAGGTTTGGAGCGGTTCCCCTCCGTGTGGGTTGGATTTATATCTGAAGTAGGATTCGCCCCGTTGTGAGGTCTACGCCCCACACGCGCAAAAGCTTCGCGCTCCCTCGGTGTGGCGACGTGTGTAGAAGTCAAACCTTACTTTCATGTAGAAGCGATGAACCTTTCGTCTAAAAGCCGTGAAGATGATGTTCTCGAAGATTTCTATCAATCCTCTCTCCGGCAGCTGCGGCAAGCGATGAGATGTGAAACTTCTCAGGCGTGGTATCGAGTCAAAAGGGATTTCACTTTTAGGTAACTATTGAATAAAATAATTAATACAGTTTCACTTTACTTGGAATTATATTTCCCGACATCATTTTCTTCTTTACATTCGACTTTTTCCACTAATGTATATAGCCTATTACTACATTTTAATTTTCTCCTTTTATTTATAAATGATGCAACGGGTTTTTACTTAAATTATTTATCGTAGCGTCATTTATTCGATGTATATTTTAAACGTTTACTAAAGGTTCATAAATGATGAACTCCAAAAACTTCACGTAGTTTCAAAAAGCCTTTTACCGAAAACGCGTCCACCCTCTTGGAGACGTCAAGCCAGAAGAAAAAATTTAAGAATAAAATCATTGTTATTTTCTGTTTTGGTTGCTGAGTTACCGTAATACTTAATTATGATTGGTCCTACGTCACAATGTGGAATTTCAATAAACCTAAGCATTTGTTGCATCATCTATGTGGCCTGCTTTGTTATTAACTTATTACAGATGGCCATGTTTGCTTAATATGTCCATATATGCAATATCAGCCTCAGGTTACTGAACAAGTTTTACACACAGCACCTGCCTGCCGCGCTAGGGGTTCCGGGTTCGATTCCCGGCGGTAGGGGTAGGCATTTTCTCCCTCCAAGATAATTCCTCATCTTCCCCAGTCTGGAAGTATGAATGAAAGTGTGAATGAAAGTGTGAATGTGTGCGTGATGTAATGATTAAAACCAACCAAACAAGAGTTAACACCTTCCATATGTTCCAAAAGAGACCGGCCACCGAAATAAGCATTGCAGTTAAAGTCGGGTTATAAATGGAACAATAAATAAAGTTTTACATACATACACGCACACTGCTCTTAACAAGAAGTTTTATTTGAAGAGGATTTTCTGTAGACAAGGGCGAAAGTCGAATCCAGAAGCCTTTGTAGCAGATAGGATTTCTGCCCTTTAGATAGAGACACCAGTAATTATTTCACTATTGAATTAAAATAACTTTGAAATAAAAAGTCAAGGAATGCTTTATCACATTTATGGGTTCCTACGTAGCGGAATAGTTACTGTATTATCAAAAACAAACGTGAATCGCGCCATAGCATCTGTTGCACCTTTAAACTTTCATGTACGATATTCAACTGACTTCTTAGCACTTCTCAAATTTAATATTGATTACAAATATATGATATTCCGAAGCGTATAATCACAAAAATCAATATGCTCTTGCGTGCAGGGAATCGTGACCTGCTACTCTTTGCACGTATATTGTCGCTTCTAAATCTTAAAGTCGACATTAAAATTAATTAATGCCAGCGTTTAAGGTAATTATATCCAAATTACAATACCTAGAGGCACTTTATTGGAGATTGTATTCAGTTAACCACAGATCTGCTTTTCTAGTAAAAAAAAAAATTAAACCTTAATTAGAAGATTTTTATAATAGATTTGTGCTATAAGGTTTTGTATACAAAATAAAGTGTATCCATAATATCTCGGTTTCATTAAGGGGACCGATTTGAAATTCTGGAAAGAGCTCATAAACTATATGCTTTGGCTTTTTATTTTAAAAAGTGCAGTTAAGAAATTCATATTCCAAATTGGGCTCAAGGATATCGAAAAGCAAACACGGTAAGCAGTTGTCATGCAGATGGTCATTAAAAGATTATAGATATATAAAAATAGTATGCAAGAGACAAAAATACGTTGGGATTAGGAGTGCATAATGGCAATGTCAGGTGTAGGAAAGTCGTTTAAGAGAAAGGTGGACCTGCGTATGAGGGTGGTCTGAAAAGTTTCCGAATTCAACAAGAAGATGGCAGCACTCGTAAATAGTAGCTAGTCAATTTCATTGTTAATCTCCTGACAGTTACTCACCAAGGTTTCATCCATTTTGGACGCTCATTTTATATGTAAAAGTCGTTTGAGTGAGTTGACGTAAGTGTTTTCATGAAAATTGACAAAATAGAGTATTGAGCTGTCATTACATATTTGGTTTTGAAAGGCAATACGTCTACGCAAACCAAAGAGGAGTTAGATACTGTGTATGGGACCCTGCACTATTATTTACCACAGCGAAATTATGGGTAGCTGATTTTAAACGTGACCGTAAGAGCTTGGGAAACGATGAACGTTCGAAACTTCCAAAAACTGCAATTACCGACGAAAACATCGCCAAATTTCAAAAAATGATGCTAGACGACCAACGAATTTAAGTGAAAGAGATAACAGAGGCTATGGACATGTCAAAAGAACATCTTTGTCACATATTATATCAACATTTAGACATGAGAAAGCTGTCCGGGCTTTGGGTGCCGCGTTTGCTCACGTTAGACCAAAAAAAGGGGTTCGAATGAACATTTCCAACGCTCTGTTGGCGTAGTTTAGGCGCAGTAAATTCGAGTTTGGCACTGATTAATTACTGTCGATGAAACTTGGATACATCATTATACACCCATAACAAGATTCAGTCAAAACAGTGGACTGCAAATGGGGAAACGGCTCAAGAGAGAAAAAAAAATCCGCTGGGATTGTCATAGAGTTATTTTAATCGACTGTCTTCAAAAGCGAAAAACCATTACAGGAGCATACTGCGCATCATTACTTCACGAGTTGAATTCAGAACTTGCGGAAAAGCGGCCACATTTGCAGAAAAAGTATACCTTTTTTACAAAGCACCGTCTCATACCTCAACGAATGCAATGGCGAAAATTCACGAATTATAGTTTGAACTCATTGACTCACCAGATCTTGTCCCAAGCGACTTCTTTTTGTTCGCTCATCTCACAATTAAGCTCGGAGGTCAGATTTTCGTCAAATGAAGAGGGAATCACTTTCGTGAAGAAGTATTTTGCATAGAAAAATGCCGAGTACTATTTGGACGGGTTACAGAGATGGGAGCATCGCTGGGAGAAGTGTGCAGAGTTACAAGGAGACTACATTGAAAAACGCCGAGTACTATTTGGACGGGTTATAGAGATGGGAACATCGCTGGGAGAAGTGTGTTGAGTTACAAGGAGACTATGTTGAAAAACGCCAAATGTACTATTTGGACGGGTTACAGAGATGGGAGCATCGCTGTGAGAAGTGTGCAGAGTTACAGGGAGACTACGTTGAAAAACGTCGAATACTATTTGGACGGGTTACAGAGATGGGAACATCGCTGTGAGAAGTGTGTAGAGTTACAAGGAGACTATGTTGAAAAACGCCGAGTACTATTTGGACGGGTTACAGAGATGGGAACATCGCTGAGAGAAGTGTGTAGAGTTACAAAGAGACTATGTTGAAAAACGTCGAGTACTATTTGGAGGGGTTACAGAGATGGGAACATCGGTGGGAGAAGTGTGTAGAGTTACAAGGAGACTATGTTGAAAAGCGCCGAGTACTATTTGGACGGGTTACGGAGATGGGAACATTGCTAGGAGAAGTGTGTAGAGTTACAAGGAGACTATGAACAAAAACGGCGAGTACTATTTGGACGGGTTACAAAGATGGGAACATTGCTAGGAGAAGTGTGTAGAGTTACAAGGAGACTATGAAGAAAAACGGCGAGTACTGTTTGGACGGGTTACAAATATGGGAGTATCGCTGAGAGAAGTGTGTAGAGTTACAAAGAGACTATGTTGAAAAACGTCGAGTACTATTTGGACGGGTTTCAGAGATGGGAACATTGCTAGGAGAAGTGTGTAGAGTTACAAAGAGACTATGTTGAAAAACGGCGAGTACTATTTGGACGGGTTACAGAGATGGGAACATCGCTGAGAGAAGTGTGTAGAGTTACAAAGAGACTATGTTGAAAAACGGCGAGTACTATTTGGACGGGTTACAGAGATGGGAGCATTGCTAGGAGAAGTGTGTAGGGTTACAAGGAGACTATGAAGAAAAACGGCGAGTACTGTTTGGACGGGTTACAAATATGGGAGTATCGCTCGGAGAAGTGTGTAAAGATACAAGGGGAATATGTTGAAAAAAGCTGTGAAAGAATATGTTGTGTCTTTATTATGTCGGACACCTTTCATACCCCCTATGTATACATGAGCAGCTCAAACGTTTGCGCTAAATAGATATAAAGAAACATTGTAGAGATGTGTCGTGTATATTATTTTGTGTAAAATGAAGGCTGGTTGTACCGTAGCATTAAGCTTATATTTAACAAGATACTCACGCTTTAAGGTGACTTTTGCGTTTTTATCGAGTAATAAATTAAAATAGAATTGACATTACATTCTGAGGTGCAACAAACAATAAGAGACACCTTAGTGCTATAGAAGTGGAAAGATTATGCAATAGAGTTGAAATATAGGACGATGTTTTACTTAAGGTTGATATAGAGAAAGCTCGAAAATATAGGGTTAAAAGGGATAGAAGAAATGTCGGAGAAAATATAGAGAAAGTACAAAGGGGAAATAGGACCTGAAGATAGATAGAGTCACTGATCTGCTGGTTTCCGTCCAGTCACTGTAACCCATTGAGCTACTATGGCCAACTTGCCGTCATGACATTAAGTTCTCCAGTTGACTCGTAGTGTCATGTCAATATCGTGACGAGTTGGCCATGGTAGCTCAATGGGTTAGAGCGACTGGAGTGGACGGAAACCAGGAGATCTGTTGTTTAAAACCCGGCCCTGACATTGGATTTTTCATGTTGACTATCTATCAAAGACCTTAGCATATACGGCTAGTGTGAAGAAAGGAAACGTAACTACATAACTTGATGATCAAGCTATATAGATCTGTGCTTCTTAAGCCGACGGATTTCCATTTTAAGGCCGGTTTCCAAGAGGAGCTGAACTGAAATCCAGCATCACGATTAAGTGTACACCTATCGGAGGAAACGGCAAAGTCTCCTTAACTCCCCGCTCATTAGGTTCCTTAGATCTCATTAATTTTCTACACTCACGCCATCTCCTGACCTGGTATTTAATTTACTGCAAATAGTCTTTTGTTCAGTGATGCAAGTATTGGTGTTTTATCTTTGTTGATATATTTATATCTATTTTGTGGTTATATTACTTAAGAACATCCTAAGAATGGGAGCGATGTGCGCTACCAAAACGTCAATTCCTAATCGTCTTTTCAGCTAGCTTGCTTCCCGAAAATTTCTTGAATAGAACAAAGAGGTGTTATAACTCAGTTAAATAAATATGACCAAAAAATTGATGGAAACAATCATTTCTTCCACACTAGCCGTTTGTAGGCTGAAGTTTAAATGAGTAGAGCCAGGCTGAAGAGCTCAATGCCATAGCCGGGATTTGAACAATGGATCTCACGCTCTCCGTGCGCTGGCTCTAACCATCTGAGAGCTACTATGGCCAACATGCCAACATGACATTAATTTCTTCAACTGACCCGTATGTTTCACGGTAGACCACTAGGGGTTCTCATATGCTATGAGACACGCACCTTTTGTGACGACTTACTATGCTGTAAGTACTTAAGTCCGAGGCTTCATAGTTAAACCACTGAGCTACTATGGCCAACATGCCGACATGACATTAAATTCTCCAACTGACTCGTATTTTTCCCGGTAGACCACTAGTGGTTCTCATATGCTATGAGACACACACCTTTTGTAGGGACTTACTATTCTGTAAGTTCTTAAGTCCCAAGCTTCATAGTTAAACCACTGAGCTACTATGTCCAACATGCCGACATGACATTAAATTCTCCAACTGACAGGTGTATTTCCCGGTAGACCACTAGGGATTCTCATATGCTATAAGACACGCACCTTTTTGCGGCGACTTACTATGCTCTAAGTACTTAAGTCTTAGGCTTCATAGTTAAACCACTGAGCTACTATGACCAAAATGTCGTCATGACATTATATTCTCCAACTGACACTTATGTTTACCGGTAGACCACTAAAAGTTCTCATATGCAATGAGACACGCACCTCTTGTAGCAAATTACTATGATGTAAGTACTTAAGTCTTAGGCTTCATAGTTAAACCACTGAGCTACTATGTCCAACATGTCGACATGACATTATATTCTCCAACTGACTCTTATATTTACCGGTAGACCACTAAAAGTTCTCATATGCTATGAGACACGCACCTTTTGTGGCGACTTACTATGCTGTAAGTACTTAAGTGTTAGGCTTCATAGTTAAACCACTGAGCTACTATGACCAACATGTCGACATGACATTATATTCTCCAACTGACTCTTATGTTTACCGGTAGACCACTAAAAGTTCTCATATGCAGTGAGACACGCACCTCTTGTGGCAACTTACTATGCTTAAGTACTTAAGCCTTAGGCATCATAGTTAAACCACTGAGCTACTATGTCCAACATGTCGACATGACATTATATTCTCCAACTGACTCTTATGTTTACCGGTAGACCACTAAAAGTTCTCATATGCAATGAGACACGCACCTCTTGTGGCAACTTACTATGCTGTAAGTACTTAAGTCCCTGGCTTCATAGTTAAACCACTGAGCTACTATGTCCAACATGTCGACATGGCATTAAATTCCCCAACTGACTCTTATGTTTACCGGTAGAGCACTAGGAGTTCTCATATGCTATAAGACACGCACCTTTTTGTGGCGACTTACTATGCTGTAAGTACTTAAGTCTTAGGCTTCATAGTTAAACCACTGAGCTACTATGACCAACATGTCGACATGACATTATATTCTCCAACTGACTCTTATGTTTACCGGTAGACCACTAAAAGTTCTCATATGCAATGAGACACGCATCTCTTGTGGCAACTTACTATGCTGTAAGTACTTAGGTCTTAGGCTTCATAGTTAAACCACTGAGCTACTATGTCCAACATGTCGACATGACATTATATTCTCCAACTGACTTATATTTACCGGTAGACCACTAAAAGTTCTCATATGCTATGAGACACGCACCTTTTTGTGGCGACTTACTATGCTTTAAGTACTTAAGTCCCAGACTTCATAGTTAAACCACTGAGCTACTATGTCCAACATGTCGACATGACATTAAATTCTCCAACTGACTCGTGTGTTTCCCGGTAGACCACTAGGGGTTCTCATATGCTATGAGACACGCACCTTTTGTGACGACTGACTATGGTGTTAGTACTTAAGTTCCAGGCTTCATAGTTAAACCACTTGTTTTTATTTTAGTAAATTGATGGAAACATTCATTTCTTCCACACTAGCCTTGGCTCAAATCCCGGCTATGGAATTGAATTTTTCAGTCTGGCTCCACTCAGGATCAATAGACTTTCCTATATATATTTACACTTAAAATATTAAAAATAAGAGCAGGAAACGTTTATTAAAAGCTAAAAATAAAGCAAATAATTATGTTAATTTCATGGACAGTTTAAAGAGGAACAAATTACTATATTGTGTTTTTGCGGTTGGTATTACCATAGCGTGAGCAGATAAATATTTTACCATACGTGGAACTAGAAATGAGAAAAGTAATTACACCTCAGAATGATTCAATATTTCTAATTCAGTGCATAGGTTTATGCTTAAATAAATAACATATAAATGATTTCATCAACTGAAAATACTCAATGATAAAGCAGATTTTTAATAAGACTTTCGTGAAAACATATCTTTTGTTGAATGAAAATGAGTGAGGTAACTCAATCTTAGCACCCTAAGCAAACAGCTCTAGTGTGTGGTGTATGTTTTCAAAATTACTTTAAACAACAATTTTTACTACTTTGCGGAAAACAACTTAAACAAAATTTCAGGTTAATTAATTTTAACATTTTAGTGCTTGTAATCGTAGTATCAGGCAGCGATTAGGAGGCGGTGAATTAATCGAAATCAGATAATTAAAAAAGAAGATTAATTAATAAATAATGCTTTGCTAAACTAATATAAAAGTCTTCTTATAATAATATGAAATTAGAATGGATAGAGTAATGATTAAAATAGCAGTTGACAAAGAATAAGAAGGAAAGAATATAATTTAATATAACATATATACTAGCATCCAGGCAAGGAAGAGAAAATATTCTTGTATAAATCTGTACAGTCTGAGAGACAGGAAGGTTGGACCGTTACCTTCTTTGTGCTAGTAAAAGTTCAATGTCTTAGGAATATAGTATACTTTCAGCCAGGAATGTTTTGGGACAAATGACTTTCAAAATGCAGTTGAACATGCACGCTAAAGGTATTTACTTCGCTGATTTGAAGACGATGTATACCGTTACAAACAACTCAGGGTAGGCTATACGTCAATGAGTTAGACGAGTTTTGCAAACCAATGCGAAAATTCGAAATAAATGAGAAACCAATAATAATGTAACATTTGAGAAGGGTGAGCTAGTTTAGTCATGTGATGAAGTTAGAGCGGGGATCAGAATATGGTTTGAACTGAATTGTGAAGTATGAAAAACTTACTTAAAGGGTGATACTAGGACAGCAAGGACGTGTTCATGCGCGTTAAGAAGAGAAGCGAAGATCTATAAGTCTGAAATGTAGGGAAGATAACAACCAGGGTAAGTGGAAGCGACATTAGAAGTTTGTTAGAGCAAAGTAGTCGCCGTATAAAGAAGAAATAGAAGCCGCGCGGAAGTAATTTTAACCAAGTAATTCAGGGTTTCAAGTAAAATTGAATTTATGTTAAGAATTTAAATAACAGGTGGTCGCCGATCCAAGTCGATAAACAAACTTAGTAGGAATTAAACCAAATAATTCTACAACAAACGACTGAGTAGCCAAAAAACACCAAAATCCATTTATTACAACCATTCCCCTGAGGATAAGAGAACTCATAGCTCCAATTAGAACCCAATTAATTTAACGCTGGTATGCGGATTTGCCGCATGCTCTTTTCTCCATCATAACATTTTAGATCTTTTAGCACATGACATTTTCTTTGTAATAAACGTTTTTTGTTATCAGGTTGGAGTAATTTTCTTTGTAGAACTTAATTAAAATTAGTTATACATATTTGTTTTATAAGGTAAAGGCAGCGCCGTGGCCCAGTGGTTAGACCGCTTGGCTCTCACCAAGGCGGCCCGGGTTCGATCCCAGGCGACCGCAAAGTGAGATTTGTAGTGGACAACACGGCGCTGGGGCGGGTTTTCTCCGGGATCTCCGGTTTCCCCGCCATCTCATTACACCGGTGCTCCATGTTCACCTCATGTATCATCAGTGTCATCACCTGCGGTGCCGTATGCAGTAAAAGCGGGCGTTAAACACTACACATTTCATTTTATAAGTTAAACTTAATCACGGCCCACTGTATGCCTGCATTTGTGCGCTTTCCTTCCTTCATTTGAAAAAACAAATTATTGTCAAGTTATTAAACTTGCTTCCGATATTTCCTACCAGAAGTTCATTAGAGTGTAAGTCTTTGCTTTCGTATATTGTCTCTGAAAATTTCTTTTGTGCTTACCATAATAAAACTCCTGCGATACGAAATTGAAGGTAAATTTCTAAATTAATAAAGCAGTTCTTTAAAGAAATATAAATGCTAAACGGAGTTATATCCATGATTTAGTAGTATATTTTCTCTGAAACGTGAAGCGTGTACAAAACCTGTCAACACCGGCACCTAAAGTGAGGGTAGAAACTAACGTTGAAGCATACATGGTGCTTTAGTGTGCCACACATTGGTGACACTTGAACATTTTGTAATAACACATGCGTTGAGAAATGAAACGCTTTAGGCACTCGTCAGTTGTGACAAAAATACATTGAAAGTGAATTTTTATCTCCATGCTCTTCTCACCAACCCGCCGACGGCCTGCATTTGTACGAAACAGTGAAAAAAAAAAAAAAAAAAAAAAAAAAAAAAAAAAAAAAAAAAAAAAAAAAAAAAAAAACGGTTTTTAGGTTTTAGCTCTTCCTAATTCATGATGTCATTGTTCAGTATGGTTCTTTCAAAATAAAACTTCCCTTTATATCCCTCTCGGTCCTTTCCTGCAAGCGTCCCATTTTACAGCATAACACTTGAGTTGAAAGACTGTTTATACAAATTAGTGCAAAAGATCGTTATATAAAGGTAAATGTAACCATAACTAGAATGTATACAATGTAATGTTTAAAGTAATTACAAAACCTTAAGCTGGCAGTTTTACCAGTAACATACCTGAAGCAATATCTTAATAAATAACTGAAGTTAAATAGTATAAAATTGAGTGTTTCACAGAAAATGCTTAAGCATTCAAAATTTGTGCTCTGTCAAGATCATACCCCGAATTCTTCTTCTAAATCATGATGTAATTTCCATTCACATGTGGCCATAACTAAAGATTCTACAGACATACAGTTACTGTCTGAATTTTTCGACGAGTATTGCGGTTATATGTTTAACAACAAACTTATTTTATGCCATATTGTACAGATAACAAAAAGTATACCTCACTTTCCTCTCGGCAGGCAGCCAGATGAAAAGATGAAACAATTTGAAAATATTATGTCTTTCTTGGACTGTAAATTAGCAGTATCTCTATAAAAATGCAGAAGCTATTCTGTCATTAATATGCAAGAGATGTGGAGACATTAATATTTTTCTATGTACAGAGTACATAGAACTGAGAGTTACCAGACATTAATCCTTCAAGATACGAAGAAAAACCTCCAACGTTAAGTCATATCGGACGATGAATGAAATAATGTTCAAATGAATACAGACTACATAGAGCTTAGAGTTAACATTCATCTTGCCAACATTAAGTCATATCGGACGATGAATGAAATGATGTTAAAAAAAGTACAGGGTACACAGAGTTACCGGGCATTCATGTTTCAGAATAAGAGAAAACCATCTAAGTTAAGTCATATCGGACGATGAATGAAATGATGTTAAAAAAGTACAGGGTACACAGAGTTTAGAGTTACCGGGCATTCATGTTTCAGAATGAGAGAAAATCATCTAAGTTAAGTCATATCGGACGATGAATGAAATGATGTTAAAAAGAGTACAGCGTGTACAGATCTTAGAGTTTCCAGATACTCATCCTTCAGAATAAGAGAAAACCATCTACGTTAAGTCATATCGGACGATGAATAAAATGATGTTAAAAAGAGTACAGCGTGTACAGAGCTTAGAGTTTCCAGATACTCATCCTTCAGAATAGGGGAAAATCTTCTGGGTTAAGTCATATTGTAGGAGGAATGAAATGATGATCAAATGAGTACAGGATATATAGAGCTTAGAGCTACTAGACATTCATCTTACAGAATAAGAGGAAACCTCTCCAACGTTAAGTTATATCGGACGATGAATGATGTTCAAATGAGTTCAGAGTACATAGAGCTTGGAGTTACCAGACGGTCATCTTTCAGGAGAATATAAAACGGCCCAAAAGCATCATCTACATACCTCTGTTGGCGTGGCAGTCTCTCACTCATTCTCGAATTTTGATAAGGCCGGTATATGTTTTTCTTTCTTCCAGTTTTTTTCCTTATGCTGAAAGATGAATGTCTGGTAAATATTAAGTTATGAACCCGGGATTCGTATAGTCATCGTTAAACCCATTTCGTTTATCGAGCTATATCACTTAGATATGGTTTTCCTTCGACAGGAATTCGTGTGTGGGTTTCTAAAATTTTAAAGATTTTATTAAGAAGTCTAGTGATTCCTATATCGGGCAAATATATAATGTATTTTCTTTATATGAGTTAGAAGAACGTGATAAAGAAACTCAGCCGTTCGAAAGGTTTGGCGTGTGACGTGAAGATCAATGAGTGGAACCTTAAAACATTGGTCACCAGTTCCCACCAAATTTACATTGTTTTGTACTTCTGCCACTGGTAGCACCGCTTCTTCACACGATGGCGGTCCGGAGCGGTTGGTTTCCAAGATTAATTCGATTCACAGCCGATTAAGCATTGAAACAGGCGATAATCGTTATTCTCTTCTCCTCTTTCCCTCCAATTAACGCTCATTTACCACCGTCCTACACTAACACAAGTCCTCTCTACCCTCTAGAGCACACTTGTCGTGCATTTCCAGTTGCTATTTTAGCTGTATTTCTACCAGGACTTGAACAGTGTGTTATTAGAAGAAACTGAGAACTTCAAATATCAGGGCCTTCAGGTGAACAGATAGTTAGATTGTTAGAAGCCTTGGTTATGCCTTCGCAGATGCGGAAACAATCAGCTGTCACAAGTATATAACATTTTTGGAGATGCCAGTAAAGCAAAACTTACTTTGATAACGTTTCAAAATTGGCTAACATAAAGGCTTCATTCTTGGAAAAACGTTGATAAAACAAGGAATATTGCAGAAGAAAGCAATTTATATCACACAAGTTGAGTTTTAGGTATTTGCGCAGTGACTTTGTGAATCTCCTGTGATTTTGTTATCTAAAATTCAAAGATGCCAAGGGACTGTGCAGGCTATTCATACAAAATTCGAGATATGCCGTCATCGCAGCTATTGAGCGTTCCGTTCCACAAAACAAACATGACGCAGCTTCCGATGTCGCCACAAGATGTACCATTTCGCAGTCTCAATTTGTTGGCGACTGCTATCATATCCAGACAACTGGCGCTACATAACGGGCCAAATTTGGGCCAGCCATTCAATACAGGGTCAGCCTTCCAACAAGGTTTGTCTCGTCATGCAACGAAAGATAAGCTAGCTAGAAAATATGTCTTTCATACCGAAATGTGTATACAAGTGCAAAGTTTTGTAATACAGGATGGTGCATCGTCATTTGTTTTGATAATAAAAACTGATGAGTTGTACTCAAAGGAATTTCTCTACTCTTGTACAGGAACATTCCTCTATTTCTACTTCAGCTCAGCCGATATAAATAAAAGGCATGTTTTTTTTAAGTTACTGCCGTTTTGGAATTTAAAAAGATGTGCATAGGTATCGCAATAATTTTATTTTTACATGAAAGCCTGTACCTTAATCTACTTTTATACATAATTTTCTTGAATATCGAGGCACTTGACACAACGTGGCACCAGTTTTTGCATTCCCCCCTCATAAAATTCTGCCGCCTGACGTGTTAACCACTGTATCACAACTGTTTTGACTTCGTTATCGTGTTGAAGACGCTGACCGCCCAGATGTTTCTTCAAGTGCAGGAACAAATGGTAGTCGCTGGGCGCCAGATCAGGGCTGTATGGAGGACGATCTAGAGTTTCCCATTAAAAAGATTTGATGAGATCTTTGGTCCGATTAGCCACATGTGGACGGGCATTGTCATGCAGCAAAACGAAACCCTTACTCAAATTGCCACGTCTTTTGTTCTGGATTGCACGGCGCAGATTGTTCAATGTCTCACAATAAATCGCTGCATTGATTGTCTCATTTCTAGGCAGAAACTCCACTAGCAATACTCCTTTTCTGTCCCAAAAACTGTGCACATTATTTTCCGGGCAGAAATTGTTTGCTTAAACTTCACTTTTGTGGGTGATGACGAATGTCGCCATTCCATGGATTGTTGTTTCGATTCTTGTATGACGTATGCCACTCATATTTCGTCACGAGTAACAATTTGATCTAAAAAATCTTCACCTTCATTGTGGTACTGCTCATGGAACGGCAATGCACTGCCTAAACGTTGGGTTTTGTGCGAATCCGTCAACATTTTCGGGACCCAACGTGAACACAATTTCCGGTACTTCAAGTTCTCGGTCACAATCCGATACAAAACACTACGAGAATATTGAGGAAAATAGTCGCACAATGATGAAATTGTAAAGCGTCGGTTTTCTCTCACCTTTTCGTCCACTTTCTGCACCAAATCTTCAGTAACGTCCTAAGGATGCCCACTCCGTTTTTCATCATGCACATTTGTGCGGCTATTTTTAAATGCTCTCACCCATTTCCTTACCATTCCATCACTCATAATGTTTTGTCCGTAAGCTTCACAGATCTCACGATGAATATCGATCGGTTTTACGCCTTTAGCACTAAGAAATCGTATAACAGCCCGTACTTCGCAATCGCCGGGACTCACGATTGTCGGAGGCATCTTAAACACTCAGTAACCAACGTATGCAATGAAGAATCAGACTGTAATGGCGTCAGTGCGTAGACAAGAGATGTAGACAACCAGCACGCATTCGCAGAACGCCGACCGTAGCGCTGCGGCGGCGGAATGGCAAAACGGTACTGACTTAATAAACATGCCTCGTATTACCTTATTGCTAACTTTTTTATGTACATTTGGAGTTTGAGAATACAGTAAGCCGCAATTTTAAAATCTTATAAGAGCTGGTTGATAGGTGAAGACATTCCATTCTCTTCCGAGACTACGAGATAAAGCTAAGAATAAAGCTATTCAGTTTTCCTTTGAGAAGTATTGTAAGTATATGTCTAGAAAATGTCCAAATAAAAAGGCATATCTGCAGAATGGACCTCTCCCTAGCTTAAAAAATATTTAATATTGTCACGCGAGCGTTGGAACACCCTATAGAAGCAGCTGGGAGCGGACAGCAAGGGAGGTCCGTGTTAGCCACGCCCTCTCCTCGTTTGTCTTATAGTGGTGACAGGCGATGGCCGGGAGAAAAACATCATTGTGCCGTCTGTTTCTGTTCCACCTGTGTTCTCGAAATTACGGGATCTTTCATCTGATGGAGAACCTTCGAGATCGGCAAGCGTACCCTATATAAGCTAGACGTCGTGCACGAGGAGTCAGTGAGGAGACAGTCGCAGTTCTTGGTGTAAGAGTTAGTCAGTGACGTGTTAATGAACGAGAAGATTGTGCAACGGAAGACTGTACGTAACTGTGTATGTGCATCGGAGTTTACGTAATCGCGAGGACAAGTGGAATTGTAACGGACGAACTGGTGAATTGTAATTGTGTGCAGCACGTAATTCTGTGTAATTGGCAAGAGTTTAACTGTAAGCCGGTGGAAATAAAGAACATTTTTGAGTGGTGAAATTGGACTTTTCATTTCACGAACCCACAAAGTCACAATATAAATTGTCCACATTTGTAAGAGCTTGATTTCCTGTGTAGTAAGTTACAGACTGTATCAGGTAAATCAGCTGCCCTTATGTATTATTATCTAAGCATCCCACAGTTTATAGTTTAGTGTGAAAACATTTAACGTTTTAGCACAAAAAACCTTATTACACCTCTACCCTTCTATTCTGTAATATACACAATCGTAATTCATATTTACAGCCCTGAATGAGGAACAAAAAGTTGCGAAAATGTAAATAAACAACGATTTTTCAGGATATTTTATTAGCAAGGTGACAAAGCAATGCTTTTCCAAAGAACGACATACAACACATAACAGCTCGTCAAGTGAGTTAGTTGCTGGAATATGGTGATGCAAAGTTTAGGTTCCAAACAAACTTTCATTTTTTTCTTTCTTCTAGTCTCTAGTATCTGTATTTTAGTTACTAATTTATTTATTAATGCAATAGGTTCTCTGTGAGACAAAGACAAAGATAAAACGATAAGAAAGGATCATACTTAGCTCTGTAACCTTTTATAATCTGTGCAGTATCTGGTGCTGTTGTATCTGTTCATTGTAGTTAGCAGGTATGTAATTAAAATGTATCCTTTTCTCTTAATTCGTTAATATGCAATCCTTCCACCTTGTGTGTATCATAGAAACTAGGGCTAATACAATTTTTCATTGTTATATTTGTTTTTTCTCATCCCAAAATTAGTATGAATTGCCTCATGAAGTGCTCGAAACATTCAAAAGTTATTTTTTGCTGCCCAGAGTTACTTGCTACACAGTAGTACTGGGAACAAATGTGAAAAAGACAGCTGAAAACTCAATGAAGGCTGCTGTAAGTGAATCTATAGTAGGAAATGATAATAATAATGAGTTAGCTATATCCTTTGATAGATCTTGGCAAAAAAGAGGTTTTCAGTGAAGAAAATCATATGCATCTATTTTAGTTTTACTTCATCGATTTTCTCAAAATTACATTTTTTCAATATAACAGTCCCGTTTACTCATAATCCATTAGTAATATCTACATACAAATTTTATGACATAATCTAAATATTACAATTATGTTGTGGGTTCTAAAATAGTTAATTGCCTCAAATGAATTATTTTTAAAAAGATAACAAGTTCAATAAGACCTGAAGCTTTCATAGAAACGAATACGCTCACTTTCTTCTCGGGCAGACAGCCAGGGGAAAACATGATTAGATATCAACGTTTCGGGGGTGTACATCTCTCCCATCATCAGGATACTGCATATAATACAACTATAAACAAAGACAAAACACTATCAACATTCGCATTACTGAACAAAAGACTGTTTTCAGTAAATTAAACGCCAGGTCAGGAGATGGCGTGAGTATAGAAAATAGTGTCAAAGAAACGTAACTACTTAACTTGATTATCAAGTTGTATTGATCTTTGCTTCTTAATTCGACGGATTTCCACTTTTAAGGCCGGTTTCCAAGAGGAGCTGAACTGAAATCCAGGATCACGTTCAAGCGTGCTCCTTTCAGAAGAAATCGCCAAAGCCTCCTTAATTCTGCGCTCCCAGTAACTGTTGCATTTTGCCAAGATGGTCGTCTCCCGAAAATTGGCTCTATGGTCGTTATCAAAAAATGCTCTGCCAGCCCAGACTTCTCAGATTGCATTAAACGAATGCTCCGTTGATGTTCGATTATTCTAGTAGCGATGATCCTTCCGGTTTGTCCTATATACGGTGTCCCCCATTCACAAGGAATGCGGCACACTCCCGGAACTTGGAAGTCCAGTTTCTCTTTCACTGGTCTCAACAGATGTTTAATCTTCGGAGTTGGCTTGTGGATGGTTCTGATGTATTTGACAAGAATTCTGCTGATTCTGTCGGATAGATTGCCGATAAACGGGATGCAGGCTGTAGCGGTAGGCTTATCTGACGCTTGCTGTATTACAGGTTTCCCTTTCCTAGCTTTGGTGATCGAGGCTTCAATGCCATATTCGAAGTAGCCGTTTTGACCGAAAGTGAGTCTCAGGTGCTGTAATTCTTGTTTTAAGTGGCTGGGATCAGAGATAGACAAGGCCCTGTCGGTCAGTCTATTTAGGACTCTCAGTCTTTGAGACTTATGATGGAAACTATGAGCGTACAGATAGAGATAGGTATGTGTAGGGTTGCGATATACAGCATGCCCCAGTGTACCGTTGTTTCTTGAAACAAGAATGTCCAGAAATGGAAGAGTTCCATACTTCTCCAATTCCATGGTAAACTGTATTTGAGGTCGAAGGCTGTTGAGATGCGCAAGAAAGCTAGGCAATGTGTCTGATCCATGTGGCCAAATTACAAAAATATCGTCCACGTATCTAAAGAAATGAGATGGTTTAAGTGGAGCTCTGGCAAGTATTTCATGTGACAGTGGGGAGCCCATTGCTACTCCATCTACTTGTTCAAAGAAAGTACCACCAAACAAGGAGAAAGTGGACGTCAGGGTATGTCGGAAGAGCTCTATATCAGTCGGAAAATACTGCTTTAGAAAATCAAGTTCAGTTTTTTAACGAAAAATTAGAGATGCAGTAAAAATTTATAAAATGTACACTACTTTAGATTCTTATACGAATGAGGATCGGTATATTTAGGAAGGACCAATAAATACTCAATAGATCCTGAGAAAACGTGGCATTAATATTCCCATTTTAACATTAGTAGTATAGTGATTTATGACTACCCTTATAGAAACGATCTACTCGCTAGCTTTATAGAAGAATTCTGCCGCGTTAACAAACTGCTGGAGCACTTTCTTTTGAATCATTCTTTCCTCCCTCTATGTGCCTTAGTGTCATTAATTAGTCACCTCCTTTGTTACTTTTCCCTTTCATTATTTAATAGGCTAGGTTAACACGCTTTATATTGCTCATCTACATAATAACCCCATTCTTGTCTCCCGTACGAAGAAAGAAGACCATAGGGGAGAAAAAAGCTGCAAAAGGTGTGGAGAATTTTCATTCAGTTAACGCTCCAATTAAGTCTTTCATAGGAGCCTTAGCATGATTATAAATAGGTCCTCACTTGGGCAGAAAGCGGAAAATTAGAGAGCTTTTAAAACAACACTCCGTTCAAAGTGGGTAAGAAGAAGCACATATCTTTAGGGCGTTAATCGATTCTTTGAGTAGCATTCATACTGACATTTGTGCATGCAGTGGCAAGGCTACTTTTGTGACAATGGGCTCCATAGGGAGAATAGAGACAATGCCAACGTACTCCCTCGGTGCTAAAAATAAAATGAACTTTTTAGCTTTGTGTGCCACTGTTAGCAGTTTCCTTAATTTAGACGAAATCTCATTTAAGTTCTGTATTATTCTACTTGCTGTTTCTCGTATACCAGTACCAGTAATCGTCCTGAAGAATTTGTAAGTACTGCCCCATCCACCATGTATTGAAAACCAATCCACGAGGGCTGTTCAATAAAAAATTATCACTTTTTTTGACAACGTACCTTTACTAATCCTCATAACTTTGATAATCCCTCCCAAAATGGTCTCCCCTGAATGCGATGTACTTTTTCCAGTGCTTCTGCCAGTATTCAAAGACATGCTGCAAACCATTTCTGAGATATCCCTCAAAATCAGCTCTGCAGCCTTCACCACTGCTTCTGATGATGTTGATACCGAAATTAAGGTTTGCCAGAAGTAAAAAATCATGATGGATGTCAAAGGAATGTTGGTTCTTTGTTACGACAAGGGCAAGGCCATTTGAGTTGGGGGAAAGTGTTATAACAAAAGCAATGTAAGAAGCAGTGTCATTAGAAGATTTCTAAAGGGACTCCCTTGACTTGTATGAATAGGAAATTCTTTGGATCATTTACAATGGCGACAAAACAGCCACAAAGGGATTTTGGTTGAAAAGGAGTTTCCTGAGAGTGAAAATTACATATACACACACGCAGCTGTGGTCATTCAAGCACTCTTCGGCGTGGAGCCGATGTGGCCAGTTCGTGGCTAGGAAGCCATTACAGGAGTTTTCGGCGTCAGGCCGATGAGAGCAGTCCGAGGCGTGAAGCCTATTAGGGTGGTCAACCTGTTCTGTGTTTGATAATTGTCGGTTCGTATATATCTGAGGAACGAATAACTTTATCGAGTAATAAACATTCTGCATTCAGTAACTCTAAACCGAGATTGGTAACCCTTGGTCCGCAACTTTCATTTCGATGTTTTCAAAGAAGAAGCAGTAAATAAATAAGTTGGAAACGGGCATTCCAGTGTTATTAAAATCTCCTTCTCACACATCCACGCATACCCTGAGAGAAACCTCATTGCTCGCCAACTTATTTGCTCGCCATTAAATTATTCGCATCAAATTGGCGTCCACAACGTGGAATTGTGTGCACCCATAAACGTTTTTGTATAAATGTATAATGCCTCCCACGAAGGCGTCTTTTCAATTTAAGGAATAGAAGAAAGTCAAATGGGGCTAGATCCGAATTATAGGGAGTCTGAGGTATTTAGAATAGCCGTATTCCTATAAAAGCCCTGGGTGTTCAGAGGGCGAGCCTGTTTTCAATATCCGCTTAGCGCCTCATGTATGCCAGTTCCTCCCTCTCTCCCTCCCACCCAGCCGTATGCGTCAACCTGTATGCGGAAATAGTGTGTATCCTCATCTAGACGAGTGAACTTGGCTATCACGTGCTTTGTTGGCAACACTAAATCTGTGAAACTTATCAGTTAGAATGCAGTTAAAGAAAAACTAAAGCCCAATCTTCCAGGAAATTCTGTTCTTGTGATAGACAACGCTTCATATCACAATGTGACCAGAGCAAAATGCCCCACAGCGAATACAAAAAAGCAGGATATGCAAGACTGTTTGGTTAAGCATAAGATTCCGTTCGGAAGCCATGTGCGGAAAGAGGAACTATATGATCTTATAAAGTTGCATAAGCCAAAACATAAGAAATATATTGTGGATGCAATTTCAGAAGAAGATGGGCACGTAGTTCTCCGCTTACCACCGTACCATCCCAACATGAATGTCATAGAAAAAAATTGGGCAACTGTAAAAGAACGGGTTGCGTTTGTGCGAACAACGATTTGGTGAAATAGGAGAAACAGAATGGGGTCCAGTTTGCCGGCATGTTCACCAAGTGGAAGAGAAATATATAAAAACTAAGGGTCTCCGAGATACAGAGGTGGAAAAGCTAACGATCACTGTTAATGACGACAGTAGCAGCAGTGATTCGGAAAGTGATTACTCAGCAACGTCTGAATATGAGTGAAGCAGCAGAGCCGAGAGGTACGTTTTCCAGGGATGTGCAGACGACATGCTGGACGACATCGAGGAACTTCCCCAATCACCTCACGCCTAAGCCAAGCCCATCGGTGGTGAGAGTCGCTCCTAAGGTAAGCAATGCATTATGCCAGGTTTTTACGGAAGTAATCTAGCTCTACTTCACGTTGATTTTTGCAAGATATTCAGCAACAACATTGGCAATATGCGGCCATGCATTATCGTGGTGCAGCATTCATCTTGCTTCATGGAAGTGTGGTCTTTTGCACCTGGTATGGACTTGAAATGTTTTCAGGACATCCCTGTAGTGTTGTCCAGTTACTGATGTATGTGCAGGTGCAACATGCTGATAAACCATTCCATGAATATCAAAGAATGAGATGACCATAACTTTCCCAGCAGAAGCAACCACATTTTTTGGAGGGGTTGGTGATGAAGGAGATTTCCACACTGAGCTTTGCTGTTTCCTCTCAGGATGAAAATGGTGTAGCCAAGTTTCATCGCAGTGATTATGTTTGAAGGATACTCTAGACCTTCCTCTAACATCAACTTTAACTGCATGTTACCTCCTTTGCAGCGGTAAGCGATACTGAACATGTCTGAACTTGCCTGGTTGTCATAGGTGGTAACCAGGATTACCAACAATGAAACTACTATACCGTGTATGTTTCACATTAAGCTAACAGAACACACGAGGCATGTTTTTTAAGTCAGTAGCGTTTTGCGATTCCGCCGCCGCAGCGCTACGGTCAGCGTTCTGTGCATGCACGCTGGTTTCCCTACATCTCTTGTCTACGCACTGACGCCATTACAGTCTGATTCTTCATTGTATACGTTGGTTACTGAGTGTTTAAGATGCCTCCGACAATCGTCAGTCCCGCCGATTGTGATGTACGGGCTGTTATACGATTTCTTTGTGCTAAAGGCGTAAAACCGATCGATATTCATCGTGAAGCTTATGGACGAAACACTATGAGTGATGGAATGGTAAGGAAATGCGTGAGAGCATTTAAAGATGGCCGCACAAATGTGCATTATGAAGAACGGAGTAGGCGTCCTTCGGTCGTTACTGAAGATTTGGTGCAGAAAGTGGACGAAAAGGTGAGAGAAACAGACGCTTTACAATGTCATCATTGTGCGACTATTTTCCTCAATATTCTCGTAGTGTTTTTAACGCATGGTGACCGAGAACTTGAAGTACCGGAAATTGTGTTCACGTTGGGTTCCAAACATGCTGACAGATTTGCACAAAACCCAACGTTTAGGCAGTGCATTGACTTTCCTTGAGCGGTACCACAGTGAAAGTGAAGATTTTTTAGACCAAATTGTTACTGATGACGAAACATGGGTGGCCTACGTCACACCAGAATCGAAACAATCCATGGAATGGCGACATTCATCATCACCCACAAAAGTGAAGTTTAAGCAAACAATTTCTGCCCGGAAAATCATGTGCACAGTTTTTTTTTGGGGGGTGGCAGAAAAGGAGTATTGCTAGTGGAGTTTCTGCCGCGTAATGAGACAATCAATGCAGCGTCTTATTGCGCCGTGCAATCCAGAACCGAAGACGTGGAAAGTTGAGTAAGGGTATAGTTTTACTGCATGACAATGTCCGTCCCCATGTGGCTAATCGGACAAAAGATCTCACCAAATCTTTTCAATGGGGAACTCTAGATCATCCTCCATAGAGCCCTGATCTGGCTTCCAGCGACTATCATTTGTTCCTGCACTTGAAGAAAAATCTGGACGGTCAGCGTCCTCAAGACGATAGGCAGAATTTTATGAGGAGCGTATTCAAAAACTGGTGCCACGTTATGATAAGTGCATGAATATTCACGGAAATTATGTAGAAAAGTATATTAAGGTACAGGCTTTCATGTAAAAATAAAATTATTGGGATACCTATGCACTTCTTTTTAATTCCAAAACGGTATAGACTTAAAAAAACATGCCTGGTAATAAGATTAAATTTTATTGCGAAAAATTATGCCTGTAAAAAGATTGTGATTATGCTTTATTGAACAGCCGTTGTACATAATGTGCATAATGTACATAATAATGGTATACGACAACATTGGGCTAGAAAGTTATATTTGAAGGGATTTTGAACTGTGTTACAATTTATGAGAGACTGCATCTTAAATTTCTTCTGTCTAGCACATAGACTTATTAATAGGTATATTTCGAAATATTGCACGCTGTCTTTTGTCACAGTGTATGGACATATTGGCTTTTTAGCGTTGCTGCAATTCGTGTCTGGGATTCAAACTAGCAACCTCATTATACAAGTACAAAAGAAAGCATCATAAAATAGGGTATTCCCAGGGGGATAGTTTATCTCTTTTCCCCTAAGGCATTTTTGATGTAACGACTCAATAGCCCCTTTGTGCAAGCAGAATTTTTGTTTTAACGCACATGGGAAAACCATAAATCCAGCCCTTCACGAATGCACGAGCACTGGTGTTAAATTTTTCTCTCCATAGCTGCGGGGCACTATTTAAAAAGAATTTTCCCCGGAGTAATTTACCATGCATATTACCTTTTGGGAGAATAACGCAGTCATACACTGGATTGCTGATGGAGTTTTAAAAACGGGTTTGGGGATATTTTTTTCCTCCAGCTTTTTTAACCTTTTCCAGCGAAATGCTTAAAATAACAAAGAGGAACAGTTCCGTGTGTTCCCCTTTAGCTAAAAGCCAATAACTGAAAGCTCTTACTGTATCCCACGCTATCTGAAACGTATGGTCATCTCTTTCAGCACTGAGGGTACATACCTCTTAACTACATTAGTCAGTACTGCAGCTTCAAGTACAGAGAAACAAAGGTCAAAGAGGCGAAAGCAAAAATAAAGAAGTAAAACGGATAGGACATTAAGAGAACGTAAAGTGCGGGGGAGAGGACAGGGTGAGTGAGAGTCGAGCAGAGAGAAGAGAAGGGCAGTGAGGGAGGAGAACGGCAGGGAGGAGAGGACAGCAGTAAGGGAGGAGAACGGCAGGCAGGAGAGAACGGTAGTGAGAGGAAGAGAAGCGCATGGAAGAGGAAAGGAAGGGAGAAGAGAATGACAGTGAGAGGGAGAGAAGGACAGGGAGTAGTGAATGGCAGTGAGGAGACAAAGGAAGGGAGGAGGAGAGTAGGGCTCGGAGGAGAGAATTGCAGTGAGGAGGAGACTAGGGCAGGACAGAGAGAATGGCAGTGAGGGAGAATAGCAGTGAGGGAGAAGAACGGCAGGGAGGAGTGAACAGCAGTGAGGGAGGAAAAGGACAGGAAGGAGAGAACGGCAGTGAGAGAAAGAAAGGGGAATGAAGGAGGAGAGAAGGGAAAGGAGGAGAGAAGGGAAAGGAGGAGAGAAGGGAAAGGAGGAGAAAAGGAAAGGGAGGAGAGAATTACAGTGAGGGAGAGAAGGGCAGGGAGTAGAGAATGGCAGTGAGGAGAAAGGGAAGGGAGGAGGAAAGTAGGGCAGGAAGGAGAGAAAGGCAGTGAGGAGGAGACTAGGGCAGGGCAGAGAGAATGGCATTGAGGGGGAGACCAGGATAGGGAGGAGAGGACGGAACTGAGGGGAAGAGGACAGGAGGAGGAGAGTAGGGCAGGAAGGAGAGAAAGGCAGTGAGGAGGAGACTAGGGCAGGGCAGAGAGAATGGCATTGAGGGGGAGACCAGGGCAGGGAGGAGAGAACGGAACTGAGAGGAAGAGGACAGGAGGAGGAGAGTAGGGCAGGAAGGAGAGAAAGGCAGTGAGGAGGAAACTAGGGCAGGGCAGAGAGAATGGCATTGAAGGGGAGACCAGGGCAGGGAGGAGAGAACACAGCTGAGGGGAAGAGGACAGGAGGAGGAGAGTAGGGCAGGGAGGAGAGAATAGCAGTAAGGGGGAAAGAAGATCAGAGAGGATGAGAGTAGGGCATGATGGAGAGAACGGCAGTGAAAGGTGATAAGGACAGGGAGCAGAAATGCAGGGAGGAGAAAGAAGGGCAGGGAGAAGAGAATGGCAATGATGGAGCAGGGCAGGGAGGAGAGAACGGTGGTGAAGGGAAGAGGACAGTAGGAGGAGGAGAGTAGGGCAGGGAAGAGAGAATGGCATTGAGGGGGAGACCAGGATAGGGAGGAGAGGACGGAACTGAGGGGAAGAGGACAGGAGGAGGAGAGTAGGGCAGGAAGGAGAGAAAGGCAGTGAGGAGGAGACTAGGGCAGGGCAGAGAGAATGGCATTGAGGGGGAGACCAGGGCAGGGAGGAGAGAACGGAACTGAGAGGAAGAGGACAGGAGGAGGAGAGTAGGGCAGGAAGGAGAGAAAGGCAGTGAGGAGGAAACTAGGGCAGGGCAGAGAGAATGGCATTGAAGGGGAGACCAGGGCAGGGAGGAGAGAACACAGCTGAGGGGAAGAGGACAGGAGGAGGAGAGTAGGGCAGGGAGGAGAGAATAGCAGTAAGGGGGAAAGAAGATCAGAGAGGATGAGAGTAGGGCATGATGGAGAGAACGGCAGTGAAAGGTGATAAGGACAGGGAGCAGAAATGCAGGGAGGAGAAAGAAGGGCAGGGAGAAGAGAATGGCAATGATGGAGCAGGGCAGGGAGGAGAGAACGGTGGTGAAGGGAAGAGGACAGTAGGAGGAGGAGAGTAGGGCAGGGAAGAGAGAATGGCAGTGAGGGGGAAAGAAGGGCAGGGAGAAGAGAATGGCAATGAGGGAGCAGGACAGGGAGGAGAGAACGGCGGTGAAGGGAAGAGTACAGTAGGAGGAGGAGAGTAGGGCAGGGAAGAGAGAATGGCGGTGAGGGGGAAAAAGGGCAGGAAGGAGAAGAGTGGGGCAGGGAAAAGAGAACGGCAGTGAAGGGAGAGAAGCGCAGGGAGCTGAAGGGCAGTGAGAAGAGAGAATGGCAGGGAGGAGAGAATGATAGTGTGTGGGAGAGAAGGGTAGTGAGGAGGAGAGTAGGGCCAGTAGGAGAGAATGACAATGAGGGGGAAAGATGGTTACGGAGAAGGAGAGTAAGGACAGCGAGGGGAGAACGACTGTGAGTGGAGAGAAGAGCAGGGAGAAGAGAGGAAGGAAAGGAGGGAGAAAGAAGAGCAGGGAAGAGGAGAGCAGGGCAGGAAGGAGAAAGAGCGGGGAGTGGAAGGTAAGGACCAGGGGAAGGAGAAAAGGGCAGTGAAGGGGAGAGAAGGAAGAGAATGAAGAACTGAACAATCGAGAAAGAGATAAATGAAATAAAAGATGAAAATAGTGCAGAAAAGAGGATGAAGGGCAGAACAGAGAATGGATAAGATAACCGAGAAAGAAGATGATGAAAGGAAAATACGAAATTTTCCCAGTAAGGAACTATTTTTAGTAAAAGCCTTGTACAATTTTTAAGATAGATGCACACAATTTTTGAATAGAAAAGAAAGATTCACAAATCAGGGGTACTTTAAAGCTTTGATTGCAAAAAACTTGAGGATTAGTACTCAATTTAATAATTTATCCCAATGTTTGAATATAATATATAATATAACATGTAATATTTTAATCGCACTTCCATTTAGTTTACTCCACCTCTTATTCTTCATCCCGTTTTCTGCCCCTATCCCGATTACGCTGACCTAAATTTTTGCCACATCTGGGGATCTTAAAAATATACTTCAAATGAAATCTCAACAGCAAAACTGGATTTTGACATTTTAGTCTCTCTTAAGCAATGAAATATTCCTGTGTGGTGACTTCAGTTAGGTGACCAGAGCGCGATTCATCTTCGGTACTTCTATGACCACATTTAAATCATTGATCAAGAAATAAATGATCTTCAATGTTGGTAGAGAATCCACTTGAAGTCAATTCAGTTTACTTTTGACTTGTGGTCAGTCTAGCCCTTCAAATTAAAATGTTCATAACAGCACGAAACTCGTCCCCCCCCCCATTTTGAAACGCAGCTATCACACTGACCAGTTGAGATGGCTGTCAACAATGAACTGTATATTCAGTTTTCTGCACTATCTTTGGAATTATCAGTGTTACCACCTACAAAGTTGCAGCAAAGCATGCCCATCAGTTCAACGAAATCTATCAGACTTACCAAACGACTCTCGTGTTAGAACTTTAAAAGCTACAAGGAGAGAAACACAACTTATATTTTATAAAGATATGACCGTCCGGTAATTTTATATTATGTTTTGTTTTTAAGTCAGAAAATTAAGTTATATTCAAGCAGCTGAGATGACATTTTTGTGAGCAGTTAAGATGGGATAGATTAACTAATAAAATGTGGTTAATTAGGCATGATCTAACCTTGGTTAAGATCCATCCATCAATTTAAAATTGCTATATAGGTGAGGAGTGGACATGCCCGATGGCTTGAATGGCCATGGGGGTTGTTTGAACATAATGTATAATAAAGGAAGGGCATGGGTTACAGCCATGAACACAATGTCAGTGTATGATATTCTGTGGAACTATGAAAGAGATGGAACTTTTCAGAATTGTGATGCTGGCTATCGTGTTTCAGTAAGCATGCTGTTGTGTTGCTAGCTTCACCTAACCTGCAGAGAACGTGTTGTATTCCACTCAAAATTTATATGAAGAGATTTCAACGGAAATGGCTCTTTTAAGAAATCTTGAATCCAGAGACTTGCTTGCAAATAAACGAATTGATTTGTGTGATTGCAGCTTCTTGGTCCTCATTCAGGATTGAAAGTATTAATGGTTAACGTCTAGTTGTTGTGAGAAAGTTGGTTACACTGTTAAATCCAATAAGTTTTTCTCGGACTTAAAAAGGGCAGTTGGCATGACTAAAATATAGACAGTATTTTGTTATCAGAATAGTTAACAATGTGTGTATGCCTTATGTGTGAATACATTGTATTTAAGTTTGATTTATGAGTCACTATGTTGACACTCAAACTTCACTTACTTGTTGTATAATTGAAACGTTTTCAAGATCATTCGATCTCATCCTCAGCTGTTTGGTGACTAAATGAGCATTTCTTTTCTTGCACTACTACGGAGCTCCGATCACTCTGCCATCTGGTGTTAGGGGCACTAAGTTTTAATATTTCATTTAATGCCCGGATTTCAAAATTTATAAGTTTATCACGGTTTTTGTTTATGAATATTTTTTCCCAAATATCCAATTCTATGGGTGTACTTAAAGATTTTAACAGTTTAATGTTGTGGCCAATGTTGTGGTTTTCTGTCCAAAAATGGTGTGAAACTGCAGATTTTTCTGTTTGTTTCAACTTAATGTTCCTCTGGTGTTCTTTTTGCCTTGTTAACAAGTTTCTCTTAGCTTTTCCTATGTAGCTTTTTTCACAGGTTTCACAATTAATCTGATAAATTCCTGATTTCAAATTGTTGGGGATTGTATTTTTTAGTGGTTTATTTAGCAGGTTCTTCAGACTGAATTTGGTTTGGGGTGCTAGTTTTAAGTTTAGTCTTTTGAAGATTCGTTCAAATTTTCTGAAAGCCCATGGATGGTAGGTGAATTTTCTATATTGCCAATTTGTGTTATTAAGTGGTGTGAGAGTGGTATTTTTTGATATTATCTTCAGTTTTTCTTTTCTCTTCATCATGTTTCTTATGATGGCTGGGTTGAATCCATTTAATACCGCTATGTCTTTTATGTGCTGTTGTTCTTTCAAAAATTCATCCTTACCAGCCGGTGAATTAGACTTCTAGAGCCAGCTAGTTGATGTGAAACTGGGTTGTATTCATTTTTCTTTATGTAATTACCTATGTGTGTGGGCTTCCTGTATATTCCAAAGTCTACACCACGAGGATTTCTAGTTATCTTGAGGTCCAAAAAGGGTAGGGTGTTGTCTCTTTCTGCTTCCATAGTAAATAAATTAATAAAAAATTTAATAAATAGTATGTTAATGAGTAATTTAGAACTTTATTAACAATTTCACAACATTTTATGACATTTTACAACAGCCACCGCTGTATTTTATCATATTTCCATGTAGGTATAATAACGATAGAATAGTCCATCAGGTTTAAGACATAGTCAGATATTTTAAGAGCTGTTGCGTATTTGATGGCTTTGAAACTATACTCCACTTGTGCCCGTCTCTGTGAAATGGAGATACAGTGTCTGTTTGACATTGAAGATGTCGCAAAATCGAATCTTGGGTATGGTAAATAATCTAGATAGCCTTTCCTGGGACTTTTCATTATTCTAAAAGATGAATTTTGGTAACTATAATCTCAGTGCACGCTGGGCTCATTTGACCATCTTTTCAACAGCTTTATTCATCGTCCAATATTACTGGTTTTGCATATTAACGGCAGAAAAAAAGCGAATAGCGTTTCCTTTTGAGAAAAGCACTATTACACAAATATAACTCTTTGTAACAATTAAAATTAATTATTAAATTATTAATTACTTATTGAAACAGTTAAATGTTCTGATAGATTTAATGATTTGGGAAAAGATATTTATTTTAAAAAATAAACAACGCGTAATGAATTTTAATAAACCAGCAGTTGATCCTTTCTTAAGTTTGTTTCGGTTTCAGATGTTGGTAATACTCAAAAATCATAGTGACAGTAACCTGTATCCTTGACATCATTTGACATCATTTTAAGATAAGTGAAGTTTTTTTTGTTGTTGTTACAAATAGTTATATATATATATATATATATATATATATATATATATATATATATATATATATAATACTTATTGCTTCAGTGTTGCTAGCTTCATTTTCTACGTGAAAGCATTATTATTTGAAGGTGATGTCTTAACAACTTTTACAGATTATTACCCCCCAGTAATATTTGGTCTGTTCTTATGCAAAAGTGCTCAAGGATGAACAAGCCTCAAGATGCTACTCCAGGAAAGTTCAAGACACGTTTTGTTTATAGTGAATGTCATAACATGCAAAGATATTCAGACTGAACAATTAAATTTTATAGCCGGGATTTGAACCACGGATCTTCTGGTCTCCGTTTAGCCGCTTTAAACCATTGAGCTACTATGGCCAACATGCCAATATGGCATTGAATTCTCCAACTGACTCGTGTTCTACCCAGTAAACCACTTAGTACTTCTCATAAACACATTAGACAACTACCTTAATGGCGACTTATAACATGTAAGTACAATTAATTTCCATTAATTGACTTAATAGTGGTTAATAGTGGGTATTAAAGTACTTACACGTTTTAAGTCGCCATTAGGGTAGTTGTCTCATGTGTTTGAGAACTCCTAAGTGGTTTACTGGGTAGAACACGAGTCAGTTGGTGAATTTAATGTCATATCGGCACGTTGGCCATAGTAGCTCAATGGTTTAGAGTGGCTAAATGGAGACCAGAAGATCCGTGGTTCAAATCTTGGCTATAACATTAAATTGTTCAGTCTGATTCTATCTTTCCATACTTCAGCCTACACACGGCCAGTGTGAAAGAACAATGTCCATTAATTGTACCTAATAGTGGTTAACTATAAAGCCCGGGCCTTAAAGTACTTACAGCATAGTAAGTCGCCACTAAGGTAGTTGTCTCATATGTTTATGAGAACTCCTAAGTGGTTTAATGGGAGAAACACTAACAGTTGGAGACTTTAATGTCTTATTGGCACGTTGGCTATAGTAGCTCAATGGATTAGAGCGGCTGGATGGCAACCAGATGATCCTTGTTTCAAATCCCGGCTATGGCATTGAATTTCTCAGTCTGACTCTATCTTTCCATATTTCAGCCTAGACACGGCCAGTGTGAAAGAACAATTAATTTCTAATATCATAATAGTTAGCATATTAGTATAAAATGAGTTAGATCCATTAAAAGTTCGAACATTTCTTCGTATACACATCCTCACAGCCGTTCACACCCTGATGTGCTTCAATTACTGGACACGCTATCAAGAAAATTGAAGGGGACGGTGCAGTGATTTGTGTTTAGCATGAGAAAGGCAAATAGCAGAATTTACTCATTGGAATAAATCTCTGTCAAAGAGTATCTTAATTATGTCAGTGAAGCTAAAAGATACATTTTCCTACTTTGTTGTAGTGTGAATGTACTGCATTTAGCATTAATTTAAAAAAAAAATGCATACAAGCATTGCAGCTGTTATACCTTCGACAATGCACGTTATACTTGTAGTTGTCCGGAAGGGAGAACAATGCAGCAGTTTTGATGCTCCTCTGTTAGACACACATTAAAAATAAGAAAAGAATTAAGGACCTGGTGGATAGAAGCTGAGTAAAGATTTCTGCTGACAAAGAGCCTCTTGAGTTACGGAGACTGGAGGGAGTGAGGTGCCAAATTGCTCCCTTGGTACGAGGCGCTGTAATCGCTCACGCGTGCTGACTTGACGATCTTCGCTTCGACACAACTTCGACGTTCCCACTATAAAGAAAAATGGAATTCTATGTCTGAGATTTGTATTTGTGCATGAGAGCTGGCCTGCTTCCCATCTGTTACTGAAACAAAATCGATTTTCTGAATGCCAGGTGATGCACGGATAAGCATGAAATTAATAACAATAATAATAGTAATAAAGTGGCAACGTGATAACTATTGTCATTCGCCGATCGCCTGCCTGCTTGCATGCCAAGAAGCTCGGTAGGAGTTGAGGCAGGGAAGTCGCATGCTTCCACAGGGAACCACTAGCTGACGTCACAAGGTAGAAGCAAATCTATCGAGAGAGATTAACGTGTCTTCAATGACAAACATTATGGTAGCTACCAAATAGTACTGAACATAAGGTGGGGCTTGGCGTGGCGCTCAACTGCAGAGGTCATCAGCGCCCTTTTTAAAACAAACTGGCCATGGCAAAAGCCAATTATAAATTTCTCTAAAAAACTATAAATATGTAAACAGACTTACAAAAAATACATACACGAAAAAAATAAAATAAAAACAATAGAAATATAGTCTAAAAAGCCATAAATTCTATTTGCTAAATCCTAAAATCTAATCTCGAAAAGAATCTAAAAACCTTCTCCACTACTGCGTTATCGTCCGCTAGCATTTCTGCAAAGCTGACCGGCAGCTGCAGAGACGTCCTAAGGTCTGCTAGGTGAAAACACTCTAGCAGCACGTGTCGCACAGAAAACGCTTCATTGCAAAACGGACACAGTGGAGAAGGCTCCTTTTTAAAAAGAAAACTATGAATAAAAAAGCAGTGCCCAATACGCAACCGAGCCAAAGTAACCTCTTCACGACGAGATGACCGACAGGAGGTAACCCAGGAAATCGGAAGTTCTTTGACAGATCTAAGTTTATTATTGCGGGGAGCGGACCACTCTTCCTGCCAGCAGATTTGCACAGCTCTGCGCAATACGGCCCTAAAATCTTCCGATGTCACGGATGGTACTCGAACCCTGGGCTTCATGGTAGCCGTCTTGGCTGCCGAATCCGCCATTTCATTCCCCCGCAAGCCTACGTGTCCAGGGATCCATGCACACACCACGTTTACGCCAGAAGCGCATAAAACGTGGAGGGCATCCTGTATAGGCTGCACAATAGGGTGGTAGTTGTATAGCTGGCGTAGGCTTTGAAGTGCGCTGAGGGAATCACTCAGGATTAAGCAGTCCCCCAACTTTCGTCGACGTACGTGTAAAATGGCTCGGTATATTGCATAGAGCTCTGCAGTAAAAATGGAGGTGCTAGTGTGGAATCCGAATGCATACGGTTTGGTTCCACACACGTAAGCACAATCAGCACCATTTGAGTTCTTGGAGCCATCAGTATATGTTACAAAATGGTCCTCATATCGCGATAAAAGTTCTAAAAAACATGTGCGGATACTAGACATAGACATGGTAGATTTATCATATTTTGTCATGCCCAAATCAACGTGGGACGCTCTGCACAACCAAGGAGGGTATGTCCTCTCCCCCCTAGGATACATCTTGGGCATTTCAGTATCAAGATGTCTAAGGAGCTCCCGGAAACGAAAACCAGGTGGCTTTGGTTTAATAGAAGTGTTCCTACAACGCGCGTCCAGGAAGGTATTAAAGAACGGCGTAAACCTTGGATGTGTGGTCTACCGCTACTAGCAGAGGTTGCTTTTGGAGCAGAATTTCTTGTAGACCGCATCTTGTTCTTCTGTTCTCTTCAAAGCGCTTTCGGGCATGACCTTCAACGTTAATATGAGAACAGCACTGTTTATAGTAATCATCAAGCAAATCCATGTTTCAGCGAACTAAAAAATAAATAAGTAATCACAAGCTATACTCTTTGCTTGGAATACTGTATTTTTAAAGTACGTTATGACCTTAAAAATTTGTTTGAATAAGATATGACATTTTAATAGTTCTAATTCTAATTTTTGGGAATGACAGCCTCAAATGCATTCGCACCAGAGGATTGATGGGAGAGTTACCCAGCAGTAAAATCCAGTAGAATTGTTTGCCCAAAATATGAATAATTGATTGCAGTTCAAATTATTTTAGGGGCAACTTTGTAGCATTGTTTTAATCATCGCGGATAATCACATAAATAATTCATGTATAAACGCAACTTTCAAAGCCTGTGAATAATATCTGCAGTGATTTATATGACCCAACTGTTTACGCTGTGTTTTTGTTTTGCAGGTGAGTGATGGACCGTTTGCTATTACTCATATGGACTACTTGACGAAAATGCCGTAAGGTAGGTGAAATTTAAAACCAGTTTATCATATGTACGTCAGAGGTATTAAAGAACGCTGCAATTAACAGCTCAGTTTATATAATAGAGTTCTTTGGGAGAGTTATTCTCGTTGCAGTACCCAAATTTGATAAAGTGTAACAGAAACGGTAGAGTATACCGGATAAGTCATCTGCCCCTAATTTTATTTCTGTTTATGCAACGTACTAAGCAACATATGTGACTTACACCATTCTTGAATGCTTTCTAATTAATTATTTCTAGAACAATTTATAGAGTAGGTGTAGATAACTCAGTAGATAAGTGTTTTATGGGTCGAAAGCAATCACTTTGTATGTCGATTCCAAAAACATCATACCCAGACACAGAGAGCTCCAGTAGCAAGTTTAGACGAGTTCAGAAACGTTTACTCCTTAGCATACATTTCACATACGCTTTAAACACGCCCCTGAAGGAACATGTCGCAGCAAAGTTTACCCGAAATCTGAAAACTGCCTCTATCAGCCCGGGGGCGATGGAAAACTGCGAGGTTCTTCCTTTGGGCGATACATTGAGTCTAAAAAGCCGCCCCTCCCATCAACAACAACGTCAAGACGGGCTGGAAGTGGATACGACACTTACGCGCGTCAACCCTGCAGGGAAAACTACCGAAAACCTCGGTGGGGCCGCCTGGTGATCTAGCACACCTTCTACTAGTTCTGCAGGCTAGTACCCGGGACTTATTAGGCAACCCTCTACCCGCTCTGGGCGGCCGAAGCCTGACCGGCGGTATCCGATCTCCCGCAGGTAACGGGAACGCACTGACCCCTCGTGTGCAACCCAATCCGAACAACTCCCTCTCAAAGAGGGGCTCGAATGTTCGGCCCGAGATTCCTCTAGCAACGTCAGAGATTCCTTTAGTAACGTGGTACACAGCGCACGCACCTCGGCAGCTGAAGGGGACGTATCCCCTCCCCTACGTACCAATGAAAGAACAAAATAAATAATAATAAATAAATAAAATCTGAAACTCTAATCCCGGTACCTAATTTATTATACCGGCACATGACTTCCAAATTCTAATATACTAACTACCAAATAAATACAAAAATTACAATTTGGACAATAATTTTTCATAAAATAAAGGAAAAACAACAATCAAAAAACAAATTTAATAAAAAATATATATAATATATAAATGCTACCAATTACACATTTACAGTGTAACTATTAAAAATTTTACTGGAATCCAGTATACAAATAACTGGCAACCAGCTACAATTACAAAATAAATTACAATACTGGAAACCAATACTTAATATATTGGTAACCAGTACGTTTAAAACTTACCAATTTACCTGTTCAATTAATAAAAACCCTTTAAAAATTTCTAAAAATTTAACCAAAAACTTATATAAAATTATTCATAAACTTTATATTACCAAAATAAGAAAATTTACAAATTTAAAACTTCTCCAAATTCTTTAAACAAATTAAACAAATTTAAATACATCACATACATTTTATACAAACATAAATACAAATATTATTCATACTTCTACTCAAATCAATATTTTTTACTCAAATCTACTTTATATCAAATTAAAAATATAAATTTGAAATCTAAACAATAAAACAATTCATCTCTAATAATAACCTTAAAAATTACAATACAATTCAAGAATATCAAACAAACAATAGCCATACATTCAAAAACCTTCATATTAATTCATAATCCATTACAATAAACAACTTCAACTAACCAAACCAAACAATTCAATTTAATTTAATTATAATTAATTTTAATTTACTTACCTTATTAGCTCAAAAAATATCAAAATTGATGATAATAAAAGACATTTCAACTATTAAATCTACTAAATATTTAACAAAATTATATCAAACATAATTCTATTCTATAATTTCTCATAACATACTATCTCAAAATTTAACGATCCTCAATTGAAACCAAATTTATATTAAATAACATAACTAAATAATTTATCAGATCAATTCCTTAAACCCATTTTTCTAAATATCCACTTCTTAAAATAATCCACTCATATCCTCCTTCACCATGCACTCAAATTAATCATAATAATCCATAACTCAATTCACCAATATCCTTCACTATTCAAAAACCATCCAAAAATCTTTCCTCATCCATGACGACACCACATTATCACTTACAACACTTCTCTCACTTACTCCGAGGAGGAAAAAGCCCTCTATGAAAGAGCAACCTATCACATGCATCACCTGGCTTGTTGCCCGAGGAGAAAGTGAACGTATTCATCGCCAGGAAAGCTTCAGGTCTTATTTCATGATTAATCTATTGTTTTGTTTTAGCTTTTGGTACTGTTCTTATTGCTTTTTCAAATAAAAATGGTGGTGTCTAATTATTAAATTTTCAAGTATGATTGGAGGCTCTAACGGCCAAACTCTCATGTAGCCGGAAACAAGTTTCAAATCGCAAGCTACTGTGCCATTTGCCCGCCGTCGACCGATATACGGCTCCGGAGTTGTCCTATAAGATTAAATGACAGCAAATGGAGAAGATAACAGTAGTAGACACCATCAAATTTGCTGTGCCGAGCAGGAAAACAAAGGAAAACACATGGGTAGTGCTAGCGGTCACCAACAATCTGGTACGGAACCTCTTAAACCATTGTGTAAGTCAGCACTGCTCTTTTAATGAAATCGATGTTCTCTTTATTCTTATTTTTATCAGGAATGAAGAAGAGAATAAGCTCATCTATTCCCTTGAGATGAATCACCTATCAAGTGAGAAGAGCCTTTCTGCTTCAGTGACTCAAAACGTCTTAAGCGCCTTACGGTTTCGTTCCACGTAAATGCTAAAACCTCATTTGCTTTATTTCTTTTGTAACATTACGGAGACTGATAAGTAACTCAGCTTGCCATTTAATTTCACATCCCAAAGGAGAAGTCAATAAAAACCTTTTAGCTGCGGAGAAAAATTCTGTATTTTCTGAAAGTGCAGCAAGGAGACAGCGGCAATAATGGTTTTGTCTCTATCTACATTTACTCACAGCGCTATGCATTAAATATTACTTTGCTTATGGGTATACATCGGTGAAAATGTGGCAAATACTAGCAAATACCAAATGTGGATTTTAATGTTACTAAGTGAACGGCTTTCTTCTGATATTTCTAGTTGTGCGTCCTTTCAAATTAAGTCATAAAACTCCTATGCAAGCCTGTTTTCCTCCATTATTGCAGTCAAATGATAAATCGAGGTGCAGTTTAGTAAAAAAAATAATTTAAGAGATGACTTCAATAGTTGCTCATGGTTTATAGGCAATAGGGTTGGGTCGATAGGTTTTTCTCGATAATCGATTCAGATACATATTCAGGATATTTTACATGATACCCGATTCTTCGGTACTTGATACGTCATTTCTGCTTCTAGTTTGAATAGAAAATAGAATTTTGGGGAACTACCTAATACCAAAAAATTAATTATGTCACATATTTAATGATACAAAAGGGGTAATTTGTAAATTTATTGAAATACTGCGCAAAATATATCACGATAATGAGTTCTGC
Organism: Mantis religiosa; assembly: GCA_030765055.1. Lineage (NCBI taxonomy): Eukaryota > Metazoa > Arthropoda > Insecta > Mantodea > Mantidae > Mantis > Mantis religiosa. The sequence goes on along the minus strand of CM060951.1, from coordinate 23,006,605 downwards.
ATCAAGCTGCAGGGAAACAAAGTGCTGTATAGAGAATAAGGTGGGTGTAAGACAGGAATGTAAACTCAGTCCGGTGCTATTTAACCTTTTTTATAGATGATATTCTAGAGGAGTTTGCTAAAAATAGGGTCACTCAACAGTCATAACAAAGAAATCCCAGGGTTGTTATTTGCAGATGACTTAGTAGTTGGTTCTATATCTGTTGGAGGGCTGAGAAGGGCAATTGAAGCAATAAGTAGTTATTGCCAAAAATGGGGGTTGAGAGTTAACGAAAAGGCAACGAAGATCATGGTTTTTAAGAAAGGTTTTAGATTGCGTAAAGAAGAGAAGTGTTAGATAAATGGAAGAGAAATAGAGGTCGTAAAGAGATTTGATTATTTGGGGATAAGATTGAGCTGTGATGGTTAATAGACTGAACAGAAAAAATTGTCTCTGACAAAAGGTAAAATGGCCATGAGTATTGCAAAAGCATGTTTAAGGAAATAACCTGACATTAATGTCAAATGGCAGGAAAGGATCTATACTGCAATAGTGGAAAATAAGATGTTGCATGCGGCAGAGATATGGGGAGTGGATGAAGCATGGGAAGAGTTGGACGTTAATAACAGATCTTTCTGTAAATATATTTTGGGCTAACCGGTAGCGTCACCCAATAGGGCAGCACAATTAGAGTTGGGAAGACATTCAACAAGGGTTAAAATTGTCTCAAGGGTATTGAAATATCTATACAGAGTTGCTAATTTGGAGGAAAGCAATATTATCAAGGAATGTTGTCTTTTGCAGATGAGAAGCAAATGGGGAGAGTCTTAGGCGCAAACAGTAAGGGAACTGATGGAACAGATAGGTATGGGACATATTTGGAGAAACGAGGAGTATTATTGTAGGGCTTTTGGAAAGAGGTAGAATTAAGGTTGGAAGATTTAGATAGCCAAGTTATATTTACCAGTGTAAGGGAGAAAAGATCATTGAGGAATATAGGGAAATACCGACAGTGTGAGGGAGTAAGAAGTACATAGATGTGTGTAATAAGTCAGGGCGAGAAGGATTTGCCTGGGCACGGACAGGAGTTAGAAACTTGAAAGGTATTAGATATGATAAGAATACAGGGAAATGCCCAGTGTGTGGAGAAGAGGAAACAGATTGGCATAGTATACTTTATGGAGAGAACAAATTTGGCAATAAAGGTGAGATAGTTTTAGGGATGGGTGGTGGTATTAATAATCAAAAAAATGTTACTGGTAAAAGCAGAAAATAATGTAAGAAATGTAGGTGAATATCTGGGGAAAGCTAGAGAGAAATGGTCAAGATTTATGAAGAATAAATAGCAATTAAGGGCTGGAAAACTAGAACGAGGGATACAAGGCAGAGGAGGGTCATCAATAAACGGAAAATTAGGGGTTATGTGTATTGAGACCGAGACTCGGGGCAAACAGATAGAAAGCGTATGTTAAATGTGAATAAGTCATTTTGTTATTGTGTGAAAGAAATGTTATAATGTCAACGTATCAATGAAATTGTTTGTAGAACGAACATGAAAAATTAATACAAATACAAAATAATGATACAAAATTTATAACTATCAGCGTTGTATTCATAGTCATCACTCTGCTCTAGACTATCTTTCGACTAACTTGGTCCGGACCAAAGGCGGTCTGACATTTTGGTATTCATATACGTTAAAAAGCCTCGGAACAAGTAAAGCCGTGGACCAGCGCGGAGTACATTTTACAAGATTACGAGGGTCCGTCAATAAATAACGGAATTAATTTTTTAATTAACACATAATGGCTTTATTTCACTAACACTTACCTACACACTTTCGAAGTATTCTCCCTCAGCTTAAATACAATTATTCCAATGATTTACCCATTGTTAGAAACACGCATTGAACCCATTTTTGGACAGTATGTTCAGGATACCCATGACAACATTGTTCAACTCCTTTTCACTTTGAAAATGGCGACGACGAAGCTCCTGTTTCACATTAGGGAAAAGATGAAAATCGCATGGTGCCAGATCCGGAGAATCACGTGGATGAGGCTTGATCTCAATGCCCATTTCTGCGATAACATCTTGAGTTGCATGAGCTCAGATGCAAGATCCATCCTCTCCTGGGGATATAGATCTGGTCGCTTTTTGGCGATTTTTGTCTTCAGTAGCCCCTTCCGTACGTCACAACAGTAAGCAGCAGTTACTGTGCGTTGATTAGTTACAACAGGATCATACAGAATGCCCTGTTTGTCTAAGAATACGAGATGCATGACCTTTCCTGCACTTTTCTGAACCTGGCTTTCTTAGACCTAGGGCTGGATGAATGTTTCTATTGCGAACTCTCCTGTTCCGTTAATGGGTCATAATGGTGGAACCAGCTCTCGTTACAAGTGATGACCCTATTCAGAAAGTCTGGCTCCTGTCGTAACCTTCCGAGCCATTTATTGACACGTCATGACGCGGTGAGCCTTCAGCACTTGCGGTACCCATTTCACTGCAACTTTTCGATAGCCAAGATCATTGCGAGTTATGTCGTCTACAGTTCCAACAGAAAAGTGCATTATGTCTGCAACATTCGACATTGTTATGCAACTTCCGTTTTTTGCTGTTACGTGTCTTACAGAGCGCGGATAATCCTGAAGATCTTCATAACTCCCTTTGACACGTTTATACTACTCAAAGACTTCTATTTTGCCTAAAGCTTGTTCCTTGTATGATTGCTGTACCATTTCAAAGGTTTCTGTAGGAGTTTTTTTCTGACAGAACACAAAACTTTATTAATGGCCGTTGCTGCAATTTCAGTTCCATGGTGGGTGCAGTAAACACAACCTCACGTATCGGGCTCCAACTCCCAACTTTTTCTGCAGAGGCAGGGTTCACCTTTCCACCACTAGTAGCCATGGCGCTCCAGAGCGGTTTACCTAAATACAATTAAATTATTTGGTTATTTATTGAATTACCCTTATACAAAGATTCTTCTGCGCATGCGCGTGTACCATAGAGTGCTATACAAGCCACAGTGTACCTAAAAGTTTATAAATCTCTGTGGTAGTTTCTCAGTTGTTTCTTAATCATTCTTACGGTTGCTGCTGCTCTTTGAGGTTAGGTAACAAAGTCTGGTTTGCTGTGAATATGGATAATATGAAGGAACTTGCTATCAATTAGTGAGAGGAACAGTAATGTTTTCTGTAGTCCAGAAAAGAATGAACATTATAGAAAATAAATCCGTGTTGACGAATACAAATATGTGAAATGAGGAGGCATGGAGGGAAATGTATAAGAAGGTTTCTGATAATACGACTTACTGAGTTTAGCAGTGTTTTCTTGACATACTCCTCTTGTTTAATAACGAAGTGCTGTTAGGATTTAAGTGTCAATTGAAATACTCAGACCTTGGTTATTGTGATGTACAGGTTAGGACGAATCATTTCTATCAGCGTTCTGACGTTCGCTTAACTAAACCTGTATCTGTTTTTGAAATTTAGGTCGTCGTACTTCGCGATAATTTGTATTCTGGGTAGATAAGTTTTCCTCCGTCATGTTATTTCACGAATTATACGCGCCACAGCTAAATTCATCACTTCTTCGTCGTCCATGTGGCAAGGATAATCCACCTTCAATACACCCCTCGGTGGCCGACCAGAATTTGAGTCGGACCAACGTTTTTTGTCCTCGGACTATCGGTAAACCTGGTTTATGAATAAGAAAATCAGTCGTCCGTTTTCTTTTTTTATTGTACTTTTTATGATTACTCCTATTTTTTATCCTATAGGCTACTAGAGTACTTTATTCAGTTTTTTTTTAATTTTATTTTTTTAACTTAATCTACTTTTTTGAGAGAGAGTGGCAGGAAGGGAGGAAACCTAATTATTTCTTTATTTTATTTTACCTCACTGTCTTACATGGAAGTGAATGATGTCGGAAAGGGGTATTATATTGCCTATATCTCTTATAGTTGCAGTATCCACGGTTTGAAGGGTGCTATTTTCTTAAGCTGGATCATTGTCCATCTCTCATCGCAAAAAATCGTCTGAGACGTGATATCGAACAATCAGCCGGCGTGTACAGTGTGTTTGACCTTGCTAATGTACCCATTATCAGCCAGAGCAGTGCACATTGTAATGAAGGGTTTATCTTAGAAAGATTCAGGTGTAATATATCTTCACGTAATGCATCCCATCTGGCAGGTATCCCACCATTACATTCGTTTAGCACCCACTTCCATATCCCAGCTTTTCCGGAACATACCATTACTCGATGCGGAAGTGGATCTGCTGCCGAGCTAATAGGACATCTAAGGTAGTTAGCCACTCTGTGGCGGTACAGTTTGTCTGCCGTTGGAAGAATTTCATTTACAATTTCGTATGTCATCGCTAACCATGTGTTCAGTTGCTGAAGCCCAAAACATTTCCATATGCGCTGCCATGGCAGCTGCGGATATTTTATCTGTACCTGCGGGGTAATTCTAACTGCTTGAAAAAGACAAGCGCAAATGTTCTTCACTGTGCACTTATCACCATTTATTGAGTGCTCCGGGGGTAACCGCTCCAACGCGTAATACGTATCGCGTAAAATCTCGGGTACCTTGCCTTGTTGTCCTTGGCGCCAAAATTCCATGTGCGTGCGTTGTATCATGGTGTCCACGGGATCACTCTGATAATTTAGGGCAAGCAGATGCATTTTAATGATCAAGGCTTGCGACTGGAGAGCCACCTCTATTAATCCCTAACCCCCTTGCCCCTTCGGGAGGGGTAGTTGAGCCCGCGCAGTACGCTAGAGCTTCCCTGTCCAGATGAAACAGCCCAAGATTTGTTCTATCCTCTGGGAGTGTCGCTTTGTTGGTGGTAGCACGTGTGCAAGGAACTAAATCCTGCTGAGCGCGAAACTGTTACAATATCGTATACGTTGTACCAAATTCAACATTCTGAGTTTCTGCTTATACATCATCGCACGCAATACATTAATCCGGGTCGTCCAGTTATATTCCATCATGTCCGTCTCGCTATCACTAAAGTAAACCCCCAAAATCTTCGTACGCCGCACCATAGGTATTCCTAAGATGGATGTGTCCGGCGAATCTGGTCCAGTGGCTAAAATCTCGGACTTCTGCATACTAAATGTCATCCCTGTCAGTCCCTCGTAATTTCGTAAAGAATCCCTTAAGCGAGGACTGTCTTGAGGGGTGGTACGTTAGTCCATCGTAAGTAGCAAATTGGTCCGGACCAAGTCTGACTATGAATACATCCCTCAGTGTTCTAATTTGTTAGCTCAATATTAAACACTTAAAAGCAAAGCAGTACACTTCTATGAGCTTTTGTTCAGACATACTAGCATTCTCAGTCTTTCAGGGTAAAGACTACTTCATTTTTGTCACATATGAGTCACGCTGTACTAAATAATCTTTCAGGGAAAACTGTTGCAGGTGGAATATACAAAAATGTAGCGGATATTTCTGGAAATGTTTAATTTGTTTTTCAGTAGTCCTCTAGGCTAGAAAGAGATGACAAATCTGCTTTGAGAGATGCAGTGAGTTCCTTTTGGTAACTGGCAGTGAATCTGGCACACCATTATTTTCTTGCATAATATTACTGCACATGTAACACATTCCTGCCAATTTCTCTGGTTTGCAAACTTCTACTTGCGGCAGTAAAATAAAATAAAAATTTCACTATCACCACTGAAGTACGAGGTGCGTGTAAGTTATAACAAGTCCTATTTTTTGAGGACTGGTACCAGATAAGAACCTCTGTCTTTTTAAATACCGTGCACTCTTTGTGAATGGGTGAAAAAGATGGCAGCACTGTACAGTAACAGAAATCTAGCGGCACCGTCCATATTAGGACTGCTTTTGACACTTAAAATGGCGGCGTTTCCATTGCAAGAACAGCGTATAATCCTTGGTTTTCTCCAGTTTCTTGGTGCAGCACCTATTGAAATTCATTGCCAGTTGAGTGAGGCATGTGGTGATGTTACCATGGATGTATCTAATATGTGTTCCTGGGTGCGATAGTACAATGAAAGCAGAACATCGTGTGACAGCAGACCTCGCACTGGCCGGTCTGACGACATGATCCAGCTACTGGAAAACGTTGTCTGAAGGATCAGAAGACTACCTACAGTAATGTCCTTAAATGAGAGGTTTACCATGCACATGCAAATAAAAGAAAACGCCCATTAACTTTGCTAAACCAATCACTAGCTTAACCGTTTTCTGTTCCAATAACACTGTCTCTGTCTTTCTTCCCACCCAGATGTTTACAGTAGGATTAAACTGGGTTGGGACAGTTTATAGTACAACGCACTGCTAATTCTGTAACCATATAGGGCATTAACGGGAGAAGAAATTAATCAATAAATACAGTCAGGTCAACAAACACTGTGTTTCACAAGAGCATCTGGTATTTCTTATGAACACTACCGCCTAAAATAAATCATAAATATGTAATATAAAGTGTAAGTAAGTTTATTTGTAACTGTATATATCTGTTCGGATGTAAAACCTTTGTTTATTTTCTAATAATTTTACCCAAAAGTTATTTCTCTAGATGTAAAATATGTATACAAAATAAGTATTCCATAAAGATTGCAGACTTTGTTCGAAACATTGCAATACATTGCATTGTGGCGAGATCTCGCTGGTACACGTAACCATAGTTACTCAATTTAAAGTTCCTGAATGCTTTTTCCTTACTCAACCTACAAGCTCAGCGCGTGAAGGTGACTAATCTCTCCGTAATATACGCAACAGAATTAAACTGTCCTGTTTTAAACTGTATAACCCCATCCCATAAATCCTCTTTGTTGCGTCCTGACTCACCTCTAGAACTGCCTTAATTTTACTTACCTTTGACTAGCGAATTTTCTTCCCACTAAGCGAGAAGACTCATCGTAACGTTTATGGTTCACGGTAAAGCTATCTTGGGTTCGATTTCTTGGGACATTCGGAGCCGTCATGTTTCAGAGTTGAAGGATCGGCCTTAATATTCGCGTTGTGACTGGGGAATTGTACTCGTTGTGAAGTTTTTTCGGCCTTGTTTGAGCTGCTTCGCTTAAATGAATTGTGTTTATATGTTCAGGCTTAAACTGCCTCTCATACGTCCATTCAGGAATCATGAAGGACCCCGTCCACACTGATGAACGGCTTTCTAGTCATTCGCTCATTCTTTTTAAACGCAAAGGAGCTTCTCGACAGCTTTGGCGTCTTAAAGAAACCTCTCAATGAAGGATTGCTTTTAAAAATTTTGTAGTACCCAACCAACACCAAGTTTCTGTCTGGAATACTAATTACATAACAGTTCCGTCATATATTATCTCCATTCCGTCGGGCCCAAATGACCTCGTTGTCGACGGGCCCTAAAATAGCACATTCACTCACTCAGTTACTCAGTCACTCACTCTCCATTCCGTGCATTTGTAAATGAGGACCTATGATAAGATATTTTAAAAATTTCTAAAATGGATTTCCTTTTTATAATTATATATATATGTATGTGTATATACATATATATCTCATTGGCATATGAGATGTCACATTGTTCTGTTGCAACAAAACTGCATTTCGGTTAACTAATGCTTGGGTATCTTCGTCTCAAAATTTCATGCACTCATTTCAGTTGTTGAGAATTAAGATCCGAATGAATCATCCGCTCGTTTGGAACAAATTCCCAGTGAATCACTGCTTCAAAGTTCAACCAGATGCGGTACATTACTTTGGGACCGAACTTATTTATATTTAACGATGGAATCAGGGTTGCGGTGATATACCCTTTGTTCATCACGAGTAACAGATCTATCATCAATGGGATTACGGGTAAACTGAAGACAGATATTCACTCTGTGTTCATCCTGTTGAGGTGTCAGTTTATGAAGTACAGATCTATAGCTTTTGTATGATTTTTCAAGTTACTTAAGGTGACATACATGGTATCTTTTGATGAACCTAGTTCTTCTGAAAACTTAGAGTACTGTTTGCAGATTTTCTAGTAAAATTTGTCATTTATCCTCAACATCCCATAATTTAGGTCTTCCAGAACGTGGTAAATCTTTGGTGTTTTCGTCTCCATTGTTGAAACGTTGGAACTATCGCTATGCCACACGCTCACTAACGGCAGCTTCTCCTTCCACTTCACATTCTTCGAGCTGCAACAGCGGCTTTATAATCTTGTTTTCAATAGTGTTTTAGAGGTACTCTAAGTTCAAACTTTGTTATCTCCATTTTGTGATTGTGTATTAACCACTGAAGACTGATGCCTCATCACAATTTACACAACACTAGCCATGGCACCCTAAAAATACCACTGTGAAACCAAAGAAACGCAATAAATTTTCCAAAACACTAAAATGAAGAAACCGGCTTTTCTTATGAGCAGAGCTAGGAAGTTCGTACCGCCTACCTTGAGCAGTGTAAGAGCGGCCAGACATGACTATACCACGTAGCGCTACTAGCATACGCAAGGTTCATCGTAGAATACAACTCATTACTGCAAAACAGATGTAACTGCATGACACAGAGCTAGGAAGTTCTTACAGATTTCCTTGAGGAGTGTAATAGCGGCCAGCCATGGCTATACAACACAGCGGTACTAGCAAGGGCAAGGCTCATCGTAGAGTTTAACTCATTACTACAAAACAGATGTAACTACATGACACAAAGCACGTTGGTAGGAAGGAAGACATTGGAATAACGTCTTTGTTGTGCTTCAAAGATGAGCAACTAAATTTTCTGTACAACCATTGTATGTTTTCTAGAAGTGTACTTATTCATGTCTTTATTTACTTCATTATTTACACTTATATTTCAGTGCGATACTTCAGCAAATATGGAAAAGGGAGAAGTCACATCGAGAAACTAAATTAGCTGAAATCACTAACGAATTTGCGACAGATTATCAATCAACTAAATCTTGTTTTACAGGACATAGAATGAGCTTTTCATTACAAAGGCTCCAGAGTTCCATTATTGTTTTAAGTAATACGGCCGCAGAGAAGTAAATATGTAATACAATGCCTGCTTTGGTATTTTGTCTAGTAAGAATCTTCAGATATTTAAGAAATTCATTTTATTTCTTGGATATTATTTTACATTCGACCAGAAAATGTTATAATCCGCGTTATAATTGCCTTGGTGTTGCCACAATAATGAGTTCAGTGAGAGACACACGCGTATTTACTATGTAAGAATTTGTATGTTGTACATAATGATGGGCATTTATGAATGTCTGATAAGTCATGGCCGCGCCGTGGCTCAGTGGTTAGACCGCTTGGCTCTCACCAAGGCGGCCCGGGTTCGATCCCAGGCGACCACAAAGTGAGATTTGTGGTGGACAACGCGGAACTGGGGCGGGTTTTCTCCGGGACCTCCGCTTTCCCCCGCCATCTCATTCCACCGGTGCTCCATCTTCATCTCATGTACCATCAGTGTCCCCGCCTGCGGTACCGTATGTAGTAAAAGGGGGTGTTGAACACTACACATTTCATTTCTGATAAGTCATTTGTTTCTCTAGGCAACCGATTTCAATGCCTCTCCGCTGTGCACTCTTATCTATGACTTGTTTGGATGCCGGAAGAGGGTCGGTTGCATCCTGCATAGGGAACGGCGAGCGGTACGTACTTCCTAGACCTGATTATGAAACAGCTTAATATATACTGAACATTCGCCAGTTCCTATCCTGCGTATATATGAATTTTATTGACGCTCCAGTCTTGAAAGTTAATGTCTTGGTTTTCACTTCACTCATTCACTGTCATTCTTTACTTTAAACATTCTCTAAGCTGTCTCCCTCCCTTTGCTACGCAACAATTGATGTCATATTTTAAAAAAAAAAAAAAACTTTTTCGCCTACAACACCGAGGGTTTGTCTCCTGTACTTGTGGTGTACTCTCATTCTGAACTAAATTGAAAAGTATCGGTGAGAGAATATAACTCTGTATTACTCCCCTCCAAGGTATCACGTTGACGTCGGTTATACGTAGAACTCAATTTTCTTGTATATTCCCCGCAGTGCCCAAGTAATTTTCTCCGACAAACCCTTCGTCCAGGGTTTCACAAGCCACAGTACTAGTATTTCAAACAAGTCGAATCCTTGCTCACTCCCTCCGCTTTTTCTTCCTGTAATGTAGTTACTGCTAGATTTTCCTCCTAACGCCATTTTTAATGACAATATCTGATTGTTTACGTGTCTTAACTCTACCCTTCAATAGAGTATCCTTCCGTACCCTTATAATTTCTTCTACCTCATCTCAGTGGTTGCTTTATTCTACATCTGATATACGAGGGCTATCCAGAAAGTAGATTACGTTTTGGAATAAAAGGTAAACAAAGTATAGGAAACAAATTTTATTATATACAGATGAAAGCCACACTCAAATACTACTTTTCGACATAGTCACCATTCAAATTAAGGCATTTATCGTAGCGATGTACGAGCTTGGAAATTCCTTCGTCGAAAAATTCGGCCGCCTGCGCCTTCAACCACTTCGTTACCTCTTCTTGCAGCTGTGCGTCGTCATCAAAACGCTGCATAGCCAGCCACTTCTTCATTGCTGGGAATAGGTGGAAGTCGCTCGGTGCCAGGTCGGGACTGTACGGCGGATGAGGAAACAACTCCCACTTAAAAGATTCAAGAACTTCACGAGTGACATTTGCCGTGTGGGGCCGGGCGTTGTCGTGAATCAACAAGATCTTAGAGCTCAACATTCCTCTGCGCTTGTTTTGAATGGCTCTTCTGAGTTTTTGGAGAGTTTGGCAATACCTTTGAGAGTTTATTGTAGTGCCTCTTTCCAGGAAGTCCACCAAAATCACACTTTTTCTGTCCCAAAAAACAGTCGCCGTCATCTTCCTTGCCGACATTGTTTGCATGCATTTCTTGGGTTTTTGGGGAGAACTTGTGTGCCCCCACTGCATTGATTGCAATTTCGTTTCACAGTTCACGTGTTTCACCCATGTTTCGTCACCAGTAACGATGCGATCGAGTAAAGAGTCACCATCCTTATGGTAAAGGCCAAAAAGTTCAACGCTGCAGCCATTCGCTGATTTTTGTGGTCCTCTGTCAAGATTTTTGGGATCCATCTTGCACAAAACTTGTGGTAACCAAGCTTTTCGCTGATGATTTCGTGCAACAAACTTCGCGAAATTTGTGGAAAACTCAAAGAAAGTTCCGTTATTGTGAACCTTCGATTTTCACGGACTTTAGCATCGACTTTTTCGACAAGTTCGGCAGTCACTATGCTGGGTCTCCCACTTCGATCTTCGTCGTGAACATTGGTTCCGCCATTTTTAAATCTGATGACCCACTGACGCACTCCACCTTCAGTGATAATGTTGTCCCCATACACTTCACAAAGCTGCCGATAGATTTCTGTCGGTTTACAGTTTTTTGCAGTCAGAAACCTTATTACTGCACGCACCTCGCAGCTCGCGGGATTTTCAATTAACGCAGACATTTCAAACCGTCACAGTATCTGAACGGAGCACAGCACGAACCTCTCACTAGCACGGCTAGATGCCGACTGAGCTGCGCAACGCTCTGACCCCAAGATGGCCGCGCTAGCCCCGCCCCTAGCGGAAACAGACGAAAACGTAATCTACTTTCTGGATAGCCCTCGTAGTTCATTCAAATTGGACCATAGGAATACTCGGACTTAAGCGATATTTGTTGTTTAAAAACTGATCGCTACGTGAGGGCTTTGCATGACAGTAAAAAGCGGAAAGCCAACTGCAGCGTCTAATAACCGTAGCTATACTTACCTACATATAGGTCATTACGAAAATTAGGTAATTACCTCTTTTGGGACACAGACCTTTCCCTGGTAATGCATTCTTATTCCCTGAATATGTCGTAACTCATGGTTTTACCGTTACTAATTGAGTTTGCTACATTTAAATTATTCCTTGAATTTTTTTAAACTTCTATAATTCGGGTAGTAGTATTTAGAGCACTCATCGATGGTCATTCTTAAAATGCTTTTAACTACATTTAGCCTGAGAGTTCTGAAGGTTTATTTTCGAATTGCATCAAATTCTTCTGCTAATTCAGGAGCTTTGTTGCTGCTTAAGGTTTTATAATATTGTCACCCGAACGTCGGAACTCCCTATAGAACCGGCCGATAGTAGGGCCAGACGGGAAGCATTGAGACCACGCCTACTCATCTGTCTCGTGTCACTAACTGAAGGGATGATTAGGAGAGCGGCGCAAGCCCTGTACCGTGTCTTTCCCCTTCCACCAGACGTCTCGAAACCTCGGGATAATTGTGCATACCGCGAATCTTCCAGAAACGGCGATCTTCCCTATATAAGGCCTGTAGTTGGCGAGTCAGTTCAGTTCCTGGGGAGCAGCTGTGAGGAGCGCCGAGTGAGCGATTGGAATGGAAGAATGTGTACGCACATCGGAGGAGTTGACGTAATTGCGAGTGCACAGTGGACCTGTGACAGACGAACTGGTGAATTATAATTGTGTGCGCTACGTAATTCTATGGAATCGGCAAGTGTTCCAACTGTAATTTGTTGGAAATAAAGAACATTTTGAGTACGTGCATTTGCACTTTTAGTTTCGCAAACCGACAAAGTCATAATATGTTTAATGAAGTACAGAGTGATTGATATAGAACTGGCACATTTCTTTCATTGTTTCGAAACCAATTGTGCTAGCGACAACTTATCATAATTAAAATGTAGAGGAATCTTGGGAGATCATTTACCTCTACAGCAAATGTTAAAAATGTTCTCCATCCTGCATAAGAAACACAACTCAACACGTCGTTCCATGTTACTGGTCACTCGTTGGAGGACTGTGCTGTCAATAGCTCGAATTTCCTGTGTGACGAGCTTCAGATTGTCAAATGTCTGGGGACATGTGGCATAAACCGTGTCTTTTAAGTAACCCCATAGAAATAAGTCCGGCGACGTCAAATCCGGAGATCTCAGTGGCTACAGGTTCCTGAAAATTATCGGTCGTCAAAGAAACTTGCAATTAGGTCAATGGACTTATTTTATGTATGTCATTTAGCACCATCTTGCTGAAAATATCCTTGGCTCAGCTCTACATCTTCCGTTGCTCAACAAACTCCATGAAAATTAGTCGATACTCTGCAGAGCTCCTAATCTGATTAAAAAAAGCAAATTTGCCCTTTTTCTCTGTGTGGATATTGTGCACCACACTCCGATTTTAACTGGGTGCATAGGTGCTTCATGGATGACGTAGATTTTCGATGGCCCAATGGCGTGAGACCTGTGATAAATGGAACCACGCTTCATCTATGAACCATGTGATAGACAATATGGCAGGAGTTTGCACAGTGAAGGTCTGAAACCAGCGAAAATAATTTAATCTTTTATCCTTACCTGGTTCCTGCACCTCATGAACAATCGTAACCCTATATAGCTTTAGGTCTGCACTTTTCACAGTTCTCTGAAACATTGATTAAGTGTACCCTGTCTCATGCTCAAACGTCTTAATGATTTTTTGGGTGACTGCTCCAGTCGTGCTCTTACCTCAACAACCGTGCTTAGCCTAGTTAGCCGGCTTGCCTTTTTCAGTCACAGAGATCCAGTTGTTTCCAATATGTCTACCAGTCCCAGGTCCGATTTCACCAACAGATGTTAAAATCGACGTTAACAAATGTAACGTAACAATTGTAATAGCGCTAACAATTTATTGCATTTCACCAACCTGTTTTCTGAAATGTTAATAAACACGTGTTAATGCCAAGAGACTTGTACATATTACAGTTATAGGAGGTTGTGGATGAGTCGTATTATTTTCTGAACGTACTACGATGTGCTTTTGTTTTCATTTTCGTCTGCACCGCAGTCTGCACACAGCAAAAAGTGGTGGATAAACGAATTAATAAACAAAAGCCATGAAACAGATTTGTTAATTGGAGAAAGTATTGTTAATTGCATTGCTGACGAAGTATAACGATATCGTTGGAAATAGGACGGATGCGCTGAATGTAAAGGACAAAGATGTCACACAGGGAAAAATTGGGAACAAACTTAATTCAAATGCATGTGTTATTACTACAAACGAAACGTATTACGTAAATTTAAAACGAGGTGCGAAGAAGTACAAGTGACGAGTGACTTGAACGTTTCAAGACGGAAGGTGGACTGTGTGCTATTCACAGTGAATTATAAAAGCGCAAAGTTATTAATACTTGATGCAAAGACGAGATCGGCATATTCCTTTCAATGCATGTTCTAACTCATTATTACGTAAATTTAAAACGAGGAGCAAAGAAGGGCAAGTTACTTGAACGTTTCAAGACGGGAGGTGGATAATGTATCATCCACGTAATTCAGTGAATTATAAAATTGCAAAGTTATTAATACTAGAAGCAATGGCGAGATCGCCATATTCCTTTCGATGCATGTTCTAACCTCTCTTGTACTTCCGCAGTAACCTTCATAGCAACTTGTTTCGACAGTCTATACCTCCGTCTGATAGCTCCTCAAAATAATTTCTCCTCATAGGCCGTGCTCTATTATGAATGCCATTTAGACGGTCTTAAATATAGCAAATCGACATCAACAGCTGAGTTCATGCTCGCCATCTTGACTATTTAAAATTGTTAAGGACTTAACATCAGAAATTCGGCTTGTTAGTTTAACATGAGATTTAACACGCGCGTTACGCTAACACTTGTTGGTGAAATGCAACTTTTGTTATAACTATTGCTAAACTCGTGTTAAGTATTAACATTTGGTGGTGAAATCGGGCACCAGTATTGTGTTTCTTTTGGGAGGATTGCGAACACCAAATTCTCTCTGGTATGTCCTTTGAGTAACTGTAATTGAATTAGTAATCCTGTATTGCTTCACAAGGAAGAGTCGTTGATTTAACGTGTACTGCATTTTCACGTTGATAGAACAAAATGTCGAAAACAGCTGACAACAATAGAAATTAGGAATAAAACAAACATCTGCGCATCTAGTGACAAGGAATCGAATCTACAAAACATTTTGCTTAATTTAGTGCTAAAATTGGGTCATTGAATGAATTGCTAGCAGAATAATTAAAGAAAGAAATGTCAGTGCTATATATATTACTCTGTACTTCCAGCTCACTCATAACACAATCTATACTTCATATTTCTTGCATTATAGTTTCTGAATTTAAGTTTGCTGAAAATGTCACTTCCGTTGCTCTGGCGTTTCTTCTTAACGTAACATCCTGGTCCTGGGATGGTACTTTTTGTGTCTATTGCTCCTCCTTATTGACTGACAGCTCTATGCGTCTTTTCTTAACAAAACAAAACTTTGCGGTCTTTCTTCTCCCCGCTTCGTCGCTAAAGACTTTAAGAGCTTAGCGGATTGTTCTTTTACTCTTCTTGTACCCCTCTCCGAGATTTTATTTTCATATTATTCACAGCCTCCCATATGCTAGAGATCAGTGGGGGTGCTATGGTATCTCCAGGGTTACTCAGAAACTCTTAGCTTTATCTCTGCTGTGTGGGGTGAACCACCGACCTTTGGTTTCTGAGATAGTGGGTTCATATTTGGCGGAGGGAAATGGATCCCTTTTTAGCACGTAAAAGCCATAGCATTTCTTCCTTGGAAGGGCAGTAAAGTCGGTGGTCCTTTAAAGAAGCCGTGGGAAAAATCAAGCGGTGTTTAACACTCAGATTCACAACGTGGATCAAAGAAACTTTAAAATTACCCAACACTTCCGCTTACTGTCTAATGTCGTGGTTTGTGGCGACTTACTATCGTAGGTACTATAGTCCCCGGGAAAATATATGAGTCAAATGGAGCATTTAGTGTCAGGATGGCACTTTGGCCATAATAGCTCAGTGGGTTAGAGCGACTGGACGGAAACCATGAGATTCGTGGTTCAAATCCCTTGCCATGGCATTGAGTTATTCATGTTGACTCTATCAAAGATTTTAGCCTATAAACGGCTAGTGTGGATAAATTATTAATTTCCATCAATTAACTAAAATTGATAACCTTGGTCGGCTACATCAAGTTTGATGTGATGATAAACAGAAGCAGTCACTAAATCAGTTTGAAATGGGCATTCCAGTGGCATTAGAACCATCCCTCTCATATATACCCACACATACCTTGAGAATACCTCATTGCTTTACCCTGCTCTAATTTATTCCCTTCAACTTGCTAGGTAAAGTAATTAAAATTTGTGGTCTACTGTAGGTTTGTATAACGCTTGATGTACAGAGTACATCCACGTCTTCATTCTGCGTGTTTTGCGGCGTGCTCACTTCTATTGTTTGTTATCCAAATATCCTCAGGTTGGATATGACGTGGCGTGCCCTGCTTTTGTCAGGCAAAGGTCTCCAAAATTAATCAAGCTGATGTGTCGGTTTTGACCCTGCGTACAGGCTTCTCTGTTCTAATTTCGTGGCCCTTTCATAGCTTTATTTCAGCGTAAACCTCTGATGCGAGGTTATTCCGTACATCAAAGAGCAATCACTTTCATGCGTGCCGTACGTTCACAATAGTCGTGCAGTCACGCACCAGAGGATTACCGAACTCCTGAAATGCTAAAGTAAAACATAAATCGTGAACAAGGTTTGCCGTCATATTCGGTTAAGTATTGCTTGGTAGTCATTCTCTTACTCTTTAAATTATTTGTATCCTGAGATATTTTTATGTTCTATTACCGTATACTGTGGTATATTACTTTCCTGCCTTTCAGACTTCGTTTGTCTTTATCTGCGTAGGGTATGTCTTAAGTCTTCAGAAACCTGTAAGCAACACAATTATATTTGTTTGAATGAATAGACCCAGACTGAAATATTCAATGTCATAGCCGGGATTTGAACCACCAATTTACCCAAAATAAAAGCATTGCGGTTTAACTATGACGCCTGGAACTTTAAGTACTTACAGCATAGTAAGTCGCCACAAAAGGTGCGTATCTCATAGCAGATCACAACCCCTAGTGGTCTACCGGGAAACACACGAGTCAGTTGGAGAATTTAATGTTATGTCGGCATTTTCCCTGTAGTAGCTCAGTGGTTTAGAGTAACTGCACGGAGAGCGGGAGATCCCTGGTTCAAATCCTGGCTATGACAATAAATTTTTCAGCCTGGCTCTATTCATTCAAACCTTTGTCTACACACGGCTAGAAATAATTATTTACCTTATATTTGTTGTAAATGCTATTTATTCGCAGTTTTATTCGTTATGAAATAATTCTTAACTAGATCTTTAAAAGTGCCCATGGGCACTTGTCCAATTTTGCCTCTGTATTAACTTGCATTAGTATTTCTGTAATACTGCTTTCTTTAATTCCATTATATTAGTATATGCCTTTATTTACGAGGGTGGTCTGAAAAGTCTCCGATCCAATAAAGATACTAGACATGTTTCAGCAATTCTATTTTTATTTTTCAACATAGTCTCCTTGTAACTCTACACACTTCTCCCACCGTTGCTCCCATCTCTGTAACACGTCCAAATAGGACTCGGCGTTTTTCAACATAGTCTCCTTGTAACTCTACACACTTCTCCTAGCGATGTTCCCATCTCTGTAGCCCGTACAAATAGTACTCGGCGTTTTTTAACATAGTCTCCTGGTAACTGTACACACTTCTCCTAGCGATGTTCCGATCTCTGTAGCCCGTCCAAATAGTACTCGACGTTTTTCAACATAGTCTCCTGGTAACTGTACACACTTCTCCCAGCGATGCTCCCATCTCTGTAGCCCGTCCAAATAGTACTCGGCGTTTTTTAACATAGTCTCCTTGTAACTCTACACACTTCTCCTAGCGATGTTCCCATCTCTGTAGCCCGTTCAAATAGTACTCGGCGTTTTTCAACTAGTCTCCTTGTAACTCTGCACACTTCTCCCAGCGATGTTCCCATCTCTGTAACCCGTCCAAATAGTACTCGCGTTTTCCAACATAGACTCTTTGTAACTCTACACACTTCTCCCAGCGATGCTCCCATCTCTGTAACACGTCCAAATAGTACTCGGAGTTTTTCAACATATCTCCTTATAACTCTGCACACTTTTTCCAGCGATGCCCCCATCTCTGTAACCCGTCCAAATAGTACTCGGAGCTTTTCAACATAGTCTCCTTGTAACTCTAAACACTTCTCCCAGCGATGCTCCCATCTCTGTAACCCGTCCAAATAGTACTCGGAGTTTTTCAATATAGTCTTCTTGTAACTCTACACACTTCTCCCAGCGATGCTCCTATCTCTGTAACCCGTCCAAATAGTACTCGGAGTTTTTCAACATACTCTCCTTGTAACTTTACACACTTCTCCCAGCGATGCTCCCATCTCTGTAACCCGTCCAAATAGTACTCGACGTTTTTCAACATAGTCTTCTTGTAACTCCAGACACTTCTCCCAGCGATGCTCCCATCTCTGTAACCCGTCCAAGTAGTACTCGGCGTTTTTCAACATAGTCTCCTTTTAACTCTACACACTTCTCCCAGCGATGCTCCCATCTCTGTAACCCGTCAAAATAGTACTCGGAGTTTTTCAACATGGTCTCCTTGTAACTGTACACACTTCTCCCAGCGATGCTCCCATCTCTGTAACCCGTCAAAATAGTACTCGGTGTTTTTCAACATAGTCTCCTTGTAACTCTACACACTTCTCCCAGCGATGCTCCCATCTCTGTAACACGTCCAAATAGTAATCGGCGTTTTTCAACTAGTCTCCTTGTAACTCTGCACACTTCTCCCAGCGATGCTCCCATCTCTGTAACACGTCCAAATAGTACTCGACGTTTTTCAACTAGTCTCTTTGTAACTCTGCACACTTCTCCCAGCGATGTTCCCATCTCTGTAACCCGTCCAAATAGTACTCGCGTTTTCCAACATAGACTCTTTGTAACTCTACACACTTTTTTCAGCGATGCCCCCATCTCTGTAACCCGTCCAAATAGTACTCGGAGCTTTTCAACATAGTCTCCTTGTAACTCTAAACACTTCCCCCAGCGATGCTCCCATCTCTGTAACCCGTCCAAATAGCACTCGAAGTTTTTCAACATAGTCTTCTTGTAACTCTACACACTTCTCCCAGCGATGCTCCTATCTCTGTAACCCGTCCAAATAGTACTCGGAGTTTTTTAACATACTCTCCTTGTAACTTTACACACTTCTCCCAGCGATGCTCCCATCTCTGTAACCCGTCCAAATAGTACTCGACGTTTTTCAACATAGTCTTCTTGTAACTCCAGACACTTCTCCCAGCGATGCTCCCATCTCTGTAACCCGTCCAAGTAGTACTCGGCGTTTTTCAACATAGTCTCCTTTTAACTCTACACACTTCTCCCAGCGATGCTCCCATCTCTGTAACCCGTCAAAATAGTACTCGGAGTTTTTCAACATAGTCTCCTTGTAACTGTACACACTTCCCCCAGCGATGCTCCCATCTCTGTAACCCGTCAAAATAGTACTCGGTGTTTTTCAACATAGTCTCCTTGTAACTCTACACACTTCTCCCTGCAATGTTCCCATCTCTGTAACCTGTTCAAATAGTACTCGGAGTTTTTCAACATAGTCTCCTTGTAATGCTACACACTTCTCCCGGCGATGTTTTCATCTCTGTAACCCGTTCAAATAGTACTCGGAGTTTTTCAACATAGTCTCCTTGTAACTCTACACACTTCTCCCAGCGACGCTCCCATCTCTGTAACCCGTCCAAATAGTACTCCTTGTTTTTCTCTGCAAAGTAATTCTTCAGGAAGGTGATTGCCTCTTCATTTGACGAAAATCTCTGCCCTCCGAGGTAAGTTTTCAGGTGAGGGAAACAAAAAGTTGTTGCTTGGGGGCTAGATCTGATGAGTAAGGCGGATGGTGAAGCAGTTCAAACCGCAATTTGTGGATTTTCACTATTGCAACCACCGATTTGTGTGACGGTGCGTTGCCTTGGTGAAACAGGATTGTCTTTTTCAGCAAATGTGGCCGTTTCTCCACAAGTTCTGCCTTCAGCTTGTCAAGTAATGATACGTAGTATGCTGCTATAATGGTTTTTCCTTCTGAAGATAGACTATTAAAATAACTGCATGAAAGTCCCAAAAAAACACTCGCCGAAGAAACTATTTCTTTGTGCCAGTTCCCCCTTTACAGTACTGTTTGGATTATATCTTTGTTCGGTCATAAAATGGTGTATCCAAGTTTCATTTACAATAATAAATCGGCGCCAAATGTCGGATTTATTGCGCCTAAACTGCGCCAACAGAGCGTTGGTTATGTTCATTCGAACACGTTTTTGGTCTAACGTGAGCAAAGGCGGCACCCAACGCGCGGACGGCTTTCTCATATCTGAATGTCGATTTAATATGTGAGAAGCACGTTCTTTTGAAATGTCTATAGCCTCTGATATCTCTCTCACTTTAATTCGACGGTGGTGTAGCACCATTTGGTGATCTTCGGCGGTGTTTTCGTTGGTAGTCTCAGTTTTGGGACGTCCCGAACGTTTGTCTCCCAAGCTCTTGCGACCACATTTAAATTCAGCTGCCCAAAATTTCACTTCAGTAGATGATGGTGCAGAGTCCCCATACACAGAATCCATCTCACCTTTGATTTGCGCAGGCATATTGACTTTCAAAAACAAATACTTAATGACAGCTCCATACTCCATTTTGTCCATTTTCATAAAAACACCCACATCAACTCAAACGTCTGTTACATAACAACTGAGCATCCAAAATTACTGAAACTTTGGTAACTGTCAACAGATGAACAACGAAATTCACTATCTTTTATTTACGAGTTGTTCTACCTCCATGTTGAGGTCGGAAACTTTTCAGACCACCCTCGTACAGTTGCTTTGCTTGCTAGCTGGTCTGTAATTAATAGTTTCCTTGAATTGCTACGTGAATTTGGACCTATCGTATCTCTCTCTGTGCGTGCGTGCGTGCGTGTGTGTGTGTGTGTGTGTGTGTGTGTGTGTGTGTGTGTGTGTGTGTGTGTGTGTGTGTGTGTGTGTGTGTGTGTGTGTGTTTAGATGATTACCAGTGATGGAGGCAGAGAAAGTGGGAAAATGATGGTATTTAAAGTCAAAGAACTTCTAACATCACAGAACAATATGTTTTAGCGTTTTCTGAGGCGTTGCTAATTAACATTGTGGCTAAATGAGAAGACCAGGTGCTGCTGAACTCAATTTATTCGTCACAAGCGGTAACCTACAGTTTCACTTTTTCTAATACAGATAGTAAGCACCTGAGTATAATAAAGATATTCTATGTTTCGGTTGCAAGCATCAGCTTGTGCTGCTCGAAACCTCTCGGCGTTCACTGTTTGCAGAGTAAAACTCACGCGGACACTGCCCATTTTGCCCACTCTGACAGCCTTATATATAACATTCATTGCAGTACAACAATGAACCCCGCCAGTGGATGTCCTTTAATGTTACGTTTTTTGCTATTATCACTGCAAACAACAATGAGGTGGCTCAAACTTAATTCATTTGCGGCATTTCTTGGCTGCCTACGTGAAATTATTTGAATCAGAAATAATTTCATGGCTTGGTTGGCCACGTAGCTCAGTCAGGAAGGCACCTACCTGCCGTGCTAGGGTCCCAGGTTCGATTCCCGGCGGTAGGTTGGGGAATTTTCTCCAACCGAGATAATTCATGAATGAGAATGAGAACGTGTACGTGATCTGATGATTAAAACCAAACGAATACGAGTAAACACCTTCGATATGTTCCAAAGGAGAACGGCCGCCGATATGACCATTGCAGTTAAAGGCTTTCTCCGACCAAGATAATTCCTCATCTTCCCCAGGGTCTGGAAGTATGAATGAGATTGTGAATGTGTACGTGATGTAATGATTAAAACCCAACGAATACCAGTTAACATCTTCGATATGTTCCCAAGGAGAATAGCCACCAATATGGCCATTGGAGTTTAAGGAACAAATAAACAAAATCATTGATTCTAATGTTATGAAAAGAAGGTATTTAATAATTCTAGAAATAAACAGTGAACTAAAAGTTAATTAAAGACCTGACGTGAAACAATCGAAACCAAGTGGTAACAAATCTACATTTTAGCTTCAGAATAGGAGCATTAGACGGGCTTAGTGGAATTGCAGAAGTGTCCTAAGTTTTGTATATATTTGCATATATAAGATAAATGCAATACATCAATTGTTACTTGACTTAAATAAAGTGAAGGCAATCAATACATTGTTAGATTTGAACACGAAAATGGAGAAGGCATATGTTCCTATTGCTTTCGAATGGTTGTCCTAATTAAGTAAGAGTAGTTTCCAACGAATAGAGCTAACATAGCCAGTAAGAATAAATATGCATAGCAGGAAAAGAGCTAGTAAAATTGGAGTACGACTTACTAATATGTGTTTCAACTGGGAAGAGTTCTGGCTTGTAGCGTTAGTCTTGAGCATTGCCACCACTCCTTTAATATTTTCTTCTCCCTCGCACACTTCCGAGTCTGCTTGGCGCTAGAAGGAAGGGGACCCAAACTGAATTTCTCAAAGCTTTATAATAATGCAGTTCAAATTACAATTGAAAATGCTTATTCGTACATTACGCACATGTTTTAAATATAGTGTCACGCGAGCGTTGGAACACCCTATAGAAGCAGCTGAGAGCGGAAAGCAAGGGAGGTCCGTGTTAGCCACGCCCTCCCCTCGTTTGTCTTATAGTGGTGACAGGCGATGGCTGGGAGAAAAAACATCATTGTGCCATCTGTTTCTGTTCCACCTGTGTTCTCGAAATTACGGGATCTTTCATCTACTGGAGAACCTTCGAGATCGGCAAGCGTACCCTATATAAGCTACACGTCGTGCACGAGGAGTGAGTGAGGAGAGAGTCGCAGTTCTTGGTGTAAGAATGCAGTGCTAGTGTGCGACGAGAAGACTGTGTGAGAGCATCGAAAGATTGTACGTAATTACGAGTGCAAGTGAAATTGTAACGGACGAACTGGTGAATCGTAATTGTGTGCATTACGTAATTCTGTGTAATTGGCAAGTGTTTAACTGTAAGTCGGTGGAAATAAAGAACACTTTTGAGTGGTGTAATTGGACTTTTCATTTCACGAACCCACAAAGTCACACTGGTATCAGGACGCGGGAAAACAACATCACCGAACAATACAACCATGGACGCGGCATTGGAAAAAATTTTGGAGAAGATGATGGAAATGAAGGCCGAATTAACAGAGAAGACGGAAGCGGCAAATAACAGCTTGGCCGCGAAGATGAACGAGTTAACAGCAAGAACAGAAGCGGCAAATGACAACATGGCCGCAGAGTTGAAACAAATGAAGACGGCCAACGACATCACCGGGAAGATGGAAGAAATGAAGGCCGAATTAACAGCGAAGATGGAAACGGCAAACAACAACTTGGCCACGACAATGACCTCAAGGATGGCCGAACTGACCACGGAAATGAAGGTGGCGAACGAGGCTGTCACCGCCAAGTTTGAGGAACGGTTGGCCGGCGTGAGGGATGACGTCACGAATCTGGGCAAGCGGATGGGTCAAGTAGACGACCGCCTTAATGATTTAGAGGAAAAGGCCGACAACATCGCAAAACCCCTCACCCGCCTGATGGAGGAACACCGGCCTTATGTGTGGACAGAGGACGCCGAAAACGCTTTCCAGCACCTGAAGGAAACCCTGTGCAGTGCTCCAATTTTGGGTCTCCCACAACCAGGTGGCGCCTTCATGGTGAACACCGATGCTAGCGACCATTGCATTAGAGGTGTCCTATCGCAGATCCAGGACGGCCATGAGCGGGTGATAGCCTACTACAGCAAGACGCTATCCAAGGCAGAGAAGAACTACTGCGTCACCCGACGAGAATTATTGGCGGTAGTAAAGACCTTGGAGCACTTCCATAAGCACCTGTACGGTCAGCCATTCCAACTGAGGACTGACCATTCCGCCCTAACCTGGCTATTGAGCTTTAAGAACCTTGAAGGCCAGAGGGCACGTTGGGTCCAGAGGCTGCAGGAGTACGACTTCACCTCGGAACATTGTAGAGGGAAGAGCCACGGTAACGCAGACGCCATGTCCCGAAGACCCTGTCCAGAAGAGTGCGGCCAGTGCACAAGAGTGGAAGAGAAGGAGCGTGCCGCAGCAGTCCGAGTAGTTGTGGCAGTGCCTGCTGAAGGCTGGGATAGCGCAGGCCTGAGGAGGGAGCAGCTGGCGGACGCAGACTTGGGGCCACTCTTAAGGGAAGTGGAGGCAGCGACGAGACCAACCTGGGAGGACATCGCACCGAGGAGCGCAACCTACAGGTCGTACTGGGCCCAGTGGGACTCGTTGAAGACCAGAGTGGGCGTGCTGTTCCGGGTATGGGAGTAACCCGATGGGAAGGCGCAGAGAGAACAGTTGGTACTTCCCCGGAGTAAAGTTCCGGAAGTCTTGGAGGAAGTGCATGCCGGTACTTCAGGAGGACACCTGGGAGCGAACCGAACGATTGACAAACTACGGCAGCGCTACTTCTGGCTGAGACTCCGAGCAGATGCTGGTGGTGCACCTGGACCGCCTGGCACGCTACGATGGTGCTGTTCGAGACGACCAGCTTTGAGGAGGGGGCAGTGTCACGCGAGCGTTGGAACACCCTATAGAAGCAGCTGAGAGCGGAAAGCAAGGGAGGTCCGTGTTAGGCACGCCCTCCCCTCGTTTGTCTTATAGTGGTGACAGGCGATGGCTGGGAGAAAAAACATCATTGTGCCGTCTGTTTCTGTTCCACCTGTGTTCTCGAAATTACGGGATCTTTCATCTACTGGAGAACCTTCGAGATCGGCAAGCGTACCCTATATAAGCTACACGTCGTGCACGAGGAGTGAGTGAGGAGAGAGTCGCAGTTCTTGGTGTAAGAATGCAGTGCTAGTGTGCGACGAGAAGACTGTGTGAGAGCATCGAAAGATTGTACGTAATTACGAGTGCAAGTGAAATTGTAACGGACGAACTGGTGAATCGTAATTGTGTGCATTACGTAATTCTGTGTAATTGGCAAGTGTTTAACTGTAAGTCGGTGGAAATAAAGAACATTTTTGAGTGGTGTAATTGGACTTTTCATTTCACGAACCCACAAAGTCACAATATAGTTTAAAATCATTATAATTTATGAATTACCTATTTTTATACTGCAACGAAACTGCCAGCGGCCCATCCATATAGCTATGAATGTCACGTCTATTACGAGACAGTTCGTCATTGTTACTGTCTTCAACGTCTGAGTGTTGCAAGTTTATGATGATAGGCTCCAAAATGTCGCCACGTGCTATTTCTTTCCAGAAGCAGTATTACTGTAGTTTATCTGATGTCTCATGCAGTTTTACCAGTCGATTTCTTGGTGAATAAGTAGTTGAACATCAGTCAGTTAAAAAGTATTATTTTTGTATGCAACATAGTTAGTCCTAGTTAACTCAATTGGACTGTAGTGGCAGTAGTAAGAGGGAAGGTGGTTTATAATGCCTTGTCTCATTTCAATTGCTACCTGATCCAGCTGATACACTTTTCCTGGTCTTTAAACAGAAGAAATGAATTATACTGCTTTGAACTCTCTAGAGTAAATAGAGATTACGTACGATGTATAAAGAAACATGTTGACAGGTCATGTTCTGCCGATGGACCATTCTACAAGCCAGCAGGAAGTGTATTGTTTGTTCTCGCTCGAATTTAACAAACACCTTGGCCTATTCAAAGTAACACTTTTATCACGTCACGTCAAACGTTTACGTTTCAGTTCTGGGTAATTACAATATACGTACACGCATATATGCCAAGGAATGACATACATTACAATGCTTACGTCACGATGCATTGTTATAACATAACAGTGCTTTATTTATTTTTGTTAGGAAATTTATTTGAGCTAAAAATATGGAGTTTTGCGGTTATGTCAGATACAGCGTTTGAAAGCGAAAGAAAGAGAAGTGTATAAGAATTGCGCAAAAGGAATTGTTTATGAGTACTTGCTCCGTCGTTTGAATAGGCGCGTTAAACGCAAGTGCTCTCTCTTGGTTGTTTTCCGTAGCTTGGTGCCGATTCCAGAACGGCACCATCTACGCTCATAAGCGCCTGTGTTAAGGGCTAGGATGTCTGATTATACACGGCTTCTTATGGGAGAAGGTCAGAGAAGGAAGTGTCGGGATTTCTCTGGCGCATAACTTACGCTTTGTCCGTTAGAGTGCAGTAAAGCACGGGACTTCAGAGAACCACGATCCTGCCACCCAGCGAAAGACAATGGTAAGAATACATTTGGCGCTGTACCTTCCTTTAATGCAGTGTGACTATCCTACTGCAAGTTAATGCTGAGGAACTTCAAAACGCAAATTAATGTTTAATGGCATCAGTTGTAGAAGCACAACACACAGATATATTTATAAATAAAGTTAATTGGGTTTCAATGTGAATATAGTATTAGATTTTAAAATTAAGAGACAGTATTTCCACATGTGCCTATTTCACAGCAGCTGGTTTGTCGGTACAACATAAAACCCGAATGTGTAGCATGTATTGGATACATGTTTTCAAAGCAATTGTAGAGTAGTTCTGTACGTGCTCTTGTAATGCTGTAGTTCATCGTGAGTACGGATTTTTAAAACAGTGTTCAGTGTTTTTTCTTTAAGTTAAACTTCACAGTAAAGTTATGAACAGAAACAAGGTGAGTAAATTACTGAAAACTCCATTTAGTAACAGTACTCTAAGTGAAAAAATTCAGATAAAACAATGGGTAGGCCACTCCCGAATCTGACTCTGCAGCAGCAAACAAAAAATCGATGCCGTAAGTTTAATCCAGATATTTATCAAAAGAACAAATAGATTTGCGGCTGTGATGAAAACAATGCAGTTTTTTGTTTTCCTTGTGTGTTATTTGAGGGGATGTCCATTGGTGTAAGACTGAAATAACTGATATTGGGCATTTATGGTCTAAAATGAAAATGCATGAAACATCGAAGCGACACATGGACAATGTTCCTAGCGTTTCATTTCTAGGCAAAACCAACATTCAGAACAACTTAGATTCGCAGTATAGACAAACAGTCAACAGCCATAAAAAACAAGTAGACAAGATTAGATATACATTGAACTTAATTATAAACTGTATTTGGTTCTGTGGTGCTTTGGAGCTGGTCTTATGGGACACGACGAATCTGACGCCTCTCAAAATAATTTTTTTTTTTTTTCGTGAGCTCATTCAGTTTAGTGCGGAGTTGGATAAAGAACTTCAAGTGCATCTCAGTCAGTCATCAGTATTCAAAGGCATTTCTAAGATTGTTCTGCGCGTTCTGTTTGGTACAGTATATTATAAAATAGGATGGATTATTAATAAGATTACCTCAATCGTTCGTAATTGGTACACATATTTATACTTTAACAACCCTTATTTATTTATGGCACCATCAATACATTACCTCAACGGCCGCCCTTGGTTAGATATATAACTCTCTACCTTCCTCAAGGATCAGTTTTTGCGAAATCGAATTTTTGTCTTAGTGCGAATAGTATTTATTAGACATTGGTTAGCTTGGCGCTGGTCACACACTAATGCCATAGAACACCGCAGTAATTCGATTGGTTGCTGTTCTAGTATCACTCAGGGACAAAAATCAACCCATTTCAAACACATAATAGTTTAGAATTGCTTATATTGAATTTCTGATACTTGTTTCTCATTTTTCTCTATTATTTTCCACTGGCGTGGCATATTGATTATTTTATTTATGTTTGTTGCTATGATTTTACAACAAACCCAAATTTGCAAACACATATATTGATTCATATGAAATGCATAGAGAAATAATCATTTTATTAGTAGTAAGAATTGCAGAATTATTATGAAAATATAGAGGGTACTCATTTCAAATAAGTCTTAAATAATAATCTTCATATGTAGAAAGATAGTTGTGCTGAGGACGTGTGGTGTAGGTCTGCCTGAGGTACACCCATGAAGTATGTTTATACATTTGTCACTGCCTTCAGGATCCAGCTGTTCCCAACATCCGGGATAAGATGTTTATGACATCAGTTTGTTAATCTCTCTTACTGCTCCTTTGAAGATCTTTAGATATTTTCACGAATTAGTGTTTTAGAAGATGCCATAAAGTTAGGAACAGAGAAATATATGGTTAGGTTTATGCCAACGTACAGGAAAACTTTCAACGTGAATACATGACCCAGGTTTCGTTCCTAACCTCATTAATATTTTGTTTTGTGTGATTTAAATTGAGAAGCTGTTAATTGATGAGTAACACTGCTTGCATACCACCCAAAAGATTTCTTAGAATACAAAACTCATAGGTGATATAGCTGTTATATTAATTTACATTGAACAATTTCAGAGGAATCTCCAGAAATGATCATAAAAGAAATCTGTTTCCCGAATTCTTAACAGATAATTGAGTGGTCTTTGAAAGTGATATTTCACAAGTAGATGGCATAAATAAGTTTGTGTTGTGCCCGGGAGATGGCAGTAAGATAGCGAGCTGTTCTTCAAATTCCGGAAGTGGTTAGTGTGTTGCAGTCGGTGGGTCAGCGCCAAGCTGACAGGTTTAAAATGAAACAGATGTTTTGAAACCGATTCCAAAGGATTTTGAATAAGATAAGAAAATAGTGAAGTTGTGTTATTATAGTATTTAGTTACTCTTAATAATTTAAATATCTAAAACGAAGAAAACTCTATGTCGAAGGAGTATGCGGATATCGGAATACAAGATCATATACCAAAATTTAAATATAAATATTTAGATGTTTATCTGTTATAGAGCTCAATGTTGTAAGAAAATTCCCATAGCCAAAATAAGGACCTGCGTAAACATATGCGTCTATTAACGGAAACAAAGGGTTTTCTACTCCCCAAATTACTAGCCAGGTATCGCCCCCTCCCAGCAGTTATACTGTAGGACAACCATCCCAAAGTCACAAATAGATCTCTCATTAAACATACAACAATGTTAATATTGTTTGAAAACACTAAATGGAGTTGCAAAGTAGCAACTTTATATCCAATGCAGAGTTCGACCTTTTAACAAAAGGGAGTGATGACCTAATCTAGGTTTCCATTGACATCGGGTAGGAATCGGAGCACACAAATACCAAATTCGTTCACTGTCGACACATTTGTTGACTATGAATATATATTTTTGGTGAATTTTGGAATAACACATCTTAATTGCAAAATGCAAATCATTTTATATATCGTGAGAATTCCATCTAGGAAACCATGCTGCACCTATGATTTGAGTTCTTCAGTAGGCCTTCTTAAATCGAGGTAGCGGCAAACTCTTACATTCTCGTTTGCCTGGCCACGGAATAAAATTGCTTGTATTTGCCTAAACTCTCTTGCTGTTGTCCATTGTTGTCGCGCAGAAGTCATGAACTTGGATCGAAATTTATTAGCAGGATTGAACCTACGCCGTTTCTACTACCTATACCACATTAGGCAGTAGTAATACTGAAGACCAAGGAAATATCGGGGGGAAAATAACACGATCTTGGAAAAGAGACTTAACATGCTCCGTCTTACGTGTCAGTAAGCAATAAGTGGAGATTCAATACTTTAGCCAGAAAAAGAGTAAGATGGAATTAGTTTCAAGACACATTCTCCTCACACTTAAAATTAATGAATCATTTGTTTAAAATTTTAAACAAATAAAAGCATATATAGAAGGTGTCAATAGGCTGAGAAAGAATGAGAAAGAAAATGTGATAGACTTCTACAATATTCAAAATATGAAATCGCCGATCTATTTTAGATTTATTCAAAGGCCTTCTAACAAAAATGTCCTGGAAAGGTAGAGTCAGACTGAAATATTCAATGCCTTAGCCGGGATTTGAACCACGGATCTTCTGGTTGCCGTCCAGCCGCTCTAACCCTTGAGCTGCTATGGCCAACGTGCCGACATGACATTAAATTCTGAAAGTGATTTGTGTTTCTCCCGGTAAACCACTAGGAGTTCTCATAAACACACGAGACAACTAACTTAATGTCGACTTACTATGCCTTAAGTACTGTAAGCCCGGGCTTTATAGTTCTGACCACTATTAGGTACAATTCATAGAAATTAATTGTTCTTTCACACTGGCCGTGTGTAGGGTAAAGTATGGAAAGTCTGACTGAAAAATTCAATGCTATAGCTGGGATTTGAACCACGGATCTTTCGATTGTCGTCCAGCCACTCTAACCATTGAGCTACTATGGCCAACGTGCCAACATGACATTAAATTCTCCAACTGATTCCTGTTTCTCCTGGTATTCCACTAAGAGTTCTCATAAACACATGAGACAACTACCTTAATGACGACTTAATATGCTGTAAGTACCTTACAGTCCAGAGCGGCTGGACGGCAACCAGAAGTTCCGTGGTTCATATTTCGGTATGGCATTGAATTTTTCAGTATGACTCTATCTTTCCATACTTTAGCCAACACACGGCCAATGTGAAAGAACAATCAATTTTCCAGAATGTCCTATTTTTAACATGTGATAGCTCCTGCTATTATCAAGTTAGAGCCAGCAATTGTTTTCATTTGGTTACTGTTGTTATTGTCAAACGGCCATGAAAAGTTATATTATTTAGCAACGCGTTCAAAATTATGAAAGTTTATTATCAAAATGAAGCACGTATTCTCCGAACCTTCCGTGTATTGTGTGAGGTTTACCTTGTGCATAATCGGCCCTGCGAGGGAAGGAGTAAATGTTTGATCGATAAATTTGAAACAAGTGGTTCTGTCTTCAATCCTACAACGCCCGTACGTAATCCAGATAAGCGCTCCTACAAAAGTATAGACGCCGATCGTGAGAGTGTGCACGAGAACGTAAACAAATCAATTGCTCGGCAAGCACAAGAATTGTGGTTTTGTCGACCACAAGTTGGCGAATGCTTCATCTGGACACGAAGTTGCACGCTTACAAAATGAGGTTAAGAATTAGAGCCCAGCGAACATAGGTAGCGCCATGGCTACGCTGGCTACGGAGCTAGTGTTTGAAGGTGGCCCGGATTTTTGTCGAAAAATAATCTTCAGCAACGCTGTCCACTTTAGCATTTATGGCTTTGTTAACAAGAAAAATTAGCGCTATTGGAGCAGTCACAATCCAATGCAGATTTAAGACCAACAACTTCATCCCCTAAATGTTACGGAGTGGTGTGGATTTTGGTATAGTATAATTTTGGTCTGTTAGGTGATACCGTGTGTTTCGTTTTGAAGCAAAGAATTCGCCTTCTTGATCTCGTCCATTACCATACTATCTTGCTTCGTCACTTTAGATCTCAGAACCAAAAACTATCGCAAATGGATATTGAAGATCTGAATGTCAGACTTTCGGTCTCAAGGCAGATCAGGGCTAGGCCGTCTACTGACAGTGGAGTGTTTTGTAAGGAAGGATAATATACGGCAGAAGATGAGGTTGGAGTTATATATAAGAAATCTAATGTCATTTTATGTTCCTAGAAGCAGCCTCGGGCGTTTGTAGCGCTCTCCAGGATCGATGTCGTACTCACCTTGTGGGAGAGGTTTTGATGAAAGGGTATTGATGTAGCCTGTTATTGCGGGAATACGTAGGTCCGGTCGGATAGCTATATTGGGGATGTACCACGGAGTCTGTGGCAATGCAGAGGAATCGGGATTGTACGTAGAATTTCAAGGTGGTGTAGGTGAGACTTGGCTGCTGCTCCCCATATATCACTGGCGTATGTGATGGCTGGCCGGAGTACTTGCTTATGCAGGAGCAGTTTTGTAGGCAGAGACATCACTGATCGTCGGTTATAGAGAGGGTATAGCATATCCATTCTTTTGATAGCTATGTAATGTGGTCCCTCCACGTCAATTTGATGTCGAGTAGAACACCAAGATACTTAACCTAAGATCTCGGAGATTGACACCTGTATCCCTGTTTTTACGCATGGCGAGCAGATGGCAGCTTCGACATCTGTCCATGGAGAACTTAGTGCTATTCAACTGCATCTCTTCTGTTACGTTAAGGGACTAAATCACTGATCTAGTATTAACCAAATTAAACTTTCACTGCAAGAACAAACAAAACATTTATTTTCTGACAAACCAAACTTACATGTTTCTTTTACCAAAGAACAAAACACAAACGTCCTTGACAGTATAGCTTTAACTGTCCTGCCAACCTAAACACATTTATTCTTCTTTCGTAACATCCTCCTACCTTTCAATTTTATACATTACCTGAAACATTGCAATTTCCCTTTAAATATAAACTGATTACAAATTTAAGCGGGAAGGTAGTCTGATATTCCTTCCAGATTTGCTAGTGATCACTCGTGGGGCTTTTTCAATCTCAGAAGCATTCTCCAACATATCATGCTGCTCTTCTGGAATAGTGTCTACCTCTAAGGGGTATATATTCTGGACGGGTCGTTTTAGTTCCCCAGTTGCAGTTTTTACTTGGATCACTTGGATGACTTTGTCCTTTCCAGGGTACACTTTCTCTTCTGCTCTTGCAGAAACTAAGACCACCGAAACCCCCTTCTTGAGCTCTCGATTACTTTCTTCTTCATCGACTTCAACATTCTCTTTAGGTCATTCATATTCTTGGAACTTCAGCCATGGTGGTTCCTCCCACCATTTCGATGACAGAAGTGTAGTTGCTGAACATCC
Source organism: Mantis religiosa (assembly GCA_030765055.1). Lineage (NCBI taxonomy): Eukaryota > Metazoa > Arthropoda > Insecta > Mantodea > Mantidae > Mantis > Mantis religiosa. The sequence goes on along the minus strand of CM060951.1, from coordinate 22,974,080 downwards.
TCTAAAGGGTAGGTCAGCTGGGTTATTTAATCCTGGTACATGGTACCAGCAGTTAGGATCTGATATCTGCTTAATCTCTTTCACTCTATTTTGAACAAATGTCCCCCAAGCATCTTTTTCTTTGATCAGTCGTTTGGTGATGGATACTAATCTTCTTTCAGCAATCTCCTTATTTTGTAAAAACTGTCGACTTTCCAGCCATGGTAATGCAATTTCATACCTGTCATTATCAGTAACCTTTACTGTATGTAAGAAGTAGCGACGTGCTGTTTCCTCCAACCCTTCTCTGGATTTCAGTTCTGATGGATCAGATATACCTATAGCTTCTAAGTTCCATAGTTCAGGTATGGAAGCAGATTGGATGAACAGTGAAGTAGTTTCTCTTGCTATCGAGTCATTCTTCTTCACATCCATTTTTCCTATCACCGTCCATCCAAACTCCGTCTTCACAGCAATTAATCCACATGCCAATTTACGTATCTCGCCCAAAAGAACGCAACTAGCAACCTCAGCTCCCAACAGCATCTCCACTTCAGGTGGATCCGATCCCACGTCCGAAAGCCATATCTTCTTCTCCTTCAATTCTTTCATCCATGGTCCACAATTTAACCTGAGAATCTTCCCACAAATAGTTTTCTGTCCTATCAATTGCAGAGTAGCCGTGTGTGAGCCTTCACAACTGCCAACACATACTTCATACAAATTATGCTCTTCTTCACAGGTTTCGGTACCTCCAAACAATCTACGTACCATTGTTTCTGTTTTTAGAGGCTGATACCCCGTTTCATTAGCAGTTTTCTGCAAAATATATGATCTTTGTGACCCACTATCTATCAGTGCTCGGACTATCTTTTCTTTACCTTTGTGTTTCAAGTTTATACTTAAGGTTTGTAACAACACTTCTTTTGTAGCACTGTGAATGTTCATGGATATATTACTCTCTGTTTTCTCTTGGGTCTTGAGTTCAGATACTGCTTGTGCATTTAACTGTGGACACATGACAACAGTATGCTGCCGTTTGCATAAATGGCACTTCAGGTTTGCTTTACAATTTTTGGCTCGATGACCTAACCTCAAACATGAGAAGCAGCACTTTTCTTTTGCTACCTTGTTGCGTTTTTCTTCTAGGTTCATCTGCTGGGCGACATGACACTCCTTGCCGTCGTGTAGTTTACTGAAAAAAATGCATCGTTTTCTTTTCTCATCAGATTTGCCAGCAAACAGGGAATTGGAATTGGGCACATTTTCATTTTCAAATTCTCTAATTTTAGTTCTTTCCTGCTTTTTCTTTTCGAATAAATCAAAGCCAGCTTGGGCGAACTTTATTCTTTCTTCACCTGCTACTTCCTTCCGGAGGAAATCAAGAAGAGCTTCCAATCGGTCATTTATACATTGTCTGTATCAGGATTCGTCAGTGATTGGTTCCTAAGCCATGCCCTTAAAACCTCTTCTGGCAAGCACGATTCTACCAGCGGAAATAACATTGATGCATGTTCATCTCTAATTACACCAACGGATTCTAAAGCTCCAACTGACATTCTAAGTTATCATACAACGCAGCAATTCCCGATTTGTCATTCCTGCTAGTTGTATTTTGTATCACTAAATTAATAAGCTCCCTAGTATAGTGCTCAATCAGCAGATTTTCACGTCCAAACCTGTTCGTCAGAGTTTCTATCACTCTCTGCGGTGGCCGGGAAACTGTTGACCAGCTCTCTAGCTCTACTATTTGGCTTTGTACTTTGTACAAAATATTGAAATTTGTCTTCTGGTTCAATTTCGTTATCTTCGTGGATTCTTTTAAAAATACTCCAGAATCCTAACCAATCCTTGACTTCGCCGCCATATCGGTGTAGCTCTAACTTCGGTGATTTCAGATTCTTCTTTTGTGAACTCGAGGAAGCTATGGAGATATGATCTGCAACTGTTTGTCTACCATTAGAAATGCTTGACATTTTTTATCTAATCTCGTCCATCTTATCTCTATAATTCTCAATGGCATTGTACTCACGGTTATGTGCATCATCATCAGCGTCACATTCTAACCACAAATCAAGGATTTTCTCGTCCAAAGAAGATAACTCAGCAGTTAATCTCTCTAACTTTGCGTGAATCAGGTGTGTAGCTTTACTTTCTGCTTGCTCGCTTGCCAAATTCTCAGTCAATTCATTATATGATGCACGTATCGGCTTGCGCTGTTTTGCAGTTTATCCATTTTTGCTGTGGCTTACCTTATAAAACGTATCACTGTCACGTCGGGGTCACCAAATTAAACTTTCACTGCAAAAACTAACAAAACATTTATTTTCTTACAAGCCAAACTTACATGTTTCTTTTTCCAAAGAACAAAATACAAACGTCCTTGACATTTAAGCTTTAACTGTCCTGCCAACCTAAACACATTTCCTTTTCTTTCGTAACATCATCTTTAATAGTGACAGGCTGTTGGTATTTGATCTACCTGCTTTCATTTGGTTAGATGACTGACCATTCGCTATTACTTAAGATTAAACTTCTACATTGGTAATAAATACACAAATAAGGTAACTGTTTTGGAATGTGATGAAAACCGAAAACATAACCGACAATTGTTCGGCACACGGGATTTGAACCCGGAAGCTCCTGAATGTGCCTAAAACAGCCTGTTCGTTTGCAACTGTGCTGCAATAACTTTAACAGTGTATCACGTGAGTGTACCAAGTTCATTTATTAGTTAGGGGACTCTTGTGGCTGATCTTCCACCAGAGAATCGATTTCTGTAAATCTATTATCGTAATAAGGCTTTGTAAACTTGAGCAAAGCAGCGCACATACCTCTGTTGCATATTTAAAGCAAAGCAAGTTAGGTGTGAATTTGAGTTTGCATTTCCACTTCGCGCGTCTGGTGAAACTAGTAAATTATTCCAGCAAACAAAATTTACGTTGGAGTGCCAATACGTAACCTAACCTGGTTAGCAATTAGCATTAGCTGGCTGAGCCAAACAGGAGTCCCACATTTATCTGTTATAGACTCATATTTTAGTTTGTTTACGAATATGGGAGAATCGTGCTGCGCTGCAGGAAAAATCTATTTGTGTGGCAGGCGTTCACAAGATATAACAACCCAGAAATGTACGATACGACACAAAGAGCATGTGTTCCAGAATTATATCGTTATATAGAACTACTTTTTATAATCATTTTTTCTAGAAAGACAGATTCAGAAGTCATGGTCCATCTGTTTTACTGAAAGCTTCAGATTTAATTAACTAAAGATGCGTACGTTAGTTCTCATTTTGTACTCCCTGAACTTTTACTACATGACTTGTTTACGTGTAAGGCATTTTGATTTTCTTTACTGCATGTAATAAGTAATTCGAGTATAACTAACTTGGAATTTAGATTAACCCTTTCAGTGCCACATTGTTTTGCTAATTATGCCCGTATTGCTCTCCAAGTCCAAGTCGATACTGACAGGCTGTTAACAGCCAGATAGCTTTTGCTGCGTATCCACCCAGGTTTTGGGTCTGACCGCAGGTTGATAATTTTTAATGGCTACAGGATGAGATGGGATTATTTTATTGAGGAAATTTATTGGGTAGCTTTTTGCTCCTCTTTATTTTGTACAGGATGCCAAATCGCTTTTTTGTTTACACCCTGGTGTTTTATTTTGCTATAAAGTGGGGGTTATTTCGTAGCCAAACAGCTAATTTGGAGATTTTTGAAACTCAGTTTATGCTGCTGTTTGGATTAACACCTTTGTTACCTGGGGTGCCCGCATGCCATACGGGGTACCCGCTAAAGCCTGAAATGGCACCTCGTAACGTCGTAATTTCCTGGAGACCGAACCAGGGCGCTTCTGTGAGCTTCCGGTATTGCTCTACCTCGAAACCTGTTTACTCGAGGCCGTCTAGGACAGCTTTAAGTTATTGTCTTGAATAGCCAAGATCGAAATGCGTCGCACTGGTCATGGATGCAGAGCCAGAGGTCGTGGGTTCAATTCTCGGCAACCTCAGTACCTGCGGTAAAGGACCGGGATTACCCAAGTAAAATAATTGGTGTGATGGCGAGCTTGTGTGTTCACCGGGTAAAATTTGACTGCGGCTGCATGGATTATGCTTCTTTTCTTAAAAAATCAGTACAAAGAATATTATGACAAAAATATATGTTTAGGGTTAGAACATATAAAATATATTAGTTTAATTGGATAAGGACAGTATAGCAGGAATATAGCAGACAAAAGCGTTCGACCCCGGGCTGTCTTAGAGTCAAGTTACCTGATTGCTCGGCCATGGCGTGGATATCACATTGTAACTTACGCTTCTTGTATTATCCTTTATTCTAAGATATTGTTTAGATATTTATTTGACACTTTACCTGTAATTTACTTAAATAGTCCATTACTGTAAAGTAATATTCACTAAAGAAATTTAAAAACGAGGGTGGTCTAAAGTTTCCGGCCTCAACTTCATGATGGAAGCACTCTTAAATAGAAGCTAATGAAATTTGTTAACTAATCTACTGACAGTTACTCACCAAAGTATCCGCTAATTTGAACGCTCAGTTGTTGTGTAACAACCGTTTGAGTGAGTAGATGTGAGTGCTTTTATAAAAATGGATAAAATCGAGTATGAGCTGTCATTAAATATTTCTTTTTGAAAGGCAATAGGCCCACGCAAATGAAAAAATGGGATGGATTCTGTGTATGGGGACTCTGCACCATCATTTACCATAGTGAAATTTTGGGCAGATGAATTTCAACGTGGCCGTTAGAGCTTGGGAAACGATAAACGTTCGGGACGGCCAAAAACTGCAACTACCGATAAAAACATTACAAGAGTTCACCAAATGGTGCTAGAGGACCACCGAATTAAATTGCAAGAGACAACAGAGGTTATGAATATCTCAAAGGAACCTGCTTGTCTCATATTAAATCAATATTTGGACATGAGAATGCTGGTCGCGCGTTGGGTGCCGCGTTTGCTCCTGTTAGAACAAAAACGTGTTTGAATGAACATTTCCAATGCTTTTTGGCGCAGTTCAGGCGCAACAAATCGAAGTTTTGGCGCCGATTAGTTACTGTAGATGAAACTTTGGTACACCATTATACACCCGAAATAAAAGTACATCAAAGGGTGAACCGGCTCCAAAAAATGCAAAATTGTTTTCTCGGCTGGAAAAGTGATGGGAACTGTATTTGGGGATAGTCATGAAGTTATTTTAATTGATTATCTTCAAAAAAGTGAAAATCATTACAGGAGCATACTACGCATCATTACTTGACAAGCTGAAGGCAGAACTTGCGAAAAAACGGCCACATTTGCAGAAAAAGTAAATCCTGTATCAACAAGACAATACCTCAGCGCTTGCAATGCTGAAAATCCACGAATTATGTTTTCAATTGCCTGACCACCCGCCTTACTTACCAGATATGGCCCCAAGCGACTTCTTTTTGTGCTCTCATCTTAAAATTGTGCTCGGAGGACAGAGATTTTCGCCAAGTGAAGAGGCAATCACCATCGTGAACAATTATTTTGCTGAGAAAAGCGGATTACGAAGATAGGAGCATCGCTGGGGAAAGTGTGTAGAGTTACAAAGAGACTGTTAAAAATGAAAATAAACAAATTATGAAAAAATATATTGTATCTTTATTAGGTCGGAAACTTCTCAGACCACCCTTTTAATCTATAAATCAAGAAATTTGTGTTCAATGATATGCAGTATGAACTCATCCGAAAGATGTAGTTTTACCTTACAAAACCTAGAACCTATCAAAGTATTTCTACTTGACGTGTCTGGGGTAACTGACAATTATCCAGGAACTCCAAGTTCATCCATAATGCACGATATTCATTGCGCACTTTGAACAAAGCCTATCTCATTCTCATTCAATATTTATAGAAACGGACTGCCAATACAACGTGGCTTTGCATTATTTAGTGCATTGCAACCCTGAAACTACCTATTAAAAGCTTGTTAAAGTCTCATTATGCTGAGAGAGGATTACGATCCTGTGTTATAAAACAAAAGCCACTGAATTGTTGCAATTTCTAGTCAACGTTAAGTCATTCACTACGTGTGTTGGTAGAGAATATGTTGCAATCATGTGACTCTTTTCTATCATTATAAAAATATGAAGCTCTAGTTGGATCCAAAATGTTGTATGCAGTGGAGATCTGGGGGGGGGGGGGCACAGAGGTAAACAAAGCGATGGACCAGAACTACAGAAGGTTTTGTAAAGAGCTGCTGGGCTTAACAAGATCAGCACCTAGGGAAGTAGCTTTAGAGGAGTTAGGAAAGACAAGAAGGAATTGAATAATAATGGAAAGAATAATAAAATGTTCGTATAGGTGTTTGGGTACAGAAGAAGGAGAAATTATGAAATTATTCATGAAAGCAAAAAAGATTGGTGACCTCAAATAGTTGGTGGGCAGAGATAAGAGGAATTATGGAAGAAAATTGGAACGGGAGATATTTGGGGATTAGAGGAAAGGAATACAAGCGATGTGGGTAAATTGGTAAAATGCAGAATTGAAGATATAGAAACATACGGAGTATGGGAAAATCTAGAAAATATGAATTCATTACAGTTTTATAAGAAAATAAAAGGGAATTACGGACGAGAAGTATATGTAGATTACTGCAATAGGCAAGAGAGAGAAGGGCCAGCTTGGATGAGAACAGGAACAATACTTCTAAGAGGGATAAGAGGTAGGGAAAAGGGAATTTGTGAATTGTGTGGGGGGAAAGATAGCATAGAACTCTATGCAACAGAATGCAAGGAGGTTGCAATGTGGAGAAAAAAGGGTTGGGAGGAAAAGTGGGAGAAAATAGAGAAGAGGATAGTAGCTATAAAATATTAACGAGCAGGGAGGTAAAGAAGGTAAGAAGTATTGGTGGCTTTTTGCAGAAAGTGGAAGAAAAATGGACCAGAAATGTAAGGAATATAAGAAAGGAAGATGGTGGAAGAAAGGGAGTAATTAAGTAACAAGGCGGCATGGAGGTTAAGAGCTACCTGGCAGAGCAGAAGATCAGGGTGTCTTGTAGGTCAAGGTAGCAACAAGGTAAACGCAAATAAATGTAGCCAACATTGTAAATTGTAAAATTTTGGTATATGGACAGTAAAAATCTAATACCATTAATGGAAATTAGTTGTTCTTTCACACTAGCCGTGTGTAGGACGCACTATGAAAATGTAGAGCGAGACTGAAAAATTCACTGCCATAGCCGGGATTTGAACCACGGATCTGCTGGTTTCCGTCCAGCCGCTCTAACCATTTGAGGTACTACGGCCAACGTGCCAACATGACATTAAATTCTCCAACTGACTCATATTTTCCCGGTAAACCACTAGCAGTTCTCATAAACACATGAGACAACTACCTTAAAGGCGACTTACTAATCTGTAAGTACTTTAAGACTCGGGCTTTATAGTTAACCACTATTAGGTACAATTAATGGCAATTAATTGTTCTTTCACACTAACCGTGTGTAGGACGCACTAAGACAGGCTAGAGCCAGACTGAAAAATTCAATGCCATAGCCTAACAATCTAATTGTTCTAAACTGGATAAATACTCATTGCACACTGACATTACTCTGCAGATTGAGGCCGTCGGGTCCGTAGCGAACCACGTCTAGCTCTCCCTTGTGCTCAACACCTCACAATTATAGATTGGTGGCGTGTAGAGGTTAAGGATAGGGGAGATTGTGACCGGTTGGAGGTGACCTGTAGCTCCCGCGTGAGAACTCTTAATCTGTACTTCAGGGAGTGGGTGCGTCCTGACTGGTTGTGGGTCGAATGATGACACCTCGAATCTGGTAGAGAGAAGTTTACTGTTGTCCTTTGACTGCCTTTGCTCGCCACCGTGAAGTCGTCGTCCGTGTGGTTAGTGTGTTTAGCGTCACTGTATCCCGCGTCAATAGTGTGATGTGATGCGCAGAGGCAATAGCACTGCGTAGTCTATATATATATATATATATATATATATATATATATATATATATATATATATTCATCGTCTTCCCTATAGTTTACTCTTTGAGCCAATTCTCACTGGAGCGACTGTTGAATATTGCACTCTGTCTCGGTGTATGCCATGGAAGTGTACTTGGTAGGCGCCACCGAATACGCGTCCGTCTCATGTAGATCTCAGGACCGAAAGTCTTTTTACAAGAAAAACCTAATTTCCGCCATCACTTAAGATTAACCCCTCTCTATGTACTTTTTGGAGTTTGAAAATTCACGTGAACAAATATTAATTTTGTATTGGCTGGCACCTATCCCAACTAAACGATCAGTGTTCGGAATTTCCAGTTTCAGACCTAATATCAGAGGCGCTTTCTCTAACGGCCTGCATGCCAACATCTATGAGAAAGCATGAGTTTTGAGAGACGGTCAAAGTCTTGAAGCCTTTGTCAGAAGCACGCATGGGATTTTAACAATGGGCTAGTTTGCGACTTCGTGGCACCAAGTTTGCCTTTAGGGCAAAACAAACAATAGAGCAGGGTTGTTTGTTTACAGGGATTGCAAAGGGAGTTTACTGTCCTTCGCAGAGTGGCCTTGTCACTGTGGCTGTCTCTGGAATATATGCTAGCATTATGACACATATCTATTCTGTTATACGTCATTTATTTATATTGTCACCCAGTTATCGGAAAGCCCGACCAACGTCAGCTGAGAAGGGACCAGAGGCATCCGAGCCACACCAACCAATTAATCTCAGTCACTAACTGAGGGGATGATTAGGGAAGTGTCACTGGTCGCTGGCCGCCTTTTCCCCCCTCCCCTGCCGTCTGAAACCTTCGCGGTGATTCACTGAAACTAGAGGCTTCGAGAAAACGGCGATGTTCCTATAAAAAGGGCTGCAGTGAATGAATTGAGTCAGTTCTTCTTGGCGAGCTGTGAGGAGCGCCCAGCGAGGGGACGGACTGCGTACGTGCGTCGGAGGAGTGCACATAATTGCGAGTGCAAGTGGAACTATAACGGACGAACTGGTGAATTATAATTGTGTGCATTACGTAATTCTGTGTAATCGGCAAGTGTTCAACTGTAAGTCGGTGGAAATAAAGAACATTTCTGAGTAGTGCAATCGGACTTTCAATTTCACGAACCCACAAAGTCACAATATTTATTCGTTCGTTTTGTTATTTTCTCTCTGAAATCAATTTAATTGTCGTCTCAATGTTCTCAGCTGACAGGGGCTGCGTCAATATATAAAATTAGAGTTGGCCAAGGGGACAGTTGTCGTGTTAAAAGCGCTACTGAATGTTATGTTCTTTGCCATTCGACTAGAAAAATCAATACCGAATAACCATTTGGAAAATGTATTGGTAGCTTGGTGTAGTTGAAGCCAACAAGTTTTACTTGGAATACAATAAGCGCTTTAAATATATCTGTATTGTCATCCTGTGGGATTCTTGTCCGGCTGCCACAAGCCGGAGCCGGAGGCGTGGGCAGGAGTGAAAGTGACAGAATGTTCGGTACATTGTTGTTGCCGAGAAATTTCTCGGAAGATGTGCGGCATTCTAGGAACATAGGCAGGGGGCTATAAATACCACGCAAGGTGTTAAAGTGGCAGTGGTTTGTTGGTTATTGCGACAGTCGACGATTGAAGTGTTCCGCAGTGAATTGTTTCATTTGTTTTCGTGCGGCGGAGAAAGCAGTCGACCTTGAAGACAGCTGATTGGCAATTTCAGGTCCTTTTACTATATCAGAAGTGTTTTAAATTTCCGCAAACCAGTTTCCGAATCGACGTTACCCACGCAGGCACAATATATTCCTCAGTGGCAATTTTGTCTCCCACATTTTATGAATTATAATAACCTCTTTAAAATTACAGAACATTCAAGATATACAGGGTGTTTCAAAACGATCCGAACGAATATATAGAAGTATTTGCTCAGCTTCTATGTGACATATATACATAGTTTTTACGGCTAATAGAGCCGCATTAAAAACGCTTCAGAATGAGCTGCGGATTAGGTAGGAACCAGAGCAGCGCCACGTGCCTCACGCTACCGAAACAATCGCAGGTAAGTAACACAGTGCCGCCTGCTGTAACTGTCTGTAAACATGCCGGCATACTCCAGAGTGGCTTGCTACTATTAAAAAGTTATTGGGCTTATGAAAACGCATTATAGGAGCTACTCCGTATGATTTATTTCCGAACATTAAAGAGAGGCTAAAATTGGAACATATAAAACCTAGAAAACGATTTTTTTTTACTTTTACAGGACATGGCCCATTTATGTGTATGTAAAAAAGAATAGGGAAGAAGAACTCAGATTTCTGTGAGCAAAGCAACTGTTTAGATTCGCCTGGACATGTTATTTTTGAACGCAATAAAAATAGTGAACTAGTAGAAGGCAGTCGAAGGAAACTTCAAGGAAAATGTTTCAGGAACATCCTAAGAGATGCAGAACATTACGTACATTTAAAAAATATGTCTCAGATAATATCCACTAAGGCGGTAGGGGAAAATATGACCCACGACTAAATACTTCGGGTAAGAAATGCAGGAACATTTCAATCTACGAGAAAAGAATATTACTTAAGAGAACCTTGGAGGGAAATAGGACCAAGAGAAACCGAAGATATAGACTACCTTACTTGAAGACCTAATTTAAGACGCACAACCGATAAATAGAAGACGCCAATTATGGACATCAGAAAGAAGACAGAAAGACCATAGACAGAATGAGAATACCAGGAGGGAGAAGATATATATATATATATATATATATATATATATATATATATATATATATATATATATATATATATATGGAGAGTATCAAAGCGGAGAGACACAACTGATTATGCAGAAGCGGAGAGATGACTACTCGGATGTCTGTAACTGACGAACCAGCTCCATCTACTGATGCCAGTTCCTTTAGGAGATGGATACCAGTAGGAGGAAGCTTTGGATACCAGTTGCAGCAGAGGAAATTTTAAAACTGTAGGAAACAGTCTTTCGTAGCTTGTTAAAAGAATTAAAGCTGTATTAGAAATGTAGATTTGATTTGTATTGTGTAACAGTATTTTTGGGTTATGTTTGGAGGAGGTATGAAAACTTTATAGATCTATAAAAATGATATGTAAATATTTTTTGTAATTTAAATAAGTAGAATTATATGTAATTGTGTCATTGGCCGAAGTAATAATTGTATGACGTAATATGACGTCATATTGCAACGTGGAATCAAATCGGCCAATCACAAAATTAAGATAGTAACGATAGGTACGAAAAATCAATAATCGTGTTAGAGAGAGATTTTTTGTTATAATGGTGGAGTGTCATGAATATTGGTGCAAGATCAAGAACATTTAAGTAATAGTTTGAATCTGTTTGCATATAAAAAAGTAAGAATTTATGGATATGTTGGAAGTGACTGGGAAAGGAAGTTCAAGTAAAATGTAATCTAAATAATACAAATAAATACTTACAAAATTTGACTTCTCCGAAACTTTTTTCCGAACCACGCCTTGAAAGCAAGAATCTCATGACTTTTACTTAACCAAGTACATTCATCAAGAAACAAATCAAAATACAACGAATTTGTTATTTCTGGTTTCTCGACGTGGATCTTCGAAAGTTCAACGTGCATACCATCTCAAATATAAAAATCCCACATCAAATTGCGCCCGAACGTGTGGATTAAGATGGAGAGAAATTAATGACGAATAGTCCCAGATTCCTGTCCCAATTGTTGATATAGAAGTAAAGTATAAAAAAGACTGTTTTAGATAGATTAGATAAATAGATTTGTAAGATTACTGGAATCCTGTAATCTTTAGGTTTAGTTAGTTCGTTAAGGTAGAAAGTAGATTATACCTGTAAAATTTGTAAATTGTTTTGTAAAAAGTGATTTAGAGGTTAGTAAAGTTAAAAACGAAGTTTGCATAACACGGTCTGTTGTAGATTCCAGAAACCGGGCTATTAGATTTGCAGATTTTGTTTTATTTTATACTTTTTATTTTATTTTTATGGGTGTTTAACGTGTTCCAAGATTCCCTCACAACAGTCGATGACGGCAAAGAAGTTGCTGGACATATGCAACTTAAAACCTTCTAGGGAGACGTTAATGTTAGAGGAATTGAGGATGGAGGCATTAAATGATAAAAAGAACAGAAGAGTAACAAAGAATTGTAGATAAAGTTAAGCAAATCAAAATGCCTTATGCAATGGCACAAGCATTTTATTTCACCGTATTTAATAATACTAAATAAAGCATTTGTGATCTAAAAGGAAACTTTTTATGTTTCAGTAACTGGTTGAAAGTACTGTACAATTAACACCATAGCAAAATAAGTAACCTAGGAACTGTACGAGTCATTAGTCAACTTTTTCACAAGTACCTGCCATTACCTGAAAGCGAGGCTAGGGTCATTGATAAAGAGCAATGCTTTAGTTTTCGTGGCCCGTGCGTCCAAATAACTTTTGAGTTTCGTACACCAGTGGTTCCTGCGCTGCCTAATCACAAAATAATGTAATATTTAATGCTGTATAAAATTATACTTAAGAGAAATTGGAATCCGCGACATTATTAGTCGGACCAGTTATGTTATAAACTATGAAAGGGCTATAATCGTTCGGTGCCGTTTTGGAGCAACCTGTATCACATTGTCGCGAAACCATTATTTACGATGACGTGGCGCGGAGCGATAAGAGACATATAGTGCCAGGTGGAGATAGGGAGATAAACATAGCGCGGAGATAAAGGGAGTGACAAAGCAGATAAAGTTAGACAGAAAACAAAACATTCGATTTCTTGTTTGTTGCAGAATATTCGAGGAATATCTAGTAATATGAGTCCTGGTATGTATAAGGAAGCCGCGACCCGCCAAGTGGCAGTTGTACACAGAGTCGTGACGAGAGTTGTAATTGAAATTGCTGATTTGGAAGTGAACTCTGTTGTGGTCAGCGACATTGGAAGATTGTATTTGTGTGGTACGTAATTCCACTGGTGTACAAAGTGTATTTCTACGGGAGTAAAAAACGATCTGAATTTCTGCAACTTGGACTTTAAATTCTACGAAACAACGCAGTCCAATATTTTGACCTTGTGGGTTCGTGAAATGAAAAGTGCAATAGCACCACTCAAAAGTGTTCTTTATTTCCACCGACTTACAGTTCCACTTTACACTCGCGGTTACGTACACTCCGCCGATGCACGTACACAGTTCATTCCCTCACTGGGCGCTCCTCACCCTGCTCGCCCAGAACTGAACTTACCTCCAGCCCGACGAGTTGCTTATATAGGACCAACTGGCAAATCTAGAAGATTCCGGATTAGATGAAATATCCTGTATGTTCGAGAACTCAGGGGAAGGGGAAAGATACGGTACAGTGGCCCGCGATCCCTCTCCTAATCATCCCTTCAGTTAGTGAAAGGAGACAAATGGGTAGGCGTGGGCAGAATGCCAACCAAACGTCGGAACTCCCGATAGAACCGGCCGGCAGGAGGGCCAGACGGGAAGCAGTTAAGCCACGCCTACCCATTTGTCTCGTGTCACTAACTGATGGGATGATTAGGATAGCGGCAGGAGCCCTGTACCGTCTCCCACCAGACGTCTGGAAACCTCGGGGTAATTGTGCGCGCCGCGAAACTTCCAGAAACGGGGATCTTCCCTATATAAGGCCTGCAGTTGGCGAGTCAGTTGAGTCCTTGGCGAGCAGCGTGAGGAGTGCCGAATGAGTTAACGGACCGGAAGACTGTGAACGTGCATCAGAGGAGTTGTACGTAATTGGAGTGTAGAGTGGACCTGTGACAGACGAACTGACTAATTGTAATTGTGTGCATTACGTAATTCTGTGCAATCAGCAAGTGTTCCAACTGTAATTCGGTATAAATAAAGAACATTTTGAGTTTGTTCAATTGGACTTTTAATTTCACGAACCCCAAAGTTACAATATTGACTTAAATAGCTCAAAATCTATTGTATTTTAATACAATTCGTTGGGTGTATCTTGAAAATGAAATGTTCACAAATTTTTCCTTGTTTGTGGTGGGTAAATTTTCGTAATAAACCTTGGAGATTCTGAACTTAAATATCAAGAATAAAGCCACCAGTATATTTTGTAAAAATGCTGTTAACGACAGTCACGGACCGAAATATACATACAATATTTACAATGCCTTTTCTCGTTGATATATTATGAGTTTCCTTTTAACTTTTTGTCATCTTCCTCTCATAGATGGCTCTGCCTGCAACATGTTATTGAAGACATAAACATTAGTCGTTATTTACAAAGGAGTACTACAAATTGTAATCCTGTTCTCTAGATAAATCTTATATATAATTACTATCTATTGTGTCATAATGAACATTAGCTATAGCCTATGACACGGAAATATCTGACGAACAAATATTTAAGTATGGGAAATCAATTCCCCAAAAGTAAGTATATTTGTACGATTTCCGCCAACTTTCACCATGAGTACAGTTACAATTCCGCAAACTCATATCAAAATCAAATTTTAGTTTGTACTTGTATACTTGTATATTGATCTTATAAATTGCATCGTAATAAATGAGTTTGTCCTAGTTAATATTTACGAGAAAACTATGTAATTACCTAATTGTCAATGATTTTAGAGCACATTTCTGTACATAGTTAAATTTTTTTGTGATATCATTTGAGTTTTTGTTGGGAAAAGGCTCTAAACGTGCATTTGCAATGCAATTTCGGTATCGAAATCTGCTTACCATCAAGTAAAAGAGAGAGAGGAAGGTTTTATCCGTAAATTTATATTTATTTTTACTTTCACCCCCTGGTATGCTAAATAGGGGAAATATTTCGTCAAAATTTCACCGGAAACAATTATTATACCTTTTAACGGTTTGACTCAACAATAAAACAATTAGTCATAAGCGAATTTAAGATATCCTACCAATGAATCGCTACTTGTCTGCTGTCAGCTCCTGCTTATCAAATCACGGTGCTACGGCGCTGGTGCAATATGCCCACTTTACTCGTCCTACAAAAGGTTAAGTTTAAACTCTACAAATTTTGATGGACAAATGTCGGCAAATAATATAAATATATTGGAAAAGTTTATTATTATCTGGCTCTAAAGTAGCTATAATATACTTACATAAAATTTAATGCAATAAATTAATTTAATTAACATATTAATACTTCAGGTTTTTTCTTTTTTTTATCTATACAGGATCTACCCAAAAGTACGAACATCCTGGGCTCTTTCAACCCGGGAGCTATGGGAAACTCTGGGGCTCTTTCCTAGGGCAATACCTGATTTCTTACAAGCCCCCCCCCCCGTTGACAATAACGTCAAGACGGGATGGAAGTGAATACGCCACTTTCGCGCGTCAAGTCCGCAGGGAAGACTACCGAATAACCTCATTAGGCCACCTGGAGATCTGACACCACTTCTACTAGCTCTGCAGGCTAGTACACGGGACTTCTTAAGCAAAACTCTACCTTCTCCGGGTGGACAAAGCCTGGCCGGGTGTCGGGAATACACTGCCCATCGAGTCTAACCCAATCCGAACAACTCCCATTCGGAAGGGGCTCGAACGCTCGGCCCGAGGTTCCTCTTGTAACGCCAGAGGTACTAGTCGACCACGATATGAATGCACTCTGCGAGAAGCGTTACTAAACAGTTACGTTACCAGTGGGTGGAGTACCTCAGGTACAGTGTGGATAACACAAACATCAACAATGCCGAGATACTTCCAATATGACGCGCAGAAGTAGTGCAGTTCAACACGGTGTTTCTTTGAACCTTTTCTGGAGCACTTAAAATTCTAATAGTATAGCGGCATTTGCAGTGCTCGCTGTGACAAAATTGGCGTGTGCTTGTAAAGTGTTTAATTACAGAGTTAGAGCAACAAAAATAGTGGGAAAATCTGGGTGAGCCATCATGAATAGAAAATGCTTCAGCAACTGGGATTAAGGTTACAACTTCGAGTAAAAATCGAAAAACAGGCACAGTCATATCTCCTGATGAGTTGATAAGTGCGTTGTGCGTAGAAAACTTTTGGAGCATTATGAACAGAAACAGGAAATTCCTGCTTTGATTAAACTTCTGAACTTGGTTAAAGAAGAAATAAACTTTAAGAGGGCAAGGAAAAGTTTAGAAAAATATTAAGAAAATGGAATTTCAATGGAAGCAATGCACAAACAAACGATCTGTGCCAATGGAGGAACCACAAATTGTGGCAAAACGTGCAGAGTACTTAAGGGCTGTTAGTGAAAATGTAAAAGGCCCAGGTAAACCAGTAGTTTATACAAACCTGCCTTGGGTCCACACTCACTATACTGTCAAGAAGTGCAGGCAACACGAGGAAGTACCAGGTGTGTTGAGTAATACTAGTGCAGGTCAAAGAGCAATTGTTGTACATGCAGGGGGGATCCATGGGATTTATTGAGCTAGCTGAATGCTTTACTTTTCAAAATCCAAATCAGCGGATTACCATGATGAAATGAACGCTCAACATTATAAAAAGTGGGTAGAAGGGAAATTAATACCAAATACTTATTCCTCCTGAAAATATTGTCGCTGGGGATAATGACTCCTACCATACCGCACAGAAAAATAAATCCCCTAACACATCTCGAAAGGCACAGGTTATTCATCGGCTATCACAAAAGAAAATTAAGCATGATCTACAGCTGACAAAAAGGAACTTCCAGCTATTATGAAAATTAATAAAGCAAAGCCTGTTTATTGACTTGATAGAGTAATGACAACAAGATGCATAGCTCAAATTACACAATCTGATTGGATAGCAGCATGCAAACACGTGAAAAGAATTGAGGAAGATGTTAATCGCCGAGGAGGGTTAATGGAAATATTATTTTTGGACGTAGAAGCCGCCTACGACCGGTGCTGGCACAACGGCCTCATTTATAAGATGCACCGGAACTTTTCCGGCCTCCAAATTTCAACACCCATGCTGCACAGATTCCTAAAAAATCGGCGCTTCTACGTCCAGGTGGGTGACTCCTCCTCTAAGGAGAGAGTTATGAAGGCTGGCGTACCACAAGGGGTGATCATGTCGCCGTTTCTGTATATACTTTTCACTAATGACTACCCTGTGGACGCCAGATGCAGAGTGGCCATGTATGCTGACGATACTGAAGTCTACAACCACCACAAAAATTATCGTTACGGTATTTTGGAAATGCAGCGGTATATTGACCGCTTCCTCTCATGGCTACTTGATTGGAAGATCAAAATTAACCCGAACAAATGCCAGCTTATTCATTTCACAAAGCGGCGACCTTTGGCTATGGACCTAACGGTTGGTGGTCAAACATTGCACTGCCGTCAGCATGTAAAATGCTTAGGCGTGACGCTATCACGCACTATGAACTGGTCCACCCATATCAAAGATACCGCCAACAAAGGGCGGCAGCGATTCAAGTTATGCGCCCCCATCTTCAGGAGTAAACAGGTCCAGCTGAAGACCAAACTGGTGCTGTATAAAGCGTTCATTTTGTCGCTGGTCCTGTACGGGTGTGCTGCCTGTGCCAACGCCTCCAAATGTACCTTGAAATACCTCCAAACCGTACAAAACCTTTCATTAAGAAAGATCCTATCCGCCCCTCTCCTCACCACCAACGCAAAAATCCACCAGGAAACTTGCATCCCTACCATCCCCGAGGCCATACTAAAACGGGCCTCTTCCACATGGGCGCGCATTAAGGGACACAGCAACCCTACAATATACAACATCGGTAGAGGCGAGCCGCAGCATCGGAAACATGCAAGAATAAAAACCCTATAGTTGACGGTGGCTCGCCCAAACTGCGCACCCAGCATCCTTCGGCCAATGGCCGCACAATCTCCAAGGCAGAGGCCGCAGTCACGGCAACTGGATCACTTCCCCTTGAACAAAGTGTAACCCACAGTTTCGTGTGACATTGCGTGTGCCTGTGTATAGGTGTGTGTGTGCGTGTGTGTGTCTGTGAGTGAATGTAAGAGAGTGAAATAAACCCCCATGTAAATATGTATATAGTTATTTATATTAAAAAAACAACAAAAACATTTTAAAACATCAAAAGAAAAGACATAACTAAACTGTTCTCGGTGGTCGTGATAAGGCCGCCGAATGGGTTCAATATAAACCACAAAGACAATAAAAATATCATTAAAACAAATTATAAACATATGTAAATTTTAGCCTGTAAGCCGCGCCCCTTGTACCGGCACCAGGCCATATTCTTTAATAAAGATAAAGATAATGGAAGCAATTGAAGATCTAATTATAAACGTGGGTATAGAGAGCAGAGATGATGACGATGAAGATTGCAATCATTATGAATGCTATTTCAATAATATGAATATTGAAGCGAAAGGACGCAGTGGCACTGATGCAGCTGATCAAGGGAACAGTGACATGAATATAGCAGATGAACGACTTGAAACAAACATTCCCGTACACGCTGCTTCCGAGAACTAATGTGGAGACATCAGCAGATGGGTAATGTTTGAATTGTGCGACTGTACATTCCCCAAGCTTCACGTAGTAAAAATGTGGCGTCCTCCTTCAAGTGCATTCATATCATGGCCGACTAGTACAAGCGTGGGGGCTGTTGCTTTTGGATAAAAGGAATAAGCTGTTCATTGATAAGGAGCAAACCCTCGTCTTCCTGTTGGAAGAATTCTCTAAGAGAACAGACAAATTCTCTAGCTTGGCTATGCAATGCAGCAACCCAACCGTAAGCTGATCTTTTTCTTGGGACATGATTCTTCGGTCCACCTCTAATCCTACCGGCACTACGTCTTGCTTCCATAAAAACTTATATTAATTTTGTTTTAAAAATTATGTTTACAATACACAGCGCAACTGAATACCCAAGCAAACTGTTTCCTGCATACAACTAGCGATAACTGACCTGAGAAGTATGTGATTCACCTGTGCATACAATCTGGCAACCTTTGTTTACGTTACTATGGCAACGACCATTCGGATTGGGTTAGACTCGATGGGCAGTGTGTTCCTGACACCCGCGGGAGATGGGTACTTGCGGCAAGGTTTCGGCTGCCCGGAGGAGGTAGAGTTTTGCCTAAAATGTCCCGGGTACCAGCCTGCAGAGCTAGTATAAGGTGTGCTAGTTCACCAGGCGGCCCCATCGAGGTTTCTGATAGTCTTCCCTGCGGGGTTGACGCGCCTAAGTGGCGTATCCACTTCCATCCCTTCTTGACCTTGTTGTCAACGGGGTCGGGCTCTTGTAAGATGTCAGGTATTGCCAGGAAGGAGCCCCGGAGTTATCCATCGCTCCCGGGTTGAAGGTGCCGGCCCTGGTAGCCATGGTCGTTAGAACGTATGTCTCTAGCGTTCCACCGCGTAGAGGGTGGCGGGTTCGAGTCCCGCCCTGGGCATGGGTGTTTATGTGTATAGTGTATGTGTGTGAAACTACAGAAAACAGGTAATTAAACGAAAAACAATAAAAAACGGTTAAATACGGAAAAGAAAAATATATATTTATATACATAGATATATATTTTTAAATTTAAATAAAATAAAAAGAAGGAGGCCAGGATCTTCGTACTCTTGGGTAGATCCTCTGTAGATAAAAAAAGGAAACAAATTGCAGTATTAATATGTTACTTAAATTAATTGATTGCATTAAATTTTATGTAGGTATATTATAGCTACTTTACAGCCAGATAATAATAAACGTTTCCAACATATTTATATGATAACAAGATTTTGTAAGCTTTGGAAGTTTGCTGAAATTTTTCCATCAAAATCTGTTGAATTTAAACTTAATATTTTGTAGAAGGTGTAAAGTGGGCATATTGCACCAGCGCAGGAGCTGGCAGCAGACAGGTACCAATTCACTGGCAGGATATTTTAATTCGCTTATGACTGTTTTATTGTTGAGTCAAACGCGTTAAAAGGTATAATAATTGTTTCCGGTGAAATTTCGACGAAATATTTGCACTGTTTAGCATACCAGGTGGTTAAAGTAAAAATAAATATAAATTTACGGATAAACCATTTCTCTGGCTCTTTTACTTGATGGTAAGTAGTTTTCAATATTGAATTTTCTTTTCAAATGCACGTTTAGAGCCTCTTCCCAACAGAAACTCAAATGATATCACAAAATAATTTAACGATGTAAAGAAATATGCTCTAAAATCATTGACCATTTGGTAATTACATAATTTTCTCGCAAATATTAACCAGGACAAAATCATTTGTTACGATAAATTTATGAGATCAATAAACATGTATACAAGTATAAACTAAAATATGATTACGAAGTCATTTCAAAATATTGTTACGGTACTCATGGTGAAAGTTCGCGGAAAACGTACAAATATACTTACTTTGGGGGAATTGATTTCCCACACATTAATATATGTTCGTCAGATATTGCCGTGTCCTAGGCTATAGCTAATATTCATTATGACACAATAGAAAGCAATTATATATAAGATTTATCTAGAGAACAGGATTAGAATTTGTAGTTCTACTTCGTAAATAACGACTAACATTCACGTCATCAATAACATGTTGCAGGCAGAGCCACCTATGAGAGGAAGACGACAAAAAAGTTAAAAGCAAACTCATCTATCAACGAGAGAAGGCATCGTAAATATTATATGTATATTTCGGTCCGTGACTGTCGTTAACAGCATTTTTACATAATAAACTGGTGACTTTATTCTTGATATCTAAGTTCAGAATATCCAAGGTTTATTAAGAAAATTTCCCTGCCAAAAACATGGAAAAATTTCTGAACCTTTCATTTTCAAAGTACACCTAACGAATTTTACTAAAATATCATAGATTTTAAGCTATTTAAGTCAATATTGTAACTTTGGGGTTCGTGAAATTAAAAGTCCAATTGAACAAACTCAAAATGTTCTTTATTTCCATCGAATTACAGTTGGAACACTTGTCGATTACACAGAATTACGTAATGCACACAATTACAATTAGTCAGTTCGTCTGTCACAGGTCCACTCTACACTCCAATTACGTACAACTCCTCTGATGCACGTTCACAGTCTTCCGGTCCGTTAACTCATTCGGCACTCCTCACGCTGCTCGCCAAGGACTCAACTGACTCGCCAACTGCAGGCCTTATATAGGGAAGATCCCCGTTTCTGGAAGTTTCGTGGCGCGCACAATTACCCCGAGGTTTCCAGACGTCTGGTGGGAGACGGTACAGGGCTCCTGCCGCTATCCTAATCATCCCATCAGTTAGTGACACGAGACAAATGGGTAGGCGTGGCTTAACTGCTTCCCGTCTGGCCCTCCTGCCGGCCGGTTCTATCGGGAGTTCCGCTGTTTGGTTGGCATTCTGCCCACGCCTACCCATTTGTCTCCTTTCACTAACTGAAGGGATGATTAGGAGAGGGTTCGCGGGCCACTGTACCGTATCTTTCCCCTTCCCCTGAGTTCTCGAACATACAGGATATTTCATCTAATCCGGAATCTTCTAGATTTGCCAGTTGGTCCTATATAAGCAACTCGTCGGGCTGGAGGAAAGTTCAGTTCTGGGCGAGCAGGGTGAGGAGCGCCCAGTGAGGGAATGAACTGTGTACGTGCATCGGCGGAGTGTACGTAACCGCGAGTGTAAAGTGGAACTGTAAGTCGGTGGAAATAAAGAACACTTTTGAGTGGTGCAATTGCACTTTTCATTTCACAAACCCACAAGGTCACAATATTGGACTTCGTTGGTTCGTAGAATTAAAAGTCCAAGTTGCAGAAATTCAAAACGTTCTTTACTTCCGTAGAAATACACTTAGTACACCAGCAGAATTTCGTAACATACAAATACAATCTTGTAAGTTCACTGACCACCACAGAGTTCACTTACACCAAATTCAATTACAACTCTCGTCACGACTGTGTACAACTGTCACTTGGCGGTCATTCAATTGCGGCTCCAACAAACCCTCTCAGCGCAGTCAATACTGCGCCAGGAGCAATTTGACTTTCGTCAGCAACATTCCACGGTACACCAACTTCTTCGTCTGGTCAACGAAATCATCAAAGGTCTCAACAACAGGCACTTTGTTGTTGCCTTATTCTTCGACCTCACACTGCACTTCGGTTCTGTCTGGCACGAAGGCCTCCTTCACCGCCTAATTCACTATAACTTCCCACCATATATCATCCATCTTATCCATTCTTATCTTCAAAAACCCACCTTCAGCGTAACCAAAGAAGACATTTCTTCCGCCTCCCACCCTATTCGTGCAGGAGTCCCCCAAGGGAGTGTCCTTGGTCCCCTGCTCTTCCTTATCTTCATCAACACCTTGCCCTCCTATCAAGGCTGTACGTTGTACCAGTTTGCCGACGATACTGCCATAACCACCGCCTCCACACGATACCAGGTTGCTGTAAATCGACTTCAAATCTATGCAGACAACCTCACAACTTGGTTCAATACCTGGCGCCTCACTGTGAACCCCACCAAGTCGCAGGCTATCACCTTTACAAGGCGCACGGAGGCTGATGTCCTAGAGCTTCGCATTACTGGTGGATCTGTTCACTGGTCCACCACAGTCAAATATCTTGGAGTCACACTGGACCAGAAGCTCAACTGGAAGGCCCACATCGGTAATGTATACAGCAAGGTTGCTCGTAAGATGGCACTTCTCTATCCCTTATGCTACCGAAACTCTGCCATGTCACTTTCCAACAAACTACTTCTCTATAAACAAGTCCTCCGTCCTGTTCTGCCCTATGCCTGCACAGTGTGGGCCACTGCTGCAAAAACCCACATGTACCACCTCCAAACCCTTCAAATTCGCTTCCTTCGCATCGCTGTGAGTGCCGACTGGTACATCCCTAACATCAATATCCACCGTGACCTTTCCTTTCCACTGCTCACCGACTACATGCTCTCCCTTTCACAAAAAATTCTTTGACTCTCTTCCACACAATTTCAACGCCTTCATCCGTGGCCTCGGGGAGTACGATATTGACCCCGGGGAGCGTTACAAGCATCCCAGGCTCCTCCTACATGGACCCTAATATCATCATCCATTGAAAACAAAATAATGGGATAGATGTATTAAGTGATAGAGACAAAGCTAATGTATTAAATTCGCATTTTGTATCGGTTTTTCTTAAATCCGACCATAGTTCCGAACAGGTTATTGGGGAGAGTGGAGAAAAGATTTTTCAAATAATGGCGCCCAAATTACGCAAAAGGATTAAGATGCTGCAAAACCGAAAATCAAGGGGACCAGATAATATACCTACTGAAATATTAAAGCTTGGGGGTGAAGCCATGATTCCCAATCTAATGCTCTTGTTCAACATGTCAATTAACAACTGTGCCTTACCGGAAGACTGGAAAACAGCTATTATAGTTCCGATTTATAAAGGGGGTAATAAAACAGAAATAAATAATTATCGGCCAGTTAGTCTAACTTCAGTAGTATGTAAATTAATGGAGCATTTAATTGCAGAATATATACGAGAGGAGTTAGAAAATAAAAAGTGGTTTAATGAAGCGCAACATGGATTTAGACCTGGGTATTCGTGCGAAAGTCAAATTACTTCATTATTTCAAGATTTGGCAGATGAGGTAGATGTAGAGGGAAGAACTGATGCAGTGGTAATTGACTTTTCTAAAGCTTTAGATGTAGTGCCACATAGTTTACTTATTTGTAAGCTAGCTAATACAGGAATTGACAAACGCGTAGTATTATGGGTTAAACATTTTTTGAAAGGGAGAACGCAAAAGGTTAAAGTAGGTAAAGAGCTGTCTGATTGTGGAACTGTTAGTTCGGGTGTGCCACAAGGCTCAGTACTAGGGCCTTTAATGTTTCTCATTTTTGTTAATGACATTGCTGTTAATATTAACTGCCAGATAAGGTTGTTTGCAGACGATTGTATCATTTACAATAAAATTCGGAATACAGTGCATGAAACCGCTCTTCAGGATAATTTAAATGAAATCTGTAATTGGGCTGCGGCTAACAAAATGTCAATTAATGCCAAGAAAAGTAAGTCGATTGTTTTTAGTAGAACTAAGGGCAAAATTATTGTTAACTATCACATGGGAGGGGTGCAAATTCCACAGGTGGACAGCTGCAAATACTTGGGAGTGTACCTGGCAAGTAATGCTGGATAGGACGAACAAGTAAATTCCGCATCTAGGAATGCGTGGAAGGCATTACATTTCGTAATGAGAATATTGAAAAAGGGGAGCGCTAGGTCCAGGGAAATTGCCTACAAGGCCTTAGTGCGGCCGGTTATGGAATATGGAGTAGCATGCTGGGACCCGTATAGAGCTAACCAAATCCATCCATTAGAAAAAATACAGAAGAGAGCAATAAAATTCATAAAAAGAGGCAAGTATTTTGGGCCTATAAAAGGAGATGAGACTAAATGGGAGGAATTAAGAATTAGGCGTAAAGAACTTAGGTTGGTAGCATTATTCAAAGCTAATGCTGGTGTAAAGGCAAGGGTGGACGTAAGTGTAAGGTTAGATAATCCGGATTATTATGGACGAAACGATCATAGGTATAAAATTAAGGGTAGAAGATACAGAACCGACGTAGGAAAATTTTCTTTTGTTAATAGAACCATTGAAGAATGGAATGAATTGCCTGTAGCAGTCTTTCAGGGCTGTCCCCTGTCGTTGAAGAAATTTAGAAAAAATCTAAATGGTTTATAGTTTAACTTTTGAATTATAATGGTATATAATATGTAAATAGAGAAGTAATTAGATAAGTTTTAAGTGACTAAAGTAAAATAATATCATGTTTGTATTGTTTACTGTATTATTGTTGTAAATCTAGTATATGTAATTTGATCTGTATTCTTAACTCTGCCACCGGGTAGTACCCAATTGCAGTCAATAAATAAATACATACATACATACGTACGTACATACATACATACATACATACATACATACATACATACATACATACATACATACATACATACATACATACATACATACATACATACATACATACATACATACATACATACATACATACATACATACATACATACATACATACATACATACATACATACATACATACATACATACATACATACATACATACATACATACATACATACATACATACATACATACATACATACATACATACATACATACATACATACATACATACATACATACATACATACATACATACATACATACATACATACATACATACATACATACATACATACATACATACATACATACATACATACATACATACATACATACATACATACATACATACATACATACATACATACATACATACATACATACATACATACATACATACATACATACATACATACATACATACATACATACATACATACATACATACATACATACATACATACATACATACATACATACATACATACATACATACATACATACATACATACATACATACATACATACATACATACATACATACATACATACATACATACATACATACATACATACATACATACATACATACATACATACATACATACATACATACATACATACATACATACATACATACATACATACATACATACATACATACATACATACATACATACATACATACATACATACATACATACATACATACATACATACATACATACATACATACATACATACATACATACATACATACATACATACATACATACATACATACATACATACATACATACATACATACATACATACATACATACATACATACATACATACATACATACATACATACATACATACATACATACATACATACATACATACATACATACATACATACATACATACATACATACATACATACATACATACATACATACATACATACATCCCAGGCTCCTCCTACATCGACCCTAATATCATCATCCATTGAAAACAAAATATATTCTCATCATCTCTTTAACTTACTCATCATCTCTCTAATTTCTTCTATTCAACATCTCACTCCAACCTACTCCCCAATGTAATTAAATCATAACCTCCCTACTACAATGCCACCGTCTACCACCGTATTTACTTCAAACTTCATGTTTCAACCAGTGAAGGATCTAGTCCTGGAATGGTATCTGTCGGAAGGCCCCAGCACCTTTAGTGGGATCCCATTCCAACGACAATTTCGCTGTCTCACGGATTCTATCAAACTGTGCAAGACAGGGAATTCCACCAACAGAGTGATCCGTGTGAATGTTCCTAAGACATTAAATAAATAGGTTTTGTTATACACATTGAATAAGCTTATGATAAATTGCTCAAGAAGGTTTTGGTGGGCTAGATAGAGGAAGTATGAGCTTTTCGACTAACAAAAATCAAGTAGCCAGATTTTTCGAGGCGATAAAAGAAGAAAGAAAATGCCAATTATGCTAAAGCAACCATAAAAGTAGAACATGAAGAATATACGAAGTAAGTTAATGATCACTTATGTCACAATAAACATACGTTTTTCTGTTATAGTAGACATATGCATATTGCAAACCTGTCACATAAAACAGAAATATTTCAATTTGATCTCAATCCTTTTTTATCACCCACAGTTTCCTCACAATGTAACATCGTTACAAACCAGAAAATTAGCAGAACATGTTCTAGGAATGAAAAATAAATTAGTTTTACAATATGTACAAAGCTTTTATCCAAGTCTCAACAAGAAATTATCTCTAGTACATAGTCTTATGTTTCCATTTCCTTATATTTCCTTTCTCTCTTCCCCTTAAACACTGTCAGTATTGCAAGAAGGAAAGCTTCAGGCCTTTCTGTCATAACATTATTTATTGCATCTAGATTGGGACCAGTCACTTTATAACGTCTAGTGTCTCTTTTTTCGAGTAACTGATCGGGTATCTTGGAAAAGTTTGATTCACTCTTTGGTTTTAAAATAGATAAGGATACCAACATTAATAGACATTTTAATTGGCGTGAGAATGACAAAAAATCTATATTGTATACTGATAAAAAATAAGACGTTTATGTTGCAAACAAAGGTATGTAAGTTTGACGATACCTGGACAGTTTTGAGTACACTACGCTCCGAGGGATTTGTCTGAATCCCGGATAGCTTTGCATAAACTCCTCTATGCAACGGTTTAAATTGTATTTATATGTCGCACCAGTTTTAATGCCGGTACGAAAGTAGAATTCAACCATGAAGACGCGGTGGTAGCTGGTTGTATTAGTTACGAGAGCAACCACATTGAGAGCGCTATAATTTGCTTACTGTTCCGCAAAAATTAAAGCTTCTTCCCCGTAGAGGAAACTACGATTTCAAGATAGACTCAACAGTCAACTATGATGTCATTGTTGCTCAATCGGAGAGTAGGAAATAACGATTAAATATGAACATCGTGTATATTGGAATGTTAGACATACAGGGTGTTACAAAAAGGTAGGCCAAACTTTCAGGAAACATTCCTCACACAGAAAGAAAGAAAATATGTTATGTGAAAATGTGACCGTAAACGCTAAATTTCCATGTTAGAGCTCATTTTAGTATTTCTCTTAAAATGTAAATTGAAATCATTCGTGCAGACAAATGTCAAAATACCCATTGTGGTTCATGCACGATGGATCTCCTGCACATTTCAGTCGAAGTGTTCGTACGCTTCTCAACAACAGATTCGGTGACCAATAGATTGGTAGAGGCGGACCAATTCCATGGCCTCCACGCTCTCCTGACCTCAATCCTCTTGACTTTCATTTATGGGGGCATTTGAAAGCTCTTGTCTACACAACCCAGGTACCAAATGTAGAGACTCTTCGTGCTCGTATTGTGGACGGCTGTTCTCCAGGGCTGCATCAGCGCATCAGGGATTCCATGCGACGGAGGATGGATGCATGTAACCTCGCTAACGAAGGACATTTTGAACATTTCCTGTAATAAAGTGTTTGAAGTCACGCTGGTACGTTCTGTTGTCGTGTGTTTCCATTCCATGATTAATGTGATTTGAAGAGAAGTAATAAAATGAGCTCTAACATGGAAATTAAGCGTTTCCGGACACATGTCCGCATAACGTATTTTCTTTCTTTGTGTGTGAGGAATGTTTCCTGAAAGTTTGGCCGTATCTTTTTGTAACATCCTGGATATGACCTTTTAATATCCTTACATTCGTCTTAGAGGAAATTTATCTCAACTGGTCCTGAACTCCTTATAGACGATCTATTAAGGACCCAGTTTTTACTGCCGTATATAAACGACGTCTTTCTGTCTTCCGTAAGATAGGCAGCATCCCAGATATTTAAAACCGAATGCAGAATTATACAATATTGTGATCTTGTGAGTTCGTGAAATGAAAAGTACAATTGCACCACTCAAAAATGTTCTTTATTTCCAGCGAATTACAGCTGGAACACTTGCTGATTACATAAAATTACGTAATGCACACAATTACAACTCACCAGTTCGTTCGTTACAGTTCCACTTGCACTCGCAATTACGTACACTCCTCCGATGCACGTACGCAGTCCGTTCCTTCACTGGGCGCTCCTCACAGCTGCTCGCCAAGAACTGAACTGAACTCGCCAACTGCAGCTCGTTTTGTAAGGATATCACTGTTTCTCGAAGTCTCTCGTTTCAGTGAATCACCGCGAAGGTTCCAGATGGCAGGGGGAGTGGGAAGAGGCGGCCAGCGACCAGTGACACTTCCCTAATCATCCCCTCAGATAATGGGTGGGCGTGTGCCGAATGCCTCCACCCTGACCCTAGTACAAGCCGCTTCTATAGGCAGTTCCAACGTTCGGGTGACAATATCCTAATTCAGGTTAACTTTTTATCTCTAAATGGTCGGGAGCACGCCTTAAATATTTCTTTTAGGTTGTATTACATTTAGCGATCAATTTAAATTGTATTTTCCACTCTTACACGCACACATACATGCCCAGAGAAAAAGATTTGATGTCACCACTGGAGGAACTGGCAGGGCAGTGTATCAAACAGGATGACGTTACAAAGGTAGTCGCTATGGAAATGCTTCATCAAATAAGAGAACGCTAGCCAATTGTTTGCATACTTAACAATACTTTACATCCAACCATTGTCCCTGTGACTGGATTGATTCTAATATATAGACAGCGATGTTATATCAGGTGTGAAAAACCTCTAACGGATTCCATTCTAGATTCACATAACCAAGTAGAAATGCCTGCATGCTGAGCAAAGTGTTAATCAAAATGTTTTAAATGCTTCTGTACAACATAATTAAATTCCAGGGTTACTTATGACGGAAGGATTCTCTTTCGACACGTGTAATATTTATTAATTAGGATGTGGTTTCCACCCTGCAGCGGAGTACGTAATATCCAGGGTGGTACTCAGCTACAAATTTGAGGTAGTTGACACTACAGTGAACACATATTCGTTTCTCTTCGACTGCCTAAGAGACCCTAGCTCACTTTCTTCTCGGGCAGACAGCTAGGTGAAAAGATGATTAGATATCAACGTTTCGGAAGAGCGCATCGCTCGCATCATCTGGATATTTATAAAATGTTATAACCACAAATGAAATACTGATATCATTGATCGCCAGGAAAGCTTCAGGTCTTATATACCTTAGCTTTTTCCTTGTTTTCTCTTGGTCAGAACACAAGTGTTTGCTTTAATTATGAAGATTCCTATTCACTCACTTCGCTCTCATTTTCTGGGGTACTTGTAGGTTCGTGGTGCCAAGTACATGGTGAGGATGCTATTTTCTGTGGTTACTGGAGGTTTCATTGATTAAACTACCTGTTCGTAACCCTTCTGG
The DNA here is from genome assembly GCA_030765055.1 of Mantis religiosa. Taxonomy (NCBI): domain Eukaryota; kingdom Metazoa; phylum Arthropoda; class Insecta; order Mantodea; family Mantidae; genus Mantis; species Mantis religiosa. The sequence goes on along the minus strand of CM060951.1, from coordinate 22,944,374 downwards.
GCGGTCTGTGTTTGAAACCGGATGTTAAGCGATTTCCTGCATACCTGTGGCGTCATTTTAGTGGCCTGTAGCCTTCTGCAGATCCTTCACTTCACCCATTTCTCCTGGGACGCTACCCTGAATAGATCTCCGGTAAATCGCGCTGCATGACTTCCACCTGATTATACACCTTACTTTATTTGACAAGATTATTTTGTGAAACTCAAATCTGATGTGCGTTTTCTGTCACACAGAAACACACACATACACATACACACACACACACACACACACACACACACACACACACACACACTCACTCCAGGATTGGCGTACAATTCCTGGACCTCACAATAAAAAAAATATATTTTTTTCTTTATTTCTCAACAGAACCTCCAAATGGACTAATTCATTTGTCACATCGCTGTTCTATTTTAATTAAACCATCTCTGTAGTGTAATTTATCACGGTCCTTGAAAATAGCTGTTTACTTCATCAATGACCACGTCGTTGCTGTGAAATCTTCGTCATTCAAGACACTTTTGGAGGTTTGGGAACAGTGATAGTCACTGGGTGCTAGATCTGGCAAATAGGGTGGATACTGAAACAATTCTATGTTTAATTCACACTCTTTTGCCGTTCCAATGCCTGAACGTTGGGTCGGAACATTGTTATGAAGAAATGAGATCTCTTCTTTGGTAAATGAGGTCATTTTCTTGTCACCCATCACTCAAACTTTGCAGCAAGCCTGCGTAGTAGTTACCAGAGGTACTTTTAAACTTTTCCAAGTAATCAATAAAAGTAGTTCCCTGTGCATCCCAGAAAACACCCACCTTAGCCTTTTTAGCTGACAGAATTGACTTTGACATGTTTGGAGTTGGTTCAGCTGGTAAAATCCACTGTTTTGATGGTGATTTACTTTCTGGAATGAACTGATGTATCCAATTTTCATTCATGGTAGTAAGTGGTCCCAAAAATTAACTGGGATTTTAAGGGTAGAACTCCAAATTCTTAACAGAAACTTCTGAACAGGTGACAAACGCGGCTCCCAACTTGCACAGACCTTGTGAAACCCCAAACCTTTACTCAAATTATTACCTGCACATTATTTTGATATGTCTACAGCCTCTGCTATCTCAAAAAAATGTAATCTACGGTCTTCCAGTACTAAACGATGAATTTTTTCAATTATCTCTGGTATTGTGACTTCCACAGGACGTCCAGAGCGAGGCTCATCACTAGTACTCGGACGTCCCATTTTTAACTCTACAACCAACCTTTTAATTATTGTATATGAAGGGACAGGGTCTTTCAATGATCTATGTAGTTGTGACTTCCACAGGACGCCCAGAGCGAGGCTGATCACTAGTACTCGTACGTCCCATTTTAAACTCTACAACCAACCTTTTAATTATTGTATATGAAGGGACTGAGTCTTTCAATGATCTCTGTAGTTGTGACTTCCACAGGACGTCCAGAGCGAGGCTGATCACTAGTACTCGTACGTCCCATTTTAACTCTACAACCAACCTTTTAATTATTGTATATGAAGGGACTAAGTCTTTCAATGATCTCTGTAGTTGTGACTTCCACAGTACGTCCAGAGCGAGGCTCATCACTAGTGCTCGTACGTCCCATTTTAAACTCTACAACCAACCTTTTAATCATTGTATATGAAGGGACAGAGTCTTTCAATGAAATCTGGAGTTGTGACTTCCACAGGACATCCAGAGTGAGGCTCATCACTAGTGCTCGTACGTCCCATTTTAAACTCTACAACCAACCTTTTAATCATTGTATATGAAGGGACAGAGTCTTTCGTTGATCTCTGTAGTTGTGACTTTCACATGACGTCCAGAGCGAGGCTCATCACTAGTGCTCGTACGTCCCATTTTAAACTCTACAACCAACCTTTTAATTATTGTATATGAAGAGACAGTCCTACAATGATCTCTGTAGTTGTGACTTCCACAGAACGTCCAGAGCGAGGCTGATCACTAGTACTCGTACGTCCCATTTTAAACTCTACAACCAACCTTTTAATTATTGTATATGAAGGGACAGTCTTTCAATGATCTCTGTAGTTGTGACTTACACAGGACGTCCAGAGCGAGGCTCATCACTAGTACTCGTACGTCCCATTTTAAACTCTACAACCAACCTTTTAATTATTGTATATGAAGGGACAGAGTCTTTAAATGATCTCTTTTGTTGTGACTTCCACAGGACGTCCAGAGCGAGGCTCGTCACTAGTGCTCGTACGTCCCATTTTAAACTCTACAAACAAACTTTTAATTATTGTATATGAAGGGACAGAGTCTTTCAATGATCTCCGTAGTTGTGACTTCCACAGAGCGTCCAGAGCAAGGCTCATCACTAGCACTCGTACGTCCCATTTTAAACTCTACAACAAACCTTTTAATCATTGCATATGAAGGGGCAGAGCATTTTAATATACTATCCATTTCCTCTTGATTTATTCAGGCGTTAAACGTTTCAAATGAAAGGATTTAATCAGTGCTCATTTTTCCAAATCCGCCATTTTCATGAGACCCCTTTACACTTGCCTTGTTTAAAATTCTATCATTCAAAAACTAAAGAGTGTATTGACCTCTGTATTGCAACTTGCTAGCACACCCAACATACAGCATTGATTTCGTACCATTTCGATCAATGGCCTATTTTGTACGTGGAAGAAATTTTGTCAACTCGAAAGCAGTGCAAGTGTGTGTCACCAAATTCAGAGACTGGTACCATCGTGGGATAATGAACCTCACTGTGCAACAGCTCAAGATCATAGAATCTAATGGTACATATTTTTGAAATAAGTTAATTGCTTGTCAGAACACATTTGAAATAGTTGTATTTCTTAAAAGGCATTTCTTAGGAGACTATCTGTAATTTAGGGATAGCTTTTCTTATCACCTTAATTTTTAAATTCCGTAATAAAAATGCTGTAGCATGAGTCTCTAAACCTGTAAACCTGCTCAAAAATCCTGAAATATATTCTCAGGAAATGGGCTTAGAGAAAGAAAAGTAGATATGCTGCTGATTTTATTTAATGTAAGAACTTCCCTTCGATAAGGCATCATTGGCGCACTCACTGCTACAAACTCACATCACCAGATCTGTATAGGAACCTCCTACCCTTCTACAGCACTGTTTATTTCAGACCTCTCAATCATACGCTTTTGAATAAAAGTAACTGACTAACAATCCATGTTACTTCTCAAGAGCGTTGTACATATACAGCAAATCTGTGACAAAATAATGCTTCTCCCACTCTATACTGTACAATCAATTGTTGTGATTACTCTCGGAAATGATGCTTCTGGTTACAACACTTTAAAGCCCTTGTTTTCCATTTCCGCTATAAATACATTACCTTGATTAGCTAGCGCCAATGTGACAGTTGGAACATCGATAGAAGGATCACATACTGTGATAATAAATATCTCTACCTGCACAGCTTTGTCTAATTTCTTTCAATTACCTTGCTTAACTGGAACAGTCTATATATCTTTTCCAAAAATAAAATATTCTATTGAGATTTGTTAACATTTTCTCACATTTCGTGATGATGCGAGGGTAGCCTCCTATTTTTGTCTCCTTTAATTGCCAAGAAAATTGAATCCTATTTATATAGCTTGGAAACTACAATATTGACGATTAATTTGTCACTATTTAGTATAATCTCCGTCCTTTTCCACACTTTTGGTCCACCTTTTAACTAGGGCATGTATTCCAATGTTGTAAAACACAGCATCTTACTTCCTAAGCCATTGACGTACGGACGTTTTCACAGCCTCCTCATCTTCAAAATGAATTCCACGATGAGCTTCCCTAAGTGGCCCGAACAGATGGAAGCCTGATGGTGCCAGGTCAGGGCTGCATGGTGGGTGAGGTAAGACTTTCTATCCCAATTTCTCAATTTATGCAGTGGTGTAACGGCTGGTGTGTGGTCTTGCATTTTCATGCAAAAGAAAAACATCTGTCATAGTTTCTTTTGAGCGAACTGGGTGACACGTGCTTTCAACTTTTTGAGAGTTCTGACGTATTGGACAGAACTTATTGTGCATCCCTGCTCCAAAACTCAAGCACATAAGCACACCCTCTGCATCCCAAAACAATGTCGCCATAACTTTCCCTGCCAAACGCTGAGTTTTGAATTTTTTTCTACGATGGCGTTGTGTGATGCCATTCCATTGACTGCCTCTTTGATTCAGATTCAAAAATTGAACTTACGTTTCGTTTCCAGTAACAATTTTTTTTCCAGAAACTCCTCTCCCTCCAAATTGAAGCGCTGCAGGTGTTCGGAGGCTATTGTTTTCCTTGTTCCTTTGTTTTGGATGGTTAACATTCTTGGTAACCAACGTGAACAAACTTTTGAGTAACCAAGTTGTTGAATAATCGTCATCACACTGCCTTTACTGAGGGAGGTAATGTGACACAATTCACATGTTGTTACCGGCGATCACCGCAAATGATATCATTGACTCGCTAAATGTTGCATGGAGTCACTGCAGTCACAGGCCTGCTGCTTCGCTTTTCATCTGCCAATGCTGTTTACCCTTCAGCTTCGTTACAGCGACGAACCCATCGTCTAACAGTGCTGACATCCACCGTTGCATCACCATGCACATTTTTTAGCCTTTCGTGAATGCGAATTGGCGTTTCACCTTCCACAGTCAAAAATTCATTCACAGAACACTGTCTAATACGAATGTCGTTGTCAGCCATTTTGCAAGAGGATGCAGTGCTGCCACCTGTTGACTTAGGAAGCTACTACTGCAGGGGATTGGTGAAAAATATTTGAGGAATTGCGGCAAATTCAAAGTTTTCACATAACTTACTCATTTAAGGAAAATAATAGGAGGAATTACTTTTTGACCCACCTTTGTATAAGGACTACCGTTGCAAATTTCTTACACAACTATACTATACTTAAATTTAATGCTTCTTACGGATGCAATTTTTATTATATACAGGATGAACATTATGTTTCAGTCCATTTTCGAGAAAACATAATATTAGATTCAAACAAATACAGGTATTTTAAACCATATGACATGGTTAAGCATAATCCATAAACGTTTTCTCCTAGTCTCATTCGATATGACCACTTTGCACTTCCATACAGGTTTCCCAGAGATGCACTCCTGCCCCAAACATTTTGTTCAGCATCGTAGGAGTGATGTTGCGCACTGCCTTCCTGATACCCTCCTTAAAATGGGAATGGAGTTGATTTTAACTTTGTAGACTTGTGATTTCACGTATCCCCGTGCGAAAAGTCAAGAAGTGTCAGATGTGGGGAACACGGCGCCCATATGCGGTGTGAACTCCTGCCAATCCATTGACGTAGGAATGTGGTATCCAGGTACTGCCGAACAATCAGTACGAAATGAGGAGGAGCTCCATCATGTTGGAAAACCACGGTTCCCAAAATGCAATCCTGCTTTAATTGTGATTGAAGGAACATTGTAGCATATCAAGGTATGAAATGCCTGTCACTGTTTGTCCTCCAAAGAAGAATGGCCCATATACCTTCAATTTTGTCAGCCCCAACCACACATAAAGTTTTCGCTGTTTCACTGTCCAAACTCTGCAGTTGTCCATTGACCATGGTACATGTGCGGAAGGTGACCTCACCGCAAAACAACACATTTTGCAATAAATTGGCTTCTTCAACTGACCTAAACAGGTCGTATTGCTTAGCAACAAGCGTAGTCTGCACTTTCCAGTGCATGTCGAACTTGGAGGTGGCATGATCGTTTTTTTTTCAAGTGAAATGCAGAATCTTCCACACTGTCGATTGTGTTACACCTAACTCTCGACTTAACCTCCTGGTTGATGCTTTCGGACATGGGGTCACATCATAGCTCACCTGCTTGACCGCTTCGTTGGTCACCCTGTGTCTACCCAAGTCTTGTACACTGCATGTTCCTTGAAATTTCTGCATCAGCAGTCTTATATTAGTTTTTAAAGGATTTGGTTTATTGAATCTTAGTTCAAAATCACCTTGATATGTAAATTCCCTCAAACTTGCAGAAAAAACGGCGATTCATTCTTCAGTTGACAGCATCTTCCAGTGCTCCTGTAAAGTAAACTCAAAATCAACCTTTTTCTCAAATATCGATCGAGACTTTATGTTCACCCTGTCCGTATTGAGATATAAAGGTAGTTTGCTAATTAATATACCTTTAAATTGGCTATTATTTTTAGAAAAATAGTTTTTGTTCAGTTATAAGTTGGTATTTTACAATGTATCAATTTTTCTGACTTTGGCGAGCTTGGCACATAAATAAATTACCTCACACTAATGACTCGTAGTAGCGCTGTGTTGGGGAAACTATTTCTAAAATGTCACATGGTTCATGTTTCAAAACGCGACGTCTCGAATGTATATTTTCTTATATTTGTAACATCTCCACCCATCTTTTGGTGAAATTTGGCATTAGTGTATTATATTACGCAATGTCTTGCAAATGCGAGCATATAATCCGTTTTCGACCTATTTATTGGCTTCCTTAAAGAAAAGTAAAAGAGAAGCAATGCTTCTATATGAAACATAGTAAGTACGACAACTGTCATATCACCTAACCTACACAAATATGCAGTAATCATCCGGACATACAGGTAATTGCGTCAAATGGAACTGCTATTATTTATCCCGTTAATTGCTACAGAATACGCTTTCTGATAAGAGTTTTGAGTTTTTCCACCTAAATCAGAACATATATAAATATAGTTGATGGCCATATTCTAGTTATGGGAGAATTGTTTGCCAGAGATTGTTCATTTCCATTGAACAATTTGTATTTACTGCGGCTATTAGCCCTGCAGGTATTTTAAATGTTGTTTATGTTTTGGGTCTGAACAAATGACTGTTTTTCTGCTGACATTTTGCGCAATGAATAATTGTTCATGGTTCATTTTATAGCGTGTTTAAATAAATGCTTAGAGCTAAAATTATTTCTTTGTATGGGTAAAATATGGAAAGTTGTGATTTAAGTCATAAAACATTAAACTTTTTCATACCAGGTAAACCTAATTTGAATTTCACAAAATTAATATTCATGTTTAATTTAATTGTTGAAACTGGATGAATATTGTTATGTTGCAACCAGATAGCATACTGCTTTTAAAGGAGTTCATTTATTTATTATAATTTAAATATCAAGACTTGTTTTAAGGATAACTGCTACAATTTGACTTCCATTTCCATAGAATATATTATAAATTTATTTTCAAATTAGTGAAACCATAATTTTTTGTTCCGGTAGATAACATTGGGCAACAACAATAATTTTTGAATGTTTGGAGCACTTCATGAGGCAACTCCTACCAATTTTTGCTTGAGAAATACAAATATGACAATGGAAAGCTTTTATTAGCTCTAGTTTCTATGATATACACAAGGTGGAAGTATTACATATTGACGAATTGAGAAAAAGGATTCATTTTAATTACATACATACTAACAACAATGAAAGTGCATTTGATTTTTTTGACCGGTAATTACATGGTAAGAGTTCTAAATTTCTGTAAAATACTTCGCAGATAGTCGTGTCGGAAGAGAATCATGTGGTGGCCTATTGACTTCGTCGTCTTTTAGCTTGCCTCTTGTGATGAAGTTTTGCAGAATCCCTATACAAAGACCAACAGTAATCCGCAAACATTACTTCATTCCAACGGCCCTGATATCTTTGTTCCATAACAGAAATGTCCTGATGGAATCTCTCCCCATGTTCATCACTAACAGCTCCACAACTAGGAGGGAAAAAGCCTAGGTGGGAGTGGAGAAAATGGCTCTTAAGGGACATGTTGCATCCGAGGTTACGGTATTTTTGCAGGAGCACTGTCATCAAATGTTAGTTGTCATCTCTTTTGTTGCCTAAAAGTCCATGAACAACACCCTTGAAGGCTTCCCAAGCTTCCTGTTCTTTCCCTTCCAAAATTTGTTCAAATGCAGGATCCTTTACAAGTTGTCCTGTTTGTGGTCCGACAAAAATACCTTCCTTAACTTTTGCATCACTCTATTTCCAAAGTGTCTCTCTAACAGGTGTACAAATTCCCATAAAAGTCCCCCAAATTTAAAATCTTCACTGTAAAAAATAAAATGTCACTTTATCTTCAAAATAAGAGCTAATCTACCATTTTTATGGTGACTTTTGAAATCAGCAGTTGGAAGTACATGTAAATTCACTGTTTTTAAGTCCAAAACGCTTTCATTGTTGCCCAGTGTGATTATACACGAGATTTAATCCATTCAGTAGACTTTGAACTGCAAAAGGAAAGTCTTTCATAAATCTACTTGGTTTAGATACTGTATCATAACTAATGCCGCTTGATAAGAATAACAATAGTTGAATCAATTAATTTTCAAACTATAGACCATTAGATGAGATGGTCATGCGCCATTGTTCAGCGAGATTTATTATGACTTTGTGCAGAAGTTGCAGAAGCTCAAAATTCTCTTTATGTCTGCACACTGTTTGTACACTCTTGGCAGCAAGCTGACGTATCATATACCAACAAAATCCCTCGTCACTTCTGCACACGTGAATAAACAAAAGAGTTCACTCTGAAATCGAGTCTAATTTCGACTGTCCTTCTCAGCGAGTCCCGGCTTCTTTTATGTACCTCTACTATTATTTCTAGAAACAAATCGAATGTTCTGTAACAAACAAAAGTCGAGCCTTCCAGTCAGTTATTACTGACTGAAAATTTTGACCATACGTTCATACCATATGTGTTTTGTTGTGGGAGTAACAGCATATGGAGCAGGGGTATGGGCCGATAGAGTTAATATAAAAAAGAACGTGAAGAGGATAAGATCCATACAGAGAACAGGATTAATGAAATGTATTGGAGCCGTTAAGACCACATCTACAATGGCACTATTAATTGCAGTGGGGACATGACCATTGGATTTGATAATGAAACAGCGAGGAGCCAACTATTGGGTTAAAAAGTGACTTAAGTAAAGTAGAGAAAATAATAGGATTTCGGTGCTCTACCGAAAAAGGCAATAAATCAGACTTACAGAAGAATGGCAGCACAACAGCAGTGGAACAACATAGAGGAAGGTAGAAGAATGTACAATTTGTTTCCAAATATAAGAGAAAGATTACGCTTAAGAAAAATACAGCCAAGAAGAGCAGGTATACAACTTCTAACGGGCCATGGACCATATCGGACTCATTTTCATATAACTGGAAGCTCAGATAGTGATATATGTGGCAGCTGCATTATACAGGATACACCAGAACACATTGTTTGAATGTAAAAATATAAATATCTAGATAGAATCAACATGAAAAAATCAATGCCATGGCCGGGATTTGAACCACGGATCTCCTGGTTTCCGTCCAGTCGCTCTTAACCTTTGAGCAACCATGGTCAACGTGCCGTCCTGACATTAAATTCTCCTGTTGACTTATATATTTTCCCGGTAAACCACTAGGGGCTCTCGCATCCGAGATACACTGTTAGTGGCGATTTACTATCGTAAGTACTTAAGCCTCAGGCTTCATCATTTAACTCTTATTATTTTAGTTAATTGATAAAAATTAATCATTTCTTTACACTAGTCATATATAGACCAAGGTGTTTGACAGATAGAATCAACATGAAAAATTCAATGCCATGGCCCGGATTTGAACAACTGATCTCCTGGTTTCCAACCAGTCGCTCTTAACCTTTGAGCTACCATGGCTACAAACAGTGTATTTCGGATGCGAGAGCTCCTAGTGGTCCACCGGGAAAATATATGGTCAACAGGAGAATTTAATGGCAGAATGGCACGTTGGCCATGGTAGCTCAAAGGTTAAGAGCGACTGGGCGCAGACCAGGAGATCCGAGGTTCAAATCCCGGCCATGATACTGACTCTATCTAGCAAAAACCTTAGCCTCTATATGGCTAGTGTGGAGAAATGATTAATTTCCATTAATTAACTAAAATATAAAGATCTGCTAGAACACCAAATAAGTCACATAGTTGTGAAGTCAGAATATTACTACCAATAGTCGGAAAGGAAATGGCAGCAAATATAGTAGACTTAGGTTGTGAGTTAGTTTGAGGAATTGTAAAGCTAGTGGTTTCCGGTAGACAGTAGGACATGACAGCAGAGAATGTAAATATTAGCAAGTAGGATATATGATATAGGTAGGGTAGCTAGTTTTCATTAGTTCTAAAGCTGCTGGTTTCCAGTAGCAAGTAGGTTAGAATTAGTTAGTAGGTTAGGATTATTTGGCAGGTTATATCAGGAAATATCTGCAAAGATAAATATTGTAAATGGAATTAATATATAAGGCTGGAGGATAAAGAAATAAAATCTGTGGACAGCTGTGCCCTGGTATAGCTTCAAGATGCCAGGGCATGTATTGAGAGTTTTTTTACATTCTTTAAATATTTTTTAGTCAGTTAGGACTCTTTATCTGTTTCGGCAAGTTTTTATCTCCGCGCTGCTATCTGTCAATTTGTGTAGGCCTGCCGTCAGCCGCAACAATGGGTTGGCGACATTGTTGTCCCACGATGGTACCAGTCTCTGGTTTTTGTTCAAATAATTGGGCGACACCCATTTCTGCTGCTTCAGTGTTCTCAAAATTTCATCCACTTATAAATTGAGACATTTATGTAAAAATATGATAAGTTGATGACACCAGGTGTGTATGCGTGGTATGCTAGCCGTTCAATTCCTCCCAGTTCCTTACCTAGGACCGTTAACTTATAGTGCAGTTGCAGCTAAGCCGGTACCTAGACGTGAAATCGCAACACAAACCAGCGAAGTAAACGGGGAAGTAATATCTGAAAGATCAGTTACACCAAGATCACAGCCAAAGCAACAAACATCAGCACGAACAACAGTGAGCGCCCCGGCCAAGTCCAGTCCTAAGAAGAAGGTTTCAGCCAAGTCACCGCCGAAAACATCCACTTCAAGAGCATGTGAACCGGTAATATATAATGTATCGCCAAGGAAATTTAAGACCTCTTATGACAGAACGACTTCCTCAAGGTAAATAGTAAGAACAGTGAAAGGAGAGCTAGCCAGTACAAAAGTCCGCGAACATCTCCATCAGCAACAATAAACTGGTGATCGGCAACTTTCATCTTCACCGGTCGCAGTTTCCGATCCTGTTGAGAGACTGCATTTGAAGGTACCAGTACGGAAATCATCCTCCTCCACTGAGGATGTGGAGTGGGTGGATGCTGTCCTCACTGTTGATACCGAAATTGTGGGTTGCCAGAAGCAAAGAATAATGATAGACGTCGAAGGAATGTTGGTTCTTTGTGACGACCAAAGCGAAGGTTAGTTTATTTGGGGAAACTGTTTATAACAATGCCATGAATGAAAGGAACAGTGTCCTTAGAAGGTTTCTAAAGGAATTGTCACACGTATATGAATAGATCGTTTACAATGGCGACCAAAACAGCCACCAAAAGGACTTTGTTTGTTCAAAAGAGTTTTGGAGAGTGAAAGTTATATAAAAATACACGCGCAGTTGTGGTCAGGAGCACTCTTCGGCGTGTCGCCGATGGAGACGTGTCACGGCTAGAAAATCATTATAAAGTCTTCGGCGTGTAGCCGATATCAAGAGTAGAGTCAGACGTGAAGCCTATTAGAGCGGTCAACTTGTTCGGTCTTGAATATTTGTCAGGTCATCAAAATTTATCGAGAAATATAATCAACATTCAGTCACTATAAACCGTGATTGGTAACCCTCGGTCGGCGACTTCCATTTCGAGGTTTGAAATAAGAAGCAGTGAATAAATAATTTGGAAACGGTCATTGCAGTGTTGTAAAATTTCCTTCTCACACACATCCACGCATACCCTGAGAGAAACCTCATTGCTCACTATAATATTTGCTTCAAACTGGTGCACAACGTAGTGCAGTGGTAACCTGTGATGATCACCATCATTAAAATCTGTATCACTGTCCAAACGACAGTGAGGAAAAGGCAGGAAAAACCTGCTGAAAGCCCTAGCCCTGCCCCAAAGAAACGGATCAATTCGACCACCTCTGGGCAGGTAGCTCTTGTTATGGCAAGTTGATAAACAAAAGTGGTATTTTTATGCGTTTTGGAATTTTATTGGTACCTATAGTTTTTTAATTGTTTTACCCATTTGTGATTATTTATTTTATAGTAATTTTGTTTTGATGTGTTTTTTAAATTTTGAGTAATTTATATTTCGCTATTGCCATGAATTAGTTTTTATAAGGACGCTGATGACCAAGCAGTTGAGCGCCCTTATATCCAAATCATAATCATCATCTCTCAGTTCCTGAATTTTTTCCATGGTTGTTCGTGCAGTGTTGGATATTTCATTTTCCTACTGCAATAGAACTATTTCGGTTAACAAATGCTGAATATCTCCATCTGAAAATATCATGAACTCGTACCAATTGTTGGGAATAAAGACCCGCAACAATAGCCCACCCGTTGGGAACAAACTTACACTGAATCACACCTTCAAAATTACACGCGACACAAAACAGACGAGCTGACTTTTTAGTAATGTTTATTAGATCAGTCAGCAATAATACATGCTTTCCAGATCTGAAAGAACATATACAAAATAATTATAATATAATAACATTTTAGAGGTAGGACGGTGCGCCTCCTCGGAACTAATACAAGTGTTACTGCACTAATACAAATGTTATACTAAACTAATAAAACGGTATACATACTTCAATAATGAGAATTTATGCAGCAGAAAAGACGAATAGAAAAGCAAAGTGAAACAGTATATAATTCAGAAGCAGAAGTGTCGTCATTGTAAAGCAAGTCTTGTGGTAGTCGTCGTAGGGTATAAGGGAGTGTTCCAGCGCAGACCCAAAAGAGCAATATGGCGGCCATGCGCAATCTGTATGTTTAGCGGATTTAGAGAGTGTTTAGGCAGGTAGTCAATCCTCTTAATTTGCTGTAACTTATAATGCTGTGTCTTGAGGTATGATCAGGGTTTGACTTGAGCTATGATCTGAGGCTCTAAGGTTAAGTGTTGCAGGTTTTTAACAGGTAGGGATACAGATATGGGAGGTTAATAGCTATAGGATTTAATGGTTAGCTCTGGTGGCATGACCTGAGGCTCTAGGGTTAAGAGTTTTCACAGGTGAAGTCTGTTAGTGTGGATGGTTGAGAGCTGTAGGATTTAAAGGTTAGGTCTTGAGGTATGATCTGGAGCTCTAAGGTTAAGGGTTGCAGGTTTTAACAGGTAGGGCTGCAGATATGGGAGGTTAATAGCTATAGGATTTAATGGCTAGGTCCTGTGGCATGATCTGAGGCTCTAGGGTTAAGAGTTTTCACAGGTGAAGTCTGTTATTCTGGGTGGTTGGGAGCTGTAGGATTTAGAGGTTAGGTCTTGAGGTATGATCTGAGGCTCTAGGGTTAAGAGTTTTCACAGGTGAAGTCTGTTAGTCTGGATGGTTGAGAGCTGTAGGATTTAGAGGTTAGGTCTTGAGGTATGATCTGGAGCTCTAGGGTTAAGGGTTGCAGGTTTTAACAGGTAGGGCTGCAGGTATGGGAGGTTAATAGCTATAGGATTTAATGGCTAGCTCCTGTGGCATGATCTGAGGCTCTAGGCTTAAGAGTTTTCACAGGTGAAGTCTGTTAGTCTGGATGGTTGAGAGCTGTAGGATTTAGAGGTTAGGTCTTGAGGTATGATCTGGAGCTCTAAGGTTAAGGGTTGCAGGTTTTAACAGGTAGGGCTGCAGATATGGGAGGTTAATAGCTATAGGATTTAATGGCTAGGTCCTATGGCATGATCTGAGGCTCTAGGGTTAAGAGTTTTCACAGGTGAAGTCTGTTAGTCTGGATGGTTGAGAGCTGTAGGATTTAGAGGTTAGGTCTTGAGGTATGATCTGGAGCTCTAGGGTTAAGGGTTGCAGGTTTTAACAGGTAGGGCTGCAGGTATGGGAGGTTAATAGCTATAGGATTTAATGGCTAGCTCCTGTGGCATGATCTGAGGCTCTAGGCTTAAGAGTTTTCACAGGTGAAGTCTGTTAGTCTGGATGGTTGAGAGCTGTAGGATTTAGAGGTTAGGTCTTGAGGTATGATCTGGAGCTCTAAGGTTAAGGGTTGCAGGTTTTAACAGGTAGGGCTGCAGATATGGGAGGTTAATAGCTATAGGATTTAATGGCTAGGTCCTATGGCATGATCTGAGGCTCTAGGCTTAAGAGTTTTCACAGGTGAAGTCTGTTAGTCTGGATGGTTGAGAGCTGTAGGATTTAGCGGTTAGGTCTTGAGGTATGATCTGGAGCTCTAAGATTAAGGGTTGCAGGTTTTAACAGGTAGGGCTGCAGATATGGGAGGTTAATAGCTATAGGATTTAATGGCTAGGTCCTATGGCATGATCTGAGGCTCTAGGCTTAAGAGTTTTCACAGGTGAAGTCTGTTAGTCTGGATGGTTGAGAGCTGTAGGATTTAGCGGTTAGGTCTTGAGGTATGATCTGGAGCTCTAAGGTTAAGGGTTGCAGGTTTTAACAGGTAGGGCTGCAGATATGGGAGGTTAATAGCTATAGGATTTAATGGCTAGCTCCTGTGGCAATATCTGAGGCACTAGGGTTAAGAGTTTTCTCAGGTGAAGTCTGTTATTCTGGGTGGTTGGGAGCTCTAGGATTTAGAGGTTAGGTCTTGAGGTATGATCTGGAGCTCTAGGGTTATCGGTTGTAGGTTTAACAGGTAGGGCTGCAGATATGGGAGGTTAATAGCTATAGGATTTAATGGATAGCTCCTGTGGCATGACCTGAGGCTCTAGGGTTAAGAGTTTTCGCAGGTGAAGTCTGTTAGTCTGGATGATTGAGAGCTGTAGGATTTAAAGGTTAGGTCTTGAGGTATGATCTGGAGCTCTAAGGTTAAGGGTTGCAGGTTTTAACAGGTAGGGCTGCAGGTATGGGAGGTTAATAGCTATAGGATTTAATGGCTAGGTCCTGTGGCATGATCTGAGGCTCTAGGGTTAAGAGTTTTCACAGGTGAAGTCTGTTGGTCTGGGTGGTTGAGAGCTGTAGGATTTAGAGGCTAGGTCCTGAGGTATGATCGTCACTTCAGTCGCGTTGGCCGACGACTTCGGACGCCAATGTTATACGTCACATCACCTGGTACGTGGCGTAGATTTTTAAAGAAGCGTCGAGCAATCTATCGGATGAAATGATGGAGAGAAAGAAGTCCCAGTTCGTGATGCAGCTGCTGGATGCGGATATGGTGGTGATTCGGAGGAATTGACTCTGGATGATCTGTAGACGCCTCAGGTGACAAGTACTGGTAGCCCCCAGACCTGGCAGGCATAAGTAATAAGAGGTCAAACCAGAGATTTGTACAGGAGCAGTGAAGATACTGACTTTTCTAACGATGACTTTGGTAGGTTGGCGGGAATCAAGCCACTGTTTAGGTAATATGGTGGTAGTGGATTTTGCGGAGGGATTTAAGCTCGTCGACCACACTAGATGTATGGTACCTTTGCCCCAGTGGGTAGGATGAGGTGAGAGACAGAGTGCTGCTGACCCCAAGCAGTCGCTACAGTGTAGAAGGCGAGGCCCTACAATTTATCAGATAGAGACTTCTCGGCGGTGGGCTTAGGACAATCTCCATTCCACCTGTCGTGGCCCCGAAACAGTCACAAGGTCGGTTCCGAAAACGAAGGCCGCCGCCTCAGAAGAGTACTCCAAGCACTCAGGCACAACCGGCATCCCACCTACATGCTCCTGAAACGGCTCACTAGACCGGCTCGGAGACCGAAGTCCGTCCCGCTGGACGGGAAAGCGTATTCCTCGGTGCATATTGTGACTTTGTGGGTTCGTGAAATTAACAGTCCAAATGCACAAACTCCAAATGTTCTTTATTGTCACCGAATTAACAATGGAACACTTGCCGATTACATAGAATTACGTGGCGCACAAAATTACAATTCACCAGTTCGTCTGTCACAGGTTCACTCTGCACTCACGATTACGTACAATTCCTCCGTTGCACGTACCCAGTCTTCCAGTCCGTTCACTAGCACGGCGTTCCTCCAGCTGCTGTCCAAGAATTGAACTCACTCGCCAACTGCAGCACTTTTTTATAGGAATATAACTGTTTCTGGATGTCTCGCGGCTTAGTGAATCCCCCCGAAGGTTCCAGACATCAGGGAGGGGAAAGAGATGGCTAGTGATGTTTTCCAACCATCCCCTCGATAGCGCTACAAGATAAATGTGTGGACGTGGCTGGATGATTTCCGTCTGGTCCCTACCTGCCAGCTGGTCCTATCGGGAATTCAAATGCTCGGCTGACAATATCTTCCCGCCATGCACCGCCGAGACAAACACCGGCACTTGTACACGGAAAGGGACCATCGGATGCGACAATATGTGAAATGAGAATGTAAATGAAATGGAGGGACAAGAAATTCGGGGGATGTTACTAACCTAGTCAGAATTTGCCTAGTGACCAGGGAAACCCCTGAAAGTACCATGAGTCAGGTAGGTCTGCCACGGGAATTGAACTCAGGTTTCCCGTATGCTGGCCACAGATGAAACCGCCGGAGTCATCCCGCCACGTAACGTCAGGTAAGTGTACCCTCTATGTACTCTGTACTCATTTGAACATCAGTTGATTCATCGCTCGCAGGGACTTAACGTTGGAGCTTTTCCCTTATCCTAAAAGATGAATGTCTGGTAAATCAAAGCTCTAGGCATCCTGCACTCATTTGAATATTATTTCATTCATGGTCCTGGCCATCATCATCCTAACGTTGGAGGTTTTCTCTTATCCTGGGATATGAATGTCTGGTAACTCTAAGCTCTATGTACCCTGTACTTATTTGAAGATCATTTAATTCGTCAGAAATGACTTAACCTTGGAGGTTTCCTTTACCCTGAAAGACGAATGTCTGGTAAGCTCTTTGTACCCTGGACTAATTTGAACATAATTTCATTCATCGTTCGATATGTCTTTACCTTCGAGGTTTTCCTTTATCCTGAAAGATGAATGTCTAGTAAGCTCTATTAAGCTGTACTCATTTGAACATCATTTCATTCAACGTCTGATATCAGCATTGGCGGTATTCCCTTATCCTGAAAGATGAATGTCTGGTAACTCTAAGATCTATCTACCCTGTACTAATTTAAACATCATTTCATTGATCATCTGATGACAGCATTGGAGGTCTTCCCTTATTCTGAAAGATTAATATCTGGTAACTCTAAGCTCTATGTACCCTGTACTCATTTTAACATTATTTCATTCATCATCTGATGACAGCATTGGAAGTCTTCCCTTATCCTGAATGAGGAATGTCTGGCAACTCTAAGCTTTATGTACCCTGTACTCATTTAAACATTATTTCATTCATCATCTGATGACAGCATTGGAGGTTTTCCCTTATCCTGAATAAGGCATGTCTGGTAAATCTAAGCTCTATGTACCCTGTGTTCATTTAAACATTATTTCATTTATCATCTGATGAGAGCATTGGAGGTTTTCCCTTATCCTGAAAGAGGAATGTCTGATAACTCTAAGGTCTATGTACCCTGTACTTGAAGATCATTGCATTCCCGTCGTTTCGTCTGATATGACCTAAATTTGGACTACGTGCATTAAAAAAATGTTCCCTAAAGTATTTAATATGTTTAGCAATTGAGTTAAAATTTCATTTTTGACTATGAGTATCTAGAAGGAATGATATCCTAAAACACCATTACAGAAGTTTATCTCTGTTAAAAAATTAGATAGAAAAATAGACGTATGTAAGTATATATTTTAGAAGTAGTGTAGCAACTCATGCATTCATGAGTTAGAATTCTCAGCACTTACGTTTTTTTCCTTATTTTTTTAAATTTGGGATGTTCTGTGCTGCGTTCTATTTTTATTTCTCTTCTGATTTTGTTTGTATGTCTGATTTTGTATTCTGTTTTGTCATACTTTCCTGTGAATAAACTGGATTTTATTACTTAACTTTGCTGGTGAATTTGGGTTTTAAATGCGCAGCCTGGCAGGTTCTGTTTCCCCTAGAGCTTGTTTGTGTGTTTGAACATGGACAGGTATATTTATTGCAATTATTTCGGATCGCTTTCATCGTAGTGCTTTAAACAACCTTCTGTAATAGAGTTGCTATTTGCCGGTGTGTTGTATCTTTAATGAATTTCATCAGCAGACTCGGTCGATATTCACAACAAGCAAACAAAGTAATATAATCCAGTCCAGTTAACACCAGCAGTAAAGCTCGGTGTGTGAAATGCCCATTTGCTGAAGACTGCAACTATGTATTTAACATTCCATCCTTCTTTCCCACCCCTCCCGACAGTGGAGATGTACGGGGATAATTTTCAAATCATGGTCTTTGATGCTGGTTTATTTTTCGTTAATTGATAAAGTTTTAATTGCTTTCTCTGGCCTTTTACTTCTGGGTCCATAATAGTAGCTTTCTGAAGGAAAAAGGGATAAAATAAATATTTCCAGTGATGCCCTAAGGACATACACAGTTCCTGCTGAAACTGTTCTCGTGTTAGAGACACCAATTTGAATCTGCCGTAGCTGGAGTTAGCTCTTGACCTTGAAGGAATAATTAGAAATAAGCACTGTCACATAATAATATTAGTCATAATTCGTGGCGTACACCCCTCATCGGTCTGAGCCTGCCAACTCCTTCACGTCCACATATAGGAGAGAAAGATAAAATAGAATAGCCGCGAAATAGGGAATACCAAGATTTTGGCTTTGTTTGCTACTGGTGTCACGTGGGAGTACAATGAAGTAGTCAAGAAAAACTGCCATGATGTACTGCAGTGACAGTTGACAGCTTATCAACTTAGGGCCAACAGCACAGCTCAGTGTGGAAATCTCGTTCATCCCCAACCCCTGCAAAAAGCAAAAGTGTTTGCTTCTGCTGGGGAAGTTATGGTCATCTCATTCTTTGATATTCATGGAATGGTTTATCAGCATGTTGTACCTGTACACACATATCAGTCAGTAACTGGACAATACTACAGGGATGTCCTGTAAACATTGCAAGTCCATTTCAGGCACAAAATACCACATTTCCATGAAGCAGGTTGGATGCTGCACCACGATAATGCGCGGCCGCATATTGCCAATGTTGTTGCTGAATATCTTGCAAAGTTCAACGGGAAGTGCATCCCTCACCCTACCTTTGGTGCTGATTTGTGACTCTTTTATATTCCCTAACTTGAGGAAACGCCTTCATGGGAGACATTATCCATCATCAGAAGCAGTGGTGAAGACTGCGGAGGCAATTTTGAAGGATCTCTCAAAAATTGTTTCCAGCATGTCTTTGAGGACTGGCAGAAACACTGGGACAAGTGTATCGCATTCGGGGGAGACTATTTTGAGAAGGATCATCAAAATTATGAGGAAGAGTAAAAGGTACGTTGCCAAAAAGAAAAAGAAAAAGAAAGTGATCATTTTTTATTGAACAGAGCCCGTACAGCTTAATTCAAGGAACTATTCTGAAATTATTTTTGATGTTCTGGGGTGAAACCAGAACCTCCAAATAGCATTTCAGCCCCTGAAGGGTAATTATTGTATTCCCATAGATCAACACAAATGGCTCATATACAGATTTCCCCTCCAGAGGGTTTTAGATCCCAGTTGTTGGGATGCAGTATTATGCCTTTTCTATGGTAATCTAAATGTGCGCTTTAGAGCTGTTAAACATTTTATAACAGCTCCAATTTTTTCAGTATAACTGTTATAGATGTTGTAGCTATCAAAAGCTGCCATAAGGCGATCTAAAAGTCTGCCTGTAGTATGTCCAACGTCCAATAAAACTGTAGAAAAGCAACAATATATTTCGCCTATATTAAATTGAGTTTTAAATACTAACATAGTGGTAGCAGAACAGAATAATGAAGAAGGATGCCTGTGTATGCACTAAATGCATGTATGACTTTAAAACACCATAATGATAATTTATCAAATTGTGTCACCTTTTTCGTTAAATGCATACTTAAATTATTTCGCACAGTTTTCATTATAAACGATCAAAACTGTGATAATCACTTAACCAATTGGATAAAAACATGATATGAGCTTTAATTAACAGGATTTGCTGTTCATTAAATGGTCCGATTACTAAATGTTTTCATATTGATTACTTATTTATTCCATACTAGAAACTGATACAGATGTTAATATGTCACGTGCCACAGTGACACTGGGTTTATTCATTCCTGATTCATATTGATGTATTTAATATGATGAGAGTTTTGTTTTGAATTGGTATGAGTTATAGGTGGCCATGACCGAATAAAGTGGGTCACAAACAGGTGAAGGTGAATGTTAATATCCAATCTGGATAAATGTTAAATATTATAAATTAAATTGAAATATAAAATTATAAAAGAAAATTGTTTTTAGGACTTTATATTTGGAAAGTCAGAAAATTATGAAATTCAAAATTAGTGTATTGGCCACAGGGAAAAATGATGTAGACTATAATATTTAGTTACCATGCTGATAAGGAAAAACACAATAAGTGAAGTGGACAAGGTAACATCTCTTGCATGTTAACCAAAAAAACAAGCAGACGCGAGTGCACAATGCTGTATGTTCAGCAATTATTCGGTTGCAAACCTGAGAATTAGAACAATTATAATTATAATTAGAACAATTTCTAGACAGAAAAATGCAATTCCATAGCCGGGATTTAAACCACGGATCTTCTGGTTGCCGTCCAGCCGCTTTAACTCTTGAGCTACTATGGCCAACGTGCCGACATGACATTAAATTATCCAACTAACTCGTGTTTTTTCCCGGCAGAGTACTTAGTTACACAACTCAACCAACTGACCCTGCACGTGTTGTAACAAGGATCCAACATTCCTTTGAAATCCATCACGATGCTTTGCTTATTGCAATCCTTTAATTTCGGTATCAATTGTCGCCTTCATTGTTGAAACCTCACGCTCACTTAAAACACTTTATCCTTCCACTTCACATATTCTTCGAGCTGCGACAGCGGCTGTATAATCCTGTTTATAGTAGTGTTTTAGGACTATATATAAGCTCGAGGGTATCTACCAGGCCAATCCACACAGAGTGAAGACAATCCCCCCCCCCCTCCAATGATCGAGCTGTCGCAAAAAGAACGCTCGGCGCCTCAGTGTGGCTTACCATAGGGCAAGACCTAGAGACTAACAAGACCCCCCCCCCCCGCAATCTGGTCCTGTGGACTCAAGATGGGATGGCAATGAATACGCCACTTACGGGCGCCAAACCCAAAGGGGAAGGCTACCGGTGAGATCTCGGTAAAGCCGCCTGGTGATCTAGCACTCCTACTAGCTATACTGGCTAGTACGCGGGACTATATGGCTTCCCTCAACCCGTTACGAAGAGGTACCCGATCTCCCACGGGTTTCGGGAACCACTGCCGCCTCGGGTCCAACCCAATCCCAACACCTCCCATTCAGGGAGGGGCTCGAATGTCCGGCCCGAAGTTCCTCTAATAACGTCAGAGGTACCATGAGTGCTAGGGGTCCGCAGCGCCCACACCGCGACAGCTGAAGGTGACGGATCCCCTCCCCTATGAGGAGTGCTTTAGGACTTTTTTATTATTTAGGTACAGAGGATCTACTCCCATTAGTCCTAGACCCATAGGACCAAGGACGATGTAATCTTCGGGGGTCTTTCAATGGGGCAATACCTTGAGTCTAAAAGACCCGCTTCCCATCGACTACAACGTCAAGACAGGTGGAAGTGGATACGCCATTTACGCGCGTCAACCCCACAGGGAAGACTACCGATGTGACCACAGTGGGGCCGAGTAGTGATCTAGCACACCTACTACTAGCTATGCTGGCTAGTACCGGGGAATTATGAGGCAAAACTCTACCCCCTCCGGGCGGCCGTAGCCTGGCCGGAGGTACTCAGCTCCCCGTGGGTGTCGGGAACGCATTGCCCCCTGGAGTCCAACCCAATCCGAACTACTCCCATTCAGGGACGGTCTCAAATGCTCGTCCCGAGTTTCCTCTAGTAACGTCAGAAGTACCACGAGTGCTAGGGGTCCACAGTGCCCGCACCACGGCAGCTGATGGAGACGGATCCCTCCCCTATGGGGAATATTTTAGGACTCCAAGCTCAAAGTTGGTTATCTCCATTTTATGATTGTTTATCAATAACTCAAGAGAGGTACATGCTCACAATATATACAACACGGGCCATGGCATCCTGTAAATAGCATTGCCAAACCAATGAAACCCAATAAATTTTCCAAATCACCAAAATAAAACAATTACTTTACTTGAGACAACTTACGTTTAAAAAGGGAAGATGTTCTTAGTAGTGAACTTTCTGTAAAGTAGCGCTTTCTCTTGTCCGCACAATGGAAGCTGGCAAAGAGGGGGAATTACAAACTGACCATATATTTTTACGTTTAAATATCTTAAGATTTATTGCACAAACATAATCGATATGTCAAAAGAAATATCCAAGATAGCAAAACAGTAGCACGAAATAAGTATAATTAACTTTGTGGGGTTTACAGTTCCAACCAAGTGCGAAGCCTTTTTTTAGATTTGGTGTTCCACACACTGAAAAGTTGCAGAAGAAATGGTTTGCTGACATGCAAACTTCCAGCCACGAAAATGATACCCTTAACTTATAATCATTCTTTATAACACCCTCTAAGTAGATTAGATCTTATATGCTTTTGGAATGAGAAGTATACGTGCCAAAGTAACAGGATTAGCGCTAACAACTGGGGTAGGAACTCTATTTACCGATTTCGGTTATACCTAAATGTAGCCATAAAGTGCAATGCAAACAAGCATTGTTAGGGTGGAAGGGTGGCTAAATAATTCATAACCTTCATATTTCATGAACTTCTGTGCCTTCTATTGTTTGTTAGTAACAGAAGCTTCTCTTCTGTATTTTATCCAGAAGATAGGGACGTGTTCCAATTGAATCATGAATTCCAGATCGAGATTTTGCGGTCGAAATGTTTTGGAAACCTCAGAGCCTAAAATAAATGCCTCTTTTATTTAAAAAAGCGACTATGAGAGAGAAACTTGTTTTGGTAGTAAATTCAGTATTCTAGTTTAACTCTTTGCTGCAGGAATTATTTTGTTACTTAAGCCGGTCTTGCTGTACGTGCCAAACCGGCCCTCAGATCACTTTCTGCGGTGTCTCAACGCATTCGTTTGGAATAGCCATGATCGTTAAAACGACGTGTTTGGACTGGCCATCCATTCAAAGCTAAACGTCCTGAGTTTGAATCTCTGCAAATGCAGTCAAATGTGCCTGTCCTAAAGGACGGGGAGAGCCCAGGTAAAATAAACGGTGTGATGGTATGCATGGATGTTGACGGGGTATCATTTGACTTCAGTTACTTGGATCTTGCCTTTTGATACTAAAACACTACAGTGTAATTGTAAAAATAATATAATGTTTACAAATCAAAGGTCTTAAAATTTTGCGTGTATTATTGACGAAGGCCAGTACCTATAATAATAACAAAAGAACCGCACTCAAGCAATATTCAATGTGGATAAAGCCCAATGTTACCACCTGAAGCCGCCATGTGATTTGAAGATTTTAAAGGTACTTTGTCCATCCCAAATTATCCTTACCTACAAGAAACATTCTTTTAATTGTGAATCAAAAAGATATGATGATGATGATGATGATGATGATGATGATGATGATGATGATATATAAGGGCGTTCAACTACGGCGGTCATCAGCGCCCTTTAAAAAACTAGTCATGGCAAAATGCAGATATAAAACTTTCTAAAAACTATACAAGTGTAACAAAACCTATTAAAATACACGTACATAAATAACATCAATCAAAACGTACTAAAAATTTCGTTCACTAAATCCTAAACTATAAACTAGACAAGAATCTAAAAACCTTCTCCACGGGTCTCCACGCACGGCCTACACGTGGGTGGGCCTGTTGACCGTCTCCCTCAACCACGAAGAGGAGCCCACACGAGGGAGACTGTTAGCTCGGGACCCCGGGTGCGCCAAACCCGTACCTACCGAAGTAGGCCCCTGGGGGGATCAAAAAGATATAAAATACACTTTGTTTACATTAGTTTAGTAACAACCAAATTCATGGATTGGACTGGACTGTAGTGGATTAGGTTAAGGAGGGGACGGCACAAGGTCCCAGTCTTGGTCTCTCGTACCTATGCGTCAAAAGCGGTATTTCCTGGAGAAAAGATGAGGCGTAAGAAGACAGGATTGCCATCCCATGGAGTCATGGCAGCACGGAGGCAGAGTTCGTACAATTTACCAGTTGGAAACACCCCGACATTCCACCCATGGTGGTACTGAAGCGGCTCCATAGACCAACCCAGAGGCCATGCTATCGAAGGAGGAAGTGTTTAGTAGGAGTATGTCATTCTGCTATACAGCGCCGGAACTCGCGACGACACCTCTAACTTGAAAGAAATCACCAGTTGAGAGATGATATGAAATCACAATGGAGATGAAATGGAGGGACATGGAATTTCGCAGGATGTAGACATTAGCCTGTCGACCCGGGAAATCCCCTGAAAAAGCCCATGGTCGCCATACCGGACAATGAATGAAATGGTTGAAAATGCTGAAATGAGCACAGGATCCATATAGCTTAGTTATTAGACATTCATCTTTCAGATTAATGGAAAATCACCAACGTAAATTCATATCGGATAGTGAATGAAATGATGTTCAAATTAAACAAGATACAAAGAGCTTAGGGTTACCTTATATTCATTGTTCCGCTGTTTACCGTTATCCTGAAAAATAAATGTTCGGTACCTCTAAGCTCTATGTATGGTGTACTCATTTGATCACCTATTCATTGATCGTCCGATGTGAATTAACGTTGGAGATCTTCTCTTATCCTAAGATGTATGTCTAGTAGCCCTAAGCTCTATGGAAATAGGGCTCATCTGAACATCATTTCATTCATTATCAGATATAATTTAGTATTAGTTTTATCTTAACCAGTAAGATGAATGTCTACGCTGTGCTCATTTCAACCTTGTCATTCTTCGTCCGATATGAATTATCGATGAAGGTTTTACCTTATCCTTAAAGACCATTGTCTGGTAACTCCAAGCTCTATGGAAACGGAGCTCGTTTGAACACCGTTTCATTCATTGTCCGATATGCTTATCGTTGGTTTTCCGTTATCCTGTAAGATGAATGTCTACGCTGTACTCATTTCAACGATATTTCATTCTTTTCTGATATAAATTAACTTAGGAGGTTTTCTGTTGTCCTGAATGACGAGTGTCAAGTAACTAAGCTCTATGTACTCTGTAGTCATTTGAACATCACTTCATTTATCGTCCGATATGACATAACACTCAAGGTTTTACCTTATTCTTAAAGATGGATGTCTGGTAAGTCTAAGCTCTATGGACCCTGTGTTCAATTGAACATCATTTCATTCAAAGTCCGATACCACTTTTCGTTGGAGGTCGTCCATTACCCTGAAAGATGAATCTCTGTTAAATTTAAAGTCTATATACACTGTATTCAGTTGAACATCATTTAATATGACGTAACTTTTGATGTCTTTCCTGCCGCCTCGAAGGCGTAGATGGTAGCGGGTCTGCCTCACGTTGAAGGGGTCCCGATTTCGAATCTCGGTCACGGAGAGTTATCTGGATGGTGTTTTGTTCCGGAGGTTTCCCTTATCCTGATAGGCACCGGGAAGCAAACCTGCGGTTGAGGCAGAGAAGGATTCCCTGTGTCCGATCTGCCAAATAGCTGGGTGTCCGAATGGAACGCGGTCTAACCTTCACCCCGCATGCCACATGCCTCGGCATGCAGCGCTCAGGCAGTTGTACCCCATATTCCGATCGACCATACCTACTCGCCTGAAACTACGGGTGTATCGTGTAATCATCCCGCCACTGATCCTGTATGGATGCGGGGTCTGGGGATCGGTGGCTCGTAGCACCATCCGCAGACTACAAGCCGTACAGAACAGGGCTCTTAGGATGAAACCGAACTTACGTTTCCGTCACACATCCTACACTCCCATTCTGGCATACCTTACGTTGAGGACGTTGTGCGTGAACGCTCGCGCACATTGTATGCCAGGTTTACATCCCATTCCAACCACCAAGTTAACACACTAGGGCAATATGACCACAGCATGCCCAGGAGGAGAAAGAGCTACCGCCTCCACAAGGACGCTCTTGGGTGGTGAGACCAGCCTCTCATCCCTTCAGTACTGCCACCTTGTCCCGGCCACACTAGGTCTGGATCTGGCCTGTCGGCTAAGCCCCGGCAGTCAGGTCCCCCTGTGTGACCCAAATTTGAACCACAAACTAAATGGTCCCCAAACACCCGACCTCTCGCTCCTGGCCCCGCCACACTGGACGAATTCTGCAACGCAGGCCGCTCCTAGCGTGGTGGCTTAGGGCACTGGCCTCATACCTGGAAGCTCATCCCGCAGCCAGGAGCACTAGCAGAGGCTGAATCAGGTCCATCAGTTAACAAGGACATCCAAACTTTAAAGAAAAGACCAATCCTATAAGACCGCATGGGTAAGTCCCCTCAGGGGTTAGGTACCGTGGCGCTCTGCCCATCGTCCGGGAGCACCCGGACGACTTGTTCTCACTCTTGGCTATCTGATAGACGAATGTCAGATAACTCTAGGCTCCAAGGACACCGGACTCATTTGAGCATCATCGTCCGGTATGGCTTAACTTTGGAGGACGTAAATTACAAACAAAAGAAGAAGAATAAAACGTAAGTGGTAGTGAAAAATGAAATACTTGTTGAAGTATATTCCAGGCTTGTAGGCCGTGGTCTACTGGGCTCTTTCTTCTTCTTCTTCTTCTTCTTCTTCTTCTTCTTCTTCTTCTTCTTCTTCTTCTTCTTCTTCTTCTTCTTCTTCTTCTTCTTCTTCTTCTTCTTCTTTCTTCTTCTTCTTCTTCTTCTTCTTCCCAGACGTTTCGTCTGCGACTACGGCAGACATCCCCAGTGGCAGTGATGAGATCGAAGTACCAGTGGGTATTTCAACAGCGACTGTGCTGTTTGCAGACCAGCAGACCAGCAGAAGAGTCGAGTCGTCCAGGTTTTCCTGGACGGAGTGTATGCTGCCCAGCACCTAGCCGCTTTTAGCGTCTTTATCTGGGCAGTGTAGAAGAATTTTTAATGTCACAGGCGATTGTTTTGGGCAGTGGATATGTCTAGCCTTGGTGAGCGCCGTCGCCCCGTGAAGGGGGGATGCGCCAATGCTGGCTGCGCTCTTCCGACTGCTGGGAGGCTTCTGAGCACAGTCCGCTAAACAGGCTAGAGGGAAAGGATCCGTGTTACTGTATAAGGTATTTCCTAGCCCATTACTGGGCTGAGGAAGTTGGAGTCAGGGGAATGTGGCCCTGTTCAGTGCTAGGTACCCAAGGCATCTTTGGGTAGCCGATAGCTTGGTCTCCGGCGAGGAACCCTATGGTCCTAACGGCCTAGGGTATTCACCAGTATGTTGGGGTGGGAGTCCAGCTTATCGTAGATGGTGCGGGATCTCTCCCGCACCACGTCGACGATATACGGGACTCCAGAGTGAGTATGTAGGATGTGGGACGGAAATCTCCGCCCGGTATCGTAGATCATGCGCAAAGCCCTGTTCTGGACGTACTGGAGTCTGCGAATATTGGTTGGAGCCGCTGATCCTCAGACTTCGCAGCCGTACAAAATCAGGGGCGGTATGATCGCCCGATACAGGCGTAGTTTGAGGTGAGTAGGCATGGTGGACTTGAAAATGGAGTATAGCTGAGATAACGCTGCATGCCCTTGTCCGGCTTTGACCCGGATATGAGGTGCGTAGGTGAGTCCGCGATCCAGGTGGACGCCAAGGTATTTGGCAGTGGGAACCCAAGGGATTTGCCTCTGCCTCAACCTCAGCGACCAGTCTGGTCGCCTAGCTCGGACCTTAGCCAGGAGAAGTGCAGAGCTCTTCTCGGGGCTAATGGCCATTCTCCACATCTCACTCCAACGGCCAATGGCTCGGAGTTGGCGCTGCAGCGGAGGATGACAATATCGTTAGTTTTTGTTACGTGCCATTATGAGGACGTCGTCAGCATATTGGCACGTAACAGTCTGTTGTTTGTGCTGTTTGCACCGTGGCCCGCGGTATTTATACAAGTGGTGGAGGGGGATCTGCCGTGATTGGTCCTGGTGGACGGTGAGCTGGATTGGTGTGGGCGGAGTGTTGCGTTCTGTTGGCGTATGATTGGTTCGAGCGAGGTTCTTCGTTTTCACTTTTGCTAGAGCTGTTTGCCATGTTCTGTTCAGTTTGAGGCCTTCTTCTTTGCGATTTATGTTGTTATTGTGTTTATGTATTTCGATGGCTTCGCGGAATAAGCGTGAATAGTATTGTGATGTTGTGCCAGAATATCTGTATTTTCATACTAGGTTATATGTTCTCCCTCTTCGAGTATGGCAATCGCTGATTCTTGCGTTTGAACCAGACGGCAGTTTCTTTTGTGTTCGTCAATACGAGTTTTTAGGCTGCGTTGGGTGGTTCCAATGTACACCTTGCCACAAGAACATGGTATTCTATATACTCCCGCTGTGGACAGAGGATCTCTGGGGTCTTTGACTGAACGGAGTGTATTGCAGATCTGTTTGGTGGGCTTGAAGATGGTATCAATGTTGCGACGTTTGAGAAGTTTACTGATGCGGTGTGTGACTGTTCCAATGTCAGGTAGAAAAACCTTGCCTTTCCTACTATCTGCAGCTGTTTATGTAATGGTGGAACCACTGTTGGGGTGTAATGCTCTATTGATTTCGCGTTTTGTGTAGCCATTTGATTGTAGTACCTTGTCTAAGTGTTGAAATTTTTGTTGTAGGTATTGTGGTTCACAGATGCGTGTAGCTCGGTATGCCAGAGTTTTGATCATAGAGCGCTTTTGTCAGGGATGGTGATTGGAGTTCTTGTGAAGGTATTGGTCTGTGTGAGTCGGTTTACGGTATACTCTGTGGCCTAATGTGCCAATCTCCTTTCTGTTTACCATTACGTCTAAAGAAGAAAGAAGAAGGAGCGCAGTAGACCACGGCCTACAAGCCCGGAATATACTTCAACTAGTAATGACACCGGCCGTGAAAGCCTTAGAACCTTGAAAAATGAAATAGCTTTTCTAAAATGCGGCTGAAAGAAGAAGTAAGTTGAAATATAGTAAAGAACAATTAAATTTCTGATAGATGTTATACGAGGACTCTCCAGAAAGTAGATTACGTTTTCGTCTGTTTCCGCTAGGGGCGGGGCTAGCGCAGCCATCTTGGGGTCAGAGCGTTGCGCAGCTCAGTCGGCATCTAGCCGTGCTAGTGAGAGGTTCGTGCTGTGCTCCGTTCAGATACTGTGACGGTTTGAAATGTCTGCGTTAATTGAAAATCCCGCGAGCTGCGAGGTGCGTGCAGTAATAAGGTTTCTGACTGCAAAAAACTGTAAACCGATAGAAATCTATCGGCAGCTTTGTGAAGTGTATGGGGACAACATTATCACTGAAGGTGGAGTGCGTCAGTGGGTCATCAGATTTAAAAATGGCCGAACCAATGTTCACGACGAAGATCGAAGTGGGAGACCCAGCATAGTGACTGCCGAACTTGTCGAAAAGGTCAATGCTAAAGTCCGTGAAAATCGAAGGTTCACAATAACGGAACTTTCTTTGAGTTTTCCACAAATTTCGCGAAGTTCGTTGCACGAAATCAGCAGCGAAAAGCTTGGTTACCACAAGTTTTGTGCAAGATGGTTTCCAAAAATCTTGACAGAGGACCACAAAAATCAGCGAATGACTGCAGCGTTGAACTTTTTGGACGTTTACCATAAGGATGGTGACTCTTTACTCGATCGCATCGTTACTGGTGACGAAATATGGGTGAAACACGTGAACTGTGAAACGAAATTGCAATCAATGAAGTGGGGGCACACAAGTTCTCCCCAAAAACCCAAGAAATGCATGCAAACAATGTCGGCAAGGAAGATGATGGCGACTGTTTTTTGGGACAGAAAAGGTGTGATTTTGGTGGACTTCCTGGAAAGAGGCACTACAATAAACTCTCAAAGGTATTGCCAAACTCTCCAAAAACTCAGAAGAGCCATTCAAAATAAGCGCAGAGGAATGTTGAGCTCTAAGATCTTGTTGATTCACGACAACGCCCGGCCCCACACGGCAAATGTCACTCGTGAAGTTCTTGAATCTTTTAAGTGGGAGTTGTTTCCTCATCCGCCGTACAGTCCCGACCTGGCACCGAGCGACTTCCACCTATTCCCAGCAATGAAGAAGTGGCTGGCTATGCAGCGTTTTGATGACGACGCACAGCTGCAAGAAGAGGTAACGAAGTGGTTGAAGGCGCAGGCGGCCGAATTTTTCGACGAAGGAATTTCCAAGCTCGTACATCGCTACGATAAATGCCTTAATTTGAATGGTGACTATGTCGAAAAGTAGTATTTGAGTGTGGCTTTCATCTGTATATAATAAAATTTGTTTCCTATACTTTGTTTACTTTTTATTCCAACACGTAATCTACTTTCTCGATAGCCCTCGTACATAGCAGCAATATTGAGGTGGCCCTTGTACTTAGGAGAGTTATAGCCTTAACTTGTTTATGTAAACATGCATTACGTTTAAAAGGATGAAGAGAACACAAAATGTAGTTTGTAAGCCTTGCTGTTTGTATCTAAGCCTACAAGGGTCATTAACGCAATCCAAATAGCCGTTTTCGCACCCTTGTTTGTTGTTAGCCTTACAATCCATGAGCAAGGGAGTTTTCGGTACGGTTTAATTGCCAAAGTAGGAAAACCTGTGTCTTTGCGAGTAGATTTATTGACGTAGCTGTAAAGTGAAGTGGAGAAAGTAAAGAATGTGTACAACACTAAAATAATTGCTGATTACGAGTATCCTGCGCCCCATCCAATCATAGAGACAACTTTTTTGTTGCTTATAAGTGCAATTACTACAGCGAGAGTGCGTGTTAATGCAGATCAATGGCCTGTGCGAGCTGCAATTAATTATTAACTGAACTTTATTACCTGAACATGGCGAGAGATAATTGCGCTCTCAGCGTAGCGATATAGAGCAATACAAACATTCAACTCGCAGTTAAGCAGAGAAATATTACAAAATACGAAACTACGGCTCTTTATACCTCACTTCAGACGATTTTGTTTGCTTTTAATATTGACTTTTTAGAAGTTTATTTTAAAGGACTGTAGAAGTTACCTTTCAATGCTTCATTCATTAGTAGCTCACTTTTATTTCATTTCATTTAAGAATTACATGTAGAAAGTTCACCAGAAATGTACTTTACTCCGAATACAACTAAAAATATTATATATAAAAATATATAACGATACAACAGTCAGCATACATATTGCAAATGGAATGTATAGTAAATGGATACTGTGACTTTGTGGGTTCGTGAAATGAAAAGTCCAATTACACAAACTCAACAATGTTCTTTATTTCCACCGACTTACAATTTAACACTTGCCAATTACACAGAATTACGTAATGCACACAATTACAATTCACCAGTTCGTCCGTTAAAGTTCCGCTTGCACTCGCGATTACGTAAACTCCGATGCACATACACAGTCTTCTCGTCCTTACACTAGCACTGCACTCTTACGCTGATTGTCAAGAACTCTAACTGACTGACTGGCGTGTTGCTTATATAGGGTCAGCTGGGGGATCGAGAGTGTTCTAGATTAGATAAAATATCCCGTAAGTTCGAGAACACAGGTGGAACAGAAAGAGACGGCGCAGTGATGTTTTTTCTCCGAGCTACCCCTTGTCACCACTATAAGACAAACGAGGGGGGCGTGGCTAATGCCGACCTCCCCTGCATGCCCGCTCTCAGCTGGTTCTATAGGGGGTTCCAACATTCGGGTGACAATACAAACAAATCAAGAAATTAGCCCATTTACAAGCGATACAACAACAAACTGATGAAGCAAGGGAGATATATTGGGAAAAACGAATAATAACTAAATAATAACTAAACACTAGTAACACAACTTCACTTATCTTATTTAATTCCTGGGACCGGTTTCAAACCAAAACATCTACTTCATCCTCAGCCACTCAGTTTGACACTCACCCACTAACTGACCTGACCACTACCGGAGTTTGAAGAATAGCTCTTTATCTAACTGCCATCTACCGGGGACAACACAAACTTATTGATGACATCTATTGGAGGGATATCAAAATTCATTACGCGATCCTTATTTTTCAAAATAAATATATTCTTCCAAACCATTAATTCTATCGGTTCTTTCAATTGTTTCAATAATTTAACTTCTGGATTTATTTCATGATTATATGACCAAAAAAGATCAGCCACTGCCGATTTCTCTGTGTTTATATTTAATATTTCTAAAATGTTCTTTCGCTCTGGTTTCTAAATTACGCTTGGTTCTACCAATAGAGATCTTATCGCATTCTAAACAGTAAACTTGATAAATACCAGATTTTTTTTGTCTGAAATTTTGTCTTTTTTAGAAAACTATAGCAAATTCTTTATACTGTAATTATTATGAGGTACTAGTATTATACCCACTTCTTTGAAAATTTTTTGGAACTTTTTATTTGCCCATGGATGATAAGAAAATTTTTTGAAAATATAACCCTTTTTTACATTTTTAAGAGTGGAAAAATCATTAACACTTTTTGGATATTTAAATTTTTCTACTCTTCTGATTATAACATTTTTATTAAAGCAGTGTTTATAATATGTTTATATTCCGCATTAAATTCTTCTTCATTTAGAGGTATGTTTATCAATCGGTAAATCAAACTATTAAAAACAGCAAATTTGTGTGATATAGGGTTAAAACTTTTATTTTTGATATAATTATCCGTGTGAGTTGACTTTCTATAGATGCCAAAACTTAATTTATTATTATTTTTCATTATTTTGAGATCTAGAAAGGGGATGTAACCATTGTTTTCAAGTTCTATTGTGAACTTGATAGCTTTATCCTGTGAATTTAGAATATTTAGAGCCTCATCTATATATCTCTCAGGAACTATGGCAAAAATGTCATATACGTATCTATAACATATTTCAGAAAAACTCATAAATAGATCAGCAAGAAAGGGTGAAAGGGGACTACCCATAGCTACTCCTGAAATTTGTTGAAAAACATTTCCATTGAAAATATTGTAAGGAAAGCTCAACAAGTGTCCTGGGAAAAATTTATTAGCACTGTTGAAGAGGATATACATGGAAGGCAAATGATGGACTATAAAGTGCTTAAGCATCTAGATAGTGAAGAAAGTGATATAGCAAATATAAATGTAATTGAAGAAGAACAATGGATTATGCATTACACAGATTTGCGGCATACTAACTCTTTGGAAGAAAAAAAAATGATGACCTTATATGCTGAAATTTAGATCCAATTAACTTAGAAGAATTAGAAACGGCATTAAAAGAAATGAAGAATAGGAAGGCCACAGGAGAAGATGCAATAAATTCAGAATTATTGAAATATGGTGGACCAATACTAAATCAAAGAATTTTGAATTTAATTAATAATTGTTGGAATGGATGCCAAATCCCAAGATCCTGGAGATATGCTCGAATTATATCTATTTTTAAGAAAGGTGCTCGAAACAGATGTGAGAATTACAGGGGAATAAGTATTTTAAACACAGGATATAAATTATATGCAAGAATCTTAAGTAAAAGGTTACAAACCATTACAGATGTTCCACTTTTAGAAGAACAAAATGATTTTAGAAAAGGATGATCCTGTACAGATGCTACCTTTACAGTTAAGCAGATAATAGAAAGAAGAAGAGAGTTTAATCTGAAAACACATATAGCTTTTATTGATTATGGCAATTCCTTATTGATCATGTAAATAGGAAAAAATTGTGGGAAATCATAACTTTAAGAGGCTACACAAATCATCTCATTAAAGTTCTAAAATCTATATATAAGAACACAACAATCAGCATACATATTGGAAATGGAATGTATAGTAAATGGATACATACAAATCAAGGTGTAAGACAGTGTTGCAGTTTGTCTCCTATCTTATACATAATTTATATAGATGATCTGATTAGGGAGTGGATGTTTAAGGTTAATGGAGGCATTCATATTGCACCAAACTTTATTCTTAAGACGATGCTATTAGCGGATGACCAAATAATTATAAGTAAAACTGAAGACGAGCTGCAAAGAGCAGTATATATTTTACAGAAGTTATTTAAGAATTATAATTTCAAAATTTCTACAAATAAAATAAAAACAATGGCGTTTCGAGGTAAAGATACTATTAGAACCAAAATAGTATTTGATGATATTATCTTAGAGCAAGTTACGGGTTTTAAATATCTGGGAACATGTCAGTTATAAATATGAGAATGAATTTAAAAATAAATTACCAACGTTTCAACAAATATGTGGCATAATAAATAGAAGCCTAAAAACTAAAACCATAAAAGAAACACGGATGAAAGTTTATAAAGTAATGGCTGTGCCTGCTTTTGTTTTTGGTTCTGAAACATGGACATTAACAAAAGAAGACAAAAACAATATACAGGCTGCCGAAATGAGATTTTTAATAGCAGTAAAGGGATGTACTGTTTTAGATAAAGTTTCAAATGAAAGAATAAGAGAAGATTTATAAATAAGTTCTTTAGAAGAAAGAATAATACATTATAGAAATGAATGGAGAGAGCATATTGAGAGAATGCCGAGAGATAGGATCCCAAGAAGAGTTATAAACTATAAGCCTACAGGAAAGAGACATCCGGGAAGACCACGAAGACGTTGGTCAGACGTTTTAAGCCGGAACAGGTAGCATTGCCTAGCCCTTGGAGTGAAGAAGAAGAAAAAAAAAAGTAGCATTTTATGACTTTTGGTGCACAACTCT
Organism: Mantis religiosa; assembly: GCA_030765055.1. Lineage (NCBI taxonomy): Eukaryota > Metazoa > Arthropoda > Insecta > Mantodea > Mantidae > Mantis > Mantis religiosa. The sequence goes on along the minus strand of CM060951.1, from coordinate 22,909,558 downwards.
AAGATGTTTCAAATGCGATGATGTTTGTCGTTTAGCGGTACTAGGTGAGCAACCAATCAGATAACTGCGGTGTTGTATTGCATTTCCTCTAAGTGCTGTGTGACGAGCGCCAAACTAATTAATCTTTAATAAATACTATTCGCGCTAAGACAAAAATTAATATTTTGCCAAAACTAATCCATGAGGAAGGAGAGAGTAGTGTATTTAACATAACACTTTATTACAAGAACGAACCATGTAACTGTCGATTATCATTAATTTCAATAAAACACCACATCAGATGTTGATTTTCACGTTCAAAACTTAGTACTCTGCTTTGTCCGATTATTTAGCCGAGTCTTTGTTTATATGTCTCAGAGAAGCTGAGTAACTGCTTCTATAAATTCGTTCGGTGTCTTTTCGAAACACCCTGTATATCGCCGGTTAATGTTGCTCTATGGAATACTCGTTCCAACTGTCCTAGACTCCGCCAGACCTCTCCCGATTTCCCCCAACACATAGTTTTCTAGAACAATGGGAAGCTTCCGAATTTTCCTAACCTAAGCCAGTATTTCTATCTTCCCACAGGTTACTTCATTTTTATTAATAATAACTAAACACTAGTAACACAACTTCACTTATCTTATTTAAATCCGGGGACCGGTTTCAAAGCAAACATCTGCTTTATCCTCAGCCACTCAGCTTGACACTCACCCACTTAAGTTGTGTTACTAGTGTTTAGTTATTATTAATAACCTAGTTTACTTCACTGTCAGCAGCTTCAGTTTTTTACATAAAACTTCATTTTTATGTTTGTTTTACATGGTTTCTTCTTTGAACTTGTAGACTCTAAGGCCGTTCCTAACAGGTTCCGTGGGAGACACTTCTGTCTAGGAGAAATGCTACATACAGAGGCCGACGTACTATAATTACTGTAATATTTATTTGGCAGCCATGAATTTGAAATCATGTAAACATTAATCTTTTATGTCTCGGAAACAATAGTTAAAATATAGTTTTACATATATTTATTATCCAATCTGTAATGTATTTATTCTACTGTCCCTCTTATTGGAGGACATAGGTATTCGAACGTACTCAATCGAACAGAGAGAGAGAGAAAGAGAGAGAGAGAGAGAGAGAGAGAGAGAGAGAGAGAGAGAGAGAGAGAGAGAGAGAGAGAGAGAGAGAGAGAGAGAGAGAGAGAGAGGTGTTTGGACGTACCCTACACGCCTCTACTACATAGTAGTTGTGTTTATGCTATGCCTCGATACAGTGTGCTCAAAGTTATTCAGTCAATTGTGAATTCACAGGTAATATGTGACGTAAAGGTAAGGAGACAACGGTGGCAGAGAGGAATATCGTGATAAATATGTACAAACAAAACAAATCTGTCTCTCTCTCTCTCTCTCTCTCTCTCTCTCTCTCTCTCTCTCTCTCTCTCTGAAATTTCCAAAACCATTAACAGAAGCAAAACTACAGTGTTCTGCATAATTCAACACTTCAAACAGACAAATACTGTTGTAAACAAACCTAGAAGTGGCGCTCCTTCTAAACTCACCACCAAAGACAGGAGACAAATAATAAAAGTGGTGAAGCAGAATCCGAGAGTTGCTGCATCCGAGATTAGAGGATGCCTTGAGGAACATTCTGGCACTGTCGTTCACACCAGAACAGTTGAACGGGTTTTAAATAGTACTGGGTACAATGCCCGCGTTCCTAGGAAGAAACAATATGTAATAAGGCGATTAAGAAAAATCGTATCGAATATCCTAAACAGTATGTGGTGAAACCAACATATTTCTGGGATAAGATTCTCTGATCTGACAGAGCAAATTCTACTTAAACAAGAGTGTTGACGTCTTAAAGTGTGTAGACTGCCAAATACAGAATCAGAACCTAAGAACATGGTAGCTACAGTGAAACATTGTGGCAGTAGTGTGATGGTTTGGGGCTGTATAGCTTTGGGGAACTGGGGGTTATAGATGGGATCATGGACATATTTGAGTACAAGAGGATTCTTGAAAACAATCTTAAAATGTGTGCAGAGAAGCTGGGATTAGGGCATGATTATTACTTCCAGCAGGGCAACGGTCCGAAGCATACTGCTGAAATAGGCTATGGATCGTGTACAACACTCCTCACACTATGAAGAAGCTGCCGCAATCTACAGATTTAAATCTTATGGAAAACATCTGGAAGAAACTCGAGGAGCATGTGAGCAAGCATCACATCAGAAACAAGGACCATCTGAAAGAACTTCTTCAAACAGAGTGGAGAAACGTGGACGCTGTAGTCACTAAACAATACATACAGACAATACCCAAACGATTATCAGCAGTAATTCAAAGAAACGGGGATGATAACTAAATACTAGATGTTCTCTGTTCGAATACTTATGTCCAGATATAAAGTAGCCGTTTTATTTCTCCTTGTAGTGCTAATTAGTTTCAGTTGCTATTTATGAGTTTATATGTTTAATGGAGGACTCAAGTTTATTTTGTACTTGTATTTACGTATGCTTACTCTGGACACGTATGCCTGGACACGTAGGACCAAGGACCTGGACTTCCTTCTACCAGGGAACTACCGAGCTGTCTCGAAAGGGCGCCCGGCGCCTACAAGGCTCTTTCCAGAGGGCAAGACCTAGAGACTAAAAAGGCCCCCTCCCCATCTGGTGCTGTGGACTCAAGACGGGATGGAAGTGGATACGCCACTTACGCGCGCCAACTCCAAAATGGGAAGGCTACCGATATGACCTCGGTAGGGCCGCCTGGTGATCTAGCACACCTTCTACTAACTATGCAGGCTAGTACCCGGGAATATTAGGGGCTTCCCTCAACCCAGTCCGGAGACCTACCCGATCTTCCACGGGCATCTGGAACCTCTGCTCCCTCGAGTCCAATCCAATCCGAACAAGTCCGTATCAAGGAGGCGCTCGAATGTTCGGCCCGAGGTTCCTCTAGTAACGTCAGAGATACCACGAGTGCTAGGGGTCCCAGCGCTCGTACCAGAACCGCTGAAGTGGATGGAACCCCTCTCCTACGGCGAGGTTTAAAATAATATATGTAATAAATATGTTTACGTCGAATACTTATATCGGCCTTTGTATTTCTCGCGCTACTCAAAGGGAACCTTTATGGCTCACGCTAAGTGAAGCAAAAGATGAAATGTGAAATGTGTAGTGTTTAACGCCCGCTTTTCCTACATACGGCACCGCAGGCGGTGACACTGATGACACATGAGATGAAGATGGAGCACCGGTGGAATGAGATGGCGGGGGAAATCGGAGGTCCCGGAGAAAACCCGCCCCAGCGCCGTGTTGTCCACCACAATCTCACTTTGCGGTCGCCTGGGATCGAAGCCGGGCCGCCTTGGTGAGAGCCAAGCGGTCTAACCACTGAGCCACGGCGCAGCCTAAGTGAAGCAAAAGAGTTGACGAAATTGATCCGTTACTCCTACCGAAAACAAGCAGAATTTGAATAACTACGCCATTATTTATAGGTAACTAATAAGTATCAAATTTTAGTTAATTGATGGAAATTAATCATTTCTCCACACTAGCCGTATATAGGCTAAGATATTTGATGGATAGAGTCAACATGAAATATTCAATGCCATAGCAGGGATTTGAACCACGGATCTCTTGGTTTCCGTCCAGTCGCTCTTAACCTTGAGCTACCATGGTCAACGTGCCCTCTTAACATTATATTATATACGAGTCAACTGGAGAATTTAATGTCAGGAGGGCACGTTGGCCGAGGTAGCTCAAAGGTTAAGTGCGACTGGACGGAAACCAGAAGATCCGTGGTTCAAATCCCGGCTATGAAACTGAATTTTTCATGTTGACTCTATCCATCTAATAATTATCAAACTTTACATCAGTTTGTACATATTTTCAGGGCTTTCCCAGATACAGTTTTACAAATAGTAGTATAGAAACCATATATATTTGCTAGTTAATAACACTTATATGTTACTAACTCCTGAGTTAATATAATAATTAAATAGTTCTAGTAGCATGTTCCTTTGAACTGAATTTTCTCCAGTATTGTTGTTCATTTCCAGTACCCATGTTAAAATAAATCCACGTCCTTGTTAGAAGTTAATTTTGAAATGAAAGGGTGAAGTTAGGGACCATGTTGAAAGCAGAACATGCTTCCTTTCAGTTCGTCAGTTGCTTTGTTGCATTAGGAATAACAGATGTAAAAAATTGTACTTTTTTATCCTTTCAACCAGGAGCAATGCAGAAAGTGGCGTAGCTTTTTCCAGGAAGCCTTCATCAGCCATTGTACACAGTTAAAATAACGAGTTTTCTCCCTGTAATACTGTTATTGACTCTGAGGTACCATTTGTATAACTGTAACGTCAGAATTCTCAAGAAAACTAATTAAGGTCTGCGTTCAAGCATCCAATTATAGATATTCTAATTAAGCAATCTTCGGAGATGATGAGAAAGGAATACATACAAGATTGTGTTTCCTTATATTTCATGCTTCTCCTATCCGTTCTATATTTAGGTCTCTAGCATTAGTCCTTAGGGACAAAAGCCAGTTCGAAGTGTCCTTACGCAGATAAGGAAATATTTACAATTTACAACAAAGCAGTATGTTACTTTGTTTCTTCCCTTCTGCGTATAAGAGAAAGTATTCTCGTATTTTATCAAAACATTTTTGCAATTCACGTCCTTCAATTTTTTTAAAAAAAGTCATATCGGACGACGAGGATGGTTGAAAATATTGTCACCCGAGCGTCGGAACACCCTATAGAGTGGGCAAGCAGGAGAAGGGTCGGCGTTCGCCCCACCCCCTCTTTTGTCTTATAGCGTTAAGAAGGGATGGCTGGGACAAAAAATATCACTGCGCCGTCTCTTTCTGTTCCACCTGTGTTCTCGAACTTACGGGATATTTCATCTAATCGAGAACCTTCCAGATCGGCAAGCGTACCCTATATAAGCAACACGTCGTGCAAGAGGAGTCAGTCAGTGTTTGACGTGCTAGCGAAGGAGCGCCGTGTTAAAGAACGAGAAGACTGTGCAACGGAAGACTTTACGTAATTGTGTACCTGCATCTGAACGGTAACGGACGAACTGCTGAATCGTAATTGTGTGCATTACGTAATTTTGAGTAATTGGCAAGTGTTCAACTGTAAGTCGGTGGAAATAAAGAACATTGTTGAGTTTGTGTAATTGGACTTTTCATTTTACGAGCCCACAAAGTAACAATATGTTCAAATGAGCCCAGGATCCATGGAGTTTAGTTACCCGACATTCGTCTTTTAGGATAAGGGAAAACCTCGAAAAAGGCCTCATCCAGGTGAAACAACAATTTAACAAGGGCGCACAGTTCCACATTGGGACGCCAATTTGTAACAAAATTATTGGCGAACAAAGAGTTCCACGTTAGCGTTGTAATTTGAAGCAACTACGTGGCGAGCAATGAGGTTTCTCACAGGGTAAGCGTGGATGTGTGTGAGAAGGATATTTAATGACACTGAAATGCCCGTTTCAAACTTATTTATTTACTGCTTCTTTTTTTAGAACATCGAACTTGAGTTTGCCGACCAAGGGTTACCAATACCCCTGTTGGAGTTACTGACGGCAGAATGTTTATTACTCGATACACTTTATTTGTTCCTCACGTATACATGAACCGACAAAAATATGTCCTCATCTCTTCTGGTCTGTTCTAAACCAAGACAGAAGAAGTGGATCGCCCTAAACGCCCTCACGCCTAGGACCGCTCTTATCTGCCTGACGCCGAAGACTGTCTGAATGACCACAGATGCGCACTTTCACTTTCTGAAAACTCCTTTTCAACCAAAGATCGCTTTGTAGCTGTTTTGTCATGACATTATGAATGATCCAAAGAATACCCCATTCAACAAGTCAAGTGAGCCCCTTCAGAAGTCTGCTAAGGACACTATTTCTTACATTGCTTTTGTTATAACAACTCCCCCCCCCAACTGCTATTCGACTCAACTGCCCTTGCACGTGTTGTAACAAAGATCCAACATTCCTTTGACATCCATCATGATTTTTTACTTATGGCAAACCTTAATTTCGGTATCACAGGTAACTCACCCTGACCGAGATTCGAACTCGGGACCTCTTGAACGTGAGGCCGACATACCACCATCTACGCTACCGAGGCTGGCACCAACACCACTGATATTGAAGGTCACCAAAAATACCAAAATGAAAGTAAAAGACATTTTTAGAAAGAATACCTGTCTCAGAGGTCTGAAAACCAACATTTCGTTTTAGTATTTAATTTTGACATTTTATTGCACATCTTTGTTTTCGGATACTTTGAATATACCTCTATTTGAAGTTGTCGTTATAATAAAAAAGAAGTAGGACAATTTATATTCCATTAAAGACGGCTCGAAAAGACAATTCACTGCGTAGGCTTCAGCGGCCGCTGTCCATAGATCCTGCGGTGCTGCCCAGAAGAAGAGCAGCCCTGAAGGAACCCTACATAGCTGAGCAATACCTTGGGATCTGCATACAAGCAAGACGCGGCCTTCCCCGGAAGACTTTATTACTATGGCTCGAAACTATTACATAAAATTCCAAATATTTGTTATTTTTAATTGGTAGTTAACTGTCTTATCCTAAGGTTTAATACACAGAATATGTAAAATCTGTTAAGTTGCACTATTTACGTCAAATATAGTTGCCGTGATTACAAATTTTAGGACATGGGGTTTGAATTTTTAAAACCTTTCTGAAATACGAAGTCATCCGTTTTTTAAGCCTGCAAAGTACTATCTCTTTCAAAATCTGGAACTGTCGTTTACAGGGGTAGCTGCTGCTTAGGAGCACAACAGCAGTTGAACCACTAATATTTGTATCGAGGCGGGCATCGAAACCTTTGATATTGAAGGTCACCAAAAATACAAAAATGAAAGTAAAATACATTTTTAGAAGAATGCGTGCCTCAGAGGTCTGAAAATCAAAATTTCGTTTTAGTATTTAATTTGAGCATTTTATAGCATATCTTCGTTTTGTGTACTTGGAAGATACCCCTAACCGAAGCTGCCGTTACCTGAAAAAAGAACTAGGACAATTTATATTCCATTAAAGACTGCTCCAAAGGTCAATTCACTGCGTAGGTTTCGGCGGCCGCTGTCCATAAAACCATAGATCCCCCCCCCCCAGTGGCCTACTTCGGTAGGTACGGGGTTGGCGCACCCGGGGTCCCGAGCCAGCAGTCTCCCTCGTGATGAGAGATGAGCCACTTCAAACCGACTAAAGGAATAATCCATTTTATTAGTGGACATGGACCTTATGCCACCTACTTTAAGAGGATAGGAAGACGAGCGACAAGTCTATGTACAGCATGCAGCATAGAGGACACACCAGAACACCAAATTTTCGAGTGTCAAGAGCATCGAGAAGTGGACAATTTGAGAGAAGAGCTGCAAGGAAAGACAACATGGGAAATAATAAGAGATGCAGAGGAGTTCAATAAGTTAGACATAATAACAAACATCATTTCAACAAAAGCTTGGGAACAATATATAACTACTAAGAAATCGACACCAATAGAATTGGCTACACCTGCAACACTCCAACAAATAAGACGATCAACTAGACTCCAAAGACGAGAGATGGAAGGAAATATGAACATAGGAAGAGATCCAATTGAGAAAGCAACACCAGTAGAAGAAGAGGAATTAGGAGATTTTGAAATTGAACATATCCATGAGTTGGGAGGAGAAGAGCTAATAAACCAACAAGGTGATATAGACTGAAATCAGACTGACTTGACAGCGATATATATAATTGAAGAGAGAGACTAATTTGGAAAAAAAAAAATAGGATAGTTGTTAGGTTAGTTGACTGCAAAGTTTAGCAGTCACTTAGGTTATTGTTTCTGCAAACAATTAAAAAAGTTATTCTTATAATTAATAAATTTATAAATGAAACTAATAAATAGTTAAAAGGTTCCGATATAGAATCTAGGCATCGGAACATTAGAAAGCAGAGTTTACTATTTTTTTTATTATTATTTTTTTTATTTAGTCTCCCTCGTGCGGGTTCCTCTTCGTGGTTGAGGGAGATGGTCAACAGGCCCACCCACGTGTAGGCCGTGCGTGGAGGCCTGTGTCGTTGTAAAGGTGAAAAAGGTGAACTAAATTTTAGTAGGTTTTGATTGATCTTTTTATGTACGTGCATTTTAATAGGTTTTGTTACACTTGTATAGTTTTTAGAAAGTTTTATATCTGGCTTTCGCCATGACTAGTTTTTTAAAGGGCGCTGATGACCGCCGTAGTTGAACGCCCTTATATATCATCACCATCATCATCATCATCATCATCATCATCATCATCATCATCATCATCATCATCATCATCATCATCATCATCATCATCATCATCATCATCATCATCATCATCATCATCATCATCATCATCATCATCATCATCATCATCATCATGTCCATAGACCCTGCGATGCTGCCAGGAAGAAGAGCAGCCCTGAAGAAGCCCTACATAGTTGGGCAAAATGTTGGGATCTGCAAACAAGCAAGACGCGGACTTCTCCGGAAGACTTTATTACTATGGCTCGAAAGTATTTCATAAAATGCACAAATATTTGTTATTTTAATGAGAAGTTAGCTGTCTTATCCTAAGATTTAGTACACAAACTATGTAACATCTATTATGGTGCCCACTATACGTCAAATATATTGGACGTGATCACAAATTTTAGGATGCGGTTTCAAATTTTAAAACTCTTCCTCAAACTGGAAGTCGTCCGTCTTATAAGCCTTCAAAGTACTACCTCTTTCAAAATCTGGAACGGTCGTTTACAGAGGTGGCTGCTGCTTAGGAGCACAAGAGGACGTGAACCCCTAGTATTTGTCTTGTAGAAGCCCTTCTCCCTTTTTCATCCATTATTTATATTTACCGGGCTCATTGCTTAATGTGTAGTAAGCAGAGGCGATAGCATGAGTATTTGGCAATGTTGCAGGTGACACACTTCTCCTGTGCTAGCACATCATGTAACGTTTAAAGCTCTGCGCATGCGTAGACGACAAATGCTACAGACAGGCATTTGTTGTCTACGCCCAGATCAGAGCACAGTTCCGATGTGCACGTTAATTCCTCATTGGTAACGCCAGAGAAGGAGTTGGTCATCTCTGAGAGGTGCTACTATCTATAGAGTACTGCAACTATCTGCAAATACAAAGAATGTTTTCAACTCATAGCTCTCTCAGCCTTTGCTTTGTTGTTTTATGTTGCTGTGAATACGGTGTCTTTTTACAGTCCAGTTCCTAAACAGATGTTTTGTTTTAAACACTGTGATAAACTTGGAATTCGTAGATGATCAGCAGAGGAGACAATTGTGAGTATCTTAGTACATGAGGAACAACTAGTGCTTTAGCGTAAAGCAACTACACTTTGTTGTGCGCAGCGACCGATCGCGAGGTTTTTGGAATCTTTTCGACTGTTGAACTTCTCTCAATAGGTAGCTACGATCTCGGTGGATTCTATTCTAAGAAATAGAATAGATAAAGTGACTTGCGAATAAAAAATGTAATAAAGCGACTAGGACGTCCGCAGCCCAATTTGACAGTTAAACGTGTTACAAAACTCAGAAGTGGGGCTACAGGCGCAAATTTAAAAATGTATACATAACCTGTAAATGGCTATGCGATTTCAGTATTAGAAATGCGCTGTTTAGATTTCCGTGCCCCATGTTTAGCTCAGAAGTGAGTTAAGTTAACCACTGGCGCGACAGCCATAATAGTACCAAGGCTTACCAACCTGACTGCCGGCCTCACGCCCACTTGCACACGGTAGCTGGTACGGGGAGATGTGTTCAGCATCTCGTCATCCCCCAGCCGGAACGTTGGTTTCTGCTTACCTATTGTAAGCTTCTCACTTTCCTCACGATGCTGAATGGGCACTGGTCCTATACCAGGGATCAAAAATCTGCGACCCACGGGTGGGATTTAACCTGGGCCACTGTCCGTGACCACGGACCAAGACATGCCGCCTTAGCCCGCTACGCCACGGTGCAGGATTAGCTCTGAAATGAGTAATTGTACAAAAGTAGCATGTGCCGACTTGGTACATCTTAGTGAAAAGATAAAGAAGCACGGGAATTCACGCTGACGTAAAAATGCATATATTTAGTTCGCCAGGTTTGGTCGTGTGAATATTAATGCTCAACTTACAGACTGTCAGTAAAGCGACACGATAAGCAATGTGATAGGAATATATATATATATATATTATTTGTAGGCCAATAGATTGTATAAAATGTTGTGTGGAGCGTTTGAGCTATCACTCAGTAGTAGTGGTGGAAGTAGTAGCGGATAGTGCTAGTGTGTATTTTAAGTGTAGGTCTTGTAAACACCCACACTTATATTCTACGAGCCGCCACTGGACGTTTATAAGAAGGAGCAAGTAGATGGAGAACTGTTTTTGTTTTGTCAGAGTTGTTAGTACAAGCTCAGTAGAGATAGTGATACGAGTCGTAGTATCCAATGTTTTCCTTTGCTTCCCCCTCCGTATTTATTTTCCTTCCATGCGACCACACTTTAACAACGTGGTTATATCACGACGAAGGAGTATGGCTTTCATTGTTGACTTTGCCTTGTATCTGTTAAAAGATAGCTCGTGGTGTCGGGTGTAAAGTGCAGTTGATCTAGGATTAGGATTACGTAGGGAGCGTATTTGACTCTGCGATTAGTCTTGGCCTCTTACACCTATCATCCCAAGATCCCCCAGGGGCCTACTTCGGTAGGTACAGGTTCGGCGCACCCGGGGTCCCGAGCCAACAGTCTCCCTCGTGTGGGCTCCCCTTCGTGGTTGAGGGAGACGGTCAACAGGCCCACACACGTGTAGGCCGTGCGTGGAGACCCGTGGAGAAAGCTTTTAGATTCCTGTCTCGTTTAGAGTTAAGGATATATTGAAGGAAATTTTTAGTAGGTTTTGATTGATGTTTTTTGAGTAGTGTATTTTAATAGGTTTTGTTACACTTGTATAGTTTTTAGAAAGTTTTATATCTGGCTTTTGCCATGACTAGTTTTTTAAAGGGCGCTGGTGACCGCCCTAGTTGAGCGCTCAAGAAGTGCATCCGCAGGTCGGAAGGATGAGGTTGGAGGAGATATTTACCGGTTAGGAACTCTGAAGACTGATAAATACAACCAGCATGCTACCCGCTGAGGTCCGGATACAGCCCAATAGGTCGGCCCGGAGACCGGAAATCTACCCTCCGGTGGAGGCAGTGTTTACTAGGGGAATATAATCCTGCCATGCTACATCGAGACACTCGCCGACAATTCTACCTTGAAAGAGACCATCAGATGAGACATGATGTGATATAATAATTCTAACGACAGCTTTGGACGTTGTGGTACTATTCCGCGGCAGATTTTTGGTACACATGGTTTATATACAGCAGACATACCATCAAATTTTCATGTGTGAGTACAGTGATAGTTCCCTTGTCAGTTTTGGTCGTTGTGGTAGCAGATTCTTGATATACATGGTTTATATACAGCAGACATTATACCATCAAATGTTCAGGTACGTAGCGGTGTGAGAACAGTGATAGTTGCCTTGTCAGTTTTGGACGTTGTGGTAGCAGATTCTTGGTATACATGGTTTATATACAGCAGACATTATACCATCAAATTTTCAGGTGTGTAGTGGTGTGAGTACAGGGATACTTCCCTTGTCAGTTTTGGATGTTGTGGTTCTATTCCGCAGCAGATTTTTGGTACACATGGTTTATATACAGCAAACATTATACCATCAAATTTTCAGGTACGTAGCGGTGTGAGTACAGTGATAGTTCCCTTGTCAGTTGTTGACGTTGTGGTTCTACTCCGCAGCAGATTTTAGGTACACATGGTTTATATACAGCAGAGATTATAACATCAATTTTCAGGTGTGTAGCGGCGTGAGTACAGTGATAGTTCCCTTGTCAGTTTTGGTCATTGTGGTTCTACTCCGCAGCAGAGTTTTGGTACACATGGTTTATATACAGCAGAGATTATAACATCAATTTTCAGGTGTGTAGCGGCGTGAGTACAGTGATAGTTCCCTTGTCAGTTTTGGTCATTGTGGTTCTACTCCGCAGCAGAGTTTTGGTACACATGGTTTATATACAGCAGACATTATACCATCAAATTTTTAGGTACGTAGCGGCGTGAGTACAGTGATAGTTTCCTTGTCCGTTTTGGACGTTGTGGTTCTACTCCGTAGCCGATTTTTGATACACATGGTTTATATACAGCAGACATTATACCATCAAATTTTCAGGTGTGTAGTGGCGTGAGTACAGTGATAGTTTCCTTGTCCGTTTTGGTCGTTGTGGTTCCACTCCGTAGCAGACTTTTGATACACATGGTTTATATACAGCAGACATTATACCATCAAATTTTTAGGTACGTAGCGGCGTGAGTACAGTGATAGTTTCCTTGTCCGTTTTGGACGTTGTGGTTCTACTCCGCAGCAGAGTTTTGGTACACATGGTTTATATACAGCAGACATTATACCATCAAATTTTTAGGTACGTAGCGGCGTGAGTACAGTGATAGTTTCCTTGTCCGTTTTGGTCGTTGTGGTTCTACTCCGTAGCAGATTTTTGATACACATGGTTTATATACAGCAGACATTATACCATCATATTTTCAGGTGTGTAGTGGCGTGAGTACAGTGATAGTTTCCTTGTCCGTTTTGGTCGTTGTGGTTCTGCTCCGTAGCAGATTTTTGGTACACATGGTTTATATACAGCAAACATTATACCATCAAATTTTCAGGTGTGTAGTGGTGTGAGTACAGTGATAGTTCCCTTGTCAGTTTTGGTCATTGTGGTTCTACTCCGGAGCAGAGTTTTGGTACACGTGGTTTATATACAGCAAACATTAAACCATCAAATGTTCAGGTGTGTAGTGGTGTGAGTACAGTGATAGTTCCCTTGTCAGTTTTGGTCATTGTGGTTCTACTCCGGAGCAGAGTTTTGGTACACGTGGTTTATATACAGCAAACATTATACCATCAAATGTTCAGGTGTGTAGTGGTGTGAGTACAGTGATAGTTCCCTTGTCAGTTTTGGTCATTGTGGTTCTACTCCGCAGCAGATTTTTGGTACACATGGTTTATATACAGTAGAGATTATAACATCAATTTTCAGGTGTGTAGCGGCGTGAGTACAGTGATAGTTCCCTTGTCAGTTTTGGTCGTTGTGGTTCTACTCCGTAGCAGATTTTTGATACACATAGTTTATATACAGCAGACATTATACCATCAAATTTTTAGGTATGTAGCGGCGTGAGTACAGTGATAGTTTCCTTGTCCGTTTTGGTCGTTGTGGTTCTACTCCGTAGCAGATTTTTGGTACACATGGTTTATATACAGCAAACATTATACCATCAAATGTTCAGGTGTGTAGCGGCGTGAGTACAGTGATAGTTTCCTTGTCCGTTTTGGTCGTTGTGGTTCTACTCCGTAGCAGATTTTTGATACATATGGTTTATATACAGCAGACATTATACCATCAAATTTTCAGGTGTGTAGTGGCGTGAGTACAGTGATAGTTCCCTTGTCAGCTTTGGTCATTGTGGTTCTACTGCGCAGTAGGTTTTTGGTACACATGGTTTATATACAGCAGACATTATACCATCAAATTTACAGGTACGTAGCGGTGTGAGTGCAGTGATAGTTACCTTGTCAGTTTTGGTCGTTGTGGTTCTACTCCGCAGCAGAGTTTTGGAACACATGGTTTATATACAGCAGACATTATACCATCAAATTTTTAGGTACGTAGCGGCGTGAGTACAGTGATAGTTTCCTTGTCCGTTTTGGACGTTGTGGTTCTACTCCGTAGCCGATTTTTGATACACATGGTTTATATACAGCAGACATTATACCATCAAATTTTCAGGTGTGTAGTGGCGTGAGTACAGTGATAGTTTCCTTGTCCGTTTTGGTCGTTGTGGTTCTACTCCGTAGCAGACTTTTGATACACATGGTTTATATACAGCAGACATTATACCATCAAATTTTTAGGTACGTAGCGGCGTGAGTACAGTGATAGTTTCCTTGTCCGTTTTGGACGTTGTGGTTCTACTCCGCAGCAGAGTTTTGGTACACATGGTTTATATACAGCAGACATTATACCATCAAATTTACAGGTGTGTATGGCTGTGAGTACAGTGATAGTTTCCTTTTCAGTTTTGGTCATTGTGGTTCTACTCCGCAGCAGATTTATGGTACACATGGTTTATATACAGCAGAGATTATACCATCAAATTTTCAGGGACGTACTGGTGTGAGTACAGTGACAGTTCGCCTGTCAGTTTTGGTCGTTGTGGTTCTACTCCGCAGCAGATTTTTGGTACACATGGTTTATATACAGCAGACATTATACCATCAAATTTACAGGTGTGTATGGCTGTGAGTACAGTGATAGTTTCCTTTTCAGTTTTGGTCATTGTGGTTCTACTCCGCAGCAGATTTTTGGTACACATGGTTTATATACAGCAAACATTATACCATCAAATTTTCAGGTTTGTAGCGGCGTGAGTACAGTGATAGTTTCCTTGTCCGTTTTGGTCGTTGTGGTTCTACTCCGCAGCAGATTTTTGGTACACATGGTTTACATACAGCAGACATTATACCATCAAATTTACAGGTGTGTATGGCTGTGAGTACAGTGATAGTTTCCTTTTCAGTTTTGGTCATTGTGGTTCTACTCCGCAGCAGATTTTTGGTACACATGGTTTATATACAGCAGAGATTATAACATCAATTTTCAGGTTTGTAGCGGCGTGAGTACAGTGATAGTTCCCTTGTCAGTTTTGGTCATTGTGGTTCTACTCCGCAGCAGAGTTTTGGTACACATGGTTTATATACAGCAAACATTATACCATCAAATGTTCAGGTGTGTAGTGGTGTGAGTACAGTGATAGTTCCCTTGTCAGTTTTGGTCATTGTGGTTCTACTCCGCAGCAGAGTTTTGGTACACGTGGTTTATATACAGCAGACATTATACCATCAAATTAACAGGTGTGTATGGCTGTGAGTACAGTGATAGTTTCCTTTTCAGTTTTGGTCATTGTGGTTCTACTCCGCAGCAGATTTTTGGTACACATGGTTTATATACAGCAGAGATTATAACATCAATTTTCAGGTTTGTAGCGGCGTGAGTACAGTGATAGTTCCCTTGTCAGTTTTGGTCATTGTGGTTCTACTCCGCAGCAGAGTTTTGGTACACATGGTTTATATACAGCAAACATTATACCATCAAATGTTCAGGTGTGTAGTGGTGTGAGTACAGTGATAGTTCCCTTGTCAGTTTTGGTCATTGTGGTTCTACTCCGCAGCAGAGTTTTGGTACACGTGGTTTATATACAGCAGACATTATACCATCAAATTAACAGGTGTGTATGGCTGTGAGTACAGTGATAGTTTCCTTTTCAGTTTTGGTCATTGTGGTTCTACTCCGCAGCAGATTTTTGGTACACTTGGTTTATATACAGCAGAGATTATAACATCAATTTTCAGGTGTGTAGCGGCGTGAGTACAGTGATATTTCCCTTGTCAGTTTTGGTCATTGTGGTTCTACTCCGCAGCAGAGTTTTGGTACACATGGTTTATATACAGCAGACATTATACGATCAAATGTTCAGGTGTGTAGTGGTGTGAGTACAGTGATAGTTCCCTTGTCCGTTTTGGTCGTTGTGGTTCTGCTCCGTAGCAGAGTTTTGATAAACATGGTGTGTATACAGCAGACACTATACCATCAAATTTACAGGTACGTAGCGGTCTGCCCTTGTCAGAACCTATCGAAGTGACTCCGGCAGTTTCATATGTGGCCTGCATTTGGGGGGTCAGAGTGCGATGCCCGTGGCCGACCTACCTAATCGATGGGTTTTCCGGGTGTGTTCTCGCGTTGCTGGGCGAATACTGGGTAGATTATTTACGTTCCCCAAATTTCCTGTCAGTCTATTTCATCTCTATTATTATCTCACATGATCTCTGATCTGGTGGTTTCTTTCAGGCGTAACAGTAGTTCCGGGTTATGTTTGGAGGAAATATGAAAAGTTTATGGAGTTATAAAAATGATTATGTAAATTTATTTAGTCATTTAAACAAGTAAAGATATATGTAATTTCGTATTTTGCCGTAGTAATAATTGTATGACGTAATGTGACGTGGAATTAAATCTGTCAATCACAAAATTAAGATAGGAGTAACCATGGTTATGAAAAATCAATAATCTGAGTAGAGATGTTTTGTAATCGTGAGTGTGATGAATAGTGGAACAGAATCAGGAACTTTTATGTAATAGTTGGTACTGTTTAAATATAACAAAGTAAGAATTTATCGATATGTTGGCAGTATCCTGAAAGTGACTGGGAAAGGAAGTTCAAATAAAGTGGAATTCAGATAATACAATTAAATTGTTACAAAACTTTATTCCGAACCACGCCTGAAACCAAGATTCTCGTGTCTCTTATATAATCAAACACAATCATCAAGAAACAACTCAAAATACAACGAATTAACCCTGTTATATCTGGCTTCTCGACTTGGGTCTTCGAAAAGTCAACGTGCATCCCATCTCAAACATAGAAATCCCGCACCAAATTGCGCCCGAACGTCTGGCTGATTAGGATGGAGAGAAATCAACTGCGAATAGTCCCAAATTCCTGTCCCACAGGGTAGAAAGTACCGGTGGGTGTCTGGGCGATGCGTGGGAGGCTGATATTCTCACAGTAAACACTTCCTTCTCCGGTGGGACGGTTCCTTGTTTTCGGGCCGATGTAGTGGACAGTTTTAAGTCTAGGGTGGGTGGCAGGCTGGCAGTTCTTATATACCATGGAGTTTTCAACTTGTCAACAGTTCTGAGGTCCCAAACATAAACCAACGCCTGGGCGACAGAGAGCAATGCCTAGCAGCTGCTGCCCCCCAACGCGGCACAACCAACGCCGCCCTCCAGGATATGCAAGACAGGCTGATCACGCTCTCCAGCCAACTCATGGACGGACTTACACCGCAGGAACAGATAGAGTCAATCAACACCCATCTCCAGGACAGCGCAGCCCAATATGAAGAAGGGATTGCCGCTCTTCTGTCCAAAATTGATCGCATCACCAGCGCCTTCTGCGACGACCCACCCAACGACACACTAAGCTACTGCAAGTGCAAGCTTGAAAAGATTGTCGGATACATCAGTGATACAGCACCCAACAAGAAGCTACACGAAGCCCTTCGCGAACATCAGGACCACATCACCCAGAGCATCTACGACTTGAAGATGTGTCTGGCTCCAGAACTCGGGGTCCCTCCGCCGCAATTTCTGCCACATCAAGACACCCGCACACGCAGGATGCCGCCGCCATCAGACCTGCAACGCCGCCTCCCCACCCGGCAATGAGCTGTGACGGCCGTGGCCCTTCTGCATCACCACAATCCAGTTCCAACAAGGACTTAGCGACACCATCCAGTCACGCATATAACCATCACCACTGTACACAGTTCGCAGCCAGGATCTCTTGGATCATGACTGCTACCTGATCACCACAAGCGGGTTTCCGCACAGCTAGTTTCTACCCACGAACAGCCGGGTTGCTCAGGCGGTACTGGCCACCAAATTCGCCTCATAGTCCAACAAAGTTAGCACAACAGGCCTGAATAAATAGAATCACCTCAGAACAACATCCCTCCCATGACCCCATCCTTCTTCCTACCCATACCCAATCTACACTGTTGTTGGTTTATAAAAAAAATTGTCAACAGCAGGGAACCTGCCCTCCACACTGTCGTGACTCCTCTATCGTATAGCCCTTTGTCTCCTGTCGTTTCATCTTAATACCATCGATGACTTGGACTGCCACAATGCCGAATTCTCTCCGTAAGAATTTATCCTATACGTTAAATATGAGAACCAAGTAGAGTGAAGAAGAAATAAATTATGGAAAGGAAATCGTGATGGAAGAAACCACATAAATACTAGCCTATAGAATTGGGAAAAGTGCAACAAATTTAAATTTTCTGAGAGGGATTTAATTCGGGGACCTCCAAAATAGTCACTTTGTGGTTGACCACCGGGTTTCGACCATTGGTTTAGCAAATGCATTAAGAAGATTATTTCAGTTTTTACTTAAGGGCTGTGGTTCTCAGCTCTTTATCCGTATTGGGCTTGAAAGGGCGTAATGAGGCTGAGACACCATCATCAGGCCGGGTTCCTTTAAATATTGTAACTTTACAACCACTGGTTTGACTTCCCTTCCGTACGGAGTCATGCAGATAATTTTTATGGCCGAAAAAGTCCGTTGTCCTCTATGGGGATTCAACCCGTCAACCAGAAGTTCTAATGTTTTAGTTAACCGATGGAAATGTGTAGTGTCTAACGCCCGCTTTTACTACATACGGCACCTCAGGCGGTGACATTGATGATACATGAGATGAAGATGGAGCACCGGTGGAATGAGGTGGCGGGGGAAATCCAAGGTTCCGGAGAAAACCCGCCCCAGCGCCGTGTTGTCCATCACAAACCTCACTTTGCGGTCGCCTGGGTTCGAACCCGGGTGGCCTTGGTGAGAGCCAAGCGGTCTAACCACTGAGCCACGGCGCGGCCTTAATTGTTGGAACTTAATCATTTCTCCACACTAGCCGTTTATAGGCTGTTTTTTTTTTTATGGATAGTGTCAACATGAAAAATTCAATGCCATGGCCGGGATTTTAACCGCGGATCTTCTTGTTTCCGTCCAGTCGCTCTAACCCATTGAGCTACCATGTCCAACGTGCCGTCCTGACATTAAGTTCTCGTAAATTTCCCCGGTAAACCACTAGGGGCTCTCGCATCCGAGATACACTGTTTGTGGTGACTTACCATCCTAAGTACTTGAGTCCCAGGCGGCATTATTCAACTCATAGTTAAGTTCAGAGGTTCTACTCCCATTAGTCCTGGACTCGTACGATCAAGGACCCGGGCTTCCTTCTACCCGGGAGCGATGGAAACTCCGGGGATCATTCCATAGGGCAATACCTGGAGTCTAAGAAGCCCCCCCCCCCCCCCCGCTGAGTATAACGTCAAGAAGGGATGGAAGTTGATACGCCACTTACGCGCGACAACCCCGCAGGGAAGACTACCGATCAATGTCGGTAGGGCTGCCTGGTGATCTAGCACACCTTCTACTAGCTCTGCAGGCTAGTACCCGGGACTATTCAGACAACCCTCTACCACCTCCGGGCAGCCGTAGCCTGACCGGAAGTATCCATTTACCCGTGGGTGTCAGGAACACACTGCCCCCTCGAGTCCAGCCCAATCCGAACAACTCCCCTTCGGGAGGGGCTCGGCATGTTCGGCCCGAGGTTCCTCTAATAACGTCAGAGGTACCACGAGTGCTTAGGGTCCGCAGCGCCCGCACTTCGGCAGCTGAAGGGGACGGATCCCCTCTCTTACGGCACATTTAACTCTTATTATTTTAGTTAATTTATGGAAATCAATCATTTCTCCACACTACCTGTTTATAGGCTCAGATTTTTGATGGATAGAGTCAACATGAAAAATTCAACGCCATGGCTGGGATTTTAACCACGGATCTCCTGGTTTCCTTCCAGCGTTCTAATGTTACTTTTAGATCGTAGAGGATGACACAAATAGAAATGGAATGCTGTTGTGATTTGACTGAAGTTAAGTGTACCGTGCAATTTTTGTTAGCCCAGTGCTTGATCCGCTACGTTATGTAAGAAAATGTGAAATGTATAAAACACATTAAGGCAGACCTGAGTTCTCGGCCATAAAATTTACCGCGCCATTGAGAATGTCACTAATGGATACTATGTGCTGCAGCTGAAAGCACAGGCAGAAAATTTGTCAAGCTACTAGTAGGGGCCGGACATAAAGCATGGGTTATTGCAGAATGTCAGAAAATGTAAATTGTGTTTCATTATTTTTGTTTTATTACAGCTATAAGCATTTATTTTATCGGTTTACTGGGGTAGAAAGACCCACTGAACTGAAGGATTTGATATCTCAGTACAGAAAACTAGAAAAGTATTTAGAATAACTAAATTGAGGAGGCACAGCATTAGCATGTGTGACTTGTATTCGGCAGGTCCTCGATTCGAATCCTTAAATACCAGGCTTTGGTTTCAAGAGAAGGGTAAACTGAAGAAGCAGAATACTTTAAGGATTTTATGGTTAAATAAAATTTATCGTAGAAAAAATAAGTTTAAACTTCATAAAGTATATTATCATGTAAATTTTAAACTAGGCACTTCAAAAGTCACAGTCGCGGGTAAAAAATCAACAATTGACCTGGAAGAGGCGGAGTGCCTGAAGGCTCTGTGCTATCCACAACATATTTAATGCCTTCATAGTGAACCTTTTTTTTCCGTGTTCCATTTATACCCCGCCTTTAACTGCTATAGTCATATCGGTGGCCATTCTCAATTGGAACATACTGGAGGTGTTATCTCGTTATCTTTAGTCTTTTAATCATTAGATGACGCACACATTCACACTCTCATTCATACTTCCAGACTCCGGGGAAGATGGGGAATTATCTTGGTCGGAGAAAAATCCCCACCCCCATCACCGGGAATCGAACCCGGGACCCCTAGCACGGCAGTCATAGTGAACTTATTAACTTATCCACAAGTCAAAATGGTGCGACTTGCTGACGACGTTCTTCTATCGCGCACAGATAAACAAACACCTACTGAGAACTTTCGAACCTACACAGAGACACCTTCGGCTCGTCCAAGGGTGGTTGTTGCTGTTGAGGTATGTCCACTAACTCGGGAGAGAGCCACGCACATTTATTAAACGGCACATCCCCGCTGGCCGCCCCAAATTTGTTTCCAAAGGCCGAAAGGTACAACGGAGTAATTCCACCCCTCACCTGGTAGTAAAAATGGACAGAGGTTTGACTTTCCATGATCAAGGGACTCTCGGGAAGCATATCGCCTCATTGTGTCATACTGAGCTGCAGGATGCCGGTTTACTACTACTACTGCTGCTGCTACCGCTACCACTACCACTACTTCACCGTAGAATACTCCATACAACCTCATCTTTTCATTGCCTGGAAAGATGAATTTAAGCGCCAGGTTACTAAACTCTATGTCATTGGACCACGACATCAATGCGCCCTGTTAGGTCTATAGAGTGCTATGACCCCAGAGGACGCCGCTTAAGATGACATCGGGTACTCCGCATGGAATGTTCGCAGCCCAATTTAACATCTGAGCAATCCCAAACAGTAGAAAAACTTGAGCTCCATTTAACCCATTACTGGTCTCTAAATTTTCAACAAGTAAATGTAGTACTTTACAACCAAGGTTCAGCACAATTTTCACATTTCCTGTCTAAACCCAAAGTCAGTTCTTATATTATTATATAGCAGTGGATTTTTTACTTTAACAGAAAAGAGCAAATGAATATAACAGTGGAAATGGAGTTTTTAGAAATGTTGCAGAGTATAATACTCTAGATAATGAAAGAGGAAAGAATATTTGAATAGCATTGAATACTTTTAAGCTAACATATAGAATGAAACAATATAGAAATAACTGTAAGGAACACTTTGACAGAATGAATGATTGTCGCATTACAGGCCATTAGGTATAAGAAGTATTGGTATACCAAGGTGAAGATGGATACAACACTTTTAATTTAAAATTTACGAGACTGGACCGAGCCTTGATGGTTTAAACTGTGCAAATTTGATGAGTATGATCAATTTGAAGGTTACATTTCTACAAGCAACCCATTGTTTGTCATCTGTCGATATTAATTCTATAGGATTCAGATCCGTATGTTACTGAGGAAGCCTTAAGGTTGTATGGCTATATTCTGACAATATTTGTTCAATCAAAAAGGTTAGCTTATTGGTTAGAATTAAATCATACAATTCTGTTTTGGTGTTATCTACATCAAACGGGATATTGTGATTTTGTAAACAAGAAAGCATATATCTTGTTAAAAGAACTTGACGTTGGAGATTTATCTAATTTTGTATTATGGTAAGAGTTATTATCTATTGCTAATACCGAGTTAAGGGGTAAATTTGGAATTAACATTGTGCCTAACCTATTAACATGATGTTCAGTATTCATTTGTTTATGAACACTTAATACTTGTATGGCTGTCACAGTACTTCACAGTCAACTGTTCTCGGGGAGAGACCATTCACACGACATATTGTATCAAAGTAACTGTTGTATAGGAGTTGGAAAGAGACCGAAACGAACTTTTATAGTTGACATTTTTTTTTTTCGTATAATTGAAACTTGTACTGCAGTTAGCAAACCACCTGGCGAAGAATGCTTCTGTGCGAAGGTTGTTGGCTGGTGTCTGTTTATGTAGCGAGAATGCACACTGCAGCTTTTTCACTTATTTGCAAGAAGTTTGGTAGGTAGCTGGTTAGCGAGATCATACACAAATGCGTTTAAAAACAAATATCAGAATAAGTTGAGCTTGTATTCCAAACTCTACCTTCCACGTTTAATCTCGCTGTTGCTCATTCCCCTCAGGTATTTTAAGCAATTTATTTCATGTGCTATTTCCAATATTTTGGGCTGCTGTTTCCATTATCTCTCTGTTATTGTACACGAGGATTTTACTCCAGCATTTCTCTCTGCTACCTCAGTGACGTGTACAATTCGTAACTACCTCTCTTCCCTTTAAAAGTAATGTATCTGTGATCTATAGACATTATAGGTTAAGAAAAGGTATTAATATCAACTTTAAACTTGAATAAATCGTAATTAGGCTCGTCAGAACTATTAAACTGCCAATTAGGCTAAGCTAAAATCCTCAGATGCCTATATACAAATATTAATATATACACTTAATTGTAAAGCTTATTTTCTCGCAGGCTTCTTCTCAGCATTTCTTTACACTCAGAGCCATCCAAATTTTACAAGTTTGTTTAGATCGGTTTGTCTTTCCTTAAAAAGCACATTTATAACAAATTAATCAAAAGGTCATCAAAAACATATGACTTTTTAATGATTTAGCTCCCATTTAGGAAAATCATCTAATAATCGTTTAAAACTAGAAAACAAATTTTCTATTACTCATAGCTTTGTCGATCTCTCATCCCAGTCACTTAAAAAAAGAATTACAGCACCTGAGACTCACTTTCCATCACAATGGCTACTCCGAATATGACGTTGAAGCCTCGATCACCAAAGCTAGGGAAGGGAAACCTGTAATCCAGCAAGCGTCAGATAAGCCTACCGCTACAGCCTGCATCCCGTTTACCGGCAATCTATCCGACAGAATCAGTAGAATTCTCGTCAGCTTCAACATCAGGACCATCAACAAACCACCTCCGAAGATTAAACATCTGTTGAGACCGTGAAAGACAACCTGCAATTCCAAGTTCCGGGAGTGTACCGCATTCCCTGTGAATGTTGGACACCGTATATAGGACAAACCGAAAAGACCATCGCTAGCAGAATAAACCAACATGAACGGAGCATTCGTTTAATGCAACCTGAGAGGTCTCGGCTGGCAGAGCATTGTTTTGATAACGACCATAAAGCAAATTTTCGGGAGAGGATCACCTTGGCAATATTGTTGTAGACCAGGATTGTAAGGGGGGTGAAAGACTTACAAACTTAATCTGCTCCTGGGACTGTAGCTACAGAAAGGGTAGAGCGAAAGGAACATCTAAGCCAACTGAACTGAACAGCTATATTTCAAAGATGCCTAGTGTTTCTACAGGGCACTCCCTGGATCTGTATGAGATCAGGGGCGCTTTGGTAACATTTAAATACATAATAACATAATGCAACTTTACCTTTGGCGATGTGTTGTTTGTATGGCTTGAACCTTGTGATTGTCAAAAGGTGTATGATCTGGTACGACCTGCTGGCGATCTTACTCGTAGCACTTTGAAATAAACTCTTGTTGATTCTTACAGAGACCAGCAGCATGTCCCCTCTGAAATCCCTGTGAAGTCTCTCCCCCCGGGGCTAACTCAACTAAGCTTAAATATGGGTCCTACCAAAAAGTCAACTCAGCCATTCCCACGCTAATTGTTAATTTGCACCATATCATGCAATCATTATTTACATCATTGAGAACATGTTTAAACCTGTTACTCACCAACGAAGCATTATTTCCCTTGATCAGCAGGATGTGTGATTCATTGTTTAAAACATGGAGAATAAGTTGAGACATGTCGCAGGCCACCTGTGAATGATTTCCCTAAGCCAGCAGGATGTATGATTCAACAGTCCAAAGTACATGTTTTGCCAGTCAGCAGAATTTACGCTTAATCATACAATTTTTATAGACAGCTGTGCCCAGACTCAAGGCATCGAAAATAAATGTTACAGAATAATGATTACAGAAATTTCCAAATCTTCCTCGGCTTATACACGCAACAGCATGCAACTGTTACTGGGAGTGGAGAATTAAGGAGGCTTTGGCGATTTTCTCTGTAAGGAGCAGGCTTAATCGTGATGCTGGATTTCTGTTGAGCTTCTCTTGGAACCTGGCTTTAAGAATGGAAATCTTCGATTTAAGAAGCAAGGATGAATACAGCTTGATAATAAAGTTAAGTAGTTACGTTTGTATGACACAATTAATTTTCTGTACTCACGCCATCTCCTGGCCTGGCATTTAATTTACTGAAAACAGTCTTTAGTTCAGTAATGCGAATTTTGATAGTATTTTGTCTTTGTTGATAGTTGTGTTATATCCAGTATTTCATTTGCGGTTATAACATTTAATAAATATCCTGATAATGGAAGAGATGCACACTCCCGAAACGTCAATATCTAATCGTCTTTTCACCTGGCTTGTTGCCCGAGAAGAAAGTGGGGAGATGGTATTCTATCTTCTTCATTGCCCTTTTAATTACTTGCATAAAAGAGTGAAGTTCTTAAAGTTGCAGTATTCATGATTATCGATGTAAAAGTTGAGTTTGCTGAAGCAGCACCATTTTTCTTGAATGAAGATGTTCTTTGTTCCTACACATTGACATTTAATGGTAGAGAACTTCGACAAATGTAGCGTTATTTCCTACATTTATTTTAATTAGTACAATTTCCCTGGAGTGTTTGGATATACGTAATGAAAGGTAAGGACGAGTGCCCTTAAGGCTGGTACACGCCTATAATGGAGTTAATCACGCAGGAGTTGACGAAAGCGAACGAACACGTGAGTTTGCAAACAGCGAATGTCTTAATTACGCTTTCTCTTTCCTCCAAATAGAGTTGACATTAGTATAATTGACGTGATTGCAATTTAGAGAGAAATAATTGGCTTCATTTTGTAGAATACAGAAACGTCATTTTGTACCTGTCTTTGTAGCTGGCTCTCCGTTTCAATCTTTTGGACTGCAATTTCATTAAAATAAATACCAATGGAATGTGTGGTGCTCCAGGAACCTTTTTGTAGAAACTAATTAAGATGTCAAGTATTATTTTCCATTCCAGGATAGAGGACGTGCTTTCAGTTAGTAAAATGTAACAAGATACACGTGTCTATTAAGACTTGATGCTCAGTTTTTTGATTAGCTGGGAGAAAAGCTTTGGAAGTTCTAAATGTCTTATCATAAATAGGTAGGTTCAGTATCGCTTACCGCTGCAATGGAGGTAACATGCGAGGAAAAATCTGTTTTCGTCTCAAAAAATCTTTAGTTGAGGCCTATACAGTGTTACAGGAGGCCTACGAAGAGCTTGTTCTTCCCTACAGCACAGCTCAAAGGTGGTTTAAAATTTTTAAATAGGAGAGACAATCAATTTCAAAGGAAAGTGGAGCCGGTGCTCCAGTTACTGCTCTTAGGGAAGAAAACATCAACACTGCTGCCATTGTTAGAGAGGATCGACGAATCACCTTAAGATCACTTTCTGAAATACTGAATATCTCATTGGGTCCACCCACACGTTGATGACAGAAATATTACACATGAGACGTGTTTGTGCACGATGAGTTCAAAGACTGTTGATTCCCTAACAAAAGGACATTCGCATGAAGGTCTGCATGAAGTTAAAGTCGACGTTAGAGGAAGATCCGGAATTTTTAAAACATAATTGCTGCTGATGAAACTTGGCTACATCATTTTGATCCTGAGAGCAAACAGCAAAGCTCAGTGTGGAAATCTCCTTCATCACCAAACCACCAAAGAGCAATAGTGGTGGCTAATGCTGGGAAAGCTATGGTCATTTCATTATTTGGTATTCATGGAATGGTTTATCAGCATGCTGCACCTGCACACACATCAGTAACTGGGCAATACTATAGGGAAGTCCTGAAAACATTGCAAGTCCATATCAGACGCAAAAGACCACATTTCCGTGAAGCAGGCTGGATGCTGTACCACGATAATACGCGGCCGCATATTGCCAATGTTGTTGCTGAATATCTTGCAAAACTCAATATGAAGTGCATTCCTTACGCTCCCTATAGCCCAGATTTAGCTCCATGTGACTTTTTCTATTCCATAACTGATGAACTGATAACTGTTTCATATCATGCCACAATATCTGGATTAGATGCTCCAGACATGAAATGAAGCAACTACTCAGCTACCTGAAGAACAATGAGATAGGCCTTCGAGATATAATGTTATTGAGCTGCTCTAATGCATTTGTGATATATTTCCACTACGGTAAAATGTAAAGATTTGAGTTAATAAAGAACATAAGAATATATCTAATCAGAGGGCATATGAAGAGACGGCTCCAGATTCCATATTTATCGGGTGATCTCAGGAAAACCATTCCAGAGATTCTGGATGAAGAGCACATAGATGCTTCTTCAGCAAAAGGAGTAAGAAGCAACAAGCTAGGATAGAGAGGAAAAAAACGTCGTTACTGACTCATCACGCTGAGTAGAATGGCTACATAAAAGTGCGTGAGGTATGATAAAGCCAATTGCTTACAGAGTTCCATGAAAATATATAAAATATGTGTAGAAAGTATGCAATGGTTTACCTTATTTGCATAAAGGTCAAAATATCACTCACAATAAATGTCAGCTTTAGAGGATATTTCAGCTGAAAGAGTAATATATAATTTTGTGACTTTTACATAAGTATAATCAACTTCAGACATTTCACTGGGCAACAAAATGTTGAATGTTTCGAGCATTTCATGAGGCAATTCTTACTAATTTTGGTATGAGAAAAACAAATATGACAATGAAAAAAATTTATTAGCTCTAGTTTCTATGATATACACAATGTGGAAGTATTACATATTAACGGATTGAGAGAAAAGGATACATTTTAATTACATACATGCTAACAACAATGAATGTGCATTTTATTTTTATAACCAGTAATTACATGCTAAGAGTACTAAATTGCTGGAAAAATACTTCGCAGATTGTTCTGTACGAAGAGCATCATGGTGTGGCCTATTAACTTCGTCGTCTATTAGCGTGCCTCTTGAGATGGAGTTCCGCAGAATCCCTATACAAATACCAACAGTAATCTGTAAGCATTACTTCATTCCAACGGCCCTGATATCTTTGTTTCATAACAGAAATGTCCTGATGGAATCACTACCCATAATTGAATACAAGGTCTACTCCCATTAGTCCTGGAAGCGTAGGTCCAGAACCCGGGCCTCTCGGGTATATTTACCGTGGGTCGGCGCCTATTTTAAATACCACCCCCCCCCCCGCTGCACGTGGCAACGGGACGGAAGTGGATACGCCAGTTACGCGCCGGTCCTTGAACCAGCTACCAAAAACCTTGGTAGGGCCGCCAGTTTCTAGCTCACCAGCTACTAGATCTGCAGGCTAGTTCCCGGGACTTATGAGGCGACCCTCTACCCCCTCCGGGCGGCCAGTAGCCTGGCTGGAGGTACCCAATTGCCCGTGGGTGGCGGGAACACACTGCCCCCTCGAGTCCAACCCAATCCGAACAACTCCCTTACGGGAGGGGCTCGGCATGTTCGGCTTGAGGTTCCTCTAGTAACGTCAGAGGTACCACGAGTGCTAGGGGTTCGCAGCGCCCGCGCCTTGGCAGCTGAAAGGGACGAATCCCTCCCCCTACGGGGGAATCTCTTCCCATGTTCATCACTAACAGCTCCACAACTAGGAGGGAAAAAGTCTAGGTGGGAGTGGAGAAAATGGATCTTAAGGGGCATGTTGCATCCAAGGTTACGGTAGTTTTGCAGAAGCACTGTCACCAAATGCTTGTAGTTGTCATCGTTTTTGTTGCCTAAATATCCATGAACAACGCCCTTGAAGGCTTTCCAGGATTCCTTTTCTTTCCCCTCCAAAATTTGGTCACATGCAGGATCCTTTACAAGTTCTCTTATTTGTGCTCCGACAAAAATGCCTTCCTTAACTTTTGCATCACTTAATTTCCAAACTTTCTCTCCGATTGTGTTTTGATATGTGACAGGTGTGCCAACTCCCGCAAAAAAATCCCCTAAATTTAAAATCTTCACTCTAAAAAATGAAATGTCATTTTATCTTAAAAACAAGAGCTAATCTATCACTTTAATGGTGATTTTTGAATTTTGTAGATAGAAATACATGTAAATTCACTATTTTTAAGCCCGAAATATTTTCATTGTTGCCCAGTGTTATTTCATGTGAAAGACCAACATTTGGTTTTGTATTTTTTGCATAATTATAACAAAATATTTTTAAACTCAGTAACAATGTAAGTAGTAATATTCCTATAAGGTTATTTATCTTCTATACTCATTAAGGTACACCTAAAATGCAAAATTTGGTAATGTTAGACTTACAGGCGGAAGCTGCCGTGAGCGCCAGTTTTTCACATGTTACCAACTAAGGGTTAGATGAAAATTTCGTTTATTATTCTTTTAGTTTTGCTGATCAAAGTCACACAGATTTACGAGGACTGTTTCCTATATTTTTAATTTAAATCAGAGGACCTCACAACTTATTTCCACTGGAACATGTGTTGTAGTACTTTGAGGCTAGATTTCTCTACCAAAGCTCTGAAGGCATTGGCTCAATACCATCGATACAGAAAACAAGACGCAAACTGAATGCAACAGGATCCTGAATTAGAAATTTAATAAAATAGGTTCTTGTTGATAATGTAGAGAACGCATGGAGAAAAAGAAAGAAGGATTTGTGTCTTGTCTGAAACCGCATTTTGGAGTGTAACTCATTAGCGCGATATTCTCTTTGGTGCCAAGTGAAACAAAAACAGGCTTCTGCATAATCCCAAGTAGCAAAGTAATCTGCAGACTTCAGATTTTTGTTGCTACGTCCGCTGCAGCGAATGTACTTTTGATATGAAGGGGATTAGGGCTTCCCTTACTGCGAGAACGAAATGTAAATATCCAGGAGAGAGAAATAGCGGAACGGAAAAAAGCAAGTGTAGCGTAATTTGACGGACGTAAGGTGTGACGTGGCAGGCAGGATGTGGAGTTATAGGCCGTGACAGGAGGAACCGTGGCCCAGTGACTGCTTCGTCACAGTGACAACTCCCCTCTGCAAGAGCACGTCCTTCAAATTCAACAAGCAGCGGTTCTTTGCATGTTTGACGAGGTCTTTGACACATATTACAGTTTCTAGGTCTGCAATTATTTACGAAGCTTACAGTCAGAAATGTGTACGTTACAAAATTGCCTTTAAGCAGAGAAACTTAAAATAAATTTGGTTCTAATTGTGTTAAAGGTATAATAAATGTTAAAAGTTCGACAAAATATTGAATAAAATATGTTTTACATTTGGCTCGAGATGTTTTCCGCGCGAGGTGTAACTAGCCGTGTTACCTACTGTCCAGCAACGCAAAGGAGGTCCCTGAAAGGAATGTTCCACCCTTACAAAGTGGGACAAGGACTGCGAAAGTGTGTGACAGGGAACGCCTGCCACACAAGGAGTAGAATCTTTTAAAAAAAAACATGTGCCCTATACATTTTCTACACTAAAACCGAGAACATTCATTCGCAAATGTAAAGTCATCAGAATGATTTTGAATGGTCTCTAACTGTACTGACATGGGGTGTCATAAACCTGTACAGGGAGGGTGTGGGAACCTTCTCTAACCCCCTGCGTCTCAGGCCTCGGAGACTATCTCTCCTTTGAGGGACAGTACAGGCTATGCCAGATGCAGTCTCAAAGGTCAACTTACCTTAGGTCGTACTACTCTGCGAAGTTGCTTAGACGCAATGTCTCACTAGGTCTCCAGAAAATATATCCCAACACATTTCCATAAGCAAAAAGAAGGTTATGAATTCAGAACAAACTCGCAGCGGCTTAAGAATATGACTGAAAAATTATAATCCCGAAATAATAACGCTAGTTTAAGTATTATGCCACAGAGTAACTTAGTGCAAATATAATACAGTCCAAATTTTGTCACTTTCACTTTGATAGTTTGGAAAATATGTTCAAATTTATTTATTTTTGGTTACGTCACCTAAAGAGTTTTTTACGACAAAATATCTTAAATTTATATCTAATATTTTAAAAACAAGTTCCCAATATATCCATTTTTTTAACTTGCCATGTGTTTCTCTGTTACTCAATAACTTTAGGCTACAGAAATTTTTAAAGCTATGAATATGTTTTTTTTTTTGTACAAGATTTGAAAGGTTAGTGTTTTGAAGTAAAGAAAGGCTACTTAAAATGCAGATGACAATAAAAACCCATGGCAATTTCTATTCACTATGTCTCTATGAACGTCTGTAGCAAGTTTCATTGGTCTAACACTAAAACTGTGATGCGAGCAGCATCTTAAATAATGAAAAATGCTGTAATTTCCAATAGCGAGAAAACAAGGATAAAGAAATAGAATGCACGTCTAACTCTAGCATTCACGTAACTTTCAAACTAGATTAGAGCACTTAAAAATGGTCTGTGGATGCTATCTAAGCATTCTTTGGATTGAGGAAGACCTACACTATTGTATAGACTAAAAAGAGGTAATGGTGATTTTTTCTGAAAATGTTCATGAAATTTCAGTCTTGCATATTGTTAAGCGGTATGGTAAATGAAACTTTTAGGGAGTTGAGACATCACACAAGCACGCCTCCTTAGCGTAGATGGTAGCGAGTCTGCCTCATGTTCAAGAAGTCCCGAGTTCGAACATCTGTTAGGGTGAATTACGTGGATGAGGTTTTTTTCCGGAGTTTTCCCTTATCCTGAAAGACGAATGTCCGGTAACTCTAAGATCCATGGACCCTGGGCTCATTTGAGCATCATGTCATCCATTCCATTCACCGTCCGATATGACTTAACGCTGGAGGACCTAAAATTACAACAAGAACAATAACAAAAAGACATCACACAACTCTTAAACAACAGAATGATTTAAACAAAAACATTTGTATTCCAATATTCATAGCCTTCTATATGCATTATCATCTATTATATTTTTATAATATTATGCTTTCATATCTCAATCTTCTTTACCAGAAGGTATTTCATGTTCCCATTATTAAATAAATTACCTTCTTCATTTTGGAAGACATACAGGATACAGTAAAGAATATATACCATTTTAGGTCAACTCTACCGTAGTCTTTCTATTCTTCACGAATTCACGTAATAAATATATAGCTTCACCTTACACATGTCATTCAAAAATTAGTGTCAACACTGCCTGCATTTGTAGCTATCAGCGGAAAATCATGAATGAAAAATAAGATTGTCTACTGTTTGTTAGTTGTGACTTTGATGCCCGATTTCACCAACAGATGTTTAACTCGAAGTCAACAAATGTAACGTAACAATTGTCACAGTTCTAACACTAATGTTAAATTTCTTGCGTGTCACCAACCTGTTTTCTGGAAATGGTAACAAACCTGTGTTAACGCCAAGAAACTTGTAAATATCTCATCTATAGAAGGCTATGGATCAGTCATATTATTTTCTGAACGTACTGCGATGCGCTTTTGTTTTCATTTTCGTCTGCACAAGCTGAAAAATGGCTGATGAAAAAAGTGATAAATAAAGCCGTGAGACAAATTTCTCATCGACGGAGAAAGAATTGTTAATTGAATTGATGACGAAGTGTAATGATATCGTGGAAAATAATAGGACGTATGCAGTAAACGTAAAAGAGAAAGATGACACGTAGGAAAACATTGGAAACGAGTTTAATTCATATGAATGTGTCACTACTACAAGAACTAAACAACTTTTGGAAACGTAGAGTCAGACTGAAAAATTCAATGCCATAGCCGGGATTTGAACCACGGATCTTCTGGTTTCCGTCCAGCCGCACTACCATTGTGCTACTATGGCCAACGTGCCGATATGACATTACATTCTCCAACTGACTCGTATTTTCCCGGTAAACCACTTAGGAGTTCTCATAAACACATGAGACAACTACCTTAATGGCGACTTACTACATGTAAGTACTTTAGGGCCCGGGCTTTATAGTTAACCACTATTAGGTCAATTAATTTCCACTAAACAACTTGTTAGTATTACGTAAATTTAAAACGAGGAGCGAAGAACAAGTGAGAAACGTTTCAAGACGGAAGGTGGACAATGAATTATCCACATAATTTAGTGAATTATAAAATCGCAAAGTTATTAATACTTGAAGCAAAGGCGAGATCGGCACATTCCTTTCGATGTATGTTCTAACTCAGTATTACGTAAATTTAAAACGAGGAGTAAAGAAGGGAAGTGACTTGAACGTTTCAAGACGGGAGGTTGACAGTGTATTATCCACATAATTCAGTGAATTATAAAATCGCAAGGTTACTAATACTTGAAGCAAAGGCGAGATCGGCATGTTCCTTTCGATGCATGTTCTAACTCAGTATTACGTAAATTTAAAACGAGGAGCGAAGAAGGACAAGTGACTTGAACGTTTCAAGGCGGGAGGTGGACAGTGTATTATCCACATAATTCAGTGAATTATAAAATCGCAAGGTTATTGATACTTGAAGCTAAGGCGAGATCGCCATATTCCTTTCGGTGCATGTTCTAATCTCTCTTGTACTTCCGCAGTAACCTTCATAGCAGCTTGTTTCGACAGTCTATACCTCAGTAAAACAATTTTCTTCGGATAGTTCCTCAAAATCATTTCTCCTCATAGGCCGCACTCTATTACGAATGCCATTTAGACAATCTTAAATATAGCAAATCGACGTCAACAGCTGAGTTCATGCTCGCCATTTTGACTATTTACAATTGTTTAGGAATTAACATCAGAAATTTGGTGTGTTAGTTTAACAAGAGATTTAACAGGAGTGTTACGCTAAAACTTGTTGGTGAAATGCAATTTCTATTTTAACTATTGCTAAACTGCTGTTAAGTCTTAACATCTGCTGGTGAAATCGGGCATGAAAACAATAATTTTATTTAATAAGATATTTTAATAAGTTTAAGTAGGCTGTTATCCTTAGGGCTCTAAATATTTTTAGTAAATACTAACAAAGATGCTTCATTAAAATTCAGGCTGCCAGAGGTAACAATGCTCGACAATGTCATACAGAATTATTGAAAGCTTGTGGTAGACAGACTTTACCATATCGTACCGTGGCTAAGTAGGCGAATGCATTTCCTAGAGGAGGAGAAGGCGTTTATCAAAAACGTGTAACTGTCATCAGCAAATGGTGATGCGCATATGAATGCTGTTAAAATTTTGGAACATCCTTCATACTTACCAGATATGAGCCCTTGCGATTTCGGCCTTTTTGCAAAAATGAAATTTCCACATCGAGGAGTTAGCTTTGGAAACCAGACAAGTAATTATGCAATAGAGCAGACTTTTCGAATCTTAGGTCAACTAGACTCTGTGGTTGGCATCCATCGGCTCCCTGACATTCTGGATCTAAATACATTAAGTCACGACCAACCAATTTAAAGTGAATAACTGACATAAATAAATTTGAAGAAACTTATTCGTATATAATGTTAATGATTCTGGAGTGTTTTTAATCCTAAGCGTAAATCATCTCTAAACTAGTTTTCTTGTGTTAATATATGGAACTAAATATGCTATACATGGAATTTAATGTATTATTTACTTTGGATACAGATTGCTTCTTATACTGTGTGCAGTATTGTTATTACTATGTTGCATTGCTATTGTAGTTATATTTATTTTGACATACCTATTTAACCTAATCTACAGTAGAATTACACTTGTCTCTATATTTTGGATTGAAAATTATGACTGATGATTATGTTATTGTTGAGGAAGCAAGTAATCCCAAGAGAAGATGACATAATTGCTGAGCTAATTAAATATGGTGGAAATAGAATTATGAAAGCAATACATAAGTTAATAATAGAAATATGGAGGAAAGAACACATGCCTGAAAGTTGGAAGGCAGGCGTAATATGCCCAATATACAAAAGGGGTAATAAATGTCAATCTTATAATTATAGGGGAATTACATTACACAATGTAGTATATAAAATATTTTCAAGTATTTTAAATGATAAAGCTAAAAAGCATATGGAAAGTGTATTAGGTGAGTACCAATGTGGACTTAGAACTGACAAGGGCACAATAGACCAGATATTTGTAATAAGACAAATAATGGAAAAATTCTACGAGCATGGTATAGGTTACACTTCCTGTTTATTGACTTCAAGCATGCATTTGATTCAATTGATCTATAAAACTCTGCAATGTTTTAAAATGCTACCAAAAATAAGAAGGCTAATATAAATGACAATGGAAAATACAAAAGCCAAAGTGAAGGTAACGAATAAAATGAGTCCAGATTTTGATTATAATGCAGGAGTAAGACAAGGTGATGGACTGTCTGCAACTCTATTCAACCTAGCCCTGCACAGAGCAATAGAAAAACTTGATTCTAAATGTACGATATTCTTTAAGTCCAGTCAAATATGTGCATACGCAGATGACGTAGTGATCGTGACAACAGACAAAAAAACGTTAGTTGAAGTTTATGAAGAATTAGAAAAAAGGTCTAAAGAAATAGGATTAGAAGTAAACGAGAAAAAAACTAAATACATAAAAATGACAGCAGATAAAATCAAAAGAATAATTTCAAATCTAGTAGTTACAGACAAAAAATTTGAAGCGGTATCCAAATTTAGATATTTAGGAGCACTTGTAAACAATGATAATAATTTAAACGAGTGCATAAATGAAAGAATTCAAAGTGGAAATGCAGCATATTATGCAAATTTATCACTATTAAAAATAGGTTTATTAGTAGAGGGACAAAATACAAGATTTCTAAAACCCTGATAAGACCAATAGTAACATACGCTGCTGAAACTTGGACCCTAAACAGTGCAGATGAAGAAATACTTCGAAGATTTGAAAGGAAAATATTAAGGCGAATCTTTGGACTTGTAAAAGATAAAGATCAATGGAGAATAAGATATAATCATGAAATAGAAACATTAATAAATAAGCAAGATATTGTGAAATTTATAAAAGCACAAAGGATAAGATGGCTAGGTCATATAGAGAGAATGAAGGAAGATAGAATGCCAAAAAAATAATAATAATAATAATTGAAAGGAAGATTGTATAATAGAAGAAAAAAAGGAAGACCGAGAACAAGGTGGGTTAGATGATGTAATGGAAGACCTAAGAACGATCGGAATCAGAGGCTGGAAAAGTAAAGCGGAAGACAAAGATGTGTGGAGGAGGATCGTACAGGAGGCCAAAGCCCACCAAGGGCTGTAGAGCCAGTAGAGAAGAAGAAGCAAGTAATCCAGGATGGTTTTATGGGTGCATCGTTAATGCTTCAGCTTGTCCATCTATGCTGAAGAAATCAGACACAGTCCATAATTCTGGCATTTGGTTAGCTACAGGGGCATTTCCAACTAGCCCAGTTGTAAGCCTCTACGCTGAGGCGGCGGAAGCTCCTCTGCACTATAGGCGGGAGGCTTTGTTGGGGAATTATGGCTGTCGATTAAATACCATGCCTTCGCATTCGACGTATGCGCCCGTTTTTGATTCCTACTTTGACGTGCGATACAGGAACGCCGCCAGGTTTCCGCTCCCGGGAGCTTCTTAGGAGGCATGCACTCGAGATACCTAGGATGTTTCCTAGGGGTAAACGGGTGTATCCTCCTTGGTTGCGTGCAGCATCTCATGTAAATCTTGGGATGGCGTTGTACTGGAAGTCTACGATCCCCACGTGTAGTATCCGTAGTTTATTTTTAGAAATTTTAGCGCACTACAAGGGTTTTAGCTTAATTTTTACCGATGGGTACAAAAGCTCTATAGGTGTTGGGTGTGCGTTCGTCCATGGAGTCGAACCCTTTACATTCGGTCTCCATGGCACCCCATCCATCTACACCGCAGAGCTCTACGCAATCTACCAAGCCATTTTACATGTACGCCGCCGAAGGTTGGGTGATTCCCTCATTTTGAGTGATTCCTTTAGCGCCCTTCAGAGCCCCCACCATCCCATTGTACAGTGTATCCAGGACGCCCTCCACGTCTTACACGTCTCTGGCGTTAGCGTGGTGTGTGCATGGGTTCCTGGTCACGTTGACCTGCAGGGTAATGAAAGGGTAGTTTCGGCGGCTAAGGTGGCCGCCACAGCACCTGGTGTTACCTTCCCTTTAGCCACCTTTAGCCACTTCAAGGTTGTTGTCCGTAGAGCAGCGCTCTGGTGCTGGCCCGTTGAGTGGTCTGCTTTGCGTGGCGACAAGCTCAGGATGGTGAAGGATCTTCCGATTCACTGGGTGACCTCCTGTCGATTATCCCGGCGGGAAAGGTGATCTTGGCTCGGCTGCGTATTGGTCACTGCTATTTTAGTCATAGCTTTTTATTAAGTAGGGGCCCAGAACCAGTTTATCCGCAGTGCGGTTCTTTTCTGACGGTCCACCACGTACTTTTAGATTGTTTAATTTAGCACGTCTCCGCAGGTTTCTCCAGCTGCCGGCCGGCGGACACCCGGTGGACGTCGAGCAAGCCATGGCCAAGGTTTAAAAGTTCATTTTTAAACTTAAATTTTAGAATATAGGACCCATTAATTTGGAATTTTAATCTTTTTATGGTTTTTAGTATTTGAGATACCGTTATACCGATTTTTATCTTGATTTTATTTAACTGTTTTTTTAACTTGTTAGATTGCTTTTAACCAAACTGACCTTCAAGGGCGCTGATGACCTTGTAGATGAGTGCCCTTAAACCCAATTCTCCATCCGTCCATCCACCGAGGGTGGTTGTAAATTGCTTGCGAGATATTTACGGATCAAATATTCCACTGTCATAAATATCATTTAAGCATACTGTGCAGCAAATGATATTGTAATTTGTTGAGCCAATTATGATACTTGTTGATTCTGTGGCAAGTACTTACTGAGAGGGGACTTAGCTCTTAGCTCCTTGAGACCTTACACATTCCCATGAGGGCTTGGCGCGTCGTGCGCCTGCTGTGCACACCGAAATTTCCTTGGACACTTCTCTAAAATAGTCAACCGACAATTAATAGTGAAATGAAATGGTAGCTCAAGTAAAATTATGGTATATTCTTGTACTTGGTAGCATTTTCCAAGTGACCTGAAGAAATCCTTGGAAATGCCCATAAGTATGCGGATCACAGACAGTACCTTCTGAACCATCCCGCTCCGTTACTATATTCCTTACTGCTTCAGATTTTTATCCCCTTACATAATTAAACAGTTTTCAAGAAGAAAAACTGTAGACCACATCCTTGTGTCAATTCTGGGAATTCCCTGACTTATCCAAACAAAACAAAAATGGAGAATAAAGGAACATAGGCAGAGGCAAGATTTTGTGGTGACAATTATTTATAAAATTCGCAATAATCACTTTTATTGTTAGTGTTTTTATTTTTTTTTTTATTTTTACCATATATTCGTATTAATTTCGCGCAAACTTTTGGAGAGGAATTAATGAGTAATGACATGGCTCAAACGAAAAGTAACAGGTAACTAGAGCGGCACAACTGTTAAAATCCCTTTTTCCAAATTAAAATATTTTATTTGAAATCAGCAAGTAGTATGTAACATGAATAAGATCAAATATCAGACATCGTCAAACTGCAGCATACAACAAGTTGTGATATTTGCGCTTGTCATAGTTGATCTTTTGTCTACCACAACTAAGTTATATGTAGGGTAAAGTCTCTCACTGTCAGAGTTTTTCATTAGCAACCAAACTCATTGAAGGGACTTTACACAGAAATTGCTGTAAGAATCAGCTTTTGCCTTCAATGCCAAGAGTGCTATTACTACATCTAATCTCTTACCATGGCTTTGGTGATCAACAATGTCACAAAGCTCTTTGTAATAAAGAAACAATTCAGAATCACAAGTAATACCACTGGTTTTAGATGCATTTAGTTGTTTAAATGCTGCCATTACATGATTTAAATCATTTATATTTGATTTAGTAACCAGCCTAGAGATTTCAAACAAATGATATAGCTTTTATGGTTATTACGTCATCAGTTTCGTTTGCCATAATGGAGTTTAATTTAAACAAAGGCATACGGCAGCAAACTT
Organism: Mantis religiosa; assembly: GCA_030765055.1. Lineage (NCBI taxonomy): Eukaryota > Metazoa > Arthropoda > Insecta > Mantodea > Mantidae > Mantis > Mantis religiosa. The sequence goes on along the minus strand of CM060951.1, from coordinate 22,871,208 downwards.
TTAGATTCTATTCTACTGCTTCTCTGACACTGCGATCCATGATCAGATCTACACAATAATAATAATAATAATAATAATAATAATAATAATAATAATAATAATAATAATAATGATGATGATGATGATGATGATGATGATGATGATGATGATGATGATGATGATGATGATGATGATGATGATGATGATGATGATGATGATGATGATGATGATGATGATGATGATGATGATGATGATGATGATGATGATGATGATGATGATGATGATGATGATGATGATGATGATGATGATGATGATGATGATGATGATGATGATGATGATGATGATGATAAAATAAAATAAAAAAATAAAAAAATAAAAAAATAAGATCTGCATTCTTAACTTGGGCATCTAGAGTCTAAGCCCAAGTGTAGTCCGCAAGTCTTATTTTAACTTTATTGCTTCTCCATTGATTACATTGTTTTGTTACAGATGTCTTAAAACTAGTGTTAGATTTTTTTTGTTTGATCATACAATTCCTGGGTCTTAACATACATTTGCATTTTACAATATTTATTTATTTATAACCATACTTAACTTATCTTGACAAAATCCTTAGGCCTAAGTATAGTTACATATGTATAATGACAGTTATCTAACTAAGTACTGCTTAACCTATGATATAATAAATTTGATTTCTTTTGTCACAGTTAGGTTCAATTGTCTTCTTCAGGTCCGTTGAGAGACCACGTACATCTTCCTTCGGTTAATTTTCTTGCTTAGATTCACTTCCTGGTTTGGTGGACGTCTTGGTGGTTGGGGTGGCAGCTGAATCGTTGTTTGTATGCTTGTACGGGCCGACCGCCTTGGAGGTGGTGTGGCGGTATCTGGTCTTGCTGTTCTTTCCGGTTTTTGTTGCAAAGCCCTTTTGGAGATCAAGTGCACTTACTCTGTTTACAAAGTGCCTCTCTAATATTTCATATTTGGTTCTAAGCGGGTTAATTTGGGATAAAGCAAGATGAGCCACAGTTTTTTATTGAAATTCTAATATTTGACTGTTATCAATCTGCAATTTTCTGAAAATAATATTGTTGATATGGTACCTTTACAATATTTATGCACCTGGCATCGCAATAATGAACATTTAATAAACTTTCCGCTGAAACTGAAAGCTTTTCTTATAGAAAAGAAATCGACAATTTCATCAAAATAGCTAGCAATGTGAACTACTGAAATAAACCAGATAGACCAGCGTGTTTTTACAGGCAGTGGAAACAGTTTAGCTTCTGAATCTGGGTAGTTTTCAGTGAGGTAGTTTGTATTCATTTTTTAACTTTTTGGCATTGTGGAACACATTTTTAAGCCCTGACAGACAATACTTTCATGTTAATGTAATGTCTGAGAGCAGCTTCCTAGAAGTTCAGTACGTTCTCAGTACCTTTAACAGCATAAACGGAGGTTTTGCTGTGCACGGTGTGGTATCCAATAAATAACATTTCCAGTTACGATACGACAAACAGTACTCAGTATCACGGACCAGTCGGGTGCTGTAGTGTCAGTTTATTGTTGCACAGCTTTGCTGTTATTTCAGTGCACATGTTGATGTCATTGTATTGACTTGGTTAGGTGTTAAATTTTATCTTGCTTTCGTTAAATTTGTAAATACTTTCTTCATGACTTGAAGCTTCACGCTATAAAAAATGAATGTTAAATTTAAGTTATATTTATGTAATTTTAAATAAATGTACATTTTTCTATGCAGACTAAAAATAATAGAAACCTTCTCAGTTACCTCTTTAATAAATATTAATCTCGAAAAAAGGAAAAAGTCGTGAAAAACAAAAGCTCTTGCCTCTGGTTATGATTACAGGACCCATCGTTACACAAGATAAATCGTTATGTAGTTATATCAATTCATCTTTCTTTGTGATGTTAAATTCAGTAAGTGCTCCCTTAAGACAAACAAAGAGTCCACATGTAATAAGCGGATTAAACATCTGCAGTACTTTCCTTTCCTCAGTAAGGTAAGGTAATTGGATGGGAAGTGCCTAAGGGATTCGTTTTTTTTTTTTTTTTTAACAGAAGGATGAACCAACATCACTGACCTAAATCATATTTCCTTGCAAGATTGTCTATGTGAGTATACGCTATCCTGCGTATTTATTTATATAACAAATATTTTATCTCGTATACCTAAATCGTGTTTGTTCTAGGAGATACGTGAATATATCACTTGCAGCATAAAATTCCTTACATTAAAAGCATTACAATTGCCCCTTTGTGTTTGTTTATTTTTGTAAATGCATTTCCCTGTACAATACCAATGTGATCAACGTTTGCACTTATTTCATGGACTTATACTGCCTTTACCAAGAAATAAAATAATGAAAGGTCTAGTATATCATATAGAATGCACTAAGGATATGTATGACTAAAATTTCGTGAACATTTTCAAAAAATCACCCTTTACTATTGTTAGTCTAGAAATAGTGTAAGCCTTCCTGAATCCAACGAACGCTTAGGTATCATCTAAAGCCATTTTAAATACTCTAATCTAGTTTGCAAGTTACGTGAATGCTAGTGTTAGATATGAAATCTAATTCTTTATCCTTGTTTTCTCGCTATTGATAATTTCAACACTTTTTCACAAGCCCGCCTCGGTAGCATGGTGGTAGCGAGTCTGCCTCACGCTCAAGAGGTCCCGAGTTCGAATCTCGGTCACGGGTGGGTTACCTGGATGAGGTTTTTCCGGGGTTTTCCCTTATCCTGAAAGACGGATGTCGGGTAACTCTTAGCTCCATTGACCCGGGCTCATTTGAGCATCATTTCACCCATTCCATTCATAGTCCGATATGATTAAACGTTGGGGGACGTAAATTACACACACACACACACACACACACACACACACACACACACACACACACACACACACACACACACACACACGCACACACACACAACTTTTCATCATTTGAGATGCTCCTTTTTTAATTTACGTCCGCCCCAACGTTAAGTTATATCGGACGGTGAATGAATTTGGTGAAATGATGCTCAAATGAGTCCAGGGTCCCTGGAGCTTAGAGTTAGCCGACATTCGTCTTGAAGGATAAGGGAAAACCCCGGAAAAAAACTTATCTAGGTAAGATTCGAACTCGGGACCTCTTATCCGTGAGGCAGACATGCTACCATCTACGCTACGGAGGCTGGCGTAAGATGCTCCTTGTGTCGCAATTTTTGTGTTACACTAATGAAATTTGCCACACACGCTCAGAGAGACACAGTAAATAGAAGTTGCCCTGGGTTTTATTGTAAGATGCATTTAAGCAAACCTTCTTTACTTCAAAAGACAACAATTTCAAATTTTGGGCAAAAAAAGGCACATTCATAGGTTTAAACATTTATGTAGCCTAAAGTTATTGTGACACAGAGACACTTAGGGCATATTTAAAAATGCGTGTATTGGGAACCTATTGTTAAAGTATGAGACCAAAACTTAGGTTATTTTGTCGCAAGGAACTTTCTAGCTGACGTAACCAAAGAGTAAATAGTTTTGGCAACATTTTTCAACATATCAAATTTAAATTGATAAAATTTTGGCAGCATCATATTTTCACTAAGTTACATTTGTGCTACAAATCTTAAAAAGCTAGCACTATTAGTTCAGGATTTCAAATTTTCATTCACAGATATCCTTAAATTGTGCCTTTTGAATAAAGTCTAAGGTTTCTCACAACCAGAAGAAATCATTTAAACAGAAAAGTGTCTTCATATGTCTTATTTTATTTATTTCTTTTGAAACAAGAACTTGGGTCCTTGGATCAATTATTCATTTAATTATGCAATATATTTAATAATTATACATAAACTTCAGAACTGCAACTAGCTATGTTATTGGAAGTAAAATTTCAGATTTGATGCGAAATATTATAACGAACTTGGGCAGATATACGTGAGAAACACTGCACTCTCGGGCGACAGTCTATGAAGGGCGGATATCAGGCAATAGAATGGAATTCTAGCTATTTTACTGTTCCGTTACACAGGTCAATATACCCTTAGTTTTCCTTGTGACGCCGTGCTGTGTATATAAGACGGTAGTAACCCCCATTCAGTCCTCATTTTTTGCTCATTGCTCATTGCAGTCAAGTGTACATTCCTCTGGTGTGTCAGACGAAGTGTCACGTCCAGTAAAATATATTATAAAATGTCCGCCGACAGTGCAGTTATTTAAGGTTGCCCGGGTTCCACAAGTGTAAGGACAAATTAAAGCAGTTCAGAGATTGTCGTTGGTTTGTGTTGGCTCAACCTTAACACCCTGAGAACCCCCCTAAAAAAAGATCCATGCAGGAGACAACAGCTAGAGCCAAGAGTAAAGCAAGCAGCCGACGACGACGTGGAGACCGAGGAAGGAGTCCCGACGTCGACCCAGGTACGTGCAGCCGTGAGGCGGAGAGATAGTACTGCCGCATATTTTTAAGAAACCCGACATTCTTAAAGAGGTATGGGGAGACGAACAGAAAAATGAAATGTGTAGTGTTTAACGCCCGCTTTTACTACATACGGCACCGGAGGCGGCGACACTGATGATACATGAGATGAAGATGGAGCACCGGTGGAATGAGATGGGGGGAAACCGGAGATTCCAGAGAAAACCCACCCCAGCGCCGTGTTGTCCATCACAAATCTCACTTTGCGGTTGCCTGGGATCGAACCCGGGCCGCCTTGGTGAGAGCCAAGCGGTCTAACCACTGAGCCACGGCGCGGCCACGAGAGGAACAGAGGGGATATAAATAAAACCTATAGGAGTTTTTACAACTGATATTCGGAACTGACCAATAAATTTAATAATCTTAGAAAATAATAAATAGATCTGTAGACGCATTTCACTTATTAAAATAGGTGAATAACGCAAAAACCACAAGTATCTTTATGTCAAGAAATAAAAAGCATTAGCAAGGAAATACGGGCGATTCACAAAAATCGATCATTACAAGTCGTTTCTTCAAGGCATTTCGGAGTTTTGTAACACCCAGTTGACAAGATCCTTTTAATTTTCTTCCGTCAGGTTTCATAAGGTAAGGAATCCAACAGCGAAAATCTGGTCAGAATTGAGAGTTCTAATGGTGTATTAAAAATATAAGTGCATAAGAATCGTTAGTATGTTTTGTAACGTGCTGTAGTTGCTGGCAGACGGTGTCATTCTATTGTTTGGGCGCACCGGAAGATGTACACAGACCCTCAGGAAGTCTAGGAAGTGAACGAGATCGCTGCTTGCTTCATTTCAGACGTTTTATTCTTGATAGATAGCCAAATAGTATATTTTTGTTATGTGCAGTAGGTTCAATAAAGATACTATTTTATGATAAGCAGGCTTAGTTTCTATACGTTTTGGAAAGCATATAAAATGTGAGCATAGAAACTATGAAATAATGTCAACTTACAGCGAGATGAGGCTGTAGTCCATGTAAATGTAATCAGAAGTTCTATTGTGTTACTACATGGCAAAGCGAGAAGACGTATCAGGAATAATTCGCAACACGGAGATGTCTGCCTCAGCTTATCGCACATACACGGAGAGTCCAGTGTATGTATACTCTGTTCGGATGTAATCATGTCTTCTGGATAGCAATGTGTCATACATCGGCAGGCGCGAGAAAACATATCATATAGGCACGCGCAGCTTTCAATCGCTCTATTTGTGTTTTGTAACTTACTATACGCCAACTCACTCTTCTAATCGACCAGATAAGACCCGATAAGGGACGATCACAGCGCTGGTCACCTGAGGTTCGATACACCTCAACACTCTGTCCATTAATAAGTAAGTTGGGTGTAAAGCAGTAATAAATAATAAATAAGATTTAAGCATTAATAAATAAGTTGGGTGTAAAACAGTAATTTTTAAAAATAAAGAAAATAAGATATCAAAAAAGAAACAAAATTATGAATACAAAAAGATAATAATAATAAATAAATAAAAAAATAAAAAAATAATATTATAAAAAATATATATACATATAAAAAATAATAAATTAAAAAAAGCCATCTGCCTCTCCCAAACAAATAATTATTCTGGCTGAAGAGGGCGAAATAAGCCCTAAAGCAGCCTTGGGTGTAAGTAGACCCAGAATCCCCCTACCACCACCACCGCAGTAATGTTCTGCAGTTCTATGTATAAAATTTTTCAGAACTATGCCAGCTTTTCGTTAAAGTGAATGGCTCAGGCAATGTATTCCTGTTCCCCATTGGGTGTAGGTCGTCAGTTCAAATTTTGTGGCCGAACTTCCAGACCTCTGGCTTTCTTCGGGGTTCTCTAAGATCACTAACCGAGTGATGGAATGAGAAGTTACACCCTCCACATTTATGTCTCTACATTTCACTTCACCTTGGCTGTTTCGGGGCTCTAAGTGCAGGTGGGCATTTTGGAGTTGCATGGCGAAGAATTTGCTCTACTATTTCCACGCGCTCCTGGGGATGTAAAAGCCCGAAAGGGTTGACGTTTGTATGAGCCATCGCTGTGTTTGTTAGCGGCCTGCTCTTTGCTGATCCACTCTCCTATCCTACTGCCTCCCTTATGGGACAAAGCCGCAACACATGCTAGTTATGCCAGATTTTAACTGCCAGTAATACGGCAAAATGTCAAAGAGCATTCGTTTTCATTCCAAAGTAAAACAAATACGCGACCAATTTCTTAGGAACTAATGCAAATTTTCAAAATAAAGTATTGAATTCAGGCTCATTTTGTTTTATCGTACATTCATTTACTGTACCTTTCTAAGAAGTAGATATAATTAATAAATCAGTAGTCTAATTTAAAGAGAGAATGCCCGCCTCGGTAGCGTAGATGATAGCATGTCTGCCTCCATTCAAAAGGTACCGAGTTCGAATCTAGTTTAGGGTGAAATAACTGGATAAGGTCTTTTCTTTAATACGAATGTCAGGTAACTCTGAGCTCCATGGACCCCGGAATCGTTTGAGCATCATTTCACCCACTTCATTCATCGTCCGATATGACTTAACGTTCAGGACGTAAATTTCAAACAAAAAAGGAGATTCCTATTCTACCAATGACAAGAAATAAAAGGTAGATGAAGGAGAGGGGCACCCAACGCACTGCTACCTCCATAAATACATGTAATTTTTTGTTAACATTACCCAGGAGGGAGGAATAGGGGGAACTACAGGAATCCACAGGCTCTTGAAGTTCCTAACAAGTGCAGAGACTTTCAGCCAACAACGCTTCGCGTCCGGTGTCGCCAGGTGTCGCAGTCCAGCGTTGAGATGAAGCTTTATAACGTGCAAGCATCGCCATATACCAAAGCCTGAAAGTACAGCTGAAACATAAGGAAGTGAAATGAAGAGAAATTGTGTAAAATAAATTGGGATATTAGAGTAACAATGCCAGTATGCTCCAGTGACAGGAGAAGATGAAAAGGAAAACCTTTTGGTTTTTTGTGATTTCTTAGGACATTGGCACATACTGCAGTTGTACCATAATTTATGTTTTGGAACATATTGTCGCAAAGGCATTTTTGCGGCGAGGTGGCGCGGCCGACGAGTTCAAAGGGACGGACAGTATAGTTAGGAGATAAAAGTTTGCGGAAACGGTGGAGGGAAGAAGACAGATTTCTGGAGAGTTCGTCTTTCTTCTAACCCCGTCCTGTTTGGAGCTCTCCAGAAATCCGTCTCCTTCCCTCAACCGTTTCGGCAAACTTTCATCTCCGAACTGTACTGTCCATCCCTTTGAGCTCGTTGGCCGAGCCGCCGAGCCGCAACAATGCGTTCGCGACACTATACTTCCACCACTTTTCTCCTTTGTCGTTGCCAGGGACGACATCCATTCTCAATCCTATGGTATTCATGCAGGGGTACCACAAGGCAGTGTCCTTGGTCCTCTCCTATTCCTCACCTATATAAACACCCTCCCTACCCTAATAGGCTGTAACCTGTATCTATTCGCTGATGACACCGCATTAACGGTCTCATCTAAACAACACGTTAATGCAGTAACCAAGGCGCAGCGTTACGCTGATATGCTATCTGTCTGGTTCATCAGTTGGCGCTTAAAGATAAATGCAACTAAATCTCAAGCAGTCACATTCACCCGCCGAACTCCACAAGATTTACCGAATCTCCTCCTGGCTGGAGAGGAAGTAGAATGGTCTACAGAGGCTACATACCTTGGAGTAACCCTAGATTGGCGTCTGATGTGGAAACAACACATCACTACTGTGGCTAACAAAGTGTCCAGAAGGATGGCCATGCTAAATCCTATATTTAATAGGAAATCAACAATGAGCCTGCACAACAAATTGCTCATATACAAACAAATACTCCGCCCTGCACTAACCTATGCTTGCACAGTCTGCGGAGTTGCAGCAAAATCCCATCTCCACAAACTACAAGTCCTTCAGAACCGCTACTTTCGGATAGCAACAGCTTCCGATTGGTACATTCCTAACAATAATATCCATGCAGACCTCTCCTTCCCAAAAATCACAGACTACATCCTTATCTTATCTCATGGTTTTTATAACAAGCTTCCTTCTAGCTTCAACAGTCTAATCCGCGGTCCAGGAGAATATGACCTCCACCCCGGTGAAACCTACAAGCGACACAGACTAGTGCTAGCACCACCATAGGCCCATACAAACCCCAGATATTCATTACATTTCCATCCCTACCAAAAACCAAACAACCATTACGACATATCTACCACCATCCACCCACCGTCATATCATTAAAAACCACCACCATGCCAGTAAGGGACAATGTCCCGAAATAGCAAAACGTCGAAGCCCCTCCTCTGAGGAGAAGGTTCACCTTCAACGACACCACCGTGCTGCTCACCTCTTTTCACATTTTGTTGTTCCATTTGTAGTATTAAGTCGACAGCATTTGTCGGTGCGTTGGAGTAGGATACTGAGGTTTGCACTGAGGGAGCCTTGGTAGAACTTCCAGTTTGATGATGGCGTTGACAATGCTGCTCTTGATTGCGTGCATCATCCGAAACTGATCGCCCCTTGGATGTCCCCTTCATTCTAGATATTTCTTAAATAATTTGTCTTATTACAAGCCATAGCTGTTTAAATTTGGTGCGAACTCTGATGGAGTCTAAGAACTTGCAGAACTACGCGCAGTACATCAACAAAAGTAATTTTGGTTGTAGAATGCTTATTTATGCTGGGAATAGCGCTTGCTTGCAATAACTTGAATGGATCGTGTTAACAGATGCGTGTACTACTAAGTTTTATGTATGAATGCAGAAGTTAATGGCTGCTACTTGGACGTCTATGATCCTAAAACAAGCGCTAGCTATCTCCTTTCGTTGCAGCGGGCCGTGACAGGTACAGATCTATTAAAGTTGCTTTTTCTGCAAGTAATAACTAACCTAAGTGCGGAAAAGGTATAACGCGTAGAAGAAATATCGTGTCTCATACTTAAATAGCAGATAACATCTACACTTAGTGCACTATTCGTGCAGGAATGTCCTTCGGCGAGTATAGCTCTCGTTAATAAAACAAGAGGCTGTAATCTATCCTCCGTACGGAGATGTCTCATTCCAGTAATGGATTTCCATACCTCTCTTTTACCAAAATGAGGGAACCTGGAGCAGCTGTCTTGTAGTTTTGTGTTTCTGAAGCTAAAATATTACGCAAATGCTAATTTACGAAGTTTGTCAAAAGTAATGCCTCCTAATTTTTATTCTTAAATAAGCAAGCTATGTGAAAACTTTCAATTTGGCGCAATTCCTCAAACCTTCTTCTCCAATCCTCTGGAGTAGTAGCTTTCTAAGTCAACAAGTGGCAGCACTGCATCCTCTTGAAAAATGGCTGACATTGACATTCGTATTAGACAGCGTTCTGTGGTGAATTTTTGACCGCGGAAGGTGAAACGCCAATTCGCATTCATGAAAGGCTAAAAAATGTGTATGGTGATGCAACGGTGGATGTCAGCACTGTTAGACGATGGGTTCGTCGCTGTGACAAAGCTGAAGGGCAAACACTATTGGCAGATGAAAAGCGAAGCGGAAGGCCGGTGACTACAGTGACACCATGCAACATTCAGCGAGTCGATGACATCATTCATGGTGATCGCCGGGTAACAACAGGTGAATAGTGTCGCATTACCTCCCTCAGTAAAGGCAGTGTGATGACGATTATTCAACAACTGTGTTACTCAAAAGTTTGTTCACGTTGGGTACCAAGAACGTTAACCGCCCAAAACAAAGATACATGGAAAACAATAGCTTCCGAACACTTGGAGCGCTTCAATTTGGAGAGAGAGGAGTATCTGGAGAAAAACTATTACTGGAGACGAAACGTGGGTTCATTTTTTGAACCTGAATCAAAGAGGCATCAAAAGAATGGCATCACACAACGTCACCGAAGAAAAGAAAATTGAAAAGTCGGCGGTCGGCGGGGAAGGTTATGGCCACAGTGCTTTGGGATGCAGAGGGTGCGCTTAGTGCTTGAGTATATGGAGTAGGACTGCACAATAAATTCTGACCAATACGACAGAACTCTTAAAACATTGAAGGCACGTCTTCGCCGAGTTCGCCCAACAAAAGCTATGGCAGATGTTCTTCTTTTGCATGACAATGCAAGACCACAAACCAGCGGTTACACCACTGCAGAAATTGAGAAATTGGGGTGGCAAGTCTTACCTCACCCCACATACAGCCCTGACCTAGCACCATCAGATTTCTATCTGTTCGGGCAACTAAAGGAAGCTCATCGTGGGATTCACTTTGAAGATGAGGAGGCTGTGAAAACGTCCGTGCGTCAATGGTTTAGGAAGCAAGACCGTGTGTTTTACCACTCTGGAATACATTTCATAGTTAAAAGGTAGAGCAAAACTGTGGAACAGGACGGAGATTATATTGAATAGCGACAAATTAATCGTCAATGTTTTAGTTTACAAGCTATGTAATTCGGAGTCAATTTTCTTGGCAATTAAAGGAGAAAAAAAGGAAGCATTGCTTCTTGACCCACCCTCGTAATTTGGAATTATGACAATATACTTTGTAATCTTAAGTGGCAAGCCTAGGACTGCTCCAAGTTGTAAAACGTCAAGCTTATATCTTGTGGTACATCACTGCTTTATTTCGGTAGTTAATATGTGAAGAACATTTGTTTTCATTTACACAGAACTAAATATCAAATGATATATAAATCAAATAAATACTAAACTAATACAAAGTAATGTGTAACAGGGAAGGAAGGTTGTATGACAATAAAGGGATGAAAGGGCCAATTTAAATAACCTCAATACTATGAAAGCAGTGGAACATCAAAACCGTGTAGTTGAAGAAAAAATGAAAAGAAGGCTTCGAGGTTGTCTGGGATACCCTTAGAGTTTTTCAAGTCTTTCTCAGATTCAATGAAGATGCTCTGGGTGGTATGCCATTCATGTCATAAAAAGTTACATTAAAACAAAGGATGACGTAGGAAGGCGCAGTACCATTAAGGACATCTGTGTAACAACAGCTGCACTATAAGTATGCGACATTCCATTCATTCACATTCTGGAGAAGAGGGTGCATTGTGCATGGAAAATTATGCTGCTATGGCACTTAGAAGGAAAAAACGAGTTCTTAATATGTAAAGAAAGCTTTGAATTGGAACCCAAATTGAAATGCCGAGATAAGCGTTCGTTTTCTGGTTACTGGATCAAGAGAACCAACCAGTAAAATTTGTGCAAAACTGTCATATAGGAACTTCTGTCTGTACCGTATGATATTCTCTATTCGCTCTTGCAAAACTATTCTTAAGGGTAGCCAGAACGGCATTCGGGGGTTAAGTTGGACTAATTGAGTTATTACTAAAATAATTTTCCGTGATGTTTGTAGAAGCGAATAAAGATGTTTATTTTCCTGTCCCATTGTTTTAAAAGTCCAAAATAGACTCGTTTCGAAAGGCCACGGCTCCTATTAGCCCTTTGTAACTGTGTTCTCTCCTTGGTTGTAACCTTATTGAAGAGCACAACCTTATTAGGAAAGGAAGTCCTTGTTATTTCTATTAATATTACTCAGTGCATCTGATGTTAATTCTTCCTTGCTTTGTTTAGTATGTTTTGAACTACTAGTGCTGTTTTCAAGATGGGAAGAAGCAATAATTTGGTGTAAGAAATCGTCATGGGAAAAGTATAAACAGTTTAAATAATCCTGATGACATAATTAAAGAGCTACAACCCCTAAAATGGAAAAAATTGTAGAAACACATGACAATTTAAGGACTTCGTAGATCCTAACCTCAAACATTGGCGATGAATGTGAAGTGAAAATTGTTATTATAAAATTATGGGTTTCTTCATTCTTTAATGGCATTGATGACAATTTAACTAAAGTAAATAATATTATATCAGCAAGTTTTCAGTTAGTAGATATAGCAACCTTGTACAGTATAAACCTTACGAAAATGAAACTTCTTGTCATATCAGAGGACAACAAGAAACGAAATGGATTATTAGCTTATTATCAATCAGTTGCCAAAAGTGTAATAAAGAATATACATTTGAAGCATCAGAACTATTGAAAGTGGTACAGAAGTAAATGTAAGGTTTGCTTATGACTTGTAGCATTGGTGAGGGAACTGAGGCAGGTAAGACATCGGCTGCTGTTCTCAAATTACCAGACACCGCCCCCCCCGCGAAATTTAACAAAATAATAATGCCATAAAGAAAGTCACCATGGGGTCTAGGAAGAAGAGAAGGACTGGAAAACAAAAGAGCAAGGATGATGATGATGAAAAATATGCATGCTATAGATCTGGGGAAATTCTGAGGTGTAGTTACAAAATAGCAAAACTTTAATGTTGTTTTCCTCCGTCATGCTTTTTAAACTTTGGGTGCGTTCTTCTATAAAACTACTGCAGCTACAAGTTTGCACTTTTATGGAATTAAACCAAAACTTAAACTGTTTTAAAGGTTATTGTAGATAGTTATGTGAAAATTTAAATTAAAAAAAAAAAGTAAATCTTGAATATTCTTAGAAGTAAATTTAAGACACTTGTTTAAAAATCACATATCCATTATTAAAATTCCAGTATAAGCTCTATTATCTTTAATCAATTGTGAAAGTGCTGTATAATAACAAGTAAAAGTTTCAGATTGATGCGGTCAGTGGTTCTTGAGCTAAAATGAAATGTGTAGTGTTTAACGCCCGCTTTTATTACATACGGCACCGCAGGCGGTGACACTGATGATACATGAGATGAGGATGGAGCACCAGTGGAATGAGATGGCGGGGGAAACCGGAGATCCCGGAGAAAATCCGCCCCAGCGCCGTGTTGTCCATCTTAAATCTCACTTTGCGGTCATCTGGGATCGAACCCGGGCCGCCTTGGTGAGAGCTAAGCGGTCTAACCACTTACCCACGGCGCGGCCTTTCTTGAGCTAAGCACACCATAAACTTGGTGAGATAGACTGTCCTGCCTTCCCTTAAAATACTTCTTCTCCAACATAGTAATCGAAAGTAAAATTAGTTTTATCACGATTCCTTATATATGCAAAGAATAAAAGGATAAATAATAATAAACTTTAGCGTTTGTGCAATCTTTTAACCTGTTCATAAGTAATGACTTTGTTATTCTATCCTCTTTGCACGTCCAGGACATATAGCACGACTTATTTGAGAAAATTCGAACTAATTGGGAATATCCCCGGATTTGTTAGCTCCACCATATACACTACCGCTCATTAATTTCAATACACCTAAGGGTTTAATCTAATTCCCCGCAGTTACGTTATAATAAGCGATTGAGTAAGCACCATCAGTAAATATGTCAGGTTTATGGTTTGTGTTCAACTGGTTGCAATATTTCCCTAAAATAATGCTGTGTACATTAACAATGGTTACCTCACTGTAGAAACCAGTTCACGACTGAAGGTCCATTTGTTCCCTAGTGTGCTTCAAATACATACAATTATGTTCCAGTACTTATTTCCTTAGTGACTGTGGATATTAAGACGCCAAGAGCTGAGATGACCATTGATAAATATTGCAATGTTAGCACTCATGCAGAGAAGCTTATCAGTTCCTAAATTTGGCAATAATGTAGCATGTTCATAGGGAGAATGTCTCGCCCCACAGTATTAGGTAGAAAAAATGACAAGACTTGAGCTGGACCACGTCGTAGAACAACTAAAATGATAATTTACTTGAATTACTATATTAGAGGAATGAGTGCATGGAAATCCCGCTGCTCACCTCGGTAGCGTAGATGGTAGCGTGTCTGCCTCACGTTGAAGAGGTCCCGAGTTCAAATCTCGGTTAGGGTGAGATACATGGATAAGTTTTTTCCGGGATTTTCCCTTATCCTGAAAGATGAATGTCAGGTAGCTCTAAGCTTCATTGACTCCGGATTCACTTGAGCAGCATTTCACCCATCTCATTCAACGTTCACATGACAACGTTGGAGGACGTAAATTACAACAAAAAAGAAAGAAAAAAAAAGGACAGCCACACAAATTCGCGTATGATTACGTGACCGCGTGGATTACGTAGACTCGGAAATCTGGTTTGCAGAAATTTAGAACTACTTTTGCTACATTAAAATGACGTGAAATTGAAAATCAGCTGTCTTCAAGCCCGACTCGATGTTTTGCTGCACCAAAACATATGAAAGAAATCATTCCGATACACTTCAACCGTCAACTGTCACAATTACCAATAAAAGAACTGCCGCTCCTAACATCTTGCCGTTATTTATGCCTTCTCAGCCATTGTTTCTAGAAAGCCACACGATCCGAGAACTATAGCGACAAAAACAATGGGCAGAACGTTCTGGAGCTTCTTTCTGTCTTTTTCTCTCCTGTCAAGCGCCCGGCTCCTTTTGCGACAGCAGCACAGCAATTACACTATTAATAAACTAGTGTTGCGTATAAGTTCTGAACAAGATTTGGGAAATATGTTAATTATTGGAGGTTCACATTTCATTTCGTAGTAAGCCCCAGGCTTTAGCAGGAAGTAACAAGTTGAGACAGGTTCGATGACTCAGTGATCAGAGTAAGCAGTGGTACTGACCTGCCAGCTCATATGTGTTCTGTTAAATCGACAGAAAAATTAAGAAGAGTCATTCTTGGGTTGCACAAGATTGCACCATAGGATGTAAACTCTCTGTGAAGAACCGCTGAGTCGTATGACGGTAGTCATTTTGGAAGCCATCTCTATTTAAACTATTACAGCCAGCATGAAAGGGTTAGTCGGATCATGGTTAGCCGGATCAGAGTTTGTCAGTTATCAGTTAGTCCGTTAAGTTGGTTACATCATTGGGGGCTACTGCTTGTGAATAGTTCTACAAAACTCAATTCATCAAAGTGAACCAGCCACCTCTTGTTCAGAACTCTACGCCACTCTCCATAAAAGATAATATTTTATTATGCAGTAATTGATTCATTGTTTGTCTTGATTGCACCCTTTATCTCTTCAAGATAAAGGTGAGACTTGTTTGAATTGACTTCCCCAATCGTTAAAATATACTTCTCAGTTATATGGAAAACCCATCACTTTATTTTAACTCTACTCATATCCCTAAACTTTGAACTGTTTAGCTCTACCATCTGCCCCCTTATCCTTTCAGTAGCTACACCCCAGTTGTTGATTGGGTTTGTAAGTCCTTCAACCCCCTTACCATCCTGGTTTGCAATACCAGGAAAAAACAATCTGCTGCAACAATAATAGGAGCTGATTGAATTTTAATTGAAAGAAGGCGTGGTGGGCAAAGAAACGCACATAGAAGCTCATAAATAAAAGAATGACTCTTGAATGCGTTAGAAAACATTATAATTGGGTATTAGCGAATGGAAGAAAATATACTCCTTTCACTTGTTTCATTTCATTCTCTCCGTCATGTATTTATAAGTAAGAAGAGTCAGGTGGGCTACTCAACGGTGGTGCTTGCACTCTGTAAATACCGTGCCTGGCACCTGTGGTGCTATATAGAGGTACAAGAGAACACACGTGATGACGTTTGCCTCGTTTGCAAACTTAGAATTGGGAGAAATAGTTTAAATTTAGAGGGAACAATAAGAAAAGGATGATGGAATATGTCCTGGCTCGGCAAACCCTTACCTCTATTTATTGCCATAATAATGAAACAAACTTAGATCATGTATCTCACAGATACATGCACGACTAACGATAGTTTAAATATAAACTTTTTTTCTAATTTTTTATTCATCGATAAGCAGTACAATGCTTTACAGATCAGAGGGAAAAGAAGGTAACAGTAAAATCAGAATAATTACACTCAGGGGTAGGCTAACAGGTCGCCCCCTAACTACATTAAGTTAGAACTCCAATAATACTCTCTGATAAATTATGTCAATATTGAAGATGTTACATATACATCAAGCACTAGAATAACTCGAATCAGATGTATCACTTAGAAGCAGGTCCTGTGGTAGTCTCCTCTTCAAGCGTGAGGGCTGGCGCGTGCGGACGCCGATGTTATAATGCACAGCTCCTGGAACTTCTTGCAGCGTGGAAAAGAAACGACGAGCGATCCTGCGTATGTAGGTGTGAAGAGGTAACAGTCCTAGTTCGTGATGGAGCTGCTGAATACGGATGAACCATGGAGCGTTGGTAGCGATGCACATGAAGCGATTCTGTATGACCTGAAGACGGCGCAGATGACATGTGCGTGCGGCCCCCTACACTTGGCAGGTATATGTAATATGCGGACGAACGAGTGATTTGTAGAGTAACAATGAAGAGTGTAGGCCGAGACTGGAACGGCGATGCAACAGAGGTGAGAGTTTTGAAAGTCGCCCGGAGGCCAGTGATATAAGACGATCGATATGAGCACACCAGGTCAGTGGAGAGTCCAAAAGCACTCCAAGGTATTTAACGGGAGCTGTAGTGGGGAGCCAAGGGACATTGTTCCTGTAGAGACACACCGGAGTAAGCAGAGTATATCGGCGAAGAGTGAAGATTTTAGCTTCCGTTTTCTGAGGGTTCAATGAGATCCGCCAAGTGCTGAATCAATGAGTTAGGCGATCTAGAGAGAGCTGTACTACTTGTGCGTGCTGGAGATTAACATGAGAATAATGTAGTACTGTGTCATCAGCGTAAAGGGCTAAACAAGTCGGATCTAAGTCAGGAATATCAGAAATGTATATATTAGAGTCGGGGCCAAGATAGAACCCTGTGGGTCACCTGCGGTAATATTACGTGGAGATGAAAGCTTTCCACCAATTCGTACTGAAAAGCTGCGGTCGTAGAGATATAAACTTCTGAATCTTCGATGAGAAGTATTTACGTAAGTTACTGAATGCTAATTTACAAAATTCACCAAGCAATACACGAAGTACATTTTGGGAAGACATAAGCTGTTCATCTGTTAGGAAATATGCAACATTGAGAAGAAATATTGATTATGTCGGAGTCAATATCAATGAATTCTCTCATTTCAGTACGAATACCACTTTATCTTTTATACTTACCTATGTTCTAATACCTTTAAGTGCACAAATATTAAGAATGCTTTCTTCTAATTGACATTTCTGAATGAAAGGTTTGAATAATTTGTTTAAATGAGATATTGCAATTATCTGGAACAGGAAAGCGCAGTATGATGGCTATGGCTCCACAGAGTTATATTTATAATAAAGACGGCCATGAGCTGTAACTAGGCCCATGTAGCAGAGTGGCTATATTGTCGCACCCTACATTAGAACAGATTTAAATATTTATTAGCTTTGGGGGGAACCCGTAGCGGTAGAGCTAAACCATCTTAACAAACACTACACACCACGCGGTAGGGTGGACATGTTATTTTACTGATAATTAGCTTACCTGCATGGTGGTGAAAGGTGGAAGGTCCAGCGAAGGAAAACTCACAAGTGCATTTTAAAAGAGGTTTAATAATCTCAGACAACTTACATTCAATGAGGTTTGTGTCCCGGAGGGTTGCTACAAACACGGCCTCTCTCTCTGGTGGCGGCCGGTAGTCTGGGGACGAGAGAATATGCCATCCCCCTCCCCAGCGCAGCCAACGAACAAAATTCAGCCTAGTGGCCCCAGGCCTGACAACCCATACAGGGTTGCCACACCTCCCCCCGGACCACAAGCTGTTGACCCAGGGTCAACAGAACAATTAATTACAAATGAAAAGAAACTCGCTCGAGTGATGGAACAAAAAAATTAGCATACAAACATCACAAACAGTATTACAAACATAAATCTTGTCTCTTGACGTTACACATTGGTTTCTTTACTCCAGTGTCTGTCTATAACTTTAATTAAAAAGCCCTAAAAGAAAAATAAATGAAGTTCAGCACTTTTCACCACTACTGCACCAAGCAAAAAAAAAAGTTTCACAACCTGCCTGAACAGTACATTCCATTCCCACTGGTCTCACAAATGTAATAAAAAAACTTGAAGCTTGCACTGCAGTCACTGATGAATAAAGACCACTGAATTGAGCACAGTTGTGGTTGCTCTACACTGAATAACAATGTGGGGCATTAATAGTTCTTCTGCCCCCAACACTGGTACGAAGTGACAGCACTAATAGCTGCCAAAGCTCTGACGAACAGTGGTCATAAAGGGCGGACCAGAGCCCGATGACACAAGGCAGTGTGGCAGGTTTAGCACTCCCATGGTGCAAACAGTTCGGTAGGAACAGTGTGGTGCAGCAGGAACGCAGATAAATAGGGCTGACTTGATACGTATCATCATACTACAACATTATTTCCAAAAATATAAGTGTACGTCAATTACAGAAGACAACTACATCATTAAAACAAACTTCACTTCTGAACAATAATAAATAATAAAAAATTAGGTACACCCCATCTGGGTAGCAAGATACATGCTAAAACTAAGATAATTTCCATCACTCTGCAATATATAGAGCTTACAAATTTTGACAAGATAAATCAAATAATCTTCACAAAAGAATACATAAAACGTAGAAATATCACAATCAAAACTTTACAAAAACCCCTTAGGGTAGAAATAATACAATACACACAGCACAAAATAATTTGACCTTCCAAAACATTGAATAAAAATATTACAAATTTTCAAAATACCAAAACTTACAATTAGAGGGGTACCCCAAAATATTACACGTGGCCATAAACTTTTTAACAAAAACTGACGTGTACACTTAAACAAAAATGAGCTCAGTTTTTTCTCTTTGTTTTACCATTATAATTTCAATCATATTTATTATGTGCGCGCACTACTTAATATCCTCAGTACTACTACCTTTCAAATCAACAAAACTACTTACAATCTACTAACATCAACATTTTGCATGCCAACAAAACTACTGTCACATTACTACACCAACAGAAAAACAAAACAAAAATCGTTCTACAACACAATACATAGAACAAACCTGAAAGAAAAAATTAAGTTCTGGGGCCTCAAAATTTCACATCCTGGATACACAAAAGAGAAAATATAGTATCATGTCTTAGCCTATTCTAAAAACTTTTGTATACATTGAAGGGTACTTTTGCTTTTCAACATAAAACTTAGAATTCAATAAACCATTAAAGCATACTGGTAATCACACAACTCCAAAATATATATCACTCTTAATCCAAAACAATTTTATCAAAATGTTCAAACTATTAGCATCCTGGAATAAAGAGACAAAGTAAACATCTGTACTAGTAATGTGCTATCTCACAAATACCTGGTAACTTTGGCGAGGATGACAAACAGAACATCCCCAGGTCTCAGCTTCATAAGCCATTCACAGACCTCTCTGTGATTCAGGTTTTCCTCATCATCTTAGCATGCACATTTCAGCACCAATGCTAAACAAAACTCAAAAATACACTTAATTACTTGCATCGATAAGCACATTTCAGCCACTTTATCGAGCCTAAAACACTGGATTAACGGGCACATTACAGCAACCCCATTAACCAGATAAACTTTACCTCTACATCTTTCACATAATCACACATAATTTCATTCATCCTTCTTATCGAGGTAGCACAGCACTATTCCAGAATGTAAACTTAAAATTAATAAACAAAATTTCAATTTTCTAATCATTGCAAAATTTATCATAAAATGAGGTTATTCAACTCAAAACAGTTATTAGGGAACATATACTTTTAATATCAATTAATTGTGACTTTCAATAATAACAATTGTATGTTCAACTTTTGACATCTAATTCATCAAACATCTATCCAAGTATTGCCATTTGCCAATAATATACATCATATTCCAAAACAAAATAGCTTAGCACACTATACACTAAATCTCAAAATTCACACTCAGAAATCAAGGGACAATATACCTTACATACAACCTTTTTACATTTGATGTGACACAAAAGAAAAGCAAAATGCATTTACAGTCTATATGGTCCCACAGGATCAAAATATGGGAATATCCTAGAAACATGTACTGATTGTTCCTTAACTCTAGGAGCATTTGGTCGACGAACCACATAAGTAACAGGAGTAATTTGTCGAAAAATTTCAAAAGGCCCAAAATATCTATGAAGCAATTTGGTACATTGGATGATTGCCGCGTTTTCTTAGGCATTTTGACTTACTTTTAAGTAACACTGGACACCAGAATAAAATAAGCAGAATTACCAACTGGAATGAACACAAAAATGAAGTGCATCCTTCACAAAAACACCAAAAAAAGAAACTATTTACTTTGAATTTTACTGCTAAAATTCACATAGCGTCCCTTGAAAATTAACACGTGACCACGTGGTCGACCAAAATTTAAGTTCACATCCCAAAATACTCAAAATTTAGAAAAACAAATCTCCGCAAATTTAAACTATAAACTCTGTATTAATAAATAAACCTCACACTAAGCCTGAAAAGAAAACTAATTAAAAACAAATTATGCCACCACGTGGTGTCCATTCTTCAACGCAAATAATCAATTTCCATGTAGTTATAAAAAAAATTTTAGCACAATATTATGAAACAAGTTTACTATTAACGAAATCAAATAAAAAACAGACCAAAAGTTAAAGGATTACGACACGATGACCGGATTAGAATTTCTAACTAATTGAACACCACGCGGTCGGCCATGTTTCCTCCATCTTTCACCAGCGTATACATTCCAATTTTTTCATCAAAACAGGAATAAAGCAAGGAAAAAAAAAATTGAGATCTTACCCGCGTCTCCACCAATATGTCGCACCCTACATTAGAACAGATTTAAATATTTATTAGCTTTGGGGGGAATCCGTAGCGGTAGAGCTAAACCATCTTAACAAACACTACACACCACGCGGTAGGGTGGACATGTTATTTTACTGATAATTAGCTTACCTGTATGGTGGTGAAAGGTGGAAGGTCCAGCGAAGGAAAACTCACAAGTGCATTTTAAAGGAGGTTTAATAATTTCAAACAACTTACATTCAATGAGGTTTGTGTCCCGGAGGGTTGCTACAAACACGTCCCCTCTCTCTGGTGGCGGCCGGTCGTCTGGGGACGAGAGAATATGCCATCCCCCTCCCCAGCGCAGCCAACGAACAAAATTCAGCCTAGTGGCCCCAGGCCTGACAACCCATACAGGGTTGCCACAATATGTTATCACTGGCGGCCGATTCGTAAATTCACCTCGCCGTGACATCTTTGGGTGACGAAATGCGTTACTGGTGTTGGTGTAGATATTCCCTGAATTCCACTAGATATTATTGAACTTTATGTAGGTGTAAATTAATAAAGTTAGACAAAATCTAATGGATATAAAACGAAGTGCAAATGTTTAAAACATGACTTATCCACAGCACAGAAATTATTCTATATAATTTTTCAAAATAGGAATCAAAATTTGTTTAAAATTAATATGCAGTCTGATGCCTAATTTACAAATATGCACATTTTATGCAAGCCACGATAGCTTCTAATATGGGATGTGCATAACACGATTTGATTGAAAGGTTAGGGCGTGTCACGGTTTGTTTGAATAAGAAATGGACTTGTGTTTGTTTGAATGAAACAAATATATTAGTATTTAAAACACATACAGTTTTCATTACACATACTCTTATCCACTTTGCTAAATATTTGGAAAACAGTTTTCTTCTTCTTCTTCTTCTTCTTCTTCTTCTTCTTCTTCTTTCTTCTCTTAAGAGAAAACTACACAGACAAAATAATATAGGTTCTTCATTGCAAGCACGGAGAATTGTTTCCTTTTCACCATGGCGTACTTCGGTTGCTTCTTCTTCATGTTCTTCTTCCCGGATTTCTTCTAATATACTGGGTTTTCATTAAAATAAACAATGTCACCTTCATACAAGACTTCAATCTGCATTTGTGCTTGCAAGGCCCTTTAAACTCTTTCATATTTGGGTTCTTGCCAGAATACCAAGGAAAAAGACAATAGAAATAATATAAATTAGATTAGGAAGCAAGTTCTTCTGCTACACGAGCTGTAATTGTTGGAACTCTATGTTATTTACTAGTAACGAATTCTCTTGATTCTTCTACAGTTCTACTAAAATTAAACATAATCTGGCATTACTATAATCTCACAACATTATAATTATCTATAATGGGCGCCGGGGTAGCGCGGTGGTTTCGTTCGCGGCTCCCGTTCTAAGGGTCCCGAGTTCGATTCCCGGCTCTGGGGTTGGCGATTTTAAGTCGGCCCTATCCACGCCTTCACCTCTGTCTAGCACACGTGAAGTATCCCCTATGCCCAACGTGGTTCGGAGTCCACGGTAAAAACTGTAGGTCCTCTCACCTCACCGCCATCTTCACTATCACCCTATCATCGGAGGTAATGGACACCGCCCTCTGGGTGCCTCCACCTGAGAAATGGGTCCGGTCATCACTTGGTGGGGTGAGGTTACCCCGAAGGCCAAGGTTGCCATGTGGGGAGTGTTAGTAACTAACTAACTAATTATCTATAATAAAATGAAATTTCGCCTAGTATGGTTAATACTTATATGGTTCATTTAAGTTTAAAAAGCATAATGCATTTGACATCTAGTAATGCATTCCAAGCTGTTATATAGAATATCAGAGTTCACACTAACTTACCTTTCCATTTCATCAGTTTCACGTGCCGAAGGATTATTCTTCCTTTTCCTGAACCCTACCAAAATATCACCAACAGAAGCTTCTATTATTCGCACTTCAAAATAAACCACAAAGTGCTGAAAGCAACAGAAGCAGCACTAAGGTGTTTGGATTTCACAACACACTGACAGACGCCTTCGCCAATAATAACATTGTTGACACAAGTATAAAGGCAAAATTAACTAAAGTGTACGTGTCAGGTTTTGAAGAAATTGCAATGGTAATGTGTTTAGCGTAACGAGTGTCATGTCAGATTTTGAATGAAACTAGCAAGTTAATTTGGTTTAGAACCATTGTTGGACATGACAGACTTTGAGTGAAAAGCACTACTTTAAGACGCCGTTACTCAGGGACTTGATGGGTTTTGAATGAAATCAGACACGGGAATATGTGAAACCAATGCAAAGCAAGGCGATTTCATATATAACTCATTTTTAGTTTATGGCAGACATGTCAGGCTTGGAATGTTTGCTCCTCAAATGTACAGGTTGTTAAACTGTACAATGTATGCAACATAACATCCTGAGGGTAAAAAATGTAAGACTGCATAATAGCTACCGAGGAAACCAAAGTTAAAGTAAAGTTAATGCAGTATATAGTTTTGTTAACAGGATAACATTGTTATTCCAGTATTAGCCAGTATAATTGCGGAGCAGTGAAGTAAATACCTAAGATAACGGTGCAAACAAATCCTTGTATACAATAATCCCTGGCTCCCGCCGCCCTCTACGCCCTGGAGGTAGGCTATAATAACAGCATGGCATGTTTTGGATACATCATCTTACGTCAGGATTACTGGTGACGCCGTGGACATCGTCACTGGCTGCTCGGCGGTGTACTGGCAGAGTGACTGACGAGGCGGTTAGCCCCCTGGAGGATTAAAGCAGGATCCTGCACATACGTTATACCAGGGGCTACCTGCTCGGAGTGTGCTGGTGTCGTAATTCTATGCACGGCACGCTTTTGGACTTTACAAAATGTAACATTGATGGCGATGAAATCTCTAAATTCAACCTTTGCGCCGAGAGCTATAGTTCAATACAGTCCGCATTTCTTTAAGTTCTAGATTGTAATGTTATTTTATTGTAACCTTAGCAAGAGAGAAATTTATAGGAATAGTTTATTTTGCACCGAAATAGAACCCATGAGATCCAAGTGTTATTTGGAAAATTCAATGCTCATTAAGAACTACCAATTTAACTCTGGACGGAGAACAGCAGATCCGTGGTTCAAATCCCGGCTATGGCATTGAATTTTGCAGCCTGACTCTACCCTTTCGTCCTACACACGACTAATGTGAAAGAACAATTAATTTCCAATATAATAATTGTTTATTAAGAAATGTTCCAAACCCTTATCACGTAAGGTATATTTTCGCCACCTGTTCTTTGGGAGAAATGGATAGTTTTCTACAAACAGTATCGGATGTACAAGATAAAGATAACAAAGGAACAAAAAGGAATGATGGACTAAAAGAAGAAAAGTAAAAGCAAAGAAATTATAACAAGAGTGGATAAAGCTAAAAAGCAAGATATGCTAAGAAGTTTTAAGGGAAAGGGGACATTAATAGAATATAAGAAATGATAAATACATAGAAGCATACAACAAAAAGAACCAGAATGAAGTATAGATGGGCAAGAACAGATTTAAGGGATTCAAGTGGTCTGAAAAGAAGAAATAGGGGAGACAGATGCGTTAAACGTAATACAAAATATTATATTTGACATGGTATTATGAAATGTAATGTTAGTGAAAAAGCGGAGAGCATTTAATAAAAGATAAATGGGAAGACTTTGTAACAGATTTGAACTTGAGAAATATTTTCTACTCAAAATGATATGAATTGTGGCAAAAATTAGGAATATATTTGGGAAAAGTAAAGATATGATGATTAAAAGAAATGTTGAAAAAAAGTTACAAAAATATGAAGAAACGATAAAGAGATGTAAGAGAAAATAGTCAATACAGTATATTTAAACAGCTACGTTACAGTATTGTGTCACATATCAAGGATAAAAACCAAGAAAAATAATACAAAAGGGCACTAATAAATTGTGCTAATATTATATTAAGTTTAATTGAGGCAATAAATCACTTACTCATACGAATATTTTGTTTGAAGTATGCGGATTGAAGGTTACTGTATTAGGAGCTGGCTTTTACTCTGTGTTTGTAATAAATAAAATACGAGAGCCATTTTTATCAAGCGCCGATAAGCTATAAATAAAGGAAAGGTTCAAATAAAGCATTTATTTTACTGCCAAAAGTTTTGTACACTTATGAATACTTTTTCAACATAATCACCGAAAAGTTTGAGGCATTTATCGTAATTGTTGACAGGCTTTGCAACAACCTCTACATACAAATTTGTCACCATGGATTTCAAATAAGCATTGACCTTGTTTTGAAGATGTATCCATCGTTATGATTGTGATCTTGCTTCCGATGTGTCGTATTGGATCCAAATTTAATCTCCATATCAATTGATTTCAAAAGGTTCTCTCGGTCAGCGTGATAATGGTCAGCTTTGAGTTTCCTTGATTATTATCACGAATAAGGAGAGAATATTTTGAAATCAGTTGTTATTGGAGATTAAATTTGGATCCATTACGTCACACCGGAAACAAAACGAATATCACAACAATCGATACATCTGAAAAACAACGTCAATGTTTATTTGAAATCATTGGTGGCAACACTTTTTTGTAGAGTGTATTGATAATTTTGTCCACAAGTACGATAAGTGTCTCTTTGAAAGGTATCCACAAGTGTACTTATGTGTAAAACACATAAGGGTACAATTAAGTGTACTTTGTGTAAAACTTTTTGTAATAAAATAATTGTTTTCTTTTAACTTGTCTTTTATTTATAGCCTATTGGAGGTTGAAGCAAACGGCCCTTGTACATTAATAATCAAGAAAAATCTGAATGCTTTAATGTAAGTTAGGCAGGCATAGGCTGACTCTGTTCATTCGATTGACTTACTCGTAATTTTATTGTAGCTTGCCACGATGCCTGTCTTGAACGTTTAGTGGATAAAAGCTACAAGGCATTCTATGGCTTAGAAATTCCAATCACTTTTAAACTGTATTGACAAATGAATGATTAGATAACGTTATTTGTGTTAACTACTGATAAATTCAAATCAATAATAGCTGATAGCTCAGAAATGGTTAATGGACATACAAGGAACAAACGAATGCATAGTGAAGTTTTATGCATTACTTATGCGCCACGTGTCGAAAAGTATGCCATGTACTCCGAACCATAAGGCCATTGCAGCCTATTCCCTAAAAAAAATTCACATAGGTGTTTGCTTGGCATGTACAAACCTTAAAAGTTCAATGTTTTAGTTAAATGTTAAAGCAGTATTTGATACGATAAAATACAGTATAATATCGTTTACCCGTATTAACCAAGACCAGGGTCGATCCGAGTTAATAAAAGTCCAGGCTATTCAGAGAGTTATGGAAAACCGATAAATGGACTTGCACAATAACGCATAAATAGTTTTATTGGTGTTTATAAATTTCTATCAGCATACTTTCACCTAAAACCTTATACATGAGTTTACGCCTATTTCCGTAAGCAGAGCTGACAACTTTTAATCAGGAAATGCGCTACACGCTGTGACATCTAGTGGCTAATATGCTAAGCTTTCACATATACACCATTTCTCTTTAACAATTTAAGTTATTACTATTTAATCAGTTTACAACAAATCTAAAAGCAACACGTATATATTCGATGTTATGGCTCTCAAAAGGGGACACACTATTATTCGTCTACCTCCGTATAACTGTAATCTGAATGCGATTGTGCTGGTGTGGGCAAAACTAAGGAAAGTTTACAAAGTACGCAATGTTAACGAGAGTCACAAATCTGCGGAAACTTGGTATGGAAGCGACGGATTGGGAAGGATACGCTAAGAAGGTCCAGGAGTTGGAAATGCAATATTGGAGAAACCATGGTGTAATAGAAAATGCAATTAATGAGATTATTAACACATCAGAGGAACATCGGCGCTGAAAGTGATGTTGTAGACTTGGAAATCGAAGAATCACGTTGCGAGTGAGTGTTTATAGCTGTCATAGTACTTGTTTAATACTCTTATGTGTTTTATAACAGTAATTCAACTGATTATTGCCACATCTCTTAACTTCGGCGCCTTTCTTCGCTTATTTTACAGCAATTTGGCTGAATTGTGTTTTTCAAGGTTGACCGCACTGCAGAAATGAAAGCGTGTTAGCTCTCTCTCTTCTTCCCCTCTACCCACACCACACCGTAAATGCAGCGCTCAAGAAATTTTGCGCATATAGAAATAGTTCATGTATTTTTACAAACTAGTGGGTAGTAAAAAAGAAAGCGAGCTTCTGTTGTTTCAGTTTAGTATATCGTTTGTATCATATCCGGTTTAACATTAGACGTTCATTTGTCTTGACACTCGAAATAAAACATCAGTTTCTCTATGTCTGCTACTGCTTGTGTGTGGGTCATGACCACAACTAGTTCATCAACACTGTCTGAATACTCTTTATTTTCATTTTCAGTAACACTGCATGATGTAATAATGTCTTCCTCTGTAATCGGTTTGTAACCTCCGTCATTGTCAATGTGTTCTTCATTATTGGGACAGCCATCGATATTGTGACTTTGTGGGTTAGTAAAATTAAAATTCCTGTTTGTAGAAATTGAAAATGTTCTTTATTTCCTTAGAAAGATAGTTTGTGCATCCCTTTGCAGCGACAGAATTACGTAACAGACAAACGCAACCTTTAAGGTCTTCTGCCTCACGTGCACACAGCTGCACACTCGATTCACAAGTCCCTTAACAACAACTGACTCTTGACAGCCGCACCGCTTATTTATAAGCGAAGCATCTTTTCCCGAAAGTTGTCGAAGCTTCATGGAATTTCACGCCGGCAGGCGAAGGAGGCGGAACCGACCAGACGCCTCTCTAACTCTTTCTGTATCGGAAAGTAACAAGCGCTCATCCGCTCCGTGGGCGTGGTTTGGGCGCTGTCTCTCACGCCACGCTTCCCTCTATCTCTTGGCGTTCGCATACGCACGGCCTGCAGCCTGCCGCAAAACAATGCCTGAGACAATATTTCTAATATTTATTTATCTTCTTCCAGATTTATTTTCTCTTCTTCTTCAATCTTGTTTTAAGTCAAGTCACACACACCAGGCCACAATTTTATCAAAGTTTCTCTTCCAGCCTGATCCCAAACAGGTGAGTGCAATGAATTCATCCGCTGACAAGAGAATTCTCCTGAGAATAGAATAGAAATTTATCGTTTCTAAAACAAGTCTTCGTTTATTACGCTAAACTGGTCCAGTTAACGAGGTTTTACTATACTTCCAAATATTTCCCTTGTAAAAGAAATTTAGAATATTAAAAATCGTAATTCTGCATACTTGAAAGTCACTAAAACTAATTTAATGTCGATGCAGATTGAGTTTGTAAAACTGTTCATACACTCACATACCGAAACAAGCAGAGCTCAGAGTTATTGTGAAAAGTATATTTAATTCAGAAATGGTATCGTCGATATACACGTTATGTACAGGTATTTTATTCTTCTTCCTATTTAGTTATGCGATATAGGAAATGGAAAATATTATACAGGGTGCGGCAGAACCGACTGAGTTTCCATCGATTACCTGGGGAGCTATGGTGGGGGTAAGCAGTTGCACGTGGTCTGGCTTCGTTCAGCAGTTAACCCCTTTTCAGAAGCCAACACGGTCAGGAGCGCTGCACCACGTGGTTGTGCCATTCGAGCTTTTTATTGGGGGCGTGGGCAAAACAGATCTGTCATCGCTACACAACGAGCTTTTCGGCGACATTTCGACATTCCACGCAACAATGCCTTTCCTAATACAAACACAATTCGGCCCTGGGTTTAGCATTTGGAGGAAACTGGTAGCACACTCAGAACAAGATACACACGGTTGATGCTACCCAAACAGCAAGCCTACGATGCCGATCAATAAATGAAGGCCGGCGAAGGGAGAGGAGGGAGGGTCTTCGCTTACCCCTCCTCCTGCCGCTCGAAGGAGCACGAAGCTTCGAGAACATTTTCCCCGTCCATAAAAGGCAATCTCGAGAGACTTCGGGCCGCTGATCTATACCGGAGGCGACAGTTAGTGTAGTTGAGTGAGTCGTGGCGTGCGGTGCGTAAGGAGCGCCCAGTGTACGTGAAAAGACGAACAGGCTTATTTGTAATTGTGTACATTACGAAATTTTAATTGTGAAATTGGAATAAGGTGGAAATATAGAACATTTTTGAGTGGTGTAATTGAACTTTTTTTTTTTATTTCACGAACCCACAAAGTCACAATATCCATAACAACGCCATGAAATGTGCAGCTGGTGAGAACAGCAGTTCAACAATCGCTGCAACGTTCTGCTCGACGACATGCTGTTGCATTGGGGATTTCAGAGCGCATTTGAGAAGGATTCTAAAATTTTATTTGAAGTTCTATCCTTTCTCGATAACGATTACTCAAGAATTACGCCCAGCAGACTAAACCAAACGTTAAAATCTGTGTGGGCAAATGCTTGCACAGACCTCTCCGAATGCAGCTTCCTTCAGTAGTGTCCAGGCACAGTTTCATCTTAGTGGGTGCGTGAGCAAATAAAACTATGGCTACTCTGCTGAAACTAGCCCCCAAATTATTCATGAAACAACGCAACATTCTCCTAAGGTGACACTGTGGTTGTTCCTTACTTTTTGAGGAGGATGAAGTGACCGTGGCAGTAAATTCCACACGTTATGTTTCAATGTTGAGACATTTTCTGCAACCCAAATTGGACGAGATTGTTGAAGAACATGGACTGGAGGACTTGTGGTTCCTACAGGATGTAGCTACTGCTCACACAGATCGAATTTCACTGATGTTTTGAGAGAAATGTTTCCGGGACGCCTCGCCTCTTTGAGGGGTGATGTTGGGGAGCCTGCGGGGTCAGATCTGAGCATTACTGACTACCTTTGGGGGGAAATATCTGGAGGAAAGTTTTCAAAAGTCGCCCTTACACCCTAGCAGAGTTAAAAGAGCTGATTATTGACGAAGTGAATGCCATACCCCGCGATAGGTGTGCAAGAGCTGCTCGAAACTTGCGATCGTTTACAACAATGTATTAATGCTAACGGCCACCGCCTTCAGGAAATTATTTTCAAAACTAAATGAATGTAAAATTGTGTATTGTACTAATTTAGAAAATAAAAACTTTTTTTATATAATTTTAAATATGAGAAGAAAAAACAAAATTTATGGCCTTTAAAGGAAATTACGCTGTAAGATCAAAAACTATCCTTAGAAATAGTATTTTAGAACAATTATCGAGTTCTAAATATTTAGGATGTAACGTAAGTTTTAGAAACAATGCTTCTATAGAACAAAAAGTAAACAAATTCGGAGCAATATGTGGGACAATACAAAGAGCTTTAAAAAAAAAAGAGTGAGTAGGGATAAAAAATGAAAATGTATGAGATAAAGGCTATTCCAAGTTTACTATTTGGAAGCGAAACCTGCGTGCCAACACAAAAGGATTTAAATAAAATACAGACTGCAGAAATGACATTTTTAAGAAGTGTAAAATGTTGTACAATATTGGACAAAATAAGAAATGAGGATATTAGAAAGGAATTAGAAATCGAACCAATCTATAACAAAATATCAGAACGAAGGCAACAATGGCATGAACAGATATTAACAATGGAGGATGGAAGATATCCAAGTGCAGTACTGAACTATAATCCAAAAGGAAGAAGAGATAGAGGACGACCCAGTAAACGCTAGAGAGGTCTATGAAGTGAAGAAGAAGAAGAAGAGGGAGGAGGAGGGGAAGGGGGAGGGTGAGGGGAAGGGGAAGGGGAGGAGGAGGAAGAAGAGGAAGAGGAAGAGGAGGAAGAGGAGGAGGAGGAAGAGGAGGAGGAAGAGGAGGAGGAGGAAGAGGAGGAGGAAGAGGAGGAGGAGGAAGAGGAGGAGGAAGAGGAGGAGGAAGAGGAAGAGGAGGAAGAGGAAGAGTAGGAAGAGGAAGAGGAGGAGAAAGAGGAAGAGGCAGAGGAAGAGGAGGAGGAAGAGGAGGAGGAAGGGGCAGGGGAAGGGGAAGGGGCAGGGGAAGGGGCAGGGGCAGAGGAAGAATTTTTCTCTATGTATCCAGGTTTACCTTTTATTGCTCCTTAAAACACATTAATCGCTTCTGCCGCAAGCTATACACAATATTTCAATTATTAAAAGCTGTACAGTGGAAATACTTTACAGCTTCCGATTCTTATTCTTTTGAATTATAATCAGAAATCTTAAATCAGTGACAATTCAGCATGAAACCTGCACCTGAAAATCGCAATTATTCCTTGAATAAATGACCGGTGGATGAGTCTACGTTGATGAAACGATTCAGTAATGTAGCGCATGAAATATGGATGCCCTTCTTCACAGGTTGGTAGTTAACTCTTGGGTACACTGCATTCATGAATTTTCATAAATGTAAGGTGTGTACTTGTGCGAGCTTCTCAGCCATTACTGCATTTCTAGCAAACAGAAATACTTTATTGTTCCTGTAAGTTTGCGTGTAATTTTAATACAGCAAATGACATGAATACAGTGGTCATAATATCGTTAACATCTGCTACACAGGATCTACATTACCTGGAGTCCTTTGCGTGACTTACACAGATTCAAAACGTTAAACAACCGGATTATGAAACAAGTTTTGTAATTTCGTATTTTACAGTCTCCGAGGAAAGAGGTCAAATTTGCAGCAAATTAACAACACAAACTTTATAATTTATAATACATAATTATATTTCATTTTAAAGTACGGTTTCTGTAAATTATTGTAGTTTTCCGTTTCAAAGTACTAACAGTTTATCAGTAAGCGATGCTCACTTAAAATTATGGAAAACTTTCTTGCATTTATTCAAGTTTAATGTTCTAATGTGTAGTTACAAAATAACCAATTTAAAGTTATGTAAGGGATTAAAAAAGATAAAAGGTTATGTCTATTTACTCCTGAGAAACCTAGGGAATTCAATCGTAAAAAATTCTTCCAGCATAGAAACGTATAGGTCTTTCTACTGGAGGTGATATAAACCAAATTAATCTCGTTTCATAACTTACTGAGCAATTAAAATGAATTTTCGAAATTGAATTGTTATGGTCATACATGCTAACGAAAGATACATAACATTATGTTCAAGTTTTCCTCGGGAGGCCAGCCAGGTGAAAAGACGACTAAACATTGACGTTTACGGGAGCGTACGTCTCTCCCAACATCAGGATATTTTATTAAAATGTTGTAAAATTGTGGGCTCCTGGAATTAAAAGTCCAGTTGCACCAACTCAAAATGTTCTTTATTTCCACTGAATTACAGTTGGTTCACTTACAAATCACAGCAGGGCCACGTATCACACACAATTACGTAACACTCACAATTACGTACAATTCTCCCTAGAGCTGACCAAAAACTCCAGTCCGTTCGCTAGTACGGCGCTCTTCGCGGCTGCTCGCCAAGAGCTCACTCTCCTCCAGCCCGACGCGTCGCTTATATAGGACCAACTGACCAATCCAGAAGTTTCCGGGTTAGGTGAAATATCCTGGTTGTTCCAGAAGTCAGGGGGACAGAAAGGGACGGTCCATTGACTTGTGGTAGCTTTCCCCCACCTAATCAGCGAGCGCCACACGACATACGGGTAGGCGTGGCCTAAAAGCTTTCTGTCCCCCACCCAGCTGCCAGTTGGTCATGCCTTCCGATAATTGGGTGACAATATATAACCTCAAATGAATCACTGGATATAACACACATAACTATCAATATTCCCATTCTTTTTTGTGTAAATTACGTCCTCCAACGTTAAGTCATATCGGACGGTGAATTAATTTGAATGAAATGATGCTCAAATCAGTCCAGGGTCCAGCGAGGTTAGAGTTACGCGACATTCGACTTGAAGGATAACGGAAAACCCCCGAAAAAACTTGTCCAGGTAGCTCACCCTGACCGAGATTCGAACTCGGGACCTCTTTCACGTGAGGCAAACACTCTACCACCATGCTACCGAGGCGGGCTATTCGCATTACTGAACAAGACTATTTTCAGTAAATTAAATGCCAGGTCAGGAGATGGCATGAGTATAGAAAATGAATTGGATCAAAGAAACGTAACTGCTTAACTTGATTATCAAGCTGTACTCCTTAAGTCAATGGATTTCCATTTTAAAGATCGATTTACAAGAGCAACTGAACCGAAATCCAGCTTCACGATTAAGCTGCACCTTTCGGAGGAAATGGCCAAAGCCTTCTGAACTCTCTGTTCCCAGTAACTGCTGCGTCGTCTCTCGAAATTTGGCTGTATGGTCCTTATCAAAACAATGCTCTGCAAGCCCAGACCTTTAAGATTGTATTAAACGAATAATGCGTTCATGTTTGTTTCTTCTGTTAGCGATGGTCCTTCCGGTTTCTCCTATATACGGTGTCCCACATTCACAGGGAATGCGGTACACTCCCGGAACTTGGAAATGCAGTTTGACTTTCACCGTTCTGAGGGATAGATTGCCGGTAAATGGGATGCAGGCGGTAGCGGTAGGCTTATCTTATTTCTCAACTTACCCTTTACATCATCAAATGGAAATACAAAATCAAGATTACAATTATAAAATCCATACTGAAGTATGCCATATATTCTTAAATACTGAAAATCCTATCATGTTATAGTGTTGTCCACCATTGAACAGTAATTCGGTCCCCATACACCTAACCCTAGCCCTCCACTCCTTTTTACACTTTCTGCCACTTCACGTATCCCACTCTACATTTTTCTCTTAATCGTTCTTAGCCATCTCTCTTTAACTTTCCCTAAATAATTCCCTATATTTCTTCTGTTCTTTTCCCGTTTTACTGACAACTTTTTCTAATTACTACTTCACCCCCAAATTGTCCCATTTACGTAGCCAAGCCTGCGCTGTCCATATCTTTGTTTGACTACAATTTAATATACAATGGAAATCTGCATTCTCTTCTCCTTACAATGGACATTTATCTAGCTCTCTCTCTTGATCTATACCTTTCAAGTTTCTCACTCCTGTTCTCGCCCAAGCAAAACCTTCTCGCCCTAACTTACTACATATATCTATATATCCTTCCCTCCCCCAGGTTGTTTTTATATCTCTATATAACCTCAATGAGCTTTTGTCACTTGTATTGGCAAAAATGTCTTGTCTGTCAATATCTTCTAATCTTAACTTAACTTCTTTCTAGAAGCCTCTATACCCATACTCTGCATTTATCCAAGAATGACCCATACCTATCTATTTCAACAAGTCATGCATTTTATGTGCCCAAGACCCACCCTAGTTACTTCTCTTTTAGGCTTATCTTACGCTTTCTGTATTACAGTTTTCCCTTTCATAGCTTTGGTGATCGAGGCTTCAACGTCATTTTCGGAGTAGCCGTTTTTACTGAAAGTGAGTCTGGTGCTGTAAGGTTCAATTAACTTGAGCTGGCGGCTGAGTAAAGATTGACACTAAATGAATTAGTCTATTACCAATCCTGAAAGAAGGTTGAAGATGTATTATACATTTGGAGTAGTTGATACATACATCAGCAATGGCTTCAAATGTATAAAATCATCCTCAGCCCCCTTCCAGAATTGGTAAGACTAATTCATTTACTGTATATCTTTACGCAGGTGCCACCTCAAGTTGATTGGAGTGTAATTCTTGTTTTAAGTGGCAAGGATCAGAGAGAGAGACAAAGCTCTGTGCTCCAGTGTGCTGAGAAACCCCAGTCGTTGGGACTTTCGATGAAAAGTATCAGCGTTCAGATAGAGGTGAGGGTGTGGGTGTATGTGTGTGTCTTTTAAACAGCATGCCCCAGTGTAACGCTCCTGTTTTTTTAAAACAAAAAGGTCCAAGTGTGCAAAAGTTCCATTCTGATCGTCTCTCCAGGAAAGCTTCAGGTCTTATCTTACATAATATTAGTTTAAAATACCACGGAATAGAAGAAAACAGTTGTTACCCCACATATATGCAAGTAAGGGGACAAATGCCAAATATTAATTTCATTTATGCTCGCCCACACCAAACTTTAGGATTTATATGACTGGTAGCAATAATTAATGGGTCTCATTTAGAGTACACCTGTTCTTTACAGCATTTATGCTCAACCAATCAGAAACGGCCACATAAAATTGTGGATGCGTAACTATCGATTTTCTTCGTTACGATCGACAGCGGTATAGTCGCGCTGCTCGAGTCGTTACAATGGCTTTATGTTTCTTAATAGAAATCTCTCAGATAACGCACTGATTATTCTTTTAACAGTGAGAGGGAAACTGCCGCGCTTCCCGACCCTGTGCTAAACACCAATGAACGGATTACTTCAGCCAGTGGAGTTCGAAGGAATCCGAAATGACAAATAGATATTATACAAATAAAAATATTTAGTAATTATCTTCCACTTAAATTAAGATGTTGACGACAACACTTCTATCCTCTTTTTGCCAGATTAATTTCATGAGCGTTTGCCCACATCTTCAGTCAAGTCAAGGATACCATGTATTTACGTACTACTAACATCTGAAGACCAAACAAACCTAAAAACACAATGTTCCCATAGATTTAATGGTTTGTGAAAAAATATTTATTTAAAAAAATAAAAATCGCGTAATGAGTTATCACATACCGGCAATTGATTCTGTTTTTAGGTTTGTTTCGTCTTCAGATGTTGGTAATACGTAAATACATGGTACCCTTGACAACGAAGTGTGTTAACTGAAGATGTGGGCAAATGCTCTTTAATTTATCTCGCAAAAAGAAGATAGAAGTATTGTCATCAACTTCTTAAGTTAATTGGAAGAAAATTACTAAATATTTTTATTTGTATAATATTTATTACTCCACTGTAACTTGCTTCATTTTCTGTGTAAACAGATATATGTTTACTCCACGTGGAGTAATCAGTGCGTTATCTGAGAGGTATCTATTACCAAAGATAAATCCATGGTAACCGTGACTATACTAGCTACAGTTTAGAAAATAGTAAAAATAACTGACATTAAGCAACAGTGACATTGAACTTACAGCCCCAGAAATTACGGCAAAAGCACTGAATGCTGCGAATAGCTTTTTGCCACAAAAGTCAAGAAAGATGTTGGAGAAGTTCAGTTCACAATTCACGGATTGGAAAATATCAAAAGATATAAATGCAGTCTCGGAAAATGTATTCCTAGCGTATTTGGAAGATGTGCCTCAAAGTATGCAATCATCGACCTCGTGGACCAATGTTCTATTTTGAAATGAACACTCAACAATGGGCACCAAATTGACTTATCTGAACACTCAAACCTGAATAGCTTACCAAAATGAATATCAGAAGGATATAAAGGGGGAAAAGCCAAAACATTTACATTTTAGGAGAAAAAACAGGTTCGCTCTCTCTGCTGGTCGCAAATGAACTCAAAGAACCTAATTTGGGTTTGGTATGAGATTATATTTGGAGATCTTTTGGTGCGGTATGGTCGGATGGATTGCTTTCCTTTTAGGGTGAGGTATAAGGAGTGCTGTGTTGTGCTGTAGGAATGTTTGTTTAGGGTTATGTATTGGTCAACAGGAGTTCTCTTTCTCAGTGTCCAGCAGTTCTCAACAGTCAATGAAAAGTCCGCTCGTCTCGGTAGCGTAGATGGTAGCGCGTCTGCCTCACGTTCAAGAGCTCCCGAGTTCGGATCTCGGTCAGGATGAGTTACCTGGATAAGGTTTTTTTTCCCGGGGTTTTCATTTATCCTTCGAGACGAATGTCAGGTAACTCTAAGCTCCCTCATTTGAGCATCATTTCATCCAATTCATAAGGCGTCCGATATCACTTAACGTTGGAGGACGTAAATTACAAACAGAAAAAAAAAAAAAAAAAGAGAAGTCTTGTTCCTATTTCTTGACTTGTTTATTCCAACATATATTAAAGTCTGTGTAGTTAACTCATGTGAAGTCGACCGCTGCCTTTGACGAACCCTTATAATCGTTTTACAACCCTGACCCTCCTTCTCCCAGATCTTTCTGCAAGGTTGCCACCTGTCTCGATACTTCATGGGTATCGTATGAGGTTTCATCTAAACAAATTATCTTATGTGCATTACTGCAAAACTTTGTACGTTTTGACATATATATCACTAAGCTACAGTTCTACTGGATTTCATAATAACCCTTAACTTATTCGCAGTGCGGTATTTGAAACCCAGCTCGTTTAGTAGACCGCGCAAAGTGTAGCGCCCATAAGGAAAATTACAAATTTCTTGCAAATGTGCAACCAATTCGTCTAAGGTGGGCGCTCTCCCTTTTGCATAGAATCTATAAATTTCTCGACGAATTAAATCGCATATGAAATTATCTACTTTAGATAAACGTTTCCTTTTGTTTTCAAACTTGATCGGCGTCTTTCATATTCCTTTCTTCACAATATTTCTAATTGTATTTCTGTGAATACCCAGAATTTATCATCAGATTCATTGGATGACCCCTTACCAGGATTATTTGTCAGCACATATTTATATGTGTTCAAAACAAGCGCTTGAATTTGCTTAGAAACATTTCCCGTTATAACTTTGTGTTTTGAGGCTTTTCCAGTAATACAACTTGGCCCAGTTATTCACACTTTTGTCTTCACTTTGATTATTTTCACGTGACTGAAAGTAATCTACTACTTCATTTGCATTCACCACTGCTTTTCTCTCCCACGGTCTCCCCATCGTCACACACAACGGATTTCTGTACGTAATGAAACAGATCAACTGGAAGTTGGAATTTTGGCAACTGAGACTCCACGTGGAGTAGACATGCGACTGTCACTTCGAGAAAATCAGTGTTGCTATTGGTCCTCAACGACAGTGTTCCATTTCTGAAGTGTGGAGATTTATGACGGTCATTAGTGGGCGGGAGGCTCAGGTTGCTTTGACTCCGAACTGCACACGCGTTAACTAAACAGACTTTACTTGTCGTATTGCTCTTTTTTTCCTCACTTGTCGTCACTCTCATTGCGTCGCCTTGCCTCTTCGACAATACTTAATCACACCACCCGTCTTCTCCCTTTTGTTGTAAACACGAGAGTCGCACTTTCCACTTCGCCCTACTCTCGG
The DNA here is from genome assembly GCA_030765055.1 of Mantis religiosa. Taxonomy (NCBI): domain Eukaryota; kingdom Metazoa; phylum Arthropoda; class Insecta; order Mantodea; family Mantidae; genus Mantis; species Mantis religiosa. Next base: position 22,833,067 of record CM060951.1, on the reverse strand, counting down.
CTTCTTTCCTAGATTTGTTTGTCTATCTCCACCCATTTTCTATTTGTTTTCTATTTTACGCCTATCACGTGGTTTACTTAGGAGAGTTTATTTCTACGATTTTACCTTATTGGACATTTCTTTCACCTTCAGCTATTTAGTAGTCATGGGTCCAACCCCTAGGATTGTATGACCCCTTGGCGACATAACGGTACAGCATTCTGCCCTTAAATGTTTCCTTAAAAACTCGTTATTGTTTCTGGCTCCGAGCTCTCGGAGGAATTTTAGAATGTAGTGTCCTATTACTTATGTATCCCGCCCCATCTCGCCGTTCTAACTTAAGGAAAATTTTTCCCTATATTTATTCCGTTTACACTTTATTCCTATTACAATATTCCTTTTGACTTTCTTATATCATATATCCCCAATTGCTTATTAATAATTTATATAGTTTTATCATCCCTTTCTTATATCCTAATATCGCAAACTTGTTTTTTCTGCTTCAGGTTGAAAGTTAACGTAAAAACTGTAATTTCCAAGGATGTGACATGATTCCCACATAGCCCCATCCTCTGCAAAAAAGAAACCTCTCTTCATACTATCCTTTACATAGAACGCCTTTTTAAATATTGATCTTCTCAAATATTTCGGGCAATATTTATTAATTTAATACATGTATAGGATGTTTTAATAAAAATGAAAACGTGTATGTTATATTTTCTGGGAATGTCTTCAGAAGCCTCTTCATTCTGGATGACTATTGCGAAATTAATATCTCATAAGAATGCATAAAATTTTATTACACGACAAATGTATATCTACTTAAAATAAAATTAATATTAACAACTTCTTCTGTAAACCGTTTCAGAGATTTCTTGCATGTTTCAATTTCCTAATACGTACCTACTTTAATTATATGAAAACCATGTTCATTTGTTTATTTATTTATAGGTAGTACAAATACACCAAACGGCTTTAAAAATATGACGATCGCTTAAAGTCTGATACTCCCATAACGTTTGGAAGAATACTTCTTGCAGGAGTAGGGAAAGTCATTTTTATCATGAATAGGGGACGACGTGGAGGTGGGGTACAGCCTGAGGTGGGTTGTTCAAGCCTATATAGTCATGCTCCAGTAAGGAGAAGCTGGAATTGAGTAGCGGGTGTTTCAAAACCTGGGCAAGGTTCACGGTCCATTTTCTATTGGCGCTGACAGCATTTCGTCTGTCAATTCTCCCTGCTTTTTGTATGTATTATATATTTGAAAGCTGTAGAATAACTAGCTTTCTATCACTCAAACTCAAACCTCATATGTTTAGAACCTCCAAAATACAGAAAAATAAAAATATTTGTACAATATGTTGCACTTGACGGCTAAAGTATACCGAATGCTACACATAAGTTCAGCTCTTTAGAATGAGATAGGCATATTTTTAAAAATCTTCTTATTCCAAATGAAATTTCCATGGAAACGTTTTTAAAAGTACTACATAAAGATTTTAATTAAATTAACGTATGTCTAAGAATTATTCAGTAACTTTAAGAAGTTTATCTTGCTCTTTCTGGGAGTAGTGATAACATCTCGTTCAACAAAGCAATTTATCTACTATTCAAGAACCTCCTGCTCACTACTTTAACTATTCAAATATTTCCTAATAAACCTATATCTGTCTGACGAATGAGTACAGTTGTTATGGGGGTCGCTCGGTTTAGACAGAGCAGAGAAGGAGGGAATATAGTACAGTACAGTCTGACCATCAAAACATCAGAACAGCGTACGTAACACGACGTATATTGTATTACCTGTCTGACGAAGGAGTACAGTTGTTATGGGAGGTCGCTCGGTTTAGAGAGATCAGAGAAGACGGGAATATAGTACAGTAGAGTCTGAGCATCAAAACATCAGAACATCGTACGTAACACGACGTATATTGTATTACCTAACTGGAGAATGAGTACAGTTGTTATGGGAGGTCGCTCGGTTTAGAGAGATCAGAGAAGACGGGAATATAGCACAAGACAGTCTGACCATCAAAACATCAGAACATCGTATGTAACACGACGTATATTGTATTATCTGTCTGACGAACGAGTACAGTTATTATGGGAGGTCGTTCGGTTTAGAGAGATCAGAGAAGACGGGAATATAGCACAAGACAGTCTGACCATCAAAACATCAGAACATCGTATGTAACACGACGTATATTGTATTATCTGTCTGACGAATGAGTACAGTTGTTATGGGAGGTCGTTCGGTTTAGAGAGATCAGAGAAGACGGGAATATAGTACAATAGAGTCTGACCATCAAAACATCAGAACATCGTACGTAAGTGACGTATATTGTATTACCTGTCTGATGAATGAGTACAGTTGTTATGGGAGATCAGTCGGTTTAGAGAGATCAGAGAAGACGGGAATATAGTACAGTATAGTCTGACCATCAAAACAACCGAACATCGTACGTAACACGACGTATATCGTATTACCTGACTGACAAATGAGTACAGTTGTTATGGGAGGTCGCTCGGTTTAGAGAGATCAGAGAAGACGGGAATATATTACAGTACAGTCTGACCATCAAAACATCAGAACAGCATACGTAACACGACGTATATTGTATTACTTGTCTGACGAATGAGTACAGTTGTTATGGGAGATCGCTCGGCTTAGAGAGATCAGAGAAGACGGGAATATAGTACAGTACAGTCTGACCATCAAACATCAGAGCAGCGTACGTAACACCTCGCATATTTTTGGACTTGTTAAATCAATGTTTCTTCTCTTTAAGTATTCTCCAGAATGTGTTCCCTGTAGCTCCAAAAGGGATATCTTCATTAGAAACTTTCATGAGTGTCTGTACTGCAGGAATTTTTCTTCTCGGTTCACCAAACTCCAGAAAAGTTCTGGCAATACAGATTTTTCAAGCTCTCCGTGTTGGAACCCTTTTGGATGTGGACGATGTTGAAAGTTTCTCTCCCGTACACTTTTACTTATGAATCTCTTTCAGTGGTTTATGTATAATTCGTTCACTGCCGTTGTAACATTATTTAACGTCATAATTAGAATTTTACTTTTCCTTTTTCACAAAATTGTAACACATTGGACATTACTTTTCTACTTTGTGATATATGAATTCGAGCGGCGATGTATGCACTCTTGACTTTATTCTATTAAGTCCACTGTATACAATTCAATTACTGTACTTGATCACTGCCCAACGGTGCAAAGAAATGTGTCGTAATACCGCTTATCTCTTTATTCCTAATTCAACTACCACATTCATTCAAGTCAACTGGAAAGGCTTTCGCTTTTGTTTACTGTCTTTCAGTTTTCTTTTGTTTTTCTTTTCCCTTACAAGGACAATGCAATTTCCCACACTGCTTATTAAGAATAACTAAACACTACAGCAACACAGCTTCACTCTTACTTATCTTATTCACAATCCTTTTGGACCCGCTTCATTTTCAACCTGCCAACTTGAGACTGAAGACATTGACACACTGACTCGATGACTTAGACCACTTCCGGAATTTGAATAATAGCTCCCTATCTTACTGCCATCTACTGGGGCAACACAAACTTTTTGACGACATCTACTTGCTGGATATCAAAATGCATCACGCGATCTTTATTTTTCAAAATAAGTATATTCTCCAAAGGCTTAAATATATCGGTTAGTTCAATTGTTTCAGTAATTTAACTTCTGGGTTTATATCATGTTTGAATGACCAAACTTTGTCAGCCTCTGCCGATTTATCTGTCTTTATATTTAATATTTCCGAAATGTTCCTTCTCTCTGGTTTCTAAATTACGTTTGATTCTACCAATATACATCTTATCGCATTCTAAGCATTTAACGTGACAAATAACAGATTCCTTTTGCGGTCTGAAATTTTGCCTTTTTTTTAAACAATTGAAATACAATTTTTGTGCTGCGTATATTTTGAGGCGCCAAAATTTTACAAACTTCTTTAAAAATGTTCCGAAATTTTTTATTTTCCCACCGATGATAAGTACAGTTTTTGTAAATATTATCATTTTTTACTTCTTTTAGAGTGGAAATATCAACATTTTCTTGATATTTAAATTTTTCTAACTTTTGTGTATAAACTATTTATTAAAACCATAAATTAAAGCAGTGTCCATAATGTGTTTACACTCTCTATTAAATTCTTCCTTGTTTAGAGTTAGGTATGTTCATCAACTTGTAAATTAAACTATTAAAAACAGCAAATTTGTGTGACAAAGGGTTGAAAATTTTATGTTTGTATAGTTATAAGGTTCTTTCTTATTGATTTTTCTTTTTTCTTTGTAATTTAGGCCATCCAACGTTAAGTTATATCGGTCGGTGAAGGAATTGGGTGAAATTATGCTAAAATTAGTCCAGGGTACATGGAGCTTAGACTTACCCGACATTCGTCTTGAAGGATAAGAGAAAACCCTCGGAAAAGCCTTATCGAGGTAACTGACTCTCACCGAGATTCGAACTCAGGACCTCTTGAACGTGAGGCAGACTCGCTACCATCTATGCTACCGAGGCGGACTTAGTTGTAAGTTTGAGATGATTTCCTATAAATGGCAAAGTGTAATTTATTGTTATTTTTTTATTATCTTTAGATCAAGGAAGGGGAGGTAACAACTGTTTTTAATTTCTAATGTGAATTCTATAGCTATATCCTGCAAATTTAGAAGTTTTAATGCCTCGTCTACGTATCTTTTAGGAACTATAGCAAAATGTCATCCACGTATCTATACCATGTTTTAAAAATTGAAGCAGAAGCTTTTGTGTGCCGCCTCGGTAGCGTAGATGGTAGCGTGTCTGCCTCACTTTCAAGAGGTGCCGAATTCGAGTCTCGGTCTGGGTGATTTACCTGCATGAGGTATTTTCCATGTTTTTGTAATATCCTGAAGGACAAATGTCGGGTAACTCTAAGCTCCATGGATCCTGGCTTCATTTGAGCATCATTTCACCCCTTTCACTCATCTTCCGATATGCCTTTACGTTGGAGGACGTAAATCACACAAAAAATGTTTTTAGTGAATTTTGTTTAAGAAACTTACGAAAATATCAACAAAAAAGGTGAAAGAAGACTACTCATAGCTACTCCAGAACTGTGTTGAAATAATTTCCGTTGAAAGTAAAGATATGTTGGTGTAAACATAGATTAGTAAGTTTCCTAAAATCATCTATTGACTCCTTATTCAAATCTACACAATTCAACCATTAAGTTACTTCAAAGGAATCAAGCCTATCACTTTTGACATATTTTTTTACGTTACTCCAACATTGCTTTTTGAAAATCTGTCTATTGCTTTATTAACGTGAAGTAGATCAATTAATAAGCGTTTAAAAAGAACAATTCAAACAAGCTAATTTATTTGAGTTTGATTTATGAGTCACTATGTTTACACTCAACTTCACTTACTTGTTGTATAATTGAAACGTTTTCAAGGTCATTCGATCTCATCCTCAGCTGTTTGGTGACTAAATGAACCTTCCTCTTCTTCCACTACTACGGAGCTCAGATTTCTCTGCCATCTGGTGTTAGGGGCACTAAGTTTTAATACTTAATTTAATGCCGGGATGTCAAAATTTATAACTTTATCACGGTTTCTGTTTATGAATATATTTTCCCAAATATCCAATTCTATGGGTGTACTTAAAGATTTTAACAGTTTAATGTTGTGGCCAATGTTGTGGTTTTCTGTCCAAAAAATGGTGAGAAACTGCAGATTTTTCTGTTTGTTTCAACTTAATGTTCCTCTGGTGTTCTTTTTGCCTGGTTAACAAGTTTCTCTTAGTTTTTCCTATGTAGCTTTTTTCACAGGTTTCACAATAAATCTGATAGATTCCTGATTTCAAATTGTTGGGGATTGTATTTTTCACTGGTTTATTTAGCAGGTTCCTCAGACGGAATTTGTTTTGGGGTGCTAGTTTTAAGTTTAGTCTTTTGAATATTCGTTCAAATTTTCTAAAAGCCCATGGATGGTACGTGAATTTTCTATATTGCCAATTTGTGTTTTTAAGTGATGTGAGAGTAGTATTTTTTGATATTATCTTCAGTTTTTCTTTTCTCTTCATCATGTTCCTTATGATGGCTGGGTTGAATCCATTTAATACCGCTATGTCTTTTATGTGTTGTTGTTCTTTCAAAAATTCCTCCTTACTCAATGGGATGTTGTATAGCCGGTGAATTACACTTCTAAAGGCAGCTAGTTGATGTGAAACTGGGTTGTATTCATTTTTCTTTATGTAATTATCTATGTGTGTGGGCTTCCTGTATATTCCAAAATCTACACCATGACGATTTTTAGTAACCTTGAGGTCCAAAAAGGGTAGGGTGTTGTCTCTTTCTACTTCCATAGTAAATTGGATGTGATTATCTTGCAGGTTTAGTAATTTTAGAGAATCTTCTCTAAGTTTTTCCGGAATGATAGCAAAAACATCATCAATATATCTCTGCCAAAATTTATAGATCTGTGGGAAGGCCTTTACTGTGTGTGTTTCAAAATAGCTCATGTATAGGTCTGCTAAAATAGGCGAAAGTGGACTCCCCATAGCTAATCCTTTCGATTGTCTGTAGAATTTTTGGTTAAACATAGAGTAATTATTCCTTATGCATAAATCTGTAAGATTGATAATGTCATCTATTTCTCTGGGGTCCGTTGTAGTCTGGGTTAGCCATTTTTTGAGGAATTTATTTAAGGTCTATTTGGTAGATAAAACCATATGTGTATCTTATCTTTTTGCTTTTCAACACGCGCAATAAAAGGAAACTTCCCAGGTATTGCTCCTATGGCGTAGGATAAAACAGTTGAGAGTTGGCATCATATGATGACGCTAAAAGTAACAAATGAAGCTCGCTCATGAGAATACGAAGGCTTTAAATAGCTGAAACAGATGGAGATTGTAATCTGGGCTAAGCTGGGTGCACCACCACACTTTTTGTGTCTCTCGGAACATGGCAGACCGGATCTTCGCCCGAAAAGTTAACGCTACGTTGCCGACCATGTGTTACAGGTTCGTTAAGCAGATAAGAGGAGGTGGGGGAATCTCTCCCTCCTCCAGTTTTAATGTTGTTTTCCTGCGGAGCCATTACTTAATCGGTTTAGCTGAGACGGGCAGCCCCATGGGCAGACCGAGCTGAATAATTTAATTCTGTTAATTGCGCTTGTCGCCCTGCTCACAACTTGACTTTTAGTGTTAATATTTTTTTCTCGGCGAATGTGCATAAACTACCTATTAAATTTTAGAGACCGCATTTAATTTTCCTAATCTTATTTTGATTTTAATTACTTTTGCTATCTTAACCTTACAAGGGACATTCGACCTCAAAATTCGAAACCAATAACAAATCCTACGGACACTGGAATACCTTCTCATTTTTAAACATGTTCTGTTAGAAGCTTATCCTTCTATCTGTTTTTTAATAACCGAGATATACATTTGCTGAAATTACCTTGTTGCCATTTTTACTGTATTAAATGACAGAACATTCAGGCGTATTGACCTTCATTGGCAAGCGCTACATTCGCTTGTTATCTAGAAGACGAAGTAAAGGTATTCCGGTGTACATGTGTGCTGACAACTTTATTATCTGCATTTAAAATAAGTACAGCGCTTAAAACTTCTCACAATTATTAATCTTGAAGTAATCTAATAATACATTATTTCACACTGACAATAATTGATATTTATCGTCATTTAGTCCATTTTAGCACTATTTCACTTCATCGTCCAATATGACTTAACGTTGGAGGTTGCTCTATGTACCCTGTACTCATTTGAACATCCTTTGATTCATTGTCCGATATGACTTAACATTGGAGGTTTTCTCTTATCCTGAAACATGAATGTCTGGTAACTCTAAGCTCTATGCACCCTGTACTCATTTGAACATAATTTCATTCCTCTACCTATATAACTTAACGTCGGAGGTTTTCTCTTATCCTGAAAGATAAATGTCTGGTAACTCTAAGCTCTATGTACCCTGTACTCATTTGAACATCATTTCATTCATCGTCCGATATGACTTAACGTTGAAGGTTTTCTCTTATCCTGAAAGATAAATGTCTGGAAACTCTAAGCTCTATGTACCCTGTACTTATTTGAACATCATTTCAGTCATCGTCCGATATGACTTAACGTTGAAGGTTTTCTCTTATCCTGAAAGATAAATGTCTGGTAACTCTAAGCTCTATGTACCCTGTACTTATTTGAACATCATTTCATTTATCCTCCGATATGACTTAACGTTGAAGGTTTTCTCTTATCCTGAAAGATGAATGTCTGATAACTCTAAGCTCTATGTACCCTGTACTTATTAGAACATCATTTCATTCATCGTCCGATATGACTTAACGTTGAAGGTTTTCTCTTATCCTGAAAGATGAATGTCTGATAACTCTAAGCTCTATGTACCCTGTACTCATTTGAACATCATTTCATTCATAGTCCGATATGACTTAACGTTGGAGGTTTTTTCTTATCCTGAAAGATGAATGTCTGGTAACTCTAAGCTCTATATACCCTGTACTCATTTGAACATCATTTCATTCATAGTCCGATATGACTTAACGTTGTAGGTTTTCTTTTATCGTGAAAGATGAATGTCTGGTAACTCTAAGCTCTATGTACCCTGTACTCATTTGAATATCATTTCTATGACTTAACGTTGGAGGTTTTCTCTTATCCTGAAAGACAAATGACGGTATTGTAAGCTTTATGTATCCTGTACTCATTTGAACATAATCTCATTCATCGTCCGTAATGACTTTACTTTGGAGATTTTGTTTTATCTTCAAAGATGAATGTCTGGTAACTCTAAGCTCTATGTAACTTGTATTTATTAGAACTTCATTTTATTCAACTCCAGTATGACTTAACGTTGGAGGTTTTCCTTAATCTTTAAGATAAATGACTGGTAACTCTAAGCTCTATGTACCCAATACTCACTAAGCACACAGAAAGACACAGATACACCCACACCGACACACACACACATACACACACAAAAACTTTTGCTAAAAAATAATTGTATTTCTAATTTTGTCATGATAATGCAATTTTTATGGAATATAATGCTTCCTGCTTACTGTAATATTGGGCGGCATAAAGTTGTTCTGTATACAAACCGTAAATAATAAAAGACAGTTGCTGGAAACATGTGAATTGCTACAAGAGACAGTTGAATAATGATTTGTTGTAATTCTAATATGGCACATTGGATAGTTTGTTTCGTCTAATCCGTGTTTGTTCTACTTTATTCTTATTAAATGGTTTACGATTCCTCACACGTCCAAGAGTACAGACAGTGCGAACTCAAGAGAACTGGAACAGAAACGCTGAGTTGTATTAGCATGGTACTGCAAGGTATGCAAAGTAGCCATTGTATTTCAGACACTACAATATTTTTATGTGACAATTTCCAATAAGATTATTAATATATCTGACTCTACGCCTTTGATTTTCATTAATAATTTATTTTCACTTCACGCTTTAAACAGGATGTTAAGGTCTTTAATATTCTTGTAAGAAGATCAGTGATTTACCTCATAAAAATACCTACAAATGTGGCAACGAATATGTTGGAGGTCCTTTCGGGAAACAAGCCACTTGAAAAGACGATTATAAATCGATATTACTGAAGTGTATATCACTCACATCATCAGGATATTTTAAGAACAAATATATAACTGGAATTAACATTAATACAAGAGCTGTTCAATAAAGAATGATCACAAACTTTTTTGACAACGTACCTTTACTGATCCTCATAATTTTGATGGTCCTTCTCAAAATAGTCTCCCCTGAATGCAATACACTTGTCCCGGTGTTTCTGCCAGTCTTCAAAGGCATGCTGAAAACTATTTTTGAGAGATCCTTCAAAATCGCCTCCGCAGCCTTCACCACTGCTTCTGATGATGGATAATGCCTCCCACGAAGGCGTTTCTTCAAGTTAGGGAATAGAAAAAAGTCACATGGCGCTGAATCCGGACTATAGGGAGTGTGAGTTATGCACTTCACGTTGAGGTTTGCAGGATATTCAGCAACAACATTGGCAATATGCAGCCGTACATTATCGTGGTGCAGCATCCAGCCTGCTTCACGGAAATGTGGTCTTTTGCACCTGATATGGACTTGCAATTTTTTCAGAACATCCCTGTAGTATTGTACAGCTACTGATGTGTGTGCAGGTCCAATATGCTGATAAACTATTCCATGAATATCAAAAAATGAGATAACCATAACTTTCCCAACAGAAGCAACCACTTTTTCCTTTTTGGGGGGTTGTTGATGAAGTATATTTCCACATTGAACTTTGCCGTTAGCTCTCTGAATCTAAATGATGTAGCCAAGTTTCATCAGCAGTGATTACGTTTGAAAGAAACGCCGGATCTTCCTCTAACGTCAACTTTAACTTCATACATACCTCCATGCGAATGTCCCTTTTTTTTCGGGATCAACAGTCTTGGAACCCATCGCGCACAAACACGTCTCATGTGTAATGTTTCTCTCACCAACGTGTGGGTGACACCCAATGAAATGTTCAGTATTTCATAAAGTGATCTTAAAGTAATTCTTCGGTCCTCTCTCACTATGGCAGCAGCAGTGTTGATGTTTGCTTCCGTAAGAGCAGTAGCTGGATTACCAGGTCCAGTTTCCTTTGAAATTTATTGTCTCCCCTCTTTAAACATTTTAAACCACCTTCGAGCTGTGCTGTAGGGAAGAACAGACTCTCCATGGGCCTCCTGAAGCATTGTATAGGCCTTAACTGAAGATTTGTAGAGACGAAAGCAGAATTTCAAAGTCGCATATTGTTCCTCGAGTGTTACCTCCATTGCAACCGGTAGGCGGTACTGAACATGTCTGAGCTTGCCTGTTTCTCACAGGAGTACCAACAATGAAACTACTACGGCGTGTTTGTTTTACATTAAGCTAAGAGGTTATAATAAAATTGAAGTTTAGAGCGAAATATTATGACAGTAAAAATTATGATCATTCTTTATTGAACAGCCCTGGTATAAACATAGAAAAAACATTATCATTACTGGCATCACTGTCTTAGTAAATTAAACGGCAGGTCAGGAGATGGAGTGAGTATAGGAAATTAGTTGGGTCAAAGAAGCGTAACTGCTTAATTTGATTATATATATATATATATATATATATATATATATATATATATGTGTGTGTGTGTGTGGGTGGGTGGGTGGGTGTGGGTGGGTGTGTCTCTTTAAGACATCTCATCGGATAACTGAACAGAAATCCGTATATTGAATAGCTTTAGTTTACGTAAAGATAGTGAATATTCGTATGAAATATTTCTAAAATTTTTCACATAGGTATTCATTTCCAGACGCTCTGTCATCAATTGTTGCTCGTCCTGAGATGTTTTATTTGAACCTAACTTTAGGTATAGTTCCCTGCATATGTAGCTTTATTTAAATATTATTGATATGTATTGTACTTGTAAATTTAAATATTTTAGAATTTCACATTGTAATGTTGCAATATAATACGAATATTTAACAACACTTAAACTAATATATGAAAATTGAGTGGAAACTGTTACTAAAAGCCACCTTTTATACTGGCAAACCCTGCAGTGTTTCCAGCTAATAATTACAGTAAAATATAATTAAGGAGATTGGCTTCATTTTCTGGAGGTTAATTCATCCGCTTCTGTCGGGGTCGTACGACTGTGGTCTGAAAAGTTTCCGGTCTGAACTTAAAGATGACACCACTCTCAAATAAACGCCAGTAAATTTCGTTGTACATTTGTTGACAGTTACTCAACAAAGTTTCAGTCATTTTGAACGCTCAGTTGTTATGTAACAGCCGTTTGAGTGTTTTTATGAAAATGCACAAAATCGAGTATCAAGCTGTCACTAAATATTTACTTTTGAAAGGAAATACGACTATGCAAGTCAAAGATGTGCTGGAGTCTGTGTATGGGACGCTGCACCAACATTTACCACAGTTAAATTTTGGGCAGCTCAATTTAAACGTGTCCATAAGAGCTTGGGAGACGAATGTTCGGGACGTCCGAAAACTGCAACTACCGACGAAAATATCTTCAAAGTTCACCAAATGTTGCTAGACGAGCACCGAATAAAAGTGACATAGATAGCACAGTCTACGAATATGTCAAAAGAACGTGCTTGTTACATATTGGTTCAATATTTAGACATGAGAAAGCTGTCCGTGCGTTGGGTGCCGCGTTTGCTCACCTTAGAGCAAAAACGTCTTCGGATGAACTTTTCCAACGGATTGTTGGCACAGTTTAGGCGCAATAAACCCGGGTTTTGACGCCGGTTAATTACTGTAGATGAAACTTGGATACACCATTTTATGCACGTAGTAAAAATGCAGTCCAAACAGTGAACCTCAAAGGAAGAATCGGCTACCAAAGAAAAAAAAAACTTTTTTTTCTCGGCCGGGAAAGTGACGGTGACTGTTTTTTCGGATAGTCATATAGTTACTTTCATCGATTATCTTCAAAAGGGAAAGGCATTGCAGGAGGACAATACGCATCATTACTTAACAAGCTCAAGGTAGATCTTGCGGAAGAACGGCCACGTTTGTAGAAGAAAAAAAATGCTGTTTTACCAAGACAACGCACCGTCTCACACCTCAGCGGTTTCAGTGGCGAAAATCCATGAATTACAGTTTTAGCTGCATGACCATCCACCATTCTCACCAGATCTAGCCCCAAGCAACATGTTTTTGTTCTCTCGTCTGAAAATTGCCCTGGGACGACAGAGATTTTCTTCAAATGAAGTGGCAATCAGTTTCGTGAACAATTATTTTGCAGAGAAATACGCCGAGTACTATTTGGACGGGTCACAGAGATGGAAGCATATATATACTGAAACAAAAAGTTTATCTTTATTTGGTCGGAAGCTTTTCAGACCACCCTCGAAGGTATAAGAAATTGTTTGCGGCTCGAGATCGTCGATGTCTTCTTTACCTAATGTACCTTTTACTGTTTATCTTTGCCAAAGTAAAGTTAAATGTATGTATGTTATGGACAAAATTGATACAACGTGTTTATGTATTTGGTAATAGTATTAAGAATCTTTCGAACTGAATATTTATAAGCAAACTGGCAATGATTCTCTATATATTAAAGGAATTGTTTCGCTTTTATATTAAATGATGTTTCTCGTAATGTATGCACTTTGAAGTGGTTTATTTGGAATGTTTAGAAGGAGAAGATGGTTACTGCAGTTACGAATCTAGGTGGATGGAAGATCACAAGAGCCCGAATTTCTTGGAAAGGGCAAGTTGTGCACTGAACACCTTGACGAACCTCAAGCTCAGCCGTTTTCTGGCAAGGATCCATGTTACGGTTAACCTCGAGTCTTTTAAATTAACCAACCCTACCTTGCCACCACAGCTTCGTGCGGGATTCCTCCCTCTCAGATAATCTTCTAAAACAGATGTTACTTGCCGGCAATATTCCGCATGATTAAAATGTAAATAAAGCAACAACTTCTCGCAGTTTCTTTTATTTCTACTTGCAGCTTAGCGATGAAGATAACAAGAAGTTGACTGCGTAGGCTTGCTTTCGCGCCCTTTCTTTTATAAAGTGGGTTACGAGTTTAAAGTTCTCTTCGTGTTGCTTTTGTTTCTTTGGCTGTATCGCTGCATATCAAATGTGTTGAAAGAGGTCGCTTTGGTCACGAGAATACAAGATTTGACTTTTGTTACAGGATATCCCATAAAGGAGAATATCTGATGTACTGCAGTCACGTGACTTTCTTTAATCGTCATTGAACAAATGTTTATTCAGCTATGTGTGAAAAAAGTGACAGTTGCAGAAACCGTTCTATTTTCTATATCAGTAAGAATACTAGGATCCATAGCCTTCACTTGTTCCTTTTTGTTCCTTTGTGTTCATTTTGCTTCACAAGTGGTAGCAAAAATACTGCTTCCCTATGCAAATTTTAAGGTGAGAGACTACGGAAAAATTAAAAAGGTATCATTTTTTGCGCAGTTAAATAGTTCACACTTTTCTACACATTTTGGTATATAATATAGTCATGTACGGTAATTATAAGTGTACTTAAACGAAGTTTAAGAATATGCGGACAGCTGTCAATTTATTAATTTTCTGTGCATTTATTTACAAAATTTTGAATAAGTCAGGAACTTTTAAATCAAGGACCCTGCAAAAGAGCTTGCTTTTACAGTAATTTTTGTTGCTTATTTTGGCATGGATATCGTCTTCTTTGTTCTGAAATCCTTAGAAGTAATGATTCTCTAGTTTTGTTATTCTTTGGATCTGGCCTGAGCTATGTAAGCAACTGTCCCTTTAGTATTTATCTAACTGCAGTGTAGTTGTATAAGAAGATGACAAAACCTAAAGACGTTTTCAGAATGGTATGAACAAGGGCAATAGATTATACAGGACAGAAACCTAGCTTATAGAAATGATTTTTGTTTGTTTGTAATTTTCGTCCTGCAACGTTAGGTTATATCGGACGGTGAATGAATTGGATGAAATGATGCTCAAATGAGTCCAGGGTCCATGGAGCTTACAGTTACCCGTCATTCGTCCTGAAGGATAAGGGAAAACCCCGGAAAAGCTTATCCAGGTAACTCACCCTGACCAAGATTTGAACTCGGGATCTCTTGAACTTAAGGCAGACACGCTAACATCTACGCTACCGAGGCGGGCTATAGAAGTGAATGAAAATGATACCCAAACATGTGGCAGTTGACGATGTGCAGCTCCTCCAAGTGCTTGAAGAAGGAAGTTACAAACTTTGCTGAAGACTGTACTCAATCTAATATTGTGATAGATTTAGGCACTTTAAGGCGAAAGCTAGAAGAAACTGTGTCATGCAGAATATGTAGTGGTAAGGTTAGGTTACAAGAAGAATCAAGAGCAAGAACTGGTATAGGGAATACATTGAAAATTGTATGTCTGAATTGTAGCTCCGAAACTTCATTTTTCTCTTCACAACAGTGTTGCAATAGTGACCTCTATAAAAGCAATGTGAGACTTGTTTATGGGCTAAGATGCATTGGCAATGGACTTGAGTTGGTAAAACGTTGTGTGGGTTTATGAACTTACCAAATCCTCCTACAAGGTGTTTAAAATATACAACACTTTTAGGAAAAAGCCTGAAAAAGTTGCAGAAAATTCCATAAGAGCTGTTGCCAAAGAAGCTGTGTTACTAAATGAAAATAATAAAGATGTTTTAATCAACCTCCAGAGTAAATTGTAAGCTATAGTTTTTATTGGAAATTTTAAGGCTGTTTCTCTCAAAATTAATTTTTTTTAAACATTTGCTCTATTTTCTCAGAATATATTGGAGATATTTACAGATAACTTTTATAGATTATAAAAGTAACTGTAGAAATACTGTGTATCTACAGACGCAGTGATGTAATTAATGAGCTCCACGTAATGAAGTTTTACTGCTAAAAAGCAAGAAAAGATAATGAAAGAGAGAAAATGTATATAAATCGCTTCAAACTGCAAATAGATCAATAGTTTCTCAAACGATCACATAGTAGTTTTACTTTGTGTGTTCGTAGAATTAAAAGTCCAAATTGCAGAAATTCAAACTGTTCCTTATTTCCGTAGAAATACACTTTGGTCAACCCTTCCAGTATCAGAATCACGTAAAATACACAAATACAAAGCTCAAGATCGTTGACTACAAACAAAAGAGTTCATACAGCTGTACGCGGACGATTCTCAACTTCCAATTCGACTCTATGTAGACTTTTCTATGTAACTTTTTCGTTACGACTGTGCCTTGGCGAGTCTCAGTTTCACTAAATGCCTCTAGTCATATTACTAGACATTTCTGGAATATTCTGTAAGAAACAAGAAATCGAAACTTCCAGTCAGTACCTGTCTCTTTATCTGTTTCGCAAGCATTTATCTCCACATTCCACTATCTGTCCCTTATCTCTCTCTGCGTCGCCACCAGTCGCGACAATGTTATAAAATTTCATATATGTGCTATTAATAGTTTCAGAAAAAACGGGTCATAAATGTGTATATTCTAACACAGGCGAGATAGTGCGTACAGTCTCACCTTAAATCGATAATAATCGAAGGACTCCAGAGGCTACCTCCAGAAGTGTCCTTGATTTGTATTTCATTTGATACGGAAAATACAAATGTACGGTATTCTCGTTAAAATTATTGCAGCCAGAAGTTAACGATTTGGCTGCGTATGTCAATTACATTTTGTAAAAACTGATTTAGAAATGTATACTTGATATGCTATGAGGTAGTGCAGTCCAGTATGAATATACGAAATTAGTTACGTCAAGCATACAAGTATGCTTGTTGGAGACTTTCTATATAGTTTCTTTACGAATGTCCATCAGTCAAATGGGAGCAATAGATCTAAATTTCATTAACTTTCTGCTAGCGTTGTTAAAGACTATTTTGATTATGGGTATCTGTTATTATTGTTAGCTTAATCTTAAGTTCAATTTATTATTAAATAAAGGTGACTCATACAACTTATACAAGTTACTTCGAAACGAAACTAAACAAATAGCCGTTTCGCAGTTTATAATTTAACTAGTCGGAATTTAAGGAGCTTCGAGATTCTGTTAGGTATAATTTTAAACAGCATTAAATGTTGCATTATTTTGTGATTAGGCAGCACAGGAACCACTGGTGTGTTAATCTCAAAAGTTGTTATTGGGACGCACCAGCCGCGAAAACAAATGCATTACTCCTTGCTCTTTATCAGTGATCCTAGCCTAACATTTCATGTAATGTGGCAAGCAGAAATTATTTGTTAAAAAGTCGACTTAGACAGTTGCAGGGTTGCTCATATCTATTTTTTTTTTTTTTTTTTTATTTTATCCATCGATCAGCAATTATGCTTTACAGATGTTTGTTATAAGATACATAGGAACAGGAAACATAACAATGGAGGTAGTCATGAACGACTCCTCTAACTAAATGTGGAGGATAACTGTAACACAAATTGAGAACTTAAAGTCTGATGGTAGTAATCACGTGTCTGAGTCGTCTGTGCTGGAGTCGTCACTTAGGAGAAGATCTTGGGGCAGTCTGCGCTTCAGGCGAGTTGGCTGGCGAGTGCGACAGCCGAGACGGTAGGTAACAGCTCCAGGGACCTCCTGGAGATGGTAAAAGAATGGACGTGCCAGGCGTCGGATGTATTGGTTAACGGGTAGAAGACCAAACTCATGATGAAGCTGCTGGTTTCGGATGAACCATGGAGCGTTTGTAACTGTACGAAGCACCCTGTTTTGTAGTACCTGCAGTCGGCGGAGATTAGTCTTACTGGTGCCACCCCAGACTGGAGCTGCATAGGTAAAAATGGGACGGACTAGAGATGTGTAAAGAAGCAGGGAGGATTCATAACCAAGTGAAGTGCGCCTGTTGAGTAGAGGGTACAGTTTTGATATCCGGGCAAATGCAAGCGTAACAGACCGACAGATGTGGGCGTTCCAAGTAAGTCGAGTGTCCAGTAACACCCCAAGGTATTTCACTGGCACATTGCTTGGTAACCATGAGAGTGGTTCCCCCAGTAGCCGTAGTGATGGAGGATCCCTATAAGGTCGTAAAGAGAAGATCTTAACCTCTGTCTTGTTAGTATTGAGGGAAATGCGCCAGTGAGAGAACCAATGAGCTAATTGATCTAGGGCAATTTGCAGTTTCTGAATGGCATGAAGAATATTGACGTGAGAATAATAGAGAGCAGTATCATCTGCGTATAACGCCGTACAAACTGGAGCTATATCAGGAAGATCATAAGTGAATATATTAAAGAGGAGTGGTGCAAGTACTGAACCTTGAGGTACACCTGCTAAAATAGGCCGTCGGGTGGATGTGAAACCAGCAATGCGCACCACAAAGGTTCTATTGGTGAGAAAACTTGCTATGATTTGTATCAGATAATAAGGGAGACCAATGCGATATGTTTTAAGTAGTAGTCCACTGTGCCACACCTTGTCGAATGCCTGGGCGATATCTAGGAATGCTGCTACGGTGTATTGCCTGTTTTCGAAACCTTGAATAATAGACTGCGTGATTCTGAGCAATTGGTGAGTGGTAGCATGCTTCGGGCGAAAGCCAAACTGAAAAGACGGAATTATCTGATTATGGATCAAAAAATGAGAAATACGTTGATGAATAATCTTTTCAAAAAGCTTAGAAAGTGTAGGTAATAAGCTGATTGGTCTGTAACTTGAGGGAAGATTTTTTGGCTTGTTGGGTTTGTGGAAGACTATAATTTCCGCATGTTTCCATGTAGATGGAAAATGACCAATGCGCAGAGCAGCATTGAAGATTGATGATAAATAAGCTAGGGCTTTGTTTGTCAAATTCTTCAGCACAACGTTAGGGATAAGGTCATGACCGGGAGACTTTTTAACGGGAAGACGATGGATAAAGCGGGACAATTCACGTGGAGTAGTGAACGAAATTCTGTTGTGCGCTGTAGGACGAAGTTGGTACTCAAGGAGTTCCCTGTCCACGGAAGAGGGAATATTAGAGTCAAGACAGGTGTTAGGCGTGAATGTACGCTCGTAGTGAGTAGCTAGAGCGTCACACTTGGCAGCAGAGTCACTCAAAATGGTCCCATCAACCTGAAGAGGTGGAATCACTGTCGGCTCTCGGAGAATCCTCTTAGTGATGTTCCATAAGGTATGATCTCCGGGACGGATAGTGGCTAATTGTCGCTGGTACTCCTGAAATCGGTGTTGCTCTAGTGCGGTCCGTACTTGTCGAATGAGACTATTTAATCTTTGGCGCAGCCAGGGTAGACGCTGACGTTGCCACAATCGACGGATGCGATGTTTCTCTTGGATGAGTTGAGTAATATGGATAGGCAAGGAGGGGAAATGGCGAGGTTGAGGACTGCGGATAGTAGAGGATCGTACACTGGAAGAGAGCGCAGAGGTAAAATGGTGAACGGAAGTGTCTATGGCATCCGCAGTACCCAGTTGATAAGATGTGTGGAGTGCAGCATCCAGGTGTGTGCGAAAGATGTCCCAGTTGACAAAACCATCGATGAGTCGCGGGATTTGTGGCAAAATATTAGGAGTGAGGTTAAATGTGACCAACACTGGACAGTGATCGGAATCGAGCGCTGGCAGTGCAGAAATCGATGCAGGTAATCGTATATTGCGATGTACCCCAATGTCCAAAATGTCAGGAGCTACCTGTGGGTTGCCAGAATAGTAAGTCGGTTCTGTGGGAGCCAGTATGTGAAGACCAGTGGCATTAATAGTGTCAAACAGACGCCGTCCATTCGGGTTTGTGACTCTACAGCCCCAAGAAGTGTGCTTCGAGTTCAAATCCCCTAGCAAGAGAGTGCAGCTTTCTGCTGGGAAAAGGAAAGAGAAATAGTGAGTATTAAGCTTACTATTTGGGGGCTTGTATGCACTCATTAGAACGAGATCGTTGCTATCGCGAAGAGAGAGTTTAACGCCCACTACCTCAAAACCGGGAATCACAGGTAGGAATATTTCATGATGAGTCAGAGAACGTTTAACTAGCACAGCTACTCCCCCAGAGGCGGTAGGTGCATTCCGATCAAATCTATAAATCTTGTAGCCTGGAACAGAGAAACGTTCATTCGGGAGAAGATGAGTCTCGGTGATACAGGCAGCATCTATACTGTGCAAGCTGAGAAAGGCAGCGAAGGAGGCACGTTTAGTGCGTATGCCATTAGCGTTCCAGTTCAGGAGAGTGAGTGATGAAAGAGATGGCCTATTACACGCCACCATTTCGGAAAATAGTTAGAAGAGCGTTTTGGAAACATTGTGTAAATTGCGGTAAGAGAGGAGTGAGGAACGTGGATAAAGAACTTAGAAGTTGAGTGAACAGGCTCATTAGCAGAGCCGAGAGAGATGAAGAGTCAGAGGGATCTTGTTGTGCAGTAGTACGCCTCGTCGAGGAAGCAGAAGTTACACTGGCATAAGTTGCTGGTGAAGAAGTTGGAGGTACTGGTGATGCAGCTGGGGGTTGTAATGGTTGCTGTGCAGGATTATCTGATTGTTGTAGGGGACGAGAGCGATGAGAATTCCCAGGCTGTTGCCTTGTGTTGCTATTTTGTGTTCTGAATTTCAGTTCTAAATAATGCCGACAACCTCGGTAGTTAGCTGGATGGTTTTCATGACAATGAACACACTGAGCTGGAGTGTCTCTCGGTTTAGTGCACTGTGAGAAGTGATGATTCTCTAGACAGCGAACACACCTCGGGGTCAGCTGACAATAGTTCTTTGTGTGACCGTAATTCTGACAGCGGGTGCATTGCGGTATGTCAGTGTTACGACGGCGATGTTCCACCTTAACAACACTGTAGAACAGGCGAGTTAGGTTGAGTATAGCTTTACCATCATCGCTATTTAACAATTCCACCGCACAGAGAGGAATGGGTTGTTTCGACCGATTCATAAGTCGAGTGACCTTCCGCACTGGGTAGTTCTGTAAGCACAGTTCGTCATAGATTTCCTTATCAGTGAGCGAAGGAGGGATGTCTCGGATAATTACCGAGAAAAGCTTATCTGTCGGATTTCTGTAAGTGTAGTATTCCTGTTGTATGGAGCTGAAGTATGTAGTAAGTTTACGGAAATCGTCAGAAGTAGAGGGATGAACCTTAAGGATAGACCCGCGAAGCTCTGTGTGAAATTCAGAGGTAACATTATTTTTTAGATCTTGTAATAGAAGTTGATAGTTACCAATGTTGCGCAAGCAAATTGGTGGAACTTTTTCCTTAGGTGTCTCGGAGTTGCTTGTCTCGTCCATGGCTGTGTTGTTTTCTAGTAGTGCGAAGCGGTTGTGCGTGGAAACAGAGTAAGCATAGCGCGAGGCACTTGTTTGTTCTGATGGGGGAGCTGTACAGCGACGCTTACTCGGGCCAGCTGTGGCAGCAGCAGCGTGTGTAGCAGCGCGACTAGAGCTGGTTGCAGGTGAACTGTTAGATGGGGCAGTCTCATGCATGATAACGTCACTCGTAGTTTTAGCGGTAACTATAGCAGCAGTTGACGTGGTAAGATGTAATTGTGACGGGCGTAAGGGTGATTGACGCACTGGTGAATTAGGATTAAAAGTATTGGTGCGAGAAACCTGGGTTGGCTGCGTAGACACTGGTTGAGCTTGCTGTAGAGGCACTGGTAACTGTGGGAATTCACTAGTGGTATTATAAACCATATCGATAGCTGAGCGTACTAGATGGCCGGTAGTTTCCGGCGTGAGAGACATAATAGGTGAGGAAAGAAAAGAAAAAAAAAAATAGAGAAAGAGAAAGAAACACACCTGTACCCAAAGGGCACTAGTACACGTCAGTAAAAGAACACTGTTTGCACTGATTGTGAAAATACAATTCACTAGAAGATATCGTATTCCACAGTTAAACACAGTTACACTATAAACACTCACGGAAGCAGCGCGCACAAAACACGTCTGTCTGCCGCGACTGTGGGTACACGACTCTGCTAAGGAGATATGAGTGGGTTAACTTTGTATGACCAATGCAGACGGTGTACTATTTACAAAATGCTCATATCTATGATGCCATATCATGTGGTGCTGGCCGGCTGTATTTAGCCAGAAGGTTTTTGCTGCGTGTCCACCCGCTAAGGGTTTTACCGCAGGTAATGTAGAATTCGAGATGTCGTAGAATGAGATATGGGCTTTTAGATTTTCGTTTGTTACGAGGTTACAGATTTGTACCTAGGGTTTAAAGGACAGAATGCAATGCCTTGCACCCTGGTGTATAATTTGATTCTTAATTTGGGGAAAACTTTTGATGCCAATCAGCTTGGAAGGAGTATGTAGAGCTCAGCTTTAGCTGCTGTTTGGATTAGCTCCTGGGTTATCTCGGATGCCCGCAAGCCATGCGGGGTAACCGGTGCTGTCCAGAATTTTGCTATGATGTAAATTGTACATTACTTTCAACCAGTTACTGTAAAATCAACAGCTTCGTTTTCAGTTATAAATCCTTTATTTAGTATTGTTAAACACAGAGAAATAAAATCGTTGTCTCATTTCATAAGGCTTCTACAATTCTTTCATATAATTATCTGTTGTTTTGATCATTTAATGCTTCTATCCTCAACCCCAGTAACATTTTCTCTCTTAAGAGGTTTAAGTTGCGTATGTCCACCAGCTTATTTGCCGTCATGGAGTGTTGTAACGGAATGTTGGAACATGTTAAGCACTCTTTAACAAATAATTCAGGAATAATTTCTTTATTGCGGTTTCATAAGTCAAAGAAATGCTAAGTGGTACCAAGCTACCGTGGAGTATGTCGGTGTGTTCACAAACTTCTACAGTTGGCGACACGGTATGTCACCTAACTGCAAATTTCGATAGCGTGTGGCACGTGGCATTGTTCCTGTAACTACCTAATTCACACTTATTCTGGAGGTTTTTTATTCGCCTATTTTGGCGGTAAAATATCTCTATGTGTCACATAGAAACTGAGCAACTAACTCTACATATTCGTTCGGTATTCTTTGAAAACATCCGGTATATAATATTAAGTGTATTCATATTCATATTGATTATAAATGTGCATTGAATGTTTGCTAGAATGACTGTTTTTTATCTTCATCTGTAACATTTGTTAATGTACTATTTTATACTATAGGTATGCTATCATTCTAAACGAAATTCCAACATATATAGAAATTTTTAAGCACAAAAAATAAATTTTATGTAAAACGGATTCATTATTACACTGCACCGGTAATTAAAGACAGTGTAAGAATGATATATCGATATTTACTCCATTTGTAGACGAACATTTTAGTTAGTAAAGGTAATATGTTTTCAAGCTTATTTAGCGCCTCCGAGTGCACATAAGCCATCCGTGTTTTGTTTTCCCGAATACGGGGTAGAGCTTGTTTTGAGAGGTAAAGCAGGTCGGACAACCAGGTCACTCCCACGAAAGAAATGAAAAATTATCGAATTAAACATGATGCCTAGGTATCCATAATGTTATGTATATGTTATATGTATATGTATATGTATATGTATATATATATATATACATTTTTGTAGATATATAGGTTTAAGTGTTTAAATGGAAGATTTCATATTTATTCTCTTGGTTCAAGTACATTTATATTATTTCATTGCGAAATTTATTTTGGAGCAATGCTAATGACTCCCAGAATATCAGGGTCAGTAAGTTAGGCATTGGAAGTTTGAACATATGAAAGACTTTGTGACCACAGCATCAAAGTGGCAGCAATCTTAAATAAAACCTAGTGAATTTCGTTACCTAATCTCTTGACAGTTATTCACCAGAGTTTCCGCCATTTTGGACGTTCAATTGTTTTATAACAGTCATTTGAGTGAGTTGATGTGAGTGTTTTTACAAAAATGGAGAAAACCGAGTATCGAGCTGTCATATTTGTTTTTGAAAGGCAATACGCCTCCTAAATCAAAGATTAGTTAGATTCTGTGTATTGGGACTCTGCACTACCCTTTACTACAGTGAAATTTTGGGCAACTGAATTTAAACGTGGCCGTATGAGCTTGGGAAGCGATGGACGTTCGGGACGTCCAAAAGCTGCAACAACCGACAAAAACATCGCCAAAGTTCACCAAAGGGTACTAGATGACCGCCGAATTAAAGTCAGAGAGATAGCAGAGGCTATGAACATGTCAAGAGATCGTGTTTTGTCACATATTAAATCAACAATTAGACATGAGAATGCTGTCCGCGTGTTAGTGCTTCGTTTGCTCACGATAGACCAAAACCGTGTTCGAATGAACATTTCCAACGCTCTGTTAGCGCAGTTTAGGCGCAATAAACCTGAGAATTGACACCGATTAATTACTGCAGATGAAACTTGGATACACCATTATACGCCCTAAAGAAAAATACAGTCCAAACATTGGACTGCAAAGTGACTAAAAAAGAACGAAGAACGTGTGTTTTCGTCTGGGAAAGGATGGCAAAGTTTTTTGTGGGTATTCGAGTTATTTTAATATATTTATCTTCAAATAGGAAAATACCATTGCAGGTGTATGCTAGGCATCATTACTTGACAAGCTGCAAGCAGAACCTGCGGAAATGCGGCCACATTTCCAGTAAAAGGAAATCCTGTTTCACCAAGACAGCGCACTGTCTCACACCTCAGCAGATGCAATGACGAAAATCCACGAGATATGGTTTGAACAGCTTGACCATCCACCTTAGGGACGAGATCTAGTCCCAAGCGGCTTCTTTTTGTTCTCTCATCTGAAAATTGCGCTCGGAGGATAGAGATTTTCGTCAAATGAATAAGTAATCACATTCCTGAACAACTATTTTGCAGAGAAATACGCCGAGTACTATTTGGACGGCTTACAGAGATGGGAGCATCGCTGGGAGAAGTGTGTAGAGTTACAAGGAGACTATGTTGAAAAACGCCGAATACTATTTGGACGGGCTACATAGATGGGGGCATCGCTGGGAGAAGTGTGTAGAGTTACAAGGAGACGATGTTGAAAAACACCGAGTACTATTTGGACCGTTACAGAGATGGGGGCATCGCTGGGAGAAGTGTGTAGAGTTACAAGGAGACGATGTTGAAAAACACCGAGTACTATTTGGATCGTTACAGAGATGGGGGCATCGCTGGGAGAAGTGTGTAGAGCTACAAGGAGACGATGTTGAAAAACGCCGAATACTATTTGGACGGGTTACAGAGACGGGAACATCGCTGGGAGAAGTGTGTAGAGTTACAAGGAGACGATGTTGAAAAACACCGAGTACTATTTGGACGGGTTACAGAGATGGGAGCATCGCTGGGAGAAGTGTGTAGAGTTACAAGGAGACGATGTTGAAAAACACCGAGTACTATTTGGACGGGCTACAGAGATGGGGGCATCGCTGGGAGAATTGTGTAGAGTTACAAGGAGACTATGTTAGAAAACGTCGAGTACTATTTAGACGTGTTACATACATGGGACCATCGCTGGGAGAAGTGTGTAGAGTTACAAGGAGACTATGTTAGAAAACGTCGAGTACTATTTAGACGGGTTACAGAGATGGGAGCATCTCGGGGAGAAGTTTGTATAGTTACAAGGATGTTATGTTGAAAGATAAAAGTTAAAAATAAATTGTCTTGTACCTGTATTAGGTCAGAAACTTTTCAGACCCCAAATATTATATGATCTCTAATCATATTCCATTAGAAACATTAAAACTGTAAAAAACATATATTGCATCGTCAAAAAATTATACATTTTTTATTCCTCAGCGACTGTTCCTCTTATGGTGGTAGGATAGTAAGGAATATGAAGTAAAAATAAACGAGATATGGACTCCCAAACGCATAGATGACTGTCTTAATTCAGACGTAACATTTCGACAAGGAAAAACGTTTTGCAGTTCCCGCTGACCACGAGAAGTACCAAAAGAAGTGGAACTAGAGTACCTAAGTCATATGGAGACATTAAACACTTTATCGTGAATGTTCCAATACTTACACGATCATTGCCTCTGAGGACGTACATTACGTTGTCACAAATATGGAAAGGGAGAAGCAAAAGGGAGAAGGATATTTGAATAAAGTTTTTAATGTTCTCGTCTGAACTTGGAGTTCCTAAAAGTTTCTGGTGCAGGAATATTGCATGTGACTTCTGAGGCGTTTCTATGAAAAGAATGAAATGAGCTCTTGTTGAAGCCAGTCCAGACTTAACTTGCGTGAGTAATATAATTTGAGGCTTGCTTTCCAAGGGTGAAAGCTAATGACAGTAACTACCTCCGCTTCCAACCCTCTACCCTTCCTCCTATGCATTATGTAGCTCCATAAATACTTTTTAAACTTTTCATACATTGGCTGAAGTTATTGGCTCTTTGGAATCACTCACGCTCTGTTGCGTTGCTATACCTTCTGTTTGGTCTTCGAGATTTCTGAAGAAGGGTCTTCGCACTTCATTTCAATTCTCCATTTTTCCTGTACTTTGGAGGGTTTCTATTTATGTAGTAAGTTCTAAAAGATATCAAATATTTTATTATGTTTATGCGTAATAAACGGAGAAACGGAGCAGTGCTCTAATATTTGCCCACGATGTTCTACGAACAACATTTGCTAATTTTATAGGTGTAAGATGAGAATTTTCACTTTTAATGAGACGTTGAGAACGACGAGGTGGCATAATATAGTCTTTAAGAAGTAGGAGATGGCAGTGGCGGCTGGTGGGTTAAATTTTTGGTGGTGCACAAATGAAAAATAAAATACAGAGTAGTAATGACTCACCTATTTATACAGATTCTCTGCTCTACTCTGCTTAGACCTGGCGAAATTATCGATAACTTTTGCGTTGAAGTCGCTGATCTTCATAACAAAATCTCTCTCAATTGAAAGCATTGCTAATGCTCACAATCCATCCTGAGACATTGTGTTCCTAAGGAAAGTTTTTATTATTTTTAAAGTTGAGAAACAGCATTCTGCTTCAGCGGTGGACATTGGCATAGTTAACAGTACTCGGAGGAGAATGACATTTATACAGATTCTCTGCTCTACTCTGCTTAGACCTGGCGAAATTATCGATAACTTTTGCGTTGAAGTCGCTGATCTTCATAACAAAATCTCTCTCAATTGAAAGCATTGCTAATGCTCACAATCCATCCTGAGACATTGTGTTCCTAAGGAAAGTTTTTATTATTTTTAAAGTTGAGAAACAGCATTCTGCTTCAGCGGTGGACATTGGCATAGTTAACAGTACTCGGAGGAGAATGACATATTCGCTGAATGTAGTACATAAATTGCTTTCCTTATTGAAGTCCATCAAGCACAAAGCGCCGGACATTCCACGAAATTCCTCTCGACTGTAAATTACAGTCAGTTCAGTACGAATTTTTGTTCCAATGATAAAAGGATAGAACCTTATTGTTTCTCTAGGGGAATCCTCTGGAAATGTCTTAGAAATTTTCTTGATGAAACAAAGTTGTGGCTACCAGATGCCCCGTGAAGCTAAATCTGTCCTTTGCTTCTCTAAGAATGTCACATGCTTCAAGAGCTTCTCTTTTTTTCACATCTTCATCTTCTATTCTTCTCCTCTTAATTGCAGTTTCTTCGTGTTCCTCGATATCCACGCTATTTCTAACCTTTTGCACTTCCCTTTTAAATGCGTTTAGCTGGGCGATGGCAAATGTTGCATTGCAGTCTCGTTTCTGCAGCTGATTGTACAAAATGTCCACATGTGGCATGATCTTGTAGAAGAAAGACAGCCAGAATACAAAATTATAATCTTTCAAAGTGGCCAGAAACCTGAACAAGTGTGGCGTAGTTGTTTGACAGAACTCTCTTCTGAATAACCTCCATGCATTTAATTAAATTCTCCCTGTGTTCGAAAAGCAGAGCACACAGAAGCTAAGCCTGAAGGTCACGCTATAGCCGTTGGTAAGAGTAGGAGGAGTTAGGTTTATAAACCTCCATTTAAGCAATGTATAAGAAGCCCCTACCCTCTCTTCACCTTCCCACAACCCCCTCAGAGAACCTACATTTGGTCGAAATCTTAGGTTAAATCTTCACTGCAAACCTGCGGCTCCTACAGCTAATCACTGTTTATTTCGACTTCTGCGGTCATGGGCAGCTACAGACGATAAGCGTAATTGAAACATGTTTGTATATAAAACAATGCACACAAGTACAGCTTTAATGTGTAAAATGCACATGTTGTATATTCAGAATCAGTGGGTGTAGCACAAACCTGCAATCTTATGGAGGAAACGCCCCTGGGAGATGGTGTACAAGAGGTTGGAGGTCTGCAGTAATTCAGATGGCTCGGTTGGTAGGATTGATTTAGTGGCTTTTCTTCCTACTGGAGGTTGTTCTTTGGTAATTTACGTCCTCCAACGTTAAGTCGTATCGGACGATGAATGAATTGGGTGAAATGATGCTCAAATGGGTCCGAAGTCCATGGAGCTTAGAGTTACCTGACATTCGTCTTGAAGGATAAGGGAAATACCGGAAAATCCTTATCCAGGTAACTCACCCTAACCGAGATTCGAACTCAGAACCTCTTGAACGTGAGGCAGACTTGCTACCATCTACGCTACCAAAGCGGGTTCCTATTGCACGTCTTGGTATAGTATAATATAAGGGAATGCACCTTATCTAAACTAAACGCTTATGCATAGATGAAGAGAAAGTATTGCCTACTTACTATTACTAGTTTGCTAGTAGTTTTTATGCTAGAGTGGTGAAAATATTTAAGTACCATAATTCATCCCTTGGAACATATTGTTGGCAGTTTCAGTGATTTGAGTCCCTTTTGTTTCTTTAAGATGAGTGGGAGAAGTGACTCAGGTGTAAGACAGAGAAAATTGAGGCTCGTAGTGTGATCAAGTTCCTGCATTTGAAGGGCAAAACTGCCCGAGAAATCCATGATGAGATGACGGCTGTTTATGGAAATGATTGTTCATCGTATGACACTATTGTGAGGTGGAAAATGAATTTTCAAACTGGTCACATGTCCCTGACAGATGAGCCAAGAGCTGGTAGACCGTCAGCTGTCACAGTGAAGAAAGTGGAGTGTTTAATACTGGAAGACAGACGAGCAACGATCTAAATGATCATGAATGAGACACATCTTAGTTATGGTAGTCTGTGGAGAATTATTCAGGAAGAACTGCACATGTCTAAAGTGTCTGCACTGTGGGTTCCACGTTTACTAACCCCTTTCCAAATGCAAACATGGCGTGATCACTCGGAATGATCTCCAAAGTTGTTCATCTTCTGTCTGACAATGCACCAGCTCATTCATCTCAATTTGCAGTTGGCAAAACAAGAGAATGTGGCTTTGAAATCTTACAGCATCCGCCTTATTGGCCCGATCTTGCACCAAGTTACTTTTTCTTGTTCCCGGAAATGAATCCGTTGTGTGGTCGCCGATTTGACAACACAAATGACGTCATTAATGAAGTGAAAGGGTGGTTTAAAACAAATTCTGCAGACTTCTACAATCAATGTATTCGGAAGGTCAAGAAACTCTGGGTAAAATGTGTAAATCTGGAGAGTGACTACGTAGAGAAGATCTAACAGGCTCATATCAACACAAACTCTCTGCCACATTTTTTAATGATAGTTAAAATTTTACGTCCCGTCCATGTAATGGCCTACAGAGTTTTTATAAATATATAATGATATGAAAAATTAATTTTAAAAGTTACTTCCCCTTGAAATATTTTAGTATCACTTAAAACTCACTGCCTTTATTTGTCTTATGCCTTGAAAAATATTTGTAATAAGAAAATTTCTGCGACTGGTTACTTCGATCTACATTATGAAATTGGATGGACAAGCGTTTGGGAGTATAGTTGGCGCAGGAGTACAGGGTTTTATATATTCCTTAATTGAGAATTTACTATAGTTTGCTTATTCCATTTAGCATTTCATCAATTTCATGTTTTCCACCCTACGTTTACTTAAAACTTCCCAGAATCATTAAATGGGTATCTTTGCCATGTTACAGCTAGCCAGTTCTCTGGTTTACAGTTTTAGGTTGTCCTCTGTTTCCTATCGTATTTGCGTTTCGTGGTTTATCTTTAAACTAAGAATCAGCCTAGCTTTGGCGATGTTTTTGTTGGTAGTTGCACTTTTGGGACGTCCTGAACATTCATTGTCACCCAAGCTCGTACGGCCACGTTTAAATTCCGCTGCCCAAAATTTCAGTTATGGTACTGAGTCCCTAAACACAGAACCCAACACATCTTTGATTTTCGTAAGCACATTGCCTTTCGAAATCAAATATTTAATGACAGCTTGAAACTTGATGTTCATTTTCATAAAAGAACTCACATCAACTCTCTTAAACCACTGTTTCGTAATATCTGAGAGTCCAAAGTAGCTGAAACTTTAGTGAGTAACTGTCAACAGAATCAAAACGAAGTTCATTAGCTTTAGTTTACGAGTGCTGTCATCTTAATTTTGAGGCCGGATACTTTTCAGATCACCCTCGTAATACATGCTTAAGTTTTTATGCTGGAAGGTAATCCAATAGAATGTAGAAGAGAATTAAACTTGGTAACCCATTCGCGTGCTTTCTCCACTGCCCAAGTGAGCTGTTGTGCAGAGGCGCACCTATGTTTCTAAACTCGAGACAGAATAATGCTTGTTGTAATGGGTGTATTGTGTTTCTTTAGCACCTGACGTTTCGTCGTAACACAGTAGGGCATCTTTAAAGTAACTCCAAGCTAATTTACAATTAAGACCTCAATGTCAGGTCATATCTCATAGACTGTACCACGGTCTATGTGCCTCGAAACTACATTTTATTGAATTACTTCTTATTTTACGAGAAACAAAAGAAGAGCTAAACATAGAATAATTAAGATGTAAAGTTTAATGCGCTGATATACGGTAAGGCTTCAGAAGAGCCCTGGTGCACTGCTAATGACAATCAGAATAAAATAAAAGAGTTTCTAGAATACTACATTCGTTATCTTGTTTTCCTCGACGTTTCTTTTAATCTGTATAAACTGAGCCTTGCATGCAGGAAGCTCGCAAGGCAGAAGATACATGACGTGTAAAGAAAATGTTACCACTAACTATATATTGCTTGAAGCGACACACGACTCTGGATTCCAGAGATATTACTGCTTGGTTTACTCAGCTAGATTACGAAAAGCCGATTATTTATTTTGTACGACTTGGTATTTTAGCTGAAATGCAACATTAAATTGCGAGTAGTCACGCAATTCCTTTACTGCACAATGGGGAAGAAATTTGGCTTCTTCCACGAAACTGCCTTTTAAACAAACTGATGGATCTGAGTCTGTATGCCAGGGTTGGTATAACTGCTTTATATGGCTCCATTAAGTGAAATTCTGGGGTACATAGATATCGTCTAATCTTTACCTATTAACTGTATTGGATGAATACTGTGACTTTGTGGGTTAGTGAAATTAGAGGTCCAGTTGCAGAAGTTCTAAAAATCTTCAACTCCATAGAAACACTTTGATCAATCCTATAATAACAGAATTACGTAATATGTGAAAATACAATCTGCAAGGTTGTTAACCACAAACAAAGGACTCACTTTCAAAACACAGCTGTACGACTCCAATTCAATGACTACTCTCGCTCACTGGCGATTCGCTGGTTGTTTTTTAGCTCCCATTATTGGCTCCAGAAGGTTCTGGAATGTACAGATGAAACATGAACTTTCCAGGAATCTAACTTTATCTCCGTGCTACACTATCTCACTATCTGCCCCTTTGTGTGTGTCGGCCGCCAGTCGCAACAATGGGTTCGCGACAGTACTCATATTTTATTATTATGAATTTTTGGGTTCGTAGAATTAAAGGTCCCAGTTTCAGATATTCGAAATGTTCTTTATTTCCGTACAAATACACTGTGCAATTCCCTCGTCACAGACACACACACACACACACACACACACACACACACACACACACACACACACACACAGACACACACACACACACACACACACACACACACACACACACACACACACAGTCTACCAAGGTCAATGGCAATATCAAACAGTGTTGTGATTACATCAGCTCTCGTTACAACAGCTGTTTACTGCTTACAACTCCTCTTGGCGAGTCGTCACCTTCTTAAATACCTCATTGTTGATGCAACAATATTGGCGAGCAAAGAGTTCCACTTGGGGCGACGGTTTGAAGCAAATGGTGTTTAGCTCAGGGTAAAGCAATGAGGTTTATCTCAGGGTATGCGTGGATATGTATGAGAAGGATAGTTTTAATGACACCGCAATGCCCGTTTCAAACTGCTTTAATGACTGCTTCTTATTCTCAGAACATCGAACGTGGAGTTGCCGACCAAGGATTACCAATATCACTGTTTAGAGTTACTAAAGGTGAAGTGCCTATTACTCGATAATACTTAATTAGTTACGTATAGACCGACAGATATCTTCTCCCATCACTTCTGGTCTGCCCTCGATCAAGGTAGAAGAAGAGGACTGCCCTAATGGGCTCCAATCCACGAACTGAATGACCACACAGCTGCGCGTAGGTGTCAAGCTTTCACTTTCTCGAAGCCATTTATGCACACAAAGATTCCCTTTGTAACAATTTTCCCCATTGTCATTATTAGGGGTCCGAAGAATACCTTTACAAACAAAGTTAAGTGCTATCCATTCAGGATTGTTACTAAGAAAATCCATTTTCTCCCGTGTCTTTTGTTAAACAACACAACCAACTCCGTTGCTATTCAACCCAACAGCACCTGTTCGTGTCGTAACAGACATACAAGACTCCTTTGAAATCCATTATGATTGCACCCCTTAAATTCGGTATCATTGTTAAATTCGAGAGATTTCTAGAACAAATAAGAAAACGACCATTCTCTGTCAGTCCAGATATCACTAGAACCTTCCAAATGTGGGTGTCACCGAATTCTTCGCAATAAAAAACCAGAGACTGGTACCATCGTGAGATCATAAACCTCGCTCAACGATGGCTCAAGATCATAGAATCTAATCGTCTGTACATTGAAAATTAGTTAATTGCTTCTCAGAACATATTTCTAATAATTGTTTTTAATAAACTATATTATTTATGCACAGTATTTGTAGAACAAATATATAAGTGTTTTCACATAGATATGGACGTTTCATGTAAAAAATACCTGATTTTAACGAATTTGTGATTCTATCGACTTTTGTACGATGTTTCTTGGAATGTTCGGTATTTAGATGCAACATGTGTACTTATGATACAGAAGAAGGCAGAAAGTGAACAGGTGCTTAACTTGTAAATTGTATACCAGCAGTTAAGCATAGAGGGACGAAGAGGACTTTGTACTCATAATATAACATCAATAATAATAATGTTGTGGTTAACAAACACGATTGCCTGACACAAATCGCAATTACTGATATTTCGCCACAGGTATACCAACACATCACAGTTGTCAAACAAAACTAATCCCCTTAGGGTACAGTAGCACCCGTGGAGGCAATCTAGGATTAAAGTGATTCTAACAAAGTATATTTAGTGTTGGTTTACGTGTTTCATATATGTATACTTTCTAACAGATTCATTTTGTTATAAACTTCTGGTAAATTACCTATGCTGTGCTGTGCTTCAGTAGGATTGCGTACTGGTTGTAATAATTGCTTTTAATTGCTGATATATTAACATGATAATATTGTCCCTCAGGCTTAAGAATGTGCTCCTAAATGTCCGAAAGTTAAAAAATAAATGCAAATAATACCTCACTGAAAGCCACTCAGATTTAAAAGCTAAAAGTGTTCCCATTATCTCTACTGACAAGCTGGTTTAACTGGCTCAATTCAGTAGTTTACGCTGCCAGCTATTTTGATACAACTTTCTATTTGTTTTCTAGAAAAGAAAAACTTTCAGTTCCTATCCAAAATTTGTGAAATGATCATTTTGGGATGTCAAGTGCTGCAACAGGTACAGGCAACATTTGTTTCTGAATATTGCAGATTAATAACTTATTCAAAATTAGAAATTTAACTTACAAAAGGAGGGGGAAAGTGGCTCATCTTGTTTTATCACGAATTAACGCGCTGAGAGCCAAATGGGAAATATTAGAGAGTGGTCACATTGGAAACAGAGTAAGTGCACTTGTAGAACATATTATGGATTCCAGTGTTAGAGAAGCAGTGGAAGGGAACCTAAACGTTTGCTGCAGTATAACCTTTTCAAAATTGAACTCCATTATGATGATCTAAAAAGTTCACTTTTTGAGCCTAAATCAAGTATAGTGACTTAAATCATGTAATGACAGAATTAAAAAGAACTAAATGCATTTAAAATCAGTGGTATTACTTGTGAATCTGATTTGCTTCTTTATTACAAAGAGCTTGGTGACATTGTTGAACATGATGGTAAAGATAACAGATTAGATGTAGTAACAGCATTCTTGGCATTGAAGGCTAAGTCTGATTCTTACAGCAATTCCTTCTGTCTTTGGTTGCCGATGTCAAACGCTGACAGTGAGAGATTTTTCTCTACATATAACTTGGTTGCGACAGACAAAAGAACAACTATGAAAAGCGAAAATATAACAAATTGTTGCATGCTGCAGTTTGGGATGTGTCATGTGTGATATTTGATCTTATTCATGTTACCTACTATCTGCCTATTGCTTGTTCCATTTATACCCCGCCTTTAACTGCAATGGTCATATCGGCGGCCGTTCTCCTTTGGAACTTACTGAAGCTGTTAACTCATTATCTTTGGGTTTATTTATCATTACATCACGCACACATTCACACTCTCATTCATACTTCCACACTCTGGGGAAGATGGGGAATTATCTTGGTCGGAGAAAAATCCCCACCCCCACCGCCGGGAATCGAACCCGGAACCCCTAGCACGGTAGGCAGGTGCTCTACCAACTGAGCTACGGGGCCAGCCTAAAGTGTTTTAATTTGAAAAAATGTGGTTTCAACAGTTGTGCTGCTCTAGTTACCTGTTAATTTTCATTTGAGTGAATTAAATAAATAGTTGTCACCTCAAAATTTTGCCTCTGGTTATGAGATATCAACTGTAACTACCAGAGTATTTCCCTCGATCAATGTTACTGCCTTAATGTTGAACAGTAGTTTATTCAAGCCGTGATAAACGTATGTATTGACATTGAAAAGTGCTGTAATATTGCAGTTTGGATGTAGAAGCCTTGAAACTGAAAATGGGAGACAGTTGGTTAACCCCAAGCGACTTCTAGTGCATGTATTTGAAGATAGGCCTTTGTCACTCTAGCACAAAGTAGAAATAGTTCCTTTTCGCCCCAACAATTTCATGGATCTGAGGACGTCTGTGGAATAAGATATACCTTGCATCTTCATATTCTTACTTACATTCAAGACTTATATGTGCTTATGGTGAACTTCGGAGTCATTAATATTAATACCTATATCTGATAACGCTGGCTAGAACGGTTAAACTGATTTTATTACCTAACAAGCTGTATGATAATAATCAGGGCAAGAAATTTGGACACCTAAATTAATACGTATGCTACACAGAGACCATAGCATTAGGTTTGTTTACAAAGAACTGAGGGTGGGAAAGGAACCTTTGTAGAGCACGCTACACCTGATTCCGTCTTTGAGTACGTAGTCATACAAGAGAGGCTCTTGACTAAGGGCGTATGTATGAATAAAATGAACAGATACACAAGCCTATTGAAATAAAATTGCTTAAATTTTAATTATAGTCATTAATTTTATTGCAATGTATCCCTACGTACATTCGGAACTTCTCAAATTTGAAACTCGTTTTACTGTCTGAAAAAATATTTTTGCTTTGAGAGAATGTTCTCCCTACATCGCATGATGTGATTGGAGCATACTTCAAACGGATTATATTTGAATCTGTGTTGCTATTTAAACAATTTCCCACTTCACACACATACTTCATAATTCATATGATTGGATTATTTTTAAGAACACGCTGAAGTTTTTGTTTAGCACAATATTAGTATCATGAGGGACGTTTAATTTTTAACAAACTTTCACCTAAAGTAGCAGACATTTCAATATTCGAAGTCTCACCTCGGACCCTCCCTCGGAGCGTGACTATACTTCAGGATAGCAATGGATCGTGTGGTACCATAGGTCAGTGTCTGTCAAAATACATCCGCTTTGTTTCAATGTTTTGGTGTCCAACGTTCCAGCCCTAATAATAACATATACCATGTATATACCATATTTGCAATAATAGCTTCATGTTCTCTGACAGCCCGCCTCGGTAGCATGTCAAGAGGTCCCGAGTTCAAATCTCGGTCAGGGTGAGTTACCTGGATAACATTTCAACCGGGGTTTTCCCTTATCCTGATAGACGAGGGTCGGGCTACTCTAAGCTCCGTGGACACTGGACATATTTGAGCATAATTTCACCCAACCCTCAGAAAACCAAAGCTAAAATCTTCACTCTTCGCCGATATACTCCGCTTACTCTGTTGTCTCTCTACAGGAACAATGTCCCTTGGCTCCCCACTACAACTCCCGTTAAATACCTTGGGGTGCTTTAGGACTCTCGACTGACCTGGCGTGCTCACATCGATCGTCTAAGACCGGCCTCCGGGCGACTTTCAAAACTCTCACCTCTGTTGCATCGCCGTTCCAGCCTCGGCCTACAGTCTTCATTGTTACTCTACAAATCACTCATTCGTCCGCTTATTACTTATGCCTGCCAAGTGTGGGGGGCCGCACACAAATGTCATCTGCGTCGTCTTCAGGTCATACAGAATCGCTCCATGCACATCGCTACCAAAAGCTCCATGGTTCATCCGCAATCAGCAGCTCTATCACGAACTAGGGCTGTTACCTCTTCAGTACATTCGCAGGATCACTCGTTGTTTCTTTTCCGCGCTGCAAGAAATTCCAGGAGCTGTGCATTATAACATCGGCGTCCGCACGCGCCTGTCCTTACGCTTGAAGAGGAGACCACCACAGGACCTGCTTCTAAGTGATACATCTGGTTCGAGTGATTTAGTGCTTGATGTCTGTCTTACATCTTCAATATTGACGTTATTTCTCAGAGAGTATTTTTGGAGTTCTAAATTAATGTAGTTAGGGGCGGTCCGTTAGCCTAACCCTGAGTGTTATTGTTCTTTAATGTATTGTTCTGTTACCTTCTTTTCACTCTGATCTGTAAAGCATTGTACTGCTGATCGGTCAATAAAATATTATAAAAAATTCACCCATTTCAGACATGGCCCGATATGACTTAACGGTGGAGGACGTAAAACATAAGAGCAACCTGTTTTCCGATAGTCACTTGTTTTGATATGTACAAGCCATTTATAACTTTGTAAAAAGGTATCTTTCATAATTACGTTTTATTTTGTTTCTTTGCAGGTAAGAAGTGTACGCTGCAGGTGTTTTTGATAGAAGCTGTTGTGGTTATAATAAACCTCAGGTAGGAGTAAACACCACTTTAATTTGAAGTAGTTTGTCAAAATGAGAGCACATGCTGGTCATAATTTATTAATAGGATGTACAGAACTTATCTCTATTTTGTGTTTGTTTATTAACAACTGAAGACTGATGCATACTCGCAACGTACACAACACTAGCCATGGCATTCTTTAAACAGCATTGCCAACGACGTAAACCGAACAAAATTTCCAAAACTCCAAAATGAAAATATTGACATTAGGTATGAGACAACTTAATAAAACAAGAGATTAAGCATTTAGTGATAAGGAACATGATAGAAGCAAGATTTTAATAAATGAGAAAATTATACACAGGTGGCAGCACTTAACTTCTTGGGAATAGAAGTAACCGTTCTATTAGAGGAAAAAGATGTTAACAAGTAACTAAATAAATTTAGCCTAATATATGGTAAAGCAAAGAGAATGTTTAGAAGCAAAACTACAAGAAAGACACAAATTAAATGTTATAATACAATGGCAGTTCCTGTAATATTTTATTCAATAGAAACATGGACATTAAACAGAAAACAAAACAAAAGTTGAATAAGTAGAATTAAGATACAAGATAATTGCTGTTAGATCATAAAACAAATGAAGTAAGTGAAGAAAAGAACGGATTAGACATGGCAGAGAAAGCTGCAGACAATGTTTGAGAAGGATGAACAATGAATTATTCCCTATAATAGTGACCGAGTATGTTCCAAAGGAGAGACCGAGAACTTCATGGAGAGTTCTAACGCTTATTGTGCCGCAGCGACGCGCGGAGAGATAAGGAAAGGTTAGTGTATCATGGAGATAAAGAGCCTGCAAAAACAGATAAAGATACCACGGAGATACAGACCGGCCGGAGGTGCTTGAGTATTTCCGCTGTGACACGGTCCTGCCCAGGGCTTTGTTGTTTCTTTGAGAGTTATGCGGGGTTGCAAACTCTGTAGGGGTAACTATGGGAATGTGGAACTCCTCGTGGTCCGGGGGCGGAGCTTCCAGGAAGTCCTCCACCGCTCGTTCCACGAGGTCAGCGTGGTCATCGTCCATTGGCTCAATCCTGGGCTGGATCTCGGCCTCCAGATAGTCTGCTAGTGCATCTGCTTTTAGCAGTGCTGCTCAACGTGGAGAAGGCATTCGCCACAATCTGGCAAGAGGGGCTCATTTACAAGCTCCTAGGGCATGAGATCCCCCTTCCATTCATGTCCTTGATAGCCGGTTTCCTCGGAAACCGAAGCTTCCGCGTAAAGGTGGAGGGGGCGCTGTCCACAGAGCGGCCCATTGGCGCTGAAGTGCCGGAAGGCAGCGTGCTGTCACCGGCGCTCTTCGCAACTTACATGGCCGATATTCCAACGCACCACAACACTTACACCTGTCAGTATGCGGATGATCTCATGATCTTCGCAGTAAATAGGAGCACACGGTACAGCTTCCGGCAAATCCAAACCCAGCTCCGGGCCATTGGCGAGCAAAATGGTGAATGGCAATTAACCCGGAGAAGAGCTCTGCAATTCTCCTGGCGTGAACCAGAGCCAACCGGTTGCAGCAGAACTTCGTTTTACGGCGGCGTTGAATCCCATGGGAGTGACGCTGGACCATAAATTAACTTACGTTCCGCACGTGAAAGACAAGGTCCAGCTTAGGCACGTCGCACTCCGAAGCCTATACCCTATTTTCCGATCAACTATGCCCATTGGACTCAAACTCCAGCTGTATCGGGCGATCATTCTGCCTATGATTTTCTACGGCTGTGAGATCTGTGGAACAGTGGCTAATACCACTTGCGTCAGGCTCCAGACGCTGCAGAACAAGGCACTTCGCATCATATACCATACAGACTGGAGATTTCCTGCTCATATCCTACATGAGCACTCCCAGATCCCGTACATTGTTGATGTCATCCGCGAGGGGGCACGATCAATGTACGACAAAATCCAAAATCACACCAACCCTTTAGTGAACTCCCTGGGCAGGTAGTACCAGGGTGATCAAAGACGTTTGGCAGCCTTTAGACCTCCAAGAGACGTGTTGCAGCCCCTTGGTTAACCCAAAAGAAACCCCAGATGTCTGTAGGACCCATATTTACGCCTGATGGATCAAGCGATATACAACCCGTAACCAAAACGGAGCAAAAAGTTAAATCGTGTCTTCCAAAACGGGGGAACGATTAAGTGCACCTGCCACGAGATTTAACTCAAAGGGGCAACCCATTCCAAATTCCAAATAAATTCAAACACCCCAGCAGAACATAGAACCAAATACTAGCTCATTTCGCAGGTTAAGCCGCAAAGCGGCTAGGTACTGCGGCATAAGACACCCGGACGGGGAAAAAGAAAAATAGCCCCGCCCGACTAGGACTACCTCTGGACTTCTGGACTTTCCGAAACAAGCAAGCTAGATGGAAAATTCTAG
This sequence comes from Mantis religiosa, assembly GCA_030765055.1. NCBI lineage: Eukaryota > Metazoa > Arthropoda > Insecta > Mantodea > Mantidae > Mantis > Mantis religiosa. The sequence goes on along the minus strand of CM060951.1, from coordinate 22,793,816 downwards.
TAACATCCTGATTGATAGCAAATATTCGGGTTCTTGTTTGTTTTCAAACAGTATAGAATTATCAATGGAGGTATATGTAAGAGGCGACACGCCAGCGAAGTAGATATAAAGACAGTCATAGACAGTAGTTAATAGAGTCATAAACGGAGCTGTAACGAGAGTTGTAAACAGAGTCGTAATGAGAGAGTGGTAATTGAACTGATAGTTGGGTAAGCTCCTTGTTTGTGGTCAACGACCTTGGAAAATTGTATTTGTGTACGTTACGTAGTTCTGCTGTAATCAGAAGTGTACCAAGTGTATATCTACGGAAATAAAAGAATGTTGAATTTCTGCAACTTGGTCCCAGAGATCCCAGAGGTAGTCCTAGTCGGGCGGGGCTATTTTTCTTTTTCCCCGCCCGGGTGTCTTATGCCGCAGTACCTAACCGCTTTGCGGCTTAACCTGCGAAATGAGCTAGTATTTGGTTCTATGTTCTGCTGGGGTGTTTGAATTTATTTGGAATTTGGAATGGGTTGCCCCTTTGAGTTAAATCTCGTGGCAGGTGCACTTAATCGTTCCCCCGTTTTGGAAGACACGATTTAATTATTTGCTCCGTTTTGGCTACGGGTTATATAGCGCTTGATCCATCAGGCGTAAAATTTGGTCCCAGAGACTTCTAGGGGTTTCCTTGAGTTAACCAAGGGGGCCCAAGACGTCTTTCGGCAGTCTGAAGGACGGCAAGCATCTTTGATCTCTCTGGTCATACCTTTCCAGGGAGTTCACTAAAGGGTTGGGGAGGATTTGGATTTTATCGTACATTGATCGTGCCCTCTCGCGAATGACATGGACAATGTACGGGAACTGGGAGTGCTCATGTAGGATATGAGCAGGGAATCTCCAGCCTGTATCGTAACTTATGCGGAGTGCCTTGTTCTGCAACGTATGGAGCCCGACGAAAGTGGTATTAGCCACTGTTCCCCAGATCTCACAGCCGTACAGAATCATATGCGGAATGATCGCCCGATACAGCTGGAGTTAGAGACGAATGGGCATGGTTGAGCGGAATATGGGGTATAGGCTCCGGAGTGCGACGTGCCCCAGCTGGACCTTGCCCTTGACGTGCGGAACGTAAGTTAACTTACGGTCCAGCGTCACTCCGAGATACTTCGCCGTTTGCACCCATGGGATTCTACGGCGCCATAAAACGAATTTCTGCTGCAACCGGTTGGCTCTGGTTTTCGCCAGGAGAATTGTGGAGCTCTTCTCCGGGTTAATTGCCATTCGCCATTTTGCGCTCCATTCGCCAATGGCTCGGAGCTGGGTTTGGATTTTCCGGAAGCTGTACCGTGTATTCTTATTGACTGCCAAGATCATGAGATCGTCCGCATACTGATAGGTTTGGGTGTTGTGGTGTTTTAAAGCCCAAGAATAGACCCCACAAATGACGCCACAAAGTCTCAATAGGAACAAAACGGATACTAGGGTTTGAATGATGATGAGGATGATGATGATTATATAATTTAACGAGAAGCAAATGAAAATAAAAAACTGTTCCAGAATAATTTGCTGAAATGAAGACATGCCCGGAAAAACAGGCTAACCCTTAAAATAAAGCATTTTGCGATAAGTGCTGCCCTCTGTTGTTGCGGCAGAGAGCTATCTTTTCTTGTGTTGGTCTCTCCTCCAGCAATTATATTACGCTAAATAGAGAGGTGAAATTCTTGCGTTTGGTGAGGTGCTACTCGTATAATCTCAAAAATGGACTAACCTGTTCGTCCTCTGTGCCTGCCATCTAGCGGCCGATCAAAGAATTTTACCTTGTGACGTGACTTCGGCCTTATGCAGAAAAGAGAGAGAGAGAGAGAGAGAGAGAGAGAGAGAGAGAGAGAGAGAGAGAGAGAGAGAGAGAGAGAGAGAGAGAGACAGAGAGAGAGAGAAGAAGCTTACATCTATGTTTCAGAATGGAGCTAGTGAAAAAAACAAGGGTAAACAATCCTTTTCATATATTCAAAATGACATCTGTCATGTTCGTTTCTACAAAGCCTCTTCTGGGTGACCGGGTTCGATCCCAGGCGACCGCAAAGTGAAATTTGTAATGGACAACACGGCGTTGGGGCGGGTTTTCTCCGGGACCTCCGGTTTCCCCCGCCATCTCATTCCACCGGTGTTCCATCTTCATCTCATGTATCATCAGTGTCACCACCTGCGGTGCCGAATGTAGTAAAAGCGGGCGTTAAACTCTACACATTTCTTCTGGGTGAACTACAAAGAAGAGCAGTTTCAGAAACAGGGCAAAATATGTCCTAAGCGAGGTGGCTTGCATACAAGTATTTAAAGACCACCTCTTTAAACTATATTTTAAATACTCTTACGATGGTATTGAGGATTATGACATTTTGATCATTAGAAGAAGCATTTCTGGCAAGTCTGGCTTACGTGATATTTCGTCCAAAATATAATGGTCCAAGACCTATAAGTCCTGCGAAATTAAAGGACTTACAGGATGATGAAATATGTCTAACCAATTCATCATGAGTACTATAAAACTCTTAAATCTGAGACCACAGCTTCTCATATTATTGCCGATGAATCGTTTTTATCCGCTGAGCTACAGCTAAAAACTTGCACCTACTTTCCAAAATGATATACTTATTTAAGTGGAATAATACAAAGTGTACGATGTTTAAAAATACCGAAAGACATATTTAATTATCAATTTTACCTAAAATGTATATAAAATGTATCTAGAATAAAATGACAAAGAAGCTGACAAAGACTACCACTTTATTTTTCTTATTTTACTTTTATTAAGTTTATTACATCATTCGTGTTTTGGAGTCTATTAAGGATAACACTGATAAAACATACTATATATTTAAGTTGGATTTATGAGGCACTATGTTTACACTCAGTCTTCACTTACTTGTTGTTGTATAATTGAAACGTTTTCAAGATCATTCGATTTCATCCTCAGCTGTTTGGTGACTAAATGAACCTTCCTCTTCTTCCACTACTACGGAGCTCCGATCACTCTGCCATCTGGTGTTAGGGGCACTAAGTTATAATACTTCATTTAATGCCGGGATTTCAAAATTTATAACTTTATCACGGTTTTTGTTTATGAATATTTTTCCCAAATATCCAATTCTATGAGTGTACTTAAAGATTTTAACAGTTTAATGTTGTGGCCAATGTTGTGGTTTTCTGTCCAAAAATGGTGTGAAACTGCAGATTTTTCTGTTTGCTTCAACTTAATGTTCCTCTGGAGTCCTTTTTGCCTGGTTAACAAGTTTCTTTTAGTTTTTCCTATGTAGCTTTTTTCAGAGGTTTCACAATTAATCTGATAAATTCCTGATTTCAAATTGTTGGGGATTTTATTTTTCAGTGGTTTATTTAGCAGGTTCCTCAGACTGAATTTGTTTTGGGGTGCTAGTTTTAAGTTTAGTCTTTTGAAGATTCGTTCAAATTTTCTAAAAGCCCATGGATGGTAGGTGAATTTTCTATATTGCCAATTTGTGTTTTTAAGTGGTGTGAGAGTGGTATTTTTTGATATTATCTTCAGTTTTTCTTTTCCCTTCATCATGTTCCTTATGATGGCTGGGTTGAATCCATTTAATACCGCTATGTCCTTTATGTGTTGTTGTTCTTTCAAAAATTCATCCTTACTCAATGGGATGTTGTATAGCCGGTGAATTAGACTTCTAAAGGCAGCTAGTTGATGTGAAACAGGGTTGTATTCATTGTTCTTTATGTAATTATCTATGTGTGTGTGCTTCCTGTATATTCCAAAATCTACACCATGACGATTTCTAGTTATCTTGAGGTCCAAAAAGGGTAGGGTGTTGTCTCTTTCTACTTCCATAGTAAATTGGATGTGATTATCTTGCTGGATTAGTAATTTTAGAGAATCTTCTCTAAGTTTTTCCGGAATGATAGCAAAAGCATCATCAATATATCTCTGCCAAAATTTATAAGTCTGTGGCAAGGCCTTTACTATGTGTGTTTCAAAATAGCTCATGTATAGGTCTGCTAAAATAGGCGAAAGTGGGCTAACCAGGCAAAAAGAACACCAGAGGAACATTAAGTTGAAACAAACAGAAAAATCTGCAGTTTCACACCATTTTTGGACAGAAAACCACAACATTGGCCAAAACATTAAACTGTTAAAATCTTTAAGTACACCCATAGAATTGGATATTTGGTAAAAAATATTCATAAACAAAAAACGTGATAAAGTTATAAATTTTGAAATCCCGGCATTAAATGAAGTATTAAAACTTAGTGCCCCTAACACCAGATGGCAGAGTGATCGGAGCTCCGTAGTAGTGGAAGAAGAGGAAGGTTCATTTAGTGTCCAAACAGCTGAGGATGAGATCGAATGATCTTGAAAGCGTTTCAATTATACAACAAGTAAATGAAGTTTGAGTGTAAACATACTGACTCATAAATCAAACTTAAATATTAAGAATACTTCACTGTTAATAATGCTTCTGCTTTTAATATTTATAGAATATACTATATTCTTGACACTAATATTCTCAGAGTTAAAATAAAATAATATTAGCCATTTTTTCAGCCTCACTCACAAAACACTCTTTTTCTCCATTTAAAAAAAAGTGGGTTAACCCGCTTTTCTTGGCATGTCTTCAGTTGTTACGGAAAGTCATGTTGATTCTGTTTTTGGCTTATTTTCTCTTCGTACTTAGCCGTTTTAATTTTCAGGGTAAGCTCCTCAGGTGCAGGCAACTTCACCGCTTTAGATGTAAGACGGGTCTATCTATTCTACAGGCGAAAGCGGCAGATGGGCTAGAAGCAAGAGAAGATCCGGTCCAGACTAATTGATTCTCCCAGCTGATATAGATAAGGGCTTCTGAAAGCTTTCAACCATTTCGTTAATACGTACTTCCTCGAACCAGTGAGGGTGAGGTACACTCTACACAAAGTTGAAAGCTTCCTGCACAGCTAAAGATAGAGCGTTTATTTTTGCTGTTTTGATTACATTTTCCAACAGCAATTCTGTCAATACTGTTGTGTTTTATTCTGATCCACGAAGATTCCTTCGTTGGGAAGGGGATTGTATTGTAACTTCCCCATTTTCTTATTAAAAATGTTGATCTATAGAAAATTATTATGGAATTAAATTATTAATTTTAAGTTATACTCAATATTGCATTGTTTGCTTGTGTAGAGGATCAATTTTAAAAGTCTAGCTATAGTAGTTGATCTTTAGTTATTTGAAGTCCTTTTGTTCTGTCTTGGTCTCAATCGATATATGAATCTTCTACGTCAGAGCATAGTCTTGGAGTAATGTGGAATTTTAAGATGGCTTTCTTCAAAATAAACATTAATATGATTCTTTGTCCATAATATGCGTACTTCTGACAAGATGACTTCCTTAATTATGTGTTTATTATAAAATGCATCATTATCGCTAACATACGAGCTGTATGGGCAATATTGTAACTATGTTTAAACTTCCATGAACGAAATAAGTATCTATAAAATTATTCTGCACAAAAAGATAATAGGAGGCTGATATTTCTTCCAAATCTGCTTGAGTATAGTCTCACATAATACGTGAATATCAATGAGCCTTGCCTCTAATTGCTGATTTATGAATACTACAATGCGAGCAATTACATTATCAGGAAAAAGTAATTTCCAAAAATAAAGAATTGCCTTTGTGTTCTTTGCTGGAGCTTTTATACCTGGAAGCTGAGTTATAATATTCTAACGTGCAATTTTTGTTGGAAGAGTTTTCTTCCTAAGCCATCTTGTTCGATCTTTACCCTCATACATTTGACTATTTGGAGTTGAAAGAGCTGTCAGATTGTTCTGTTGCTGTATCAAGCTGCTCGTGTTCATATTGAGCATTAGATTTGGAGTCTAGATCGTCTATGTACATATCATACACTTTTCCTCAAACACTTGAGAAGTTATTTTTCTCTAGCCATGTTGATATCCGAAAAAAGTCATTATGGAGGCAATTGTCAGGAAACTACGAAAATCCAGAGAATTGTAATATTTTATGACACTTCAGCTTACATTTCTGATATGCAGGACAGTAAAAATTGAAAATATTTACAAAAAAACCTAACAGTACCTTGAATAAACTCGTGTGTCCATAAAAATTAACAAGAATGTGTTATGTTAGCGCTACTTGAACAGTTGACGGTTTCATTACAAATACTACAAACAAAAACAAATGCAAGTGCCAGATATAGAAGGCTAATGTCACAGAATAATGTTACGTGATAACTATCGTGTTAGAAAAGGTCTAACAATGTGCATCGCTTTAAATAATACCACTTTCAACAATGCTTTGTTTTATACACATAAGTAAAGGCTACACTGTAAATTAGCTGAAAATGTTAAAAATCATAGGATTTTCTTTTTGGGCATTTTTTGGTATCGTAGGGTTCGTAGTAATGGACTGCATGCTATTTTTATCATTTGCAGCATTTTAGGACATCACGTGATAACTTAGAGACTTTCAACAATCGTTAAAAGTAGTCATTATTTTGAAGTTAATTTTTTGAGAAACGTTTTTTTAACACTTATCAATTTACAAAATGTATCACGTGTCACACTCTTTCATTCAGCTTTGTGAAACTTACAGGATAGGTCCATAATATGTAAATAAGAAATTTCACAATTCCCTTTTTTTGTTTGAAAATTATTTGGCGTTAAGGAATAAAAAAGCTAATATTTTCAAACTTTTGAGAGCTCACACATGGAAAATATTTCAGAACAAATGCTACAGGGGTATTCCAAAAAGTAAGAATATGGGTCTTTTAAAATTGCTCTGTAGTAGCCGAAAACAAAAATTCAACTGAAAAGCTAAAATTTTTTGAAGCGTAGAACGTTTTATATAGCGAGTAATTTTTACAATATTTCACAAATAATAAACAGTGATTACCTATTTGGTATAGCAACATGAACATTTGAATGCAATTTTAAAATGATACTCTAATTATATGGCTAATTTTTCTTAATGCTAGGTTTTTTATTATGGACGTTGGAACTTTCACTGTACATAGCTTTATGGCAGTAAAGTTTCCAGCATTTTTGCAACCTTATAATACATAAGATTAGTGTGAAAGAATTGTTATTAATTACCAAAGATATGGAGATGTTTTTATAGCTTTGAGATTTTTTAAATTCTGCAAGGTTTTCATATTGGGCGATGAATGAAAAGGATGAATTGGTGTCCAAATCAGGCCATATTACATCGAGCTTAGTTTCCTAACATGCATCTGTTCAGAGCAAAGAGAAGCCGGGGAAATATCTCACTATGATCGAGATCTGAGTTCGGGAGTTCTTGAACGTGAGGCATACATGCTAATCACCCGTGTTTTTAACTGGAAAGATCATATCGGATGTGCAGTGAATTTCCAAAGAGTCAAAAGCCCATATTTTGTAAAGTAACACATTTGTCTTTTCGGGATAGATTGCAGTTTGTGTGAAGAGGAGCAGAGTGAGAAGGATGTGAACATAGAAGCAAGGGTCAGCAACTGGCACTCAGTGAGTACATCCAGAATTGTCCCTCGGTTACTACTAATCTGGTTTATTCAAACTGCTTTTGTCTGCTTTCCACAAGGAGACAATCGTGGAATAAATCAGCGGCGCGTGCTACTGTAGAGCTAGGGGTATATAGTTTGCGTAAGAAGGAATGGAAATTAGATTATTTTCGTAGTCAGCAGAATGGAAAGTTTATCTATTTATTATGCTGTATATCATTTTATGTAAACATCAGACATTACTTCAAGACTAAGCATGTCGAGAAGTATGAATAAAACATGCAGCTTTAGATACTCTTTGCTTTATAAATTTTAAAAAAATTACAAAATTAATTTAATTTTAACGTTCAGCTCAATAAAAGGTTTTATCAATTAAAATTAATTACAATGTATATAATTCTATATATCCTTATTCGAAATTGTTGACTCAGTTGCACATTCGATTCTGAAGGAGACCGATTAAATTGCATTTCAGCTTAAAATTCATAAATTAATATCTAATTAATTTGTGCCTCAGTAACTCAAGTACAAGGGTTGACTGATAAGTCCTAGCCTAACAATAAAAGAAATTAAATTTTTTACTTTATTTCCCAACGTAATCTTCAGAAGGGCTAATACATTTATATCGGTGTTCTAATTTATTTAAACCATCTCTGTAGTGAGATTTATCCTGGTCTTCAAAATATATATTTACGGTATCATTGACCTTCTGGTTGTTGTGAAATCTTCGTCCAGCGAGAACGTTTTGAGGTTCGGGAACAGGTGGTAGTCACTGGGTGCTAGATCTAGCGAATAGGGTGGATATTTAAGCAATTCGAACATTAATTCACACATTTTCCTCATTGCTGTGACTGAACGATGGGCTGGAGAATTGTCGTGAAGAAACAGGCCCTTTTTCTGCCAAATGACGACCCTTTCTTTTCATCTCATCACTCAAATGTTTCAGTAAGCTTGTATAGTAGTCACCAGTTATATTGTTACCCATTTCCATGTAATCAATAAAAATAACTCCCTGTTAATCCCAGAAAAGACTGGCCATAGCTTTGTTAGCTGAAAAATTTAACTCTGCTCTTTCTGAAGCTGATTCACCTGGCACCATACATTGTTTTGAGTGATATACTTTCTGGGGGGTAGTGATATATCCAAATTTCATCCATGGTAATAAGCCGTCTCAAAAATTCACTGTAAGTTTTAGGGCAGATCTCCAAATTCTTAGCACAAACAGTTTTTCGTTTGCAACTTTTGAACAGGTATCAACAAACGCAGCACCCGTCTTGCACACGCCTTGTGAAAGCCCAAAACATTACTCAAAATATTTCCTGCGCGTTCTGCCTGTGATATCCCAAACAACTTTATTCTGTGGTCCTTTAGTACATGATGAATTTTTTGAATAATCTCTGGAGTTATGACTTCTACAGGACGTACAACACGAGGCGCATCACTAGTGCTCGTACTTCTCATTTTAGACTCTACAACCCACATTTTAATTATTGTATATGAAGGTGCAGAGTCTTTCAATGTACTGTCCATTTCCTCCTTGATTTCTTTATGCGCTAAACCTTTCAAATGGAAGTATTTAATCACTACTCGATTTTCTAAATCCTCCATTTTCGTGAAACCTCTTCACTTGTCTTGTTTAAAATGTTGTCGTTCAGGAAATAAACAAACTATTGACCTGTAACTATGGATATAAGCTATTCTAAAGTTAAACTATATGATGTTATCCGTCAAAATGTCCCAGTGGCACCATACCTATGTGAAGCCCGGGAAATATCAGACATCATTAATAATAAATGAAGATTCCCTTGAATTTCGAAGTGTCCTGTGGTACACAAGGAATTTATTTTGAGAAAGCTATGTACATTATTGTAACGGGAGCGCTGGAACACCCTGTGAACCAGCTGGGAACGGAAGGCAGGGGGAGGACCGCGTTAGCCACACCTCCCCCTCGTTTGTCTTGTAGTGGTGACAGGCAGTGGTTGGGAGGAAAAACATCAGTGTGCCGTGTGTTTCTGTCCACCTGGTTCCAGAAATTACGTAATCTGGAACATTCTCCTGGTCACTAGAAACCGGCGATATTCCTATATAAAGAAGGTTACAGACAGACGGAGTTGAGTTGGTTTTGGTTTAGTCAGTCAGTGAGTTGGTTTTGTCAGTGAGTGAGGAGACAGTCGCAGTTCTTGGTGTAAGAGTTAGTCAGTGACGTGTTAATGAACGAAAGGATTGTGCAACGGAAGACTGTACGTAACTGTGAATGTGTACCGGAGCTTACGTAACCGCGAGTACAAGGAAATTGTAACGGACGGACTGGTGAATTGTAACTGTGTGCAGCGAGTAATTCTGTGTAATTGGCAAGTGTTAAACTGTAAGTCGGTGGAAATAAAGAACATTGTTGAGTGGTGTAATTGGACTTTTCATTTCACGAACCCACAAAGTCACATTATTCTCATTAATTGCTGTAATAATATTTCCTCAATACAGTAGTCCATTAGTACACGGAACTATGGCTATGAACAAGTGGAGTGGCCGAAAAATAAACGACTGTTTTTTGCCGTTCAGCACAGTAAAAACGGAGTGGACAATCTTATCCTACCCAGTATTACCTCCTTTCTGGAGAAAAAAGTCGAAGCAAAATACACACAGTGGTAGGCAAGGTATCAAGGTGTTAGAATCGGATCTCTAGTGGACCGTTCTCAATTATTGCTAGACGTCCATTAGGAGCTGTACAAAACGAAATGTTTTTGTAGAATAGATGGCACTATACAATGCCATTTGTATGCTATCTGGCATTGACCTTTACACTTATCGCATTCGACATATATTGTGAAAATAATTGCTATAGAGGGTAAACTTCCTTAAGCTGTTCATTATTTTATCGTTATCGTATGTTTAAAAGGTCAACTAGGATGGTACAGTAGAAAATGCTGCAGATGTTGATGGAACGTTAAACGTTATGAAGGTAGTGGACAACTGCAAACTGTATTTAATATATTTCTGGTTCAGGTGTCTTCATTGACCGTGATGCTCCGTCCCTGTGATGAATATAGTCCTACGAAAACATCAACTTTTCAATAATATACTATGCGATGATATTTTTTGTTTAATTCAGAGATTTTTTTCTGTATTTCTTTACTTTGTTAGTGTTTGTAATAGAAGATGTGGCAAACATTTCTTCTCATTTATGACTAATAATAGCCTGATTTCTGGAACCTATACCAGGTGTTATTTTGTAAACTTCATTTTTAACGTTATTTTTAAATAAAACTGCAAAAAAACATACAAAGTTTGCAGATTTAATCTACTTGCTACCTTAACGAACTAACTAAACCTACAGATTACTGTATTCCGGAAATCCTACAAACCTACTCGTCTAATCTAGCCAAAACTGTATTTCTTCTACTTTACTTCTTTATCAACAATATAAATCAAATCTAAATATCTATATTACTTCAATTACTATAACAAATTATGGAAGAATGTTTCCTAGTGTAACTGCAGTCAGTATCAGACAGCGATTAGGAGGCAACAAATTAATAGAAATCTCGATATTGAAGAAAGAAATATTAATTAATACAAATGATTTGGTAAACCAATATATAAAGAAATCTTATTATATTGATATGAAATTAGAATGGTTAGGATGATGAATAAAATAGCGGTTTAGTTAAAGAATGAGGAGGAGAGAATATAATTTAACATAGCAGGCATGTCAGCATCAAGGCAAGGTAGGGAAGAATACCATGGTAAAATCTACACACTGTAAGCGACAGGAAAGAGGACCGTTATCTTCTTTGTGTCAGAAAGGGTTGAACGCCTTAGAACTATAGTGAGCTTGTACCAAGGAATGCATTGAGACAAGAAGGCTTTCAGGGTGCGATGAAGCATGAAGGTTAGAATTGCTGATGTGATAACGATGTATACCGTTACAAAGAGCCCAGGGTAGGCGTGTCCGAACTCAGGGTAGGCGTTAAGTAAATGAGTTAGATGAGTTTTGGAAACCAATGAAAATATAAATGGAAATAAATCAGAAACCAATAATAAAGTAAGATTTGAAAAATGGAGAGAAGGTTGAGCTATTTTGGTCATATGATAAGTGAGAGTGGGGAGCAGAATTAGGTTCGAACTGAATCGCGAAGTCGAGGAAACTTACTTGCTACATCAAACTTGAAGAAGTCAGACGTGTTAGTCAGGAGCAGAAGTTGTAATACGTTGGTAGAATTTAATTGGAAGTGGTCACCGTTGCAACTCAGTCTTAATGGAACAAAAACACTACAAGTGAATTTCACAGTCATCTGAGAATTATTGATTCTAATGGGCAACCAACTTCTACAAACCTATTTTCCTATAACCATTCCAATTTCCATTCCTTCTGATATTCTGAACCTGTGTAGGAAATTTCATGAATGTAGTACAAAAACTGCATCGCAAGGAGCATTTTACAGGAAGAAAAATGTTGAAAATATGAACATTGAGAAAACAGCGATTAAAGATTTGATTGCATAACTCAAATTAAATTCCACCAGGCTGATAGGTTGGACCCTCAGATTTCTATTTCCTCTCCTCTGTTGCTGCTTTTCCCACCTTTTTCTTCTTTAGATGTTGCTTTTCTTCTGCACAACTTCGCTTCTTGCTTTGCAGGATACGAGTCTGATCTCGCTGCACTGAAGTTTTCCTTGCTGAGTCTACTACACTTTTACCTCTGATATTTTGCTGCAGCTCCAATGACTTAAGACTACCCATGTTAAACTCACTGATACTTTTAATAACAGCAAGATCCAATTTTTGTTTTGATATGAAAACTTCCTTTGGGTACTTATTCCATATGACATGATGCAAAGATTCCTTGGCATTCTGTGTTTTTCCTGTTTTGCACCTCTCTAGTAATGTTGTAGAAGCCAGCCTCTGATATATTGGCAACATTTTAGGAACTATTTTGTCTGAAAGCCTTATTTTTCTTTTCTTGAATTGAAAATTTAAGAACGGAAAACAGACAAAGAATGTGGATGTAGGCAAAAGAGGGCGTGACTCTGACAGAGTTTAAAGGCCACCGACATTTAAATAAGCATTTAAAAATGGCGCTCGGAGGCAAATTATGCATTTTTCACATTCGGGAATGTCTAAATTATTTTATAGAATTAAAATAAAAAAGTCGTTATTTTCACGATTTTCATGAAATTTCAGTCATACATACCCTTTAGATATGTGCCCATATAGTTGCTCCATATCGTACTATACCTATCAGAAAACTCATATGGTATATCCTTGTTTCTGTGAAAGAACTTCTGTAGATCTTTTGTACAACGGATGCTAATTTAATAACGACATTTACTGCTTTTCTTTTACATACTTCATATGTGTTTAATAAATCACAACTTTAAAGCGCCAAACTCCAGTCGAAAAGTATTCGTCAGGGTGGATATTCAATTATAAGAAACATAGTTCGCTCGCTGCTATTTAGAGTTAGTATCATTAAATACCTGTAGATACCATGGTATATATAATATACACGTATATATTTGCTATCAGTGTGTTACTATTTACCATCTTTGTCTTCTCTGTACAGAGATTTATACACCAGATACCATAAATTAGTTATTCAGACATATTCTACAGCTAAAGTCCCCGCTAAGCATTAAAAGAAAATGATTTAAAATAGGCACAGAAGTAGAAAAAGCACAAGGTCAACTGGATTCGAACGCGAAGTCTCCGAATGTGAAATTTCCAGCTTATCGTGGAGCCATTTCATTCGATATTCTCAGAATAAGTTAAAACTTCAGAAGAATTGCAGTCAAACTGAATTCGGAGGTGGGATACATTTGACTACTGAGCCGACTATTCACTGCTTCACCCGACGGGTGGTCTAGCCTGGATTTGCCGAGTTTTTAAGCGCTTGGTGGCACTGCAGTGCATGGTCCAAGCTTTTCTCAAAAGTGGTTTGTGTCAGTCGGCGTAAGTGGCTCACCTGGTAGGTAAGTATTGAGTGGCGAAAATCTAACTTGTAATAATTTCTTTTAAAACAGGCTTTTTGTTTCTTGCCTGCTGACTGTGCAAGTGAGATCAGAGAATTGCCAGCTTTTTAATGTATTGGTGTGGCTGAAGTTCCGTTTTTGGAAGGAATAAAAGAATCTATCTGTCTAACGAACGGGTGAGATAAAATAATATTCAAAACAGATTCACCAATATTTTTGGTTAGGAATATTCAGAAAGGGGCACACCTTCAACTCATGATAGGTGTTGCAATATACAGGGCTGTTCAATAAAGAATGGTCACAATATTTTTGACACCGTGTCTTTACTCATCCCAATAATTTTGATGGTTCTTCTGAGCATAGGGTCCCCTGAATGCGATGCACTTGTCCCAGCGTTTCTGCCAGTCTGAAGAGGCATGCTGGAAATCATTTTTGAGAGATGCTTCAAAATCGCCTGCGCAGCCTTCACCACTGATTCTGATGATGGATAATACCTCCCACGAAGGCGTTTCTTCAAGTTTGGAAATAGAAAAAGTCACATGGGACTAAATCGTGACTATAGGGAGGTTGAGGGATGCATTTCACGTTGATTTTTGCAAGATATTCAGCAACAACAATGGCAATATGCAGCCGCACACTATCGTGGTGCAGCATCCAGCCTGCTTCAAGGAAATGTGGTCTTTCGCAGCTGGTGGACTTGCAATGCTTTCAGGACATCCCTGTAGCATTGTGCAGTTACTGATGTGTGTGCAAGTACAACATGCTGGTAAACCATTCCATGAATATCAAAGAATGAGATGACCATAAGTTTCCCAGCAGAAACAACCACTTTTGCCTTTTTGGGAGGGTTGGTGCTGAAGCAAATTTCCACACTGAGCTCTGCCATGTGCTCTCAGGATCAAAATGATGTGGCAAAGTTTCATCAGTAGTGATTGCGTTTGAAAGAAACTCCGGATCTTCTTCTAACATGGACTTTAACTGCATGCAGACGTGCATGCGAATGTCCTTTTGTTCGGAAATCAACAGTCTTGGAACTTACATAAACACGTGCCATGTGTAATGTTTCTGTTACCAACGTGTAGGTTGCACCCACTGAAATGTTCAATATTTCAGAAAGTGATCTTAAGATAACTCCTCGATCCTCTCTCACAATGGCAGCAGCAGTGTTGATGTTTTCATCCGTAAGAGCAGTAATTGGAGCACCGGGTCCAACTTCCTTTGAAATTGATTGTCTCTCCTCCTTAAAAAATTTAAAACAGCTTCGAGCTGTACTTTAGGGAAGGACAGATCCTCAATATGCCTCCTGTAGCATTTTGTAGGCCGCAAATGAAGATTTGTTGAGACGAAAGCATAATTTCAAAACCGCATATTGTTCCTCGAGGGTAACCTCCATTTTAGCGGTAGGCGGTACTGAACATATCTGAACTTGCCTGGTTCTCACAGGCGGGAACTAGAATTACCAACAAGAAACTACTACGGCGTAGTTGTTTCACATTAGGCTAAAAGAATACAATAGGATTGAATTATAGTGCGAAAAATTATGACCGTAAAAATTATGATCATTCTTTATTGAACAGCCTCGTATATTCCTACATTTAATCCTTTGGTTCCTTGCGCCTTTCTGTCAACCCATTGTATTTGTTCAGAATTTTGCACCTTCCCTCTGACGAGGATCGGCGCACTACAACAAAGCGGCTGAATGACACAATAAGTGGGCAGGGGAAATTTTTGTTTCAGTGCTGTTGATTTTATTTGTTTATAAAATTCAGTATCCCAGAACTTTTCGATATGTTTTCTCTAACTCCGGTGTGGATTTCTCGTTATGAATTACATAAAAGCATATTACACATACCAGCTGTTCAATTGTTACTTATTTCGCCAGCTATTACGAGTTAATATACAAATTACTCGTTCGTACGAGGAAAGCTGGGTTGATGCAACGCCACACAAAGCTTGCAGGTACAGCGTTTTCAAAGAACTCCATTGTTACGTTTACCTTTCCTCGCCGTTGTACTAATTGGAAATTACGCTACTCCATGCTGCTTCATTACACCATTCCACGCCACTTACATTAATAGATAGCTCTTTCAATGCTTCTTAGAAGCTCTTGGCTCCTCACTGCTTTAATTAGCTAATGAAGTGTGTTTCATTTCTGAAAGAAAGTTGTCACAATAGCTGAACACTATTTTATTCTCATTTGTTTTCCTGTTTCTACAGATATGATTTTTCTTTTATCCACATCTCATTCATCTGAGGTATAAACAAAACATTTCATTCAACACAGAAGTTCTATATTGAGATTACAACCGGAAATCCTGTACTCCCAAACGTCAGACCGTCATTCCTTGTGCGGGTTTGTATGTATTGAGTTGAATGAAAGGAAGGGGGATAGAGAGAACAGAGAAAGCTAAAGGTGAGAGAATCGGTGAGCCGCCAACTCTGTAATTAAATAGAACGTCTCTTAAGGTTTCAAATCGAGTTTCGATAGAAAGATTTTCGTTACGTTTAAATCTTCGGAATGAGGTATGATTTATATGACATAGGCTAGAGGTATAGCATAACAAAATACTTGACTTAATTCTTTTGTAAAGTGAAAGAGCCTTTTTATTTTTGTTGCATTGTCTGAAGTTTAATTATGAAATACAGGGTGGTACACGAAATGTCATAGATAGAAAATTGTTGATATAACTTCTAATAACTAAAGCATGTCAGTACTATGGTTTTTACATTAACTATTAGAATGTGTATGCTCAGTGAGCGTGCAGTATATGTTCAATATGTCCACTTTGTTGACGTACCATCTCTTCGAGACGGATTGTGACGTTTCCTATCAGGCTACGACACATGTCTTTTGTTATTCTCTGTAAAAGGCTGTGATAGCTGGTCGCAGTTGTATTAGAGCGCGTGCTTTTCTGTGGTAGACTGTATCCTTCAAGTGTCCCTATAAGAAATAATCACAGCTTTAATATCCGGACTGTGTTGCGACCACACTGAACCACCCTGTAAACGTTCAGGATAACGATGGGACATCACTCGGAGCCTGAAATATTGGTGAAGGAAATCCAGATTAACGTATGCTGTATGTGGACCAGCTCCATCTTGCATAAACCATTGAGTGTCCATTGATAACCCTGTTGCATAAAGTTGCGGATGAAAGTTGCTCTGCAACATATCCAAGTAGCACGCATGTTAACTGTGCCGTTGTAAAAGATTGGCCCAATGATTCCATGGCTGGATATGACACCCAATTCTCTAACTTTTTCTCTGTAATTTTCAATCTCGTGTACAATACCAGGAGGTTCTCGTGCTCTATTGACGCTACCGTTCAAATGAACATAAACCTCATCAGAATATCATGTGTTATGCGTCACGGCATCATCATTTGCAAGAGCGGAAGTCGCAAACTGTATTCGCCGTACCTTGTTATGTTCCGTCAGTCTGTGCAACACTGTCATTTTGTATGCGAATACTTTCACGTCAGCATGAAGTATTCTTTGAAGTGAACGACGTGAGATGCCCATTTCAGCCTAAGCTCATCTCGTGGGTTTCCTGGGACTTCGTGTCAAAGCCACTATCAGAGCCTAGATAGTCTCTGGAGTACAGGTTGTGTTGACACGAGGTCACTTTTGCTCTTAAATATGGCCGTCAGTTACAAATTGTGTGGTTAGTCTAAACACTGTCTGTCTACAGGAGGTCCACCTCGTACGAAAATGAACACGAAGCCGTCGCTGCGTCTTGCTACGCTGTTCGTTTCTCCGTCAAACAACAAAGTTTTTACTTTATTCTAGCGTGAACCGGCCTTTGTGCGCCATTTTACTAAACTGAAGCGATGGAATCACGCATGCGCGATATTGACAATCTGTTGAACCAAGCACGAAATACGGCTAATTGTCACATCATTCCAGCGTTGCCAACCCACAATTAACCTATTTATTTATTTCAATGTATGACATTTCGTGCGCCACCCCGTATTAATAACAAACTACCATGTTCTCTTAAAGAGAACACCTTTTCCGAAATCATCCCTTTTGTACATTTAAAAATATCCATATTTTAAATGTAAAACCTGGCTGCTTTCTCGCACACTTATGTCTATATATTGAACCATTTTTAGATCCGTGGTTTAAATCCCGGCCATGGCATTGAATTTTTCATGTCGACTCCATCCATGCGACCAATTGTGTAATTAAATCAGTCGGCATTAATATTACAACACCCAAGAGGTAACTTGTACATATTATTAATAGACGATACGTTTCCTGTCTTTCCTACACTGTCGGAACCCTAACACAACAATCTATTTCCTTCCGTTTGGGCAGCAGAAATCAGCGCCGTGACGTCACACGAAAGCCTGTCTTCCCCTGACATAACTACTTGTTAACAAAGGAAATAAGTCTAAAATGTCAGTATCTTTATATTTTGAAGTGTATGAATATGATTGAAATATTGAGAAATGAATGAGTACACGCGTGTCCGCTCTTGGAGTGACTCGCTCTGAAAGTTAATTTTCATTCATCTTTTGTAGTTTGAGCTGGTTTAGAATTGCTCTTAGCCAAATTTCTTACTAGAAATAAATCAGTTACTGAGAGGCAGCTATTGTTTACCGTATATTGTTTAATCAAACTTTTGTTGATATTTCTAGTTTGGTAATCTCAGGTTATTCCTGCAGTAGCTTCGAATGTTAAATTTTGTATCAGATATGAATACATATATAGCCAGAACTGATGGCCTGAGCAGCAGTCTTGCACCACTCAAACGCTATTATTAAGCTGAGCTAGAGAGTGTACATTAAATGCAAGGTTCTGTCACATGAGTGTTTTTGCACCGATGCTACTTTCTCTTTGCGAATTTTATATAAGCCATTAGCAAATAGCACATCAATGCCTTTGAGGGCTGAAATCTACGTGCATCCATTAGTGGAATTTTCCTGGCATTGCATGCTCATTCACTAAACTATAGTCCCTCTCGGTTCTCTCTAAATTAAAGAGCTAGTTAATACCTGTGCTGAAGTATTATTTGGTCCATGACTAGGTGAGCTGAGGTCCTGGGTTCGACCACTGTCACTGTGTTTGTACAAGAGTAGAGAAAGTCAAATATATAAAACATTTGACTATCACATAAAGTCTACTGTATTTCCTTGTAACTACAATAAGATTTTGTTTATCTTGAAGTAGATAGAGCAATAATTGTTTGTTCAAGAGTAGTGAAAGTGAAGTATATAAACATTTGACTATCACTTAAAGTCTACTGTTTTCCCTTGTATCTACAATAAGATAATGTTTATCTTGACGTATATAGAGCAATAAGGGTTTGTTCAAGAGTAGAGAAAGTCAAGTATATAAAACATTTGACTATCACTTAAAGTCTACTGTATTCCCTGGTAACTACAATAAGATTTTGTTTATCTTGAAGTAGATAGAGCAATAAGTGCTTGTTGAAGAGTAGAGAAAGTCAAGTATATAAAACATTTGACTATCACTTAAAGTCTACTCTATTTCCTTGTAACTACAATAAGATTTTGTTTATCTTGAAGTAGATAGAGCAATACGTGTTTGTAAAAGAGTAGAGAAAGTCAAGTATGATTTTGGGGATTCTCATTGTTAGCATGATTTCGTTTACTCCCATTCTGTTCCAGCTGAACTTTCAGGAAAACATTGTTTAATATAAACTTCAGTCTCTTATTTATATTTTATCAACCGAGCGTGATTATTCAGGTGGTTTCGTCTGTGGACCGTATTTGGGAAGCCCGTGTTCGATTTCCGTGGCTGACCTACCTGATTCATGTTTTTCAGTGGTTTTCCCTGGTCGCTAGGCGAAAGCTTGGTAGGCTAATTAAATCCCCCAATTTTCCCATCCCTCCATTTCAACTCCATATCATTTCGCATCATGTCTCATCTGGTGTTCTCTTTCATGGTCTCTGTTGGTGCATGGCAGGATGATATTCTCCGAGAAAAACTACTTCCTCCTCCGATAGGTCGGTTGCTGGTCTCCGCTCCGTTGCTGGGACCATTTCGTGACCGCCAACCTGGGACCTTTGGGGCTCGGCTGCTGGCCTTGTTGCCGTCTCGCAGTAGGGGAGCGTGTCCGTTGTCCTGGACAGTACGGGGGAAGTCTCTAACTAAACTATAACGACCCTGCCCTGCGTACTGTCGTAGTTCTTTAGGTCAGTCCCCGTCTGTCCCTCTGTAACAGTAGTTCGAGTTATATTTAGAAAAGTTATGAAAAATTTATAAATTTATAAAACAATGAATATGTAAATCTATTTAACAACTTAAATAAGTAAAAATATATGCACTTTTGTGATTGGCCGTAGTAATAATTGTATGACGTAATGTAGTGACGAGGAATTAAATCGGACAATCCCAAATGGGTAACGATAGTTACGAAAAATCAATAATCTTAGTATAGAGAGATGTTTTGTAATGGTGAATGTGATGGATAGCGGTGCAAGATCAAGAATATTTATGTATAAGTTAGAACTGTTCAAAAATAACAAAGTAAGAATTTATCGATATGTTGGAAGTGATTGGGAAAGGAAGTTCAAGTAAAGTGTAATCTAAATAATGCAATTAAATTGTTACAAAATTTGACTTCTCCGAAACTTTATTCCGAACCACGCCTGAAACCAAGATTCTCATGACTCTTAGTTAACCAAGTACAATCACCAAGAAACAAATCAAAATACAACGAATTAACCCTGTTATATCTGGCTCCTCGACGTGGGTCTTCGAAAAGTCAACGTGTATCCCATCTCAAACATAGAAATCCCGCACGAAATTGCGCACGAACGTGTGGCTGATTAAGATGGAGACAAATTAACTACGAATAAAGAATTCCTGTGCCACGTCTCACACCATCCTTCATCCCGGCGGTGCCGTACTTGGAGGCATTGGCACAACGTGCAAGCATGGTTGCCTACGCAACGAATCCCCTCGGTAGTGAAGTCGTAGTACTATATTTTCTCTACTAGCTAGAATGAAGTTTGAGACGGTACTGCATTCCACCAGGAGTTCAACATCGAGATTTTACATCATGATTTTGATATCTCCTAAATATACCCTCTTTTGTATACGTGCGCGCGCGCGGGTGTGTCTGTGTGAATTATAACACAAAATGCTAAATCAATAAGGCCATATTCATAGTCAGACTTGGTTATGTGCTATGTGCGACGACCAACAAGATTTTCTATCAAATATCAATCCAAGGAGCCTCGTCTCATATGCAAAAGGTAGTAGATTAGCGCCTAGCCGGAGCCTTGGAGGTAGTCGACTCTGATAATGATATATATAGAAGGGTGCTCAACTACGGCGGTCATCAGCGCCCTTTAAAAAAGTATTCATGGCAAAAGCCAGATATAAAGCTTTCTAAAAACTATACAAGTATAACAAAATCTGTTAAAAATACACGTACATAAAAACACCAATCAAGGCCTACTAAAAATTTCGTTCACTAAATCCTAAACTCTAAACTAGAAAAGAATCTAAAAACCTTCTCCACGGGTCTCCACGCACGGCCTACACGTGGGTGGGCCTGTTGACCGTCTCCCTCAACCACGAAGAGGAGCCCACACGAGGGAGACTGTTGGCTCGGGACCCCGGGTGCACCAAACCCGTACCTACCGAAGTAGGCCCCTGGGCGGTAGTCAGACTTGGTCCAGACCAACTTGCTGCTTCCGGTGGACCTACGGTAGACGGGATTAGCGATAGTCCGCGGACCAAACACTTTGGTGCGGCTCAAGTTTTAGTCTGCCTCCGAGGGGTTAATTAAAGACGGACTATCTTTGCAACATGGGCGTCAATGAAGTGATGAATGTAGCTGTGGTGCGTAGAATTCGTGAAATAAGACGATGGAGGTAAACTTGTCTACCAAGAATAGAAATTATTGCGAGGTACGACGACCTAAACTTCAAAAGCAGATATAGGTTTAGTAAAGCGAACGCTAGAAAGCTGGTAGAAATGATTCGTCCTAACCTGTGCGTCAGGGACGATAACCGAGGACTGACACTCAAATCCTAACAGCACTTCGGTATTATGTGAGAGGAGGATATCAAGACAACACTGCTGACCTAAACTCGTCATAAATTTCCCTCCATGCCTACTTTCTCATTTGTATTCGTCGACACGGATTTATTTTCTATAATGTTCGTTTATTTTTGGACTAAAGAAAACATGGTCTTCCTCTGACCAATTGATACCACGCTTCTTCATATTATCCATATTCACAGCACACCAAACTTTGTTACCTAACCTCAAACAGCAACAGTAAACGTAAGAATGATTAAGAAACAGCTGTGAAACTACCACAGAGATTTATAAAGTTGTAGAAACACCGTGTTTTGTTTAGCACTCTGAGACTCGCACATGCGCAGAAGAACCTTTCTAAATCCTCTAACATTTGCTCCGTGCTGCTCCACGGCTTTACTTGGTCCGAGGCTTTCTACTGTCTATGAATACCAAAAAGGTAGACCGCCTTTGATCTGGACCAAGTTAGTGGGAAGATAGTCAAGATCAAAGTGATAAGTATGAATGCGGCCTACCCCGCCTTGGTAGCGTGATGGTAGCATGTCTGCCTCACGTTCAAGAGGTTCTGAATTCGAATCTCGGTCAGGGTGGGTTAACTGGATAAGGTTTTTCCGGGGTTTTCCCTTATTCTGAAAGACGAATGTCGGGTAACTCTTAGCTCAATGGTCTCTGGGCTCATTTGAGGACCATTTCAGCCATTCCATTCATCGTGCGATATGACTTAAAAGACATTGGCGTGAGCGCTGGATGGTTTCCGAGAGCGAGAAAGAAACAAGGAGAGAAAGAGACAGAAAGATGTCTGTATAATTCCGTCTTTATGTTGCCGGCGCGATCTTTCTCGAGAGGTCTAACGCATTTTAGATCAATGATTGGGATGTATAAATAAGCGGCAGAGTGTGAGAAGCAGTTAGTTGCAGTTGTGTGTAATGTGTAGTCTTTAACGCCCGCTTTTACTACATACGGCGACACAGGCGGTGACACTGATGATACATGAGATGAAGATGGAGCAACGGTGGTATGAGATGGAGGGGGAAACTGGCGATCCAAGAGAAAACCGTCCCCAGCGCCGTGTTGTCCATCAGAAATCTCACTTTACGGTCGCCGAGCGGTCTAACCACTGAGCCACGGCACGGCCACAGTTGCAGTTGTGTTGTGGTTTTAGCTGTGTCGCAGTGAATTCTTTTATTTGTTTACGTGTAGCGGACGAACAAGATGACCTTGAAGTCTAATTTGCCAATGTTACGTCATTTTGCTCCTGCCAGGGTTGTACTAAGCGTCTCTTTTTACTGCAATAAGGAGTGTATTAAATGTTTGCAAACAAGACTTTTGAATCTTCTTTCCCATGAAGTCACAGTGAACATTGTATACATTTTATTTAGAAAATTAAATTAATATCTCAATTTTCTGACATTTTCAATCACTGTTTCATAACTGCTAAATGTGGCAAATACGCAGAATAAATCTTAAAATAATCCAATTGTTAGATGTCATATAATTTTATTTTGTGGGAAATAACCCTCTTCGAGTTATTGCTTTTTATTGCTCCCGTTTTAAAATACGTAAAGGATTCTCAAATTAGGAAGTCTTTATTTTTAGAGCTTTATATTTTATAAATACACCATCTGTATATCTTTAATGGGAGGCATCGCTGAAATTTCGTCAAAAATGACAAAAAACGACATTTTCCGTTGTTGCATTAAAATTATGTTTAAACATTTTAGTTTCAGAATCTGCCGTCAGTTAGGCCCTAGTGCCATTTATAGAGCAGCTACGTCATTATTTAAACGTCCATGTGCGGGTGAGCGTGGCCATTTATATTGCTTTTTCCAGTGTGTCGCAAAGAAATTGATTCTTGGTTTGATTCTTTAACTGTGGTAATGTGCAGAGACATCTTCTGGATGATTGTGGAAGCTACTGAACCTTTCTGCTACCATTTTTGTATATTATTTACCACTTACTACTTTTGAAAGTAAACAAACATTTCCACTGACATGTAGTATTTGTGAAATATGGTTTACATGCAAGTGAAAGCTGTGGATAGCAGCTTATATTAAATTATTGTTGTTTAGAATAGGAATAAAGCCTGATTTAACATTGTATTGCTTTCTTGTTGCAACAGTAGGTATATGATTCATACCAGGTTAAGTTAGGAGTACAGTGGCTATTTCAAAGCAAAATATAATGAAACTTTAAGGTTTTCTTTAGCCATAATAGTAATTAATGATATTAGAATGCTATGTTTGAGGTGAATGTTAAGTGAAAACATATTATAGCGCAAGAGTTAACAGTGATTCTATTAGGTCACCTTTTGATGTAAATAGAAGAAGAATGGTTGATGTATCTCTGGGCATTGGTAAGGGTCATATTTCTACGCAGAAGCTTTGTATGACCATGGGTATGAATTGCATGAAGTATTATACTTACAATTTCCATCTCATAGACAAAAATAAAGAGATTAGTTAGTACTATTCTATGGGAAAGTTGCATTAAAGGAGAAGCACAGAATGCTAATGAAAGTTTCCATGGAGTTCATGTCACAAAGAAGTTTTCTATTAAGAAAGAAATTGCAAATTTGTTTTTATATTTTTATAAATACACCATCCATATATCTTTAACGAAGTTACTTCTCGTGTTCAGTGCTCTCTCGATAAAATATGAAAGCTTCTCATGAGCCTAATATATACCCACATACGATATTTGAAAAAAAATATTCTGTTTTATTCACCGCAAACGCATCAGCTTTAATTAATACTAATTGAAAATAAAACAGGTTGGTGTTGATATTAACAGATAAATTGATGTATGTGTTCACATAATTTTATCCAGCCCATATATTTTGGTTTATGTTGCGAAGGATTTTACAGATTTAATTTGGAAGTGAATGTACGGCGGAGGGATTTTCATTAACACCTCGGCATATTAACGCA
This sequence comes from Mantis religiosa, assembly GCA_030765055.1. Classification (NCBI taxonomy): domain Eukaryota; kingdom Metazoa; phylum Arthropoda; class Insecta; order Mantodea; family Mantidae; genus Mantis; species Mantis religiosa. The sequence goes on along the minus strand of CM060951.1, from coordinate 22,769,400 downwards.
TTACTGGGATTACCTACAGCTTAGTGCGTGTGGCTCGCAGCTATTAGTATTATGAATATAATTCGCGGAGAGCTCGTGAATATCTTGCTTCGTTCGCAGTGACCTTAGCCCTACACGTTGGGAGTTCTTTCGAAAGAGAGGTCATTAATAGCAAACATCGTAACCACCTTCATCTGCAGGGTCTTTTACTGCAAGTACAAACATATCTCAATCTATCTCCGTCTCTCTAACCCTCTTCAAGCAGTCCTTGCACCTTCCTCCTTTGAGCTAAACACTCATCTGATATTGCAGGTATTCATTCGTGTAGTAAAACTACAATTTGTGATAAGTTTATGATTTGTAACTACAAGAAAGGAAACGTATACCTCTGTAGTCTATGGTTAGAATAATGAAAGAAAAATACATAAAGGAAGGTAGGAAGGGAGGAAGGGAGGAAGGTAGGAAGGTAGGAAGGGAGGAAGGGAGGAAGGGAGGGAGGGAGGAAGGGCGGAAGGAAGGGCGGAAGGGAGGAAGGGAGGAAGGGTGGAAGGGAGAAGGGGCTGAGGGGAGGAAGGTAGGAAGGTAGGAAGGGAGGAAGGGAGGAAGGCAGGAAAGGAGGAAGGGAGGGAGGGAGGGAGGAAGGGCGGAAGGAAGGGCGGAAGGGAGGAAGGGAGGACGGGTGGAAGGGAGAAGGGGAGGAGGGGAGGAAGGTAGGAAGGTAGGAAGGGATGAAGGGAGGAAATGAGGGAGGGAGGGAGGGAGGAAGGAAGTGTGGAAGGAAGGGCGGAAGGGAGGAAGGGAGGAAGGTTGGAAGGGAGAAGGGGAGGAGGGGAGGAAGGTAGGAAGGGGAGGAAGGTAGGAAGGGAGGAAGGCAGGAAGGCAGGAAGGGAGGAAGGGAGGGAGGAAGGGAGGAAGGGAGGAAGGCAGGAAGGGAGGGAGGGAGGAAGGGCGGAAGGAAGGGCGGAAGGGAGGAAGGGAGGAAGGGTGGAAGGGAGAAGGGGCTGAGGGGAGGAAGGTAGGAAGGTAGGAAGGTAGGAAGGGAGGAAGGGAGGAAGGCAGGAAGGCAGGAAGGGTGGGAGGGAGGGAGGGAGGGAGGAAGGGCGGAAGGAAGGGCGGAAGGGAGGAAGGGAGGACGGGTGGAAGGGAGAAGGGGAGAAGGGGAGGAGGGGAGGAAGGTAGGAAGGTAGGAAGGAAGGAAGGGAGGGAGGGAGGGAGGAAGGAAGTGTGGAAGGAAGGGCGGAAGGGAGGACGGGTGGAAGGGAGAAGGGGAGGAGGGGAGGAAGGTAGGAAGGGGAGGAAGGTAGGAAGGGAGGAAGACAGGAAGACAGGAAGGGAGGGAGGGAGGGAGGGAGGGAGGGAGGGAGGGAGGGAGGGAGGGAGGGAGGAAGTAAGTGTGGAAGGAAGGGTGGAAGGGAGGAAGGGTGGAAGGGAGGAGGGGAGAAGGGAAGGAGGGGAGGAGGGTAGACTATGAAATGATATAACACTTGAAAAAAGTACGTATAAAGAAACCGGATTACTTTAAATTCCATAAATAATAAAAAAATGCACATGTAAATAATAAAGAAGCAGAAAAAGTACAAGACTTAAACGACTGACAAACCTTCCATGTGCAACTCTTCAGCGTACGTGTCAGAATGTATACTTCAAATCAAGAAGTCCCGAATTAAAATGTCGGTCCAGGGAGAGTTATCTGCAGTGTGCTTATCTCCTGGGTTTTCACATATCTGAAATATGAAAGCTGGGTAAGCCCATCTTCTATGGACGCTGAACTTATTTATGTATTCCTTTACCCATTTTATTCATCGTCCGAAATGACTTAACGTTGGAGGATTTCTCTTATCTTGAAGAATGAATGTCTGATAACTCTAAGCTCTATGTAACCTGTATTTATTTAAACATCATTTTATTCATCATCCGTTATGTCTTATCGTTGGAGGTTGTCCCTTATCTGAAAGATGAATGTGAAGTATCTCTAAGCTCTATGAGGTCTGTACTCATTTAAACATCATTTCATTCTTCGTTAGATATGTCTTACTTGAAAGTTTTCCCTTATCCTGAGAGATGAATGTCTGGTAACTCTAAGCCCTATGCATCCTGTACTCATCTCAACGTCATCTCATACATTGTCCGATATGACTTAACGTTGGAGGTTTTCTCTTATCCTGAAAGATGAATGTCTGGTAACTATAAGCTCTATGCATCCTGTACTCATTTAGAGATCATTTCAGTCATCGTCCGATATGACAACGTTGGAGGCTTTCTCTTATCCTGAAAGGTGAATGTCTGGTAACTATAAGCTCTATGCATCCTGTCCTCATTTAGACATCATTTCAGCCATCGTCTGATATGACTTAACTTTGGAGGTTTTCTCTTATCCTGAAAGATGAATGTCCGGTAACTCTAAGCTCTATGAATCCTGTCCTCATTTAGACATCATTTCAGTCATCGTCCGATATGACTTAACGTTGGAGGCTTTCTCTTATCCTGAAAGATGAATGTCTGGTAACCCTAAGCTCTATGCATCCTGTCCTCATTTAGACATCATTTCTTTCATTGCCCGATGTGACTTAACGTTGAAGGTTTTCTCTTATCCTGAAAGTTGAATGTCTGGTAACTCTTAGCTCTATGCATCCTGTACTCATTTCAACGTAAGTTCATACATTGCCCGCTGCGACTTAACGTTGAATGCTGGTTGAAAGGAAGCTGAATATAAACACTTCACAGCAGATGGCGAAGAAAATTTATAGGTGGGAGACAAAAAGTAATCCTCTTAGTAGCAATGCATCTTATAAGAACATAAATCATGTGCAGGTGTTGATATATTTAGTGGTCGAAGAAAGAAACCTTTGATATGCGTAATAAATATGTATAGGAACACATTCCTGGTATAAATTGTTAAAAAAACTTTTCCAATGCTATGTTAAATATAGTGCTATCAGGCCTTGAAGAGGTAGCTTTCTTTTCGAGAATATTTCATACCTCGTACACAATCGCCACATACAGAGTTGAGTGCGAAGAAATAGTTACTTGATGGATTAGTAAATTGAGAATAAAGAAAACATTCTATAACAACGTAATGTCGCTCTTAAAATCAAAGTGGGATCTCTTGAAATCTCTTTAAACAAACAAGACGGGTAATCAGAATAGCTAATGCCCGCCTCGGTAGCGTGGTGGTAGCGTTTCTGCCTCACGTTCAAGAGGTCCCGAGTTCGAATCTCGGTCAGGGTGAGTTATCAGGATAGGGTGTTTCCGGGGTTTTCCCTTATCCTGAAAGACGAATGTCGGGTAACTCAAAGCCCCATGGACACCGGACACATTGAGCATCATTTCACCCATTTCACTTATCGTCCGATATGACTTAACGTTAGAGGACGTATATTACACAAAAAGTAATATGTAGTTTGTGAGCGTGGGTCATAAACTTCCAAATCTTATGAGTTTTTATCCCATTGCGTTACATGATGGTACTTGACCTCACTCGTCTGCAGCTGTTGTTCATTTACTTCGCAGATGGTACTGGGAAATTCTGGAGCATCCTCCATACTCCCCATATGTGATATAGAACTTTTGCGAAAATGAAATTAACGGTTATAGGAGTTTGTTTTAGACTCAGACAAGCAATGTAGGGAAGGAACGCTCTCACGAGCTTCTGACATTCTATAGCAGGATTTGGAGTCACTCAGAAGATATATTAAAACAAGTGATTCCTCGAACTGAACGAAACTTTGTGGAATCGTGGACTAAGTTTTCATATACCTACAGTAAAAATTTGAATAATTTATCATCATCATCATCATCATCATCATCATCATCATCATCATCATCATCATCATCATCATCACCATTTCTACTAAGAGCTTCAAAAACCTGTTAGAGCAAGGAGGGTAAGGTGGAATAGTCGGGAAATATGGAATACTAAGGTTACGGCTGTGTTTGCTGCTATCATGAAGTAGTCAAGAAAGACTCCCATGATGTACTGCAGTGACAGTTGACAGCTTGTTATTGTCAATTCACTCGCTACAGAATGAAGTGTTTTTTGTGATATTCAAATGTTTGCTGCTGCTATCATGAAGTAGTCAAGAAAGACTCCCATGATGTACTGCAGTGACAGTTGACAGTTTGTTGTGGTCATTTCACTCGCTACAGAATAAAGTGTGTTTTGTGATATTCAAATGTTTGCTGCTGCTATCAGGAACTAGTCAAGAAAGACTCCCATGATGTACTACAGTGACAGTTGACAGTTTGTTGTTGTCATTTCACTCGCTACAGAATAAAGTGTGTTTTGTGATATTCAAATGTTTGCTGCTGCTATCATGAAGTAGTCAAGAAAGACTCCCATGATGTACTACAGTGACAGTTGACAGTTTGTTGTTGTCATTTCACTCGCTACAGAATAAAGTGTGTTTTGTGATATTCAAATGTTTGCTGCTATCAGGAACTAGTCAAGAAAGACTCCCATGATGTACTACAGTGACAGTTGACAGTTTGTTGTTGTCATTTCACTCGCTACAGAATAAAGTGTGTTTTGTGATATTCAAATGTTTGCTGCTGCTATCATGAAGTAGTCGAGAAAGACTCCCATGATGTACTGCAGTGACAGTTGACAGTTTGTTGTTGTCATTTCACTCGCTACAGAATAAAGTGTGCTTTGTGATATTCAAATGTTTGCTGCTGCTATCATGAAGTAGTCAAGAAAGACTCCCATGATGTACTGCAGTGACAGTTGACAGTTTGTTGTTGTCATTTCACTCGCTACAGAATAAAGTGTGCTTTGTGATATTCAAATGTTTGCTACTGCTATCATGAAGTAGTCAAGAAAGACTCCCATGATGTACTGCAGTGACAGTTGGCAGTTTGTTGTTGTCATTTCACTCGCTACAGAATAAAGTGTGTTTTGTGATATTCAAATGTTTGCTGCTGCTATCAGGAACTAGTCAAGAAAGACTCCCATGATGTACTACAGTGACAGTTGACAGTTTGTTGTTGTCATTTCACTCGCTACAGAATAAAGTGTGTTTTGTGATATTCAAATGTTTGCTGCTGCTATCATGAAGTAGTCGAGAAAGACTCCCATGATGTACTGCAGTGACAGTTGACAGTTTGTTGTTGTCATTTCACTCGCTACAGAATAAAGTGTGCTTTGTGATATTCAAATGTTTGCTGCTGCTATCATGAAGTAGTCAAGAAAGACTCCCATGATGTACTGCAGTGACAGTTGACAGTTTGTTGTTGTCATTTCACTCGCTACAGAATAAAGTGTGTTTTGTGATATTCAAATGTTTGCTGCTGCTATCATGAAGTAGTCAAGAAAGACTCCCATGATGTACTGCAGTGACAGTTGACAGTTTGTTGTTGTCATTTCACTCTCTACAGAATAAAGTGTGCTTTGTGATATTCAAATGTTTGCTACTGCTATCATGAAGTAGTCAAGAAAGACTCCCATGATGTACTGCAGTGACAGTTGGCAGTTTGTTGTTGTCATTTCACTTGCTACAGAATGAAGTGTGTTTTGTGATATTCAAATGTTTGCTGCTGCTATCATGAAGTAGCCAAGAAAGACTCCCATGATGTACTGCAGTGACAGTTGACAGTTTGTTGTTGTCATTTCACTCGCTACAGAATAAAGTGTGTTTTGTGATATTCAAATGTTTGCTGCTGCTATCATGAAGTAGTCAAAAAAGACTCCCATGATGTACTGCAGTGACAGTTGACAGTTTGTTGTCATTTCACTCGCTACGGAATAAAGTGTGTTTTGTGATATTCAAATGTTTGCTGCTGCTATCATGAAGTAGTCAAGAAAGACTCCCATGATGTACTGCAGTGACAGTTGACAGTTTGTTGTTGTCATTTCACTCGCTACAGAATAAAGTATGTTTTGTGATATTCAAATGTTTGCTGCTGCTATCATGAAGTAGTCAAGAAAGACTCCCATGATGTACTGCAGTGACAGTTGACAGTTTGTTGTTGTCATTTCACTCGCTACAGAATAAAGTGTGTTTTGTGATATTCAAATGTTTGCTGGTTCTATCATGAAGTAGTCAAGAAAGACTCCCATGATGTACTGCAGTGACAGTTGACAGTTTGTTGTTGTCATTTCACTCGCTACAGAATAAAGTGTGTTTTGTGATATTCAAATGTTTGCTGCTGCTATCATGAAGTAGTCAAGAAAGACTCCCATGATGTACTGCAGTGACAGTTGACAGTTTGTTGTGGTCATTTCACTCGCTACAGAATAAAGTGTGTTTTGTGATATTCAAATGTTTGCTGCTTCTATCATGAAGTAGTCAAAAAAGACTCCCATGATGTACTGCAGTGACAGTTGACAGTTTGTTATTGTCATTTCACTCGCTACAGAATAAAGTGTGTTTTGTGTTATTCAAATGTTTGATGCTGCTATCATGAAGTAGTCAAGAAAGACTCCCATGATGCACTACAGTGACAGTTGACAGCTTGTTGTTGTCATTTCACTCGCTACAGAATAAATTGTGTTTTGTGATATTCAAATGTTTGCTGCTGCTATCATGAAGTAGTCAAGAAAGACTCCCATGATGTACTGCTGTGACAGTTGACAGTTTGTTGTTGTCATTTCGCTCGCTACAGAATAAAGTGTGTTTTGTGATATTCAAATGTTTAAGTCTTTAAACTCACTAGTAAGTATGTGACTTGAACATTGATGTTAAGTGTAAGGTACACTAAAAGAATTGTCGTTTGTTATATTGTGGTCGCTTTTTAGCTGATTTGTCCATTACCTTAAAGGTTCATTGTCAAAATGGTGTGTCGGGTATTATGGAATACCATGTATTCCTTAATATCCGACGTAAAAGTCTTATGTTCCATAAAGCGTACAAATTATACATAATATGAATACAGTAAAAATCATTTCTAGTGTAATATTACTATCTAAACAATTATTATTGTTTACATAATTATAAACATGGCATAATTTAAATACAAAGTATCTTTTTTCAAAAAATTAAATTCATTGAAATCCAAACAAAACCTAATTTTTCTGTTATTATAGACTTGGTCTAAGGTCTAGGCCTGTAAACTTTTGTTTATAGATGTTTTGTCTATTTTAAGTCAATCATGTTTCATTATTTATAAAATCTAATTAGTTTTTAATGCTTTAAAGCCCCTATTGCGTAATACACGACTATCCCATTTTAACTATAACATGATTAACATTTTTTCAAGTGAAACTTCATCACACTTGGTTGTTGTATATATTCATGATGATTTTACGATTTTTGTTTGAAAACCAATTGTGTTATATTTAAAAATAACTATTCCATAATACGTATACATTCCTCGTCTATGTGCGGAACAGCATAGTTCTGCTACGTATAGGTGAAATTTTAATATAATTTGTTTACATTATCGGTACAAATTGGCATATGTACTTACAAAAATGAAGCAGTGGGAGGTGCGTCGTCCATTGCGGAGAAACAAATTACGGGGTTGCATACAGATGGAGGGTACTTACCACCAACACGACACGAAAGTAATATACGACTGTCTGATTTGTAGCGTGTCGTTTAAATCAAATGAGTTAGTGCGGCCACCACTCATCAAAAGGTGTCAAAATAAAAATTAGCCATTAATGAAAGTAATATGTATGGATGATAAACAACACCCTTCGTGTAACAGTAAAAGCTTGCTCTGCTTTCATTTGACACTTCGCTTAATGTTCGCTTTAAATATGTATTTATTAAAGGTAAATATTTATTTTAAATGTGCCGCTAGTAGTTCTAATACAAATAGAATTCTATAGATACGTTAATCAATGAACGATTGCAACTATAGAGGTTAAAGTCATGAGATATATTTGTAAGCGGAATTGGGGAGTAAAATAAAATTTACTTGCCAATTGAGAGGATAATTGGATAAATTAGATGAAGGGAAATACTTTGAAGTTTTTACAATGGTTCACATGCAAATTCTTTTGCCTTAGAATGAAATTACACGTTCCTAGGTCTAATTTTCTTTTAAAATTTAACAAGATGTTACTTTTAGAGAATTAATATCGATTTATTATAAATATAAGAAAATCGGTATTCAAATGTTAGATTATTATGTCACTCATAGCCTCTTAAGTGTGTTGCTATGGTGAATAAACATAGGAAATGTAAGCAAAGAGAGATTGGCCTATTTATCTTCATCTATAGTTAAATTCGCTTTATTAACTAAAAGTAATAATTAATGTAATTTAGAAGAGCTCTTTGGTGGCTTTTTGTAAGTCATGTTCTTCCTGAATGCCGGAATAATACTTACACCCAAAATATAATAGCTACTTAAACTGATTTTCCGTGCATTATCGTCTAATATGAAGGTGTCTAAAAGGTTTCCGACCTAATTAATATGCAAAATATTTTTCAAAAAATAATTGTTTTTATTTTTCAACATAGTCTCCTTGTAACTCTACACACTTCTCCCAGCAATGTTCCCATCTCTGTTACCCGTCCAAATATTACTCGGCGTTTTTCAACATAGTCTCCTTGTAACTTTACACACTTATCCCAGCGATGCTCCCATCTCTGTAACACGTCCAAATAGTACTCGGCGTTTTTCAACATAGTCTCCTTGTAACTCTACACACTTCTCCCAGCGATGCTCTCATCTCTGTAACCCGTCCAAATAGTACTCGGCGTTTTTCAACATAGTCTCCTTGTAACTCTACACACTTCTCCCAGCGATGCTCTCATCTCTAAATCACGTCCAAATAGTACTCGGCGTTCTTCAGCATAGTCTCCTTGTAACTCTACACACTTCTCCCAGCGATGCTCTCATCTCTGTAGCACGTCCAAATAGTACTCGACGTTTTTCAACATAGTCTCCTTGTAACTCTACACACTTCTCCCAGCGATGCTCTCATCTCTGTAACCTGTCCAAATAGTACTCGGCGTTTTTCAACATAGTCTCCTTGTAACTCTACACACTTCTCCCAGCGATGTTCTCATCTCTAAAACACGTCCAAATAGTACTCGGCGTTCTTCAGCATAGTCTCCTTGTAACTCTACACACTTCTCCCAGCGATGCTCCCATCTCTGTAACCCGTCCAAATAGTACTCGGTGTTTTTCAACATAGTCTCCTTGTAACTCTACACACTTCTCCCAGCGATGTTCCCACCTCTGTAACCCGTCCAAATAGTACTCGGCGATTTTCAACATAGTCTCCTTGTACCTCTACACACTTCTCCCAGCGATGTTCTCATCTCTGTAACCCGTCCAAATAGTACTCGGCGTTCTTCAGCATAGTCTCCTTGTAACTCTACACACTTCTCCCAGCGATGCTCCCATCTCTGTAACCCGTCCAAATAGTACTTGGCGTTTTTCAACATAGTCTCCTTGTAACACTACACACTTCTCCCAGCGACGTTCCCATCTCTGTAACCCGTCCAAATAGTACTCGGCGTTTTTCAACATAGTCTCCTTGTTACTCTACACACTTCTCCCAGCGATGTTCTCATCTCTGTAACCCGTCCAAATAGTACTCTGCGTTTTTCAACATAGTCTCCTTGTACCTCTACACACTTCTCCCAGCGATGCTCCCATCTCTGTAACCCGTCCAAATTGTACTCGGCGTTTTTCAACATAGTCTCCTTGTAACTCTACACACTTCTCCCAGCGATGCTCCCATCTCTGTAACCCGTCTAAATAGTACTCGGCGTTTCTCAACATAGTCTCCTTATAACACCACTCACTTCTTCCAGCAATATTCCCAACTCTATAACCCGTCCAAATAGTATACGGCGTTTTTCTCTTCAAAATAATCGTTCACGAAGGTGATTGCCTCTTCATTTGACAAAAATCTCAGTCCTTTAAGCGCAATTTTCAGATGAGGGGAATAAATAGAAGACGCTTTGCGATATATCTGGTGAATCAAGCAGTTCAAGCTTTAATTCGTGGATTTTCGACATTGCTACCACTAATGTGTGAGATGTGCTGGTAAAATAGGATTTTCTATTTCTGCAAGTGTTGCCTTTTTTCCGCAAGTCCTGCCTTCAGCTTGTCAAGCAATAACGTGTAGTATGCTCCTGTAATGGCTTTTCCTTTCTGAAAATAATCGATTAAAATAACTCCATGACTATCCCAAAAACAGTCGCCATCGCTTTCCCAGTGGAAATAACACTTTTTGCTCCCTCTAGAGCTGGTGCCTCCTTTGCAGATCACTATTTGGACTGTATTTTTTTCAGAAGTATAATGGTGTATCCAAGTTTCATCTACAGTAATTAATCGGCACCAAAAGTCGGATTTATTGCGCCTAAACTGGGCCAAAACAGCATTGGAAATTTTCATTCGTACATGTTTTTGGTTTAATGTGAGCAAACGCGGTACCAAAGTCGCGGAGAGCTTTCTTATGTCTAAATGTTGATTTAATATGTAACAAACACGAATTTTGATATGTTCGTAGTATCTGCTATCTCTCTCGCTTTAATTCGGCGATCATCTAGCAACATTTGGTGAAATTCGGCGATGTTTACGTCGCTGGTTACAGTTTTGGACGTCCCAAACCGTCGTCCCATGTCAAGTTCTTACGGCCAAGTTTAAATTCAGCTGCCCAAAATTTCACTGTGATAAATGATGGCACAGAGTCCCCACACACAGAATTCAACTCATCTTTGATTTGGGTAGGCGTATTGGCTTTCAAAAACAAATATTTAACGGCAGCTCGATACTCGATTTTGTCAATTTTCATAAAAACACTCACATCAACTCACTCAGTCGACTGCTACATAACAACTGAGCGTCCAAAATGGTTGAAACTTTGGTGAGTAACTGTCAACAAATGAACAATGTAATTCACTAGCATTTATTTACGAATGCTGGCATCTTCATGATAACGTCGGAACCTTTTGACACCACACTCGTACAATGTATACGGCATAATTTGAAGATACAGTGTAGAAGTCTGCGTTAAATATAGGCGGCTTTTGTTCTGTTTGTAGCTGCGGTAACGAGGAAACAAAAGCATGACAACTCTGGTGAGAAAGCTCTTCTTTCTTAGAATTCGCAAAACATAATTCAGTGTTTAAAATTCAGAGGATGTATAATAAAAAATTTATAGCGCAGCCTCAGAACGGATTTTATCATATTTGAGCAATTAAAATATGGGCAGGTTTCTCTCAGTCCTAAACATCCTACTTTTTGGGCAAGTCGAACACTAGCAGTTAAAAAAAATGAAGAAGACTTTGAGAAAATGCTGCATTTGCAATGGCATATCAAGTCAAAAGCCTTTATAGTCACTTGTATACTATCTGTATTGTCACCCGATCGTACAAGATCGTACTGGGCCCAATGGAACTCGTTGAAGATCAGAGAGGCCGTGTTGTTCCGGTTATGGGAATCACCCGATGGGAAGACGCAGACAGAAAAGTTGGTACTTCCCCAGAGTAAGGTCCAGGAAGTCTTGGAGGAAGTGCACGCTGGTACTTCAGGAGGACACTTGGAAGCGAACCGAACGATTGACAAACTACGACAGCGCTGCTACTCGCTGGGGCTTCGAGCAGACGCTGAGAGATGGTGCCGTCAATATCATGTGTGCGCGGCGAATCGCGGCCCCCAGACTAGGAGCCGGGGTCGAATTCAGCAGTACAACGTCGGAGCGCCATTCGAACGGATCGCTGTTGACATAGCTGGACCATTCCCGATGTCCGACCGAGGCAACAAATACCTGATGGTGGTCATGGACTACTTCACCAAGTGGCTGGAGGTGTATGCCATCCCGAACCAAGAGGCAAAGACAATCACAGACTGCCTCGTAAAGCAAGTGTTCTGCCAATTTGGGGTGCCGTTGGAGCTCCACAGTGACCAGGGCACCATTTTTGAGTCCAACCTGATGAAAGAAGCACTAGAAAGGCTTGGGGATAAGAAGACCCCTACATCCCCAGTCAGATGGCATGGTCGAAAGGTACGTCAAGACCTTAGAAGAGCATCTGAGGAAGGTGGTGGCCAGTGATCAGCGAGACTGGGACGTCAAGATGCCACTGTACCTGCTGGCCTACCGCTCGTCAACACACGACACCACGGGGAAAAGTGCAGGCCTAAAGTCATATAGGGTTACCGTTGTTCATCAGCTACAGGAACCAGATAAGTATAAAAGATTTGAATTATTGTCGTTGGTTTCAGACGTTCGTTGTGCAAAATCTTGTCATATTGTCCATCACATGGTTCACAGATGAAACATGGTTCCATTTATCCTGAACTCACAGATCTCACGCAATTGGGCCATCAAGGATCCATTTGTCGTCCATTAAGCACCTATGCACCCTGTTAAAATCGGAGTTTGATGCGCAATGTCCGCACATAGAGTATTGGGGCACATTTTGTTTACCAGACTGTGAACACTGAAGAGTAACGACTGATTTCCATGGAGCTTGAACAACTGGACGATATAGAGCTGAGTCAAATATATTTTCAGCAACGTGGGACTACATGTCTGGTTTCTGCAGGTTTCTTTGATGACCAAATAATTTTCGGGAATCTGTGGCCACCGACATCTCCACATTGGGCACATCCGAACTTTTTTCGATGGGGTTACTGAAGAGACATGGTTTACGCCACACGTCCACAGACATTGGACGATCTGAAGCAAAACATCTCACAGAAGATTCAAGCTACTGACAACAGAGTCCTTCAACGAGTGGTCAGTAACATGGAACGACGTGTTGAGTTGTGTCTTATGCCAGATGGAGGACAAATTCAACATTTGCTTTAGAAGAACATAATCTACAAAGATTTCTTTATATTTCAGGTATAAGAAGTTGTCGCTGGCGCAATTCGTTTTGATACAATTAATGAAAGAAATATGTCAGTCCTATAAAAATCACTCTGTATATGTGTAATGTACTTGATGGCAAGTTAATTCATGTTCTGTTTGCTGTGCAACATGCCGGCCCTCGTAGCCATGGTCGCTAAAGCGTATGTCTCTAGTGTTCCGCCGCGTAGAGGGTCGCGGGTTCGAGTCATGCCTTGGGCATGGGTGTTTATGTGTATAGTGAATATATTTAAACTAGGAAACAGATAATAAAATAAACGGAAATTATGAAAAATCGGTTAAATAAGAAAAACAAAAGAAATATTATATATATTGAATTAAAAATGTAGAAGAATATGCTTAAAATGCATTTATTATTAGGTAAAGAAGCAAACACACTTTTTAATACAGTTAATTAATTGGTCAGTATTAGAACATTAGTTGCCAATGATGACTTTCGTTAGATAAACAGACGTCACAGCTGAGGTAAGGAAATAGGTTTCATTAGTGTGTGCCTCCTTCAGATTGAGGTTTACCGACCTGCAGAGCCCTCTGGGATGATGGAGCACACTAATGATGCTGCAAACAAGTAGTTGGTCGCCTAAAATTGCCAGGCATTCTCTTTGTTTGGGGTGGGGGAAATCTCAGATAAACATCCAGGAATCTTATCTTGAGGAGACAGGAGGGAGCCATTTTCCATTTACAGGCTGTTCATTTACTTCTAGATATACGAGAGAATGGATGGACTGCCTGCTTCAAGCATATCTTCAATATAAAATTTCATCTTCATATTTAGGTACGTTTTCTGCCAACGTTAGTCATATAATCAAAACTTCAGTTCTGTAATATATTAGTGTGCTACTAAAACATAAAATATGGTAACATTTTGTTAAAAATATTTTTGCGTCTAAGGAGAAATTTTCTTATACAAACTACTGCTTACTTATTACTTACTAGGGGAAGTTAATATTTCGCCCAGAGATTTAAACGTCGGATACATACCAAGTTAGGTAATTTAATATCTCCCAAGGATACCATACAGAGACATTGAACAAAATCTTCCGTATCAAAGTACCCTTAATATCTATCACATATCTACACTTAGAGAAAAACTCATAATTCCTCATTAAAACAGCTGACAGCTGATTCAGCAAATTTAGAAATACTGAAGGACACCAAGGATTTGCAAAAGGGGGAAAAGCTTTACTGACTTTCAAGAACAGATGGTGAAACCAAGGACACAAAGGAGATCTTCGATGTAAACGGGTTCCCTAACTTTTAGGTCCCAACGTCGCATAAAGCTCCTTCCCTAGGAAGAGGCACGACGTGCGTTCAAGTCATTACACCTATTTTTTCTCTTAAAGTAATCACCAGAAAAATGTGAAACTAGTGTCACTTCTCAACGCGAGCTCCCTCTAGTCATGCACAGTTTTCACATCAATGGCATGATTTCATGGCTTCTGCGACCGCTTCTTTAGGGGTGTGTTTTCCACTGGAAAATCGCCAAGGCAATAGCGATTGAATCTGCGACAATGGAGAGTGTCTTTCACCGTGGAAAACAGTCGAAAGTCGCTAGAAGTGAGGTTAGGTAAGTAGCATGAGCAATCGCTTCAAAGATGTCACTAAGAAATTCCTGCGTCGCGTTCGCCCGATGAGCTGGTGCGTTGTCTTGATGAAAAAGCACACGTCCAGCCTTTCCCGCCTCTTTGTAACGCAATGTTTGAAGGAGTTTTTTCTTCAAAACGTTATGGTAGGATGCAACTGTGACCGTAGTGCCCTTTGGAATGCAATGGGCAAGGATTACACTACTGCTGACCTAGAAGATGGCCCCTATCATTTTGTCAGCACTGGCACTCACCGAAAATTTTTGGTGGCGGTGAGTCTGTGACGTAAATTGAGCTGACTGACACTTATTTTCAAGGCTGGGAAAGGACATCCAAATCTCATCCATTGTCATCAACTGAACGAAAGTTTCATTCATGCCGTCATCACATCACCTGACAATTTTCCACGCGCACAGCCTTGTGATCATCCGTCAGCGTTCATGACACCTACCTAGAAGACACTTTTCTCACTTTCAGAACTTCATGCCGGATTGTGAGCACAGATCCTACAACAATGCCAATTTTGGAGGCGATGTCCGCAACGCTCAATCGGCTATCCTCCAAAACAACGTCCTCCACTTGATGGATAATGTTGTCAGACCGGCTGGTGCAAGGCCGTGCGTGTCTTGGTTTGTTGCCACAAGATATTCCAACTTCATTGAG
The DNA here is from genome assembly GCA_030765055.1 of Mantis religiosa. NCBI lineage: Eukaryota > Metazoa > Arthropoda > Insecta > Mantodea > Mantidae > Mantis > Mantis religiosa. The sequence continues at coordinate 22,754,400 of CM060951.1, read as the reverse complement.
CTGTCGCACCTAGGAACGTACATTAGACACACAGTGGTACCGTCACCACATGCCTCACTCAACTGGTGATGAATTTCAATAGGTGTCACACCACGAAAATAGAGTTCTTGCAATGTAAATGTCGCCGTTTTTAGTATCGTCGCTGCTACTAGTGTTCTATGCATTGTACTGTGATGCCATCTGTCAGCCATTCACAAAGTGTCCACGTGTACGCACCTCGTATTTCTGGGAGTTTAAGAAAATCATGACAGATTCAAAGCAAGTTCCACTGGCACGCTCTCGGTGCACCGTCCACTCAGCTAATCCTTCAACTGTGACTCGTTAAAAAAAGGATAATGTAATTAATTAGAGCCAACTGAAAAATTCAATGCCATGGCCGGGATTTGAACCACGAATCTACTGGTTTCCGTCCAGTCGCTCTGACCCTTGAGCTACCATGGTCAACGTGTCTACCTGACATTAAATTCTCCAATTGACTTATTATATTTCCCGGTGGACCACTTAAGGTTCTCATATTTGAGAGAACTACTTGTGGCGACTTACTATTGTAAGTACTTAATTACCAGGATTTTTATCGTAGATTATTTTTTAATGTAAATTTATATTGAGGAATTAATCCTTAAATAATTAATCCTTTTAAATACATTATTCCGGTATATGGGTGATTTTTTATTAATTAGAGCCAACTAAAAAATTCAATGCCATGGCCGGGATTTGAACCACGGATCTACTGGTTTCCGTCCGTGGTTCAAATCCCGGCCATGGCATTGAATTTTTCAGTTGGCTCTAATTAATCAAAAATCACCCATATACCGGAATAATGTATTTAAAAGGATTAAATCTTTAAGGATTAATTCCTCAATATAAATTTACATTAAAGGATAATGTAAGCTTGAATTTGACCACGGAAACATCTCGTGGATGTGTACGTTTGAATTACATTTTAAACATATCCATTGTCCTATTTCAATGCTTCAGAGATGTGTAAATACGACAATTTGAAAGGGAAAATACCACCAACTTTCGAATTATGAGTTAAATTTAATTTGAAGATGGCATATTCATACAAAAGAAGTAAAATAAGGTCAGTAAGACAAGTCAGATGTCTAGAAAACAGCGGAATCCCTTAATTGGACTAAATCCTAGCGCCTACGGTGCCCCCAGTCCTTTTTCAATTATGAAAGCATTTCACAGTAAGAAATTCTGGCTATGTTCCAGGCAGATGTTTTTCGGCTGGAGAAGCATACGAGATTGGCGGCACCTTTCACGTCGCTTCTCATTAACTTAAAATGTGTGGCAGACCACCGAGACATTATCATCAGTACCTGGGTACTTCACGTGATGAAAATGGCTCTCAGGACAATTAGCTACAATTCCTCCCCCTCCCTCTTGTTGCTGGTAACATTATTACAGCCTCTTCTAAGGTAAAGGTCACACCTGCACAGGAATGAAACATTACGTCACTTACTCCAGACTTTGATATTGTCTTTTGACTTTTGGATGAGTTTGAAGCAATAAAATATGTTTCATCAGCAATACTGCTTTGAATTAAAACTCCTTTCGGAGTGAAGGAGTTACTTCACATTAATTTTTATTTTATGAAAATAGGTAAGATGTTCAAGCCGCTTATTTAAGTTTCATTTTCTATAAAAAGATCAATAAAACTTTACATTAGAGCAATTTTATCTAATATTAACCTTTACTCTCTCTCTATGAGCTGAGGCATCCTATTTCAAATTAAACGTTTAGTAAAAATGTCATGAGAAATACAAGATTTGTAACCACTAGATTCAACCTTGCTGTCTTTGAACTACAAACATAACAAATAAACATTTTGTAATTGATGAAACATTTTATTTGGCCTCAATTTTTTTTTCAAGATTACGATATGGGTATTATAATAAAAAAACAAAAGGCATATTACGTTTAATTCAATTAAATATTTATTACTTAGGGAAGCAGATTTGCTGTTTTAGTCATTTTCGTAAAAAATTGAACTTTGGGTTTTTGCTGCAAAATATGCAACATAATTAGTTTACATATGTAGAAAGTTTTATACCCTAAGGGCAAATGCAACACCTGTTCTGGATGCCATTTTTAAATCTCCACGTAGGTTAAATGCGTCTCCATGTTTTAAATGGCAATCCACATATTTGAATGCAGAAAACTTAGGAATGATTTGATTTTACAATAAACGTTAAAATATCATTAAGCCACCGTGGCCTATTTTAACAAGCTTTCACATGAATCCCTAGATGGCAGTACTTTTTCCGGATTTTTCTTTGTCGTTTCCTTGATACACCTTCTGTATAATGGCGGGAACTGTTCATTTGTTTTCGTGTGTTATTATTTTAGTGTTATCAAAATGATACTTGGCGTTTACATTATCAGGTTTTCTCCTGTCTGTATTATATTTATTGCGCTTAAGTGTCCATTTGTGGTGAAAATTACACTGTAAGCTGTGATACAAGTTTATTTCTCCAAATCCTACCTGGAATAATTATGTGTTGAGAAATTAAATAGGTTTAGGTACCATAATCATTTATTTGGTACTGTATTATTTCATTGTTTCAAAATGCCAAAGAAAAAGGGTAGTGGAGCCGCTTTGTGTAAATTAATGAATAAAAGCATATTGGAGAAAACAGATACTTCAGTTGAAGTAAGTCAAGAAATAACTGAGCCTCTAACACTGAAAAAGAAAAACATAAGCCTTTCTAAATTGGAGATGCATTGAATTTATGAACCAGAGGAGGATGTATGTGACAAAAAATATATTGTTTTAGATTTTGGCCAGTTGAAAATATTGGTAAAAGGTTTAGCATGCCCACATTGTCTTCAAAAACTGTAAACCTGAAAAGGTTTAACACCTCTGGTGTTGCTTCTCAATTAGAAGTGGAATGAGAGAAAGTGTACTGAGGGTACTATTTCAGTAAATACATAAAAAACACAAGGCTCAAGAGGCTGCTGGCGTGAATATATTCAGTTACAGTGCTGGAGCATGACTTATTCAGGAAGGTAGATAGGTGGGGACCAAAAAGAAACCGGACTCCGAGGGCGATGTTACTCGTAGACGTAGTGCATGGTTCTCACACTAGGTGGTGTTAGTAGAGACCTTCATGAAACAGTTGTGCAGACGGCGTCAGTGTAGAGCTTAACGTGCAAGTGTGGTATTGTGTTTCTCTGACTGTTGGCGAGTTACCTCTGCGAAATCGTAATGGCAACTTTGCGTGTGAAATTTTGTTTGCTGCTTAAAAAAACTGCAACAGAGACACTCCAAACGCTTCAGGAAGCTCTCCAGGAGGACGCTATAAACCGCACACAGGTTTTCGAATGGTTTGGACCCTTTAAAGGTGGTGAGATGTGTGTTGAAGACCAAGATCGTTCTGGAAGCCCTTCAACATCGCGAAATGAGGAGAACATTGACAAGTTCCGCCAAAAGATCAACGAGGATCGTCGCCAAACGATCGACCAAATTACAGCAGCGACAAGAATTAGTTGGAGCTTGTGCCAGCGGATTGTGAGGGAGGATTTGCACGTGAGACGTGTTGCTGCTAAATTTGTCCCACGCCTTCTTACACAGGAGCGTGAAATCATCCGCAGGAATGTGTGTCAGGACTTGAAAACGGAGATTGCACGTGATCCAAACTTCTTGAACAAAGTCATTACAGGGGATGAGAGTTGATTTTACGAGTATGACCCAAGAAATTTAATTTTATAAATTGTTTTAAAATTTAAGGATTTATTTTGATCTGGTCCAAAATTTGGATCAATTCGATTCTATTGTTTAATAATCCAGGACGATTAAACCAAAATGTTGCTTGATTAGGTCCTCCTGGAGTAGCGTCAGCCTTAACTCCAATTCTAGGGATAGTGAATTACAAGCAAGCGCGAAGTCAGTGGAGGACTCCCAACTCTCTCAGGCCAAAAAAGCAAGGCAAGTGAGATCAGATGTGAAGATGATGATCATTGTCCTTTTTGATTTCCATGGAATTGAGCATCGAGAATTCGTACCCCCTGGCGAGACTGCTAATCATCACTTTTACTTGGATATTTTAAGGCGTCTGCGAGAGGATGTGAGGAGGAAACGCCTGGAACTTCGGCGATCAGGTGACTGGTTTTTGTATCGCGACAACTCTCCAACACACACGGCCTTACGAGTGACCCAATATTTGGCATCTCAGAGGTGGTCTGTCTTTCCCTACGCCTACCTAGCCCCATGCGACTTTTACCTGTCTCCACGAATGAAAAAGACGCTAAAAGGGGAGCGTTATGGCCATGTAGAAGCGTTAAAACCAGCTTCGCAAAGGGCACTAGACAATATCAAACTTGAAGAGTTCCAAACATGCCTCCAACAGTGGGAAAAGAGACTTGACAAGTGCATCACATGTAATGTAGTGTATTTTGAGGTGACTGAAGTAATTTTGTAAAAAGGTCCATCAATAAAGTTTTTATGCCCAAGCTCATATGCCTAGCTAGCTTTATCGCTAAACCATTTGCTGTCCGATTTGTAGTGTTTCTAGTTAGCTTTCAGAAACCATCTCGATCTTTCTAGGCTTGAAGGTAAAATACTTACATTACTGCGAATTTGAACATTTTCTGCTCCTAAATTTGAGAGTTTAAACTGAGTGTTCCTTTTCTTTAGCATTTAAAGTTACAAAATTTATTTCCTTTGTACATTCATCTTCACCACGACGTTATAACATAACTAATGGGTTAGTCATTTATTCCGAAATTGAGAGTGAAGCTTAAATACAACAGTTACAATTAGCTTAATCTAATTAAGGCTTTGTGATAAACAATATTTTTGTTTATTTTCTTTTGCGTAAATATATCAAGATGATGGTTTTCCGACGCGCGAACAGGCGACATATAATTCTCCATGAGAGAATCAGGATAACTCCAAGTTGATTCCGCAAAAATCCAACTACTGCCCTTGTGATTTATTTATGGTCATCGTAAAGGCCAAACTTAGAGGAAATTGTAGACGCTTTAAATCAAAATGTAAATCGGTTAATATCATCGGAATACGCGGGATCAAGGTATCCTCTCCTTTGTACTTGCCCTTGATGCTTGTCCATCTATGAGGAATGTCTTTCCCGTCAGCAGGTATACCAGTCTTGACTTTATTGTTTTTGACACCCCTAGTACTTTCTTTATGCATCTCCCTTTTGCTCTTTCAAGGATAAATGGATTTTACATTTTTTTATGCACAGGTTGTTTTTAGAGCACCATTTACGTACTTCGTTTATCGTTGTCTGCAGTTTTATTATGTCTTTGGAATATTGCGCGAGAATATTCCCTTCCTTTCGATAACTCTAATGATTTCTTCGGTCGCTAGTATAAATAGCAGGGGGCTTAGAGAGGCACCCTGTAACATTCAATTTGTTTCCATGATATTGGACACTTTAAACCTTTTCAACTCCCACTTTTATAAGTTCTCATTGTCACGGCCACTGCTTTAAATCTGTTGCAGCTCACTGTGACTTCCCTTAGTTCACTCTGTCATTTCACCAAAATGAATAAGTTCAGTTTAACCTGTCACTTCATTAAATAAAAACGACGTAGCACAGAGATGTGAAGGTAAATGTCATGAATAACACTTTCCTGATAACTTACATGACACTTTCTCCGGTACAGTAGACGTGATTAGGCGTTAGTTGTAAGTTGTCACGGTCGTATTTTCAACACTTCGACTTCACAAGGAAAGTTGTGTCATATCGGATGCTTATCATGTTATAAACAGCTCTATTCCTTCACGCAAATGCACATTCTCGATTCAGAGAATCATCTGAAATAATATTTTGTTTTTGCAGATCAACATGAAAACAAAAGAAGCTAAAAACCAAATAAATAAAATTAAACATTGTTCATAATGAACGAAACAAATACTATACTCACAGAAAGGGTATACATTTCTTAATTCTCATTAGTACATATTAGCTCTATACATACTATGCTTGACACAACACATTGTTATCCTGAATTTAACTTTTTAACCTCCATTTTGTGTTGCTTGCATGAGACATAACACACAGTAGCTTACGTATTCACTCAAGAACCCTTTTTCAGTTTCTAGCAAAATATTTACTTCCTGACCTACTGGTTCGTACATCTAACCTGTATGAGGAATGACTGCACAAGGGCAACAATGGAAGCTTGAGGTATTACGTCACCATCCCCATGTAGCGTTCCACAGAACAGCATGTGAGTCTCTTACAGCGCACGGGTTCGAATAAGTCAAAATGTAAACACCGACTTACGCCCACAAAGTAGACAACTAATATTCAGTGCGTTACTTTTTTTGTAAAGAAAACGAATCTAAGGTTCAAGTTATTATAATAAATACTGCTATAGCAAGGGCAGTGAAGGAACTGTACATCACAGGGTGAAAGAAGTTCAAAATTCAAAGCGTGCCCGAGAAAAGCGTTCAATACTTGTTAAATATGGCCTACATCTGAAATGGTTCGGGCTCGATGGGTTAGAAAAGTGCGTTGTGTGCAGAAATTTCCTCGAGTTTTATGAACACACAAGAGAAATTCCTACAGTCCATTAACTTATCAATGTAGTTAAACAAAAATCTCTTTTGAATTTAGAACATTTTCTGTAGAATACTTTAAAGAATGCGATATAAATTTCACAAGTACAAAATTTAAAGTCATATTACGTACGATGTTCTGGTGTTTGGATGGTCATACTGTGCTGTACTATATTCTCGTTTCCTCTGATCTCTCTAAACCGAGCGATCTCCAATAACAAATGTACTCATTCGTCAGAGAGATAATACAATATACGTCATGTTACGTACGATGTTCTGATGTTTTGGTGGTCATACTGTACTGTACTATATTCTCCTTTTCTCTGATCTCTCTAAACCGAGGGACCTCCCATAACAAATGTACTCGAGAGATAAAACAATATACGTCGAGTTACGTACGCTGTTCTAATGTATTGATGCTCAGACTGTACTTCACTATATTCCCGTCTTCTCTGATCTCTCTAAACCGAGCGACCTCCCATAACAACTGTACTCATTCGTCAGACAGGTAATACAATATACGTCGTGTTACGTATGATGTTCTGATGTTTTGATGGTCAGACTGTACTGTACTATATTCCCGTCTTCTCTGATCTCTCTAAACCGAGCGACCTCCCATAACAACTGTACTCATTCGTCAGACAGGTAATACAATATACGTCATGTTACGTACCATGTTCTGATCTTTTGATGGTCGGACTGTACTGTACTGTATTTCCGTCTTCTCTGATTTCTCTAAACCCAGCGACCTCCCATAGCAACTGTACTCATTCGTCAGACAGATAATACAATATACGTCGTGTTACGTACGATGTTCTGATGTTTTGATGGTCAGAATGTACTGCACTATGTTCCCCTCTTCTCTGATCTCTATAAACCGAGCGATCTCCCATAACAACTGTACTCATTCGTCAGACAGGTAATGCTCTTGCCCTCAGCTGGCGTCAATAGTGGAGTGCATTGTTGCAAGTTTGGAAGAGGTTAGCTTTTCTTAGTCACTATTGGCCGGCTGTTAGAGCCTGGGTGTCTACCAGTTTCTACGACCTTTTGGTTACGGTATGAGGCTTCTTGTTCTTTCACAACTTCGGCCCCTTTTGGTATGGGATAATGACCGCAATGGCAGCATTGGAGGTCGAGATTTCCGAGTTAGTTAACGTAACAAATATGGCTTCCCCTAAAGCATGGCTTGGCTCTATAAACAAGTTAAATCTTGCTATTGTTTTTACCCATAAAGTATTATTGCTTTTTATGTACAAGTCGTAGGCATTATCTCTCTCTCTCTCTCTCTCTCTCTCTCTCTCTCTCTCTCTCTCTCTCTCTCTCTCTCTCTCTCTCTCTCTCTTCCATATAGTATACTGTTTTGGCGTTAGAGACCGGATTTGAAACGTAATGTATATTTGAACTAGAGTTAATAAGTTTTGCATCACTATACCCGTACGCCGGAGCTTCCGGTATATCGTTTGGACTAATGAGTGCAAGCGTGATGCTCTCCTGTTAGGTAGTTTGACCCAAAAAGCGAGTAACCGGTGGCAGGAGGATTAGCATCCATTGTGCGGTGCAGGAATTGCTCGACTGGATAGAAGTTAGGCCTGAACGCACTTTTTGTTTTCAGCTTGGAGTTGCTAGGTTGTTTACTGCTTGAATCTAATTACTAGCCTCTTCTTCATAACCGATTTGCAAACTTTGCTGATGGAAAGTGTGCTTTTGGCGTCGTTAAATGAAACTTCAAGGAGATAGGACCCGAGTCGTCGCTGGAACCTGTGCCACTCCGCAAGACATTAAAGCAGAACGACACTTAGCAAACTCCGATCTATCTAGAGATTCGATGGTCAGTATGCTAATCTTTACATTCAGAGACACCGGGCTGTACTCATTGCCCGAAGTTTGACACTGTAAGCGAGTGAACATAATTTTTGTAGGCAATTTGTTCCAAGTTAAGTTTTGAGATGAGGTACACTAATTTTTTAAAGCACGAGGCGTGTCCGTAAAATAAAATCTCTAACTTTATTTAACATAGAAAACATATTGTTACTTTGTGTGTTCGTACAATTAAAAGGCCGAGTTGCAGAAATTAAAAATCTCCTTTATTTTCGTAGAAATACTCTTATAGATAAAAGTAGCATTACGTTACGTACACCATTAGTCTATCAAGGTCGATGACAATAACAGTGACACCAGATTACATCATTAGCTCTCGTTACAACAACACAGCTGGCTGTCTCTCGTTTCACAACTTGCAGCTCACTCTGTTTACAACTCTCCTGCTGGCGTGTCACAATCCCCTTATATATCACACTCATGATTACCAGACTGTTCTGTCAATCACTAGATGTTTCTGGAAAACAAGGCATCTAATGACGTAATCCGAATACTCTGTCACATCCTAGAAGCGTAACTTTATCTATGCCGGCGAGTCCTTTACCTCAGTTATTGCTGCCCGCCAGCGCTTGTATACAGTAGCCGCGTTATCATTAACCGCTTAGCAAGGCTCATTCTTATCCGCCGACTGTTTTCTTATTTGTGTTGGAACTTTTAAGCCTGTTGCCGTGAAAATATTTATTAACAATGAATGTTACGTTGATGTAAAGGTGGAACTTAGAGCTATTTTTCAACGTGGTATCATGACTGCCTCACGTTCAAGAGGTCCGAAGTTCGAATGTCGGTCAGAGTGAGTTACCTGGTGATACCGAAATTAAGGTTTGCCATAAGTAAAGAATCATGATGGATGTCAAAGAAATGTTGGTTCTTTGTTACAAAATGGGCAAGGCCAGTTGAGTTGGGAGGAAAGTTGTTATAACAAAAGCAATGTAAGAAACAGTGTCCTTAGAAGATTTCTAAAGGGGCTCACTTGACTTGTCGAATAGGGTATTCTTTGGATCATTCATAATGGCGACAAAACAGCCACAAAGGGATCTTTGGTTGAAAAGGAGTTTCAGAGTGAAAGTGATACACCCACGCGCAGCTGTGGAGAAGAGCACTCTGTGACTTGCAAGCTATTAGACAGTCTTCGGCGTCAGGCCAATTCGAGCGGTCCGAGGCGTGAAGCCGATTAGGGCAGTCCTCTTGTTCTGTCTTGGATATTTGTCGGTTCATATATACGTGAGGAACAAATAAAGTTTATCGAGTGATAAACATTCTGACGTCAGTAACTCTAAACAGGGATATTGGTAACCCTTCGGTGTTCTAAAAAGAGAAGCAGTAAATAAATAAGTTGGAAACGGGCATTCCAGTGTCATTAAATATCCTTCTCACATAAATCCACGCATACCCTGTGAGAAACCTCATTGTTTTACCCTGAGCTAAACAAAAGTGCTTCAAACTGTATTTTCAAGTGGAACATTGTTCGCCACATATATTGTTGCTTCAAATTGGCGTCCACAACGTCTAATTGTGTGACACTCATAAACATTTTTGTATCAAATTGTCGCGACAACGTGGAACTTTGTTCGATACAAAACATATTTGTATCACTGGATAAGGTTATTTCCGGGGTTTTCCCTTGTCCTGGAAGACGAATGTCGGGTAACCAAGCTCTATGGACCCCGGGTTCATTTAAGCATCATTTCAACCATTCCATTCATCTTTCGATATGACTTAACGCTGGAGGACGTAAATTACACAAAGACTGCGCTGTGGAAGTTTTTGCATACCCTTTTCGTAGCACTCTCCCGCCAAGTTGCGCAGGTAGCGCTCAACCTCGTTTTTTCAAATCAACGTCGGTCTGAAAATGTCTTCCACCCAGGTGTGGCTTCAACTCACGAACCAAATGATAATCACGAGGTTCTGAGTGTGGACTGTAGGTGGGATGGGTGAGGATGTCCCATCCGAACTGGGCCAGGAGACCAGCCGTTGCATGTGCAGTACGGGGACAAGCGTTGACGTGATAAAAATATCCTCCCTTCGTCAGCATTCCCCTCATTCGATTTTGAATGGCACGTGCAATTTTTTAAAGTCTCACAGTAGCTAGCGGCATTTATTGTTGTGCCGGTAGGCATAAACACGCACAACAATAAACCTTTTCTGTTCCAGTACACACTGGCCATCAGAAAATGTATATTTGAAATTCGGGGCTTCAACAACTTCGAATGCCGCCACTGACGAGAACGTTCCTTAGTTTCTTGTGTTGTGCAGTGCACCCAGGATTCATTAGCAGTGACAATTGAATCCAACAGTTTGTCGCCCTGTTCTGTATAGCGCTCCAGGAATCGGTGGGCCTCTTCAAAACGTTGCCGTTTATGGTCTTCGGTGAGCATTTTCGGGACCCACTTCGCACACACCTTGCGATAATGCAAATGTTTGGTCAAAATCTTGTCAGTTGTCGTCTTACTGACTTCAGGGATAAGTTCGCACAGCTCGCGAACTGTCACACGCCGATCTTTAAGCATTTCTTGCTCCACTTTTCCAATTGTTTCGGCTGAAACCGAAGGCCGACCAGAACGCTGTTTGTCAAGAACGTCTGTACGTCTGTCTTTGAATTCTCTGAACCACTTTCGCACGGTTTTGTCGTCCATAAACTGTGGCCCATAGAGCTTGCATAACTGATGATGAATTTCAGTTTGAGTAGTGCCCTTTGCACTCAAAAATCGGAACACTGTACGCAACTCGCTCTTGGCGTGGAAGTGATAGAAAGCTCCATCGCAAACATCTGCCCAGCCAGGACTAATGGTTGCAATGGCTACCCGCCAGCGTTACCGGATCTCGCGTAATAGCGTTCCTCACGGCTTCAGCGCCCTGGAGACCTTATTTTACGTACACGCCTCCAATTCTTCCGGTATATTTAATACTGTGAGTTTATTGAAACCTGCTGCTTCAAACTCCAGATAAAATAGTTCATCTAGTGTTTTTCATATGCTTAGCTAAAATCGGCGAACAAGCTTGTAGTCCTCGGTTTGTGGTCTTAGATCGCGATTTTGAACGATTATTTCTTGAATATCACCCTTCCTGTACGATGGAAGGCATTACATTTCGTAATGAGAATATTGAAAAAGGGGAGCGCTAGGTCCAGGGAAATTGCCTACAAGGCCTTAGTGCGGCCGGTTATGGAATATGGAGTAGCATGCTGGGACCCGTATAGAGCTAACCAAATCGATCCATTAGAAAAAATACAGAAGATGGCAATAAAATTCATAAAAAGAGGCAAGTATTTTGGGCCTATAAAAGGAGATGAGACTAAATGGGAGGAATTAAGAATTAGGCGTAAAAAACATAGGTTGGTAGCATTATTCAAAGCTAATGCTGGTGTAAAGACATGGGTGGACGTTAGTGTAAGGTTAGATAATCCGGATTATTATGGACGAAACGATCATAGGTATAAAATTAAGGGAAGATACAGAACCGACGTAGGAAAATTTTCTTTTGTTAATAGAACCATTGAAGAATGGAATGAATTGCCTGTAGCAGTCTTTCAGGGCTGTCCCCTGTTGTTGAAGAAGTTTAGAAAAAATCTAGATAGTTTATAGTTTAACTTTTAAATTATAATGGTATATAATATGTAAATAGAGAATTAAATAGGTATGTTTTAAGTGACTAAAGTAAAATAATATCATGTTTGTATTGTTTATTGTGTTATTGTTGTAAATCTAGTATTTGTAATTTGATCTGTATTCTTAACTCTGCCACCGGGTAGTACCCAATTGCAGTAAATAAATACATACATATATATTAAAGATTGCAGTCAATTATGTAATGTTAGGCTAGAGAAAATTGTGTCTGACGCCGATGTGAGTGGCATAGTTGAGTTCAAGCTTTTAGGTTCAAGGCCGGACCACTTCGGAACAACAGCCCCATTCCAGTAGATTTAAGATGTTAGCTAAAGAATGATATATGTATTTTATCTGTAAAAATAAAGATTTATGTGCCAACAACATCAAGTTTTTCTACGTATTTATTTTTTTAATAGTTTGACTAAAGGCTTTCTGGTTTAAAATTATTTTGTTGCATGTGCCTCCTGTATTTAAATTGGTTTGAACTGTTATAAAACAAACGAACTACTGATTGTAAAACGGAATCTGACGTAGAAGCCAAGTCACACTTATGCCCGATTTCACCAACAGATGTTAAAATCGACGTTAACAAATGTAACGTAACAATTGTCACAGCGATATAACTAATGTTAAATTTCTTGCATTTCACCAACATGTTTTCTTAAAATGTTAACAAACCTGTGGTAACGCCAAGAAACTTGTAAATATCACAGCTATAGAACGCTATGGATCATTTTCTGAACGCACTCCGATGCGCTCACGATGCGGTTTTGTTTTCATTTTCGTCTGCACAAATGGCGGATGAACAAACTAATAAATAAAGCCGTGAGACAAATTTCTCATCGACCGAGAAAGAATTGTTAATTGAAATTGTGACGAAGTGTAAGGATATCGTAGAAAATAAGAGGACGGATGCAGTGAATGTAAAAGAGAAAGGTGTCGCGGGGAAAATATTGGAAACGAATTTAATTCAAATGCATGTGTCACTACTACAAGCACCAAACAACTTGTCAGTATTGCGTAAATTTAAAACGAGGTGCGAAGAACAAGTGCCTTAAACGTTTCAAGACGGGAGGTGAACAGTGTATTGTCCACATAATTCAGTGAGTTATAAAATCGCAAAATTATTAATACTTGAAGCAAAGGCGAGATCGATATATTCCTTTCGATGTATAGTCTAACTCATTATTACGTAAATTTAAAACGAGATGCGAAGGACAAGTGACTTGAACATTTCAAGACGGCAGGTGGACAATGTATTATCCTCATAATTCAGTGAATTATAAATTCGAAGGATACTAATACCTGAAGCTAAGGCGAGATCGCCATATTCCTTTCGATGCATGTTCTAACCTCTCTTCTACTTCCGCAGTAACCTTTATAGCAACATGTTTCGACAGTCTATACCTCCGTAAAACAATTTTCTTTGGATAGTTCTTCAAAATCATTTCCCCTCATAGGCCGTACTCTATTATGAATGCCATTTAGACGGTCTTAAATATAGCAAATCGATATTAACAGCTGAGTTCATGCTCGCCATCTTGACTATCTACAATTGTTAAGGACTTAACATTAGAAATTCGGCGTGTTAGTTTAACATGAGATTTAACACGAATGTTACGCTAACATTTGTTGGTGAAGTGCAATTTTTGTTTTAACTACTGTTAAACTCGTGTTATGTCTTAACATTTTTGGTGAAATCGGGCATCAGAGAATTTTGACTAAACTGGATCTAATGTTGTTCAGCAAATCCTTTGAAGATGGTTCAGCGAATCCTGTTCGCTCTTCAAACTATTTATTCTGAGCAAATTCAACAAGTAGCTTTAGCCAAGCCACGGACGGTACCAGATGTTCACAAACAGACTCTGTTAATTGATTTTGCCAAAGAGAACGTTTGTAAGCTTCATCTGTGAGTCTCGTACAATACGCGGCTTATTTTTGTGAATAATGTAGCAACCGTATTCATAATCTCTCTAAATAATACACACCAGCATATTATCTTCCCCAAATCTGTTCACTAATCCATCGGTAATTGATAAATCAGACATATGTACGCTACGTGGGATTTCTGTCTCTAGTCATTTTATTGTTGTTTCTGCGCCGGAAATGCTTTTATGTGGCGGCATAAATTTTATTCTGGCTTTAATTTGAATAAATACGAAATGAAACACAGCGCTAATGAAATCGCCAAGGCTTAAAATAGTTAACTACAAAATAGACAATGAAGTCAGAACAGAGAATAAAATGTAACAAGATTATTAACTTGTAATATTAAAGGCAGTTGACCAAAATAATAGAAAATCTTTAAATACTTCAATAGTAGGTCTGCCAAAAAACCAATAGCGGCACAGGATTGCAGCCAATAACTCTAGAGCTACCTTGACAAATGTGACCTCCTTCTGTACTTGGAGGCCGCGCCGTGGCTCAGTGGTTAGACCGCTTGGCTCTCACCAAGGCGGGCCGGGTTCGATCGCAGGCGACCGCAAATTGAAATTTGTGGTGGACAACACGGCGCTGGGGCGGGTTTTCCTTGGGATCTCCGGTTCCCCAGCCATCTAATTCCACCGGTGCTCCATCTTCATCTCATGTATCATCAGTGTCATCGCCTGCGGTGCCGTATGTAGTAAAAGCGGGCGTTAAACACTACACACACACACACACACACACACACACACACACACACACACACACACACACACACACACACATTCTATACTTCGATATATAAGGTTATTTATGAACAAATATAATTATTTGTAACTTAAAGCTTCACTTATCATGTAAGAAATGAGGGCAGTTTTCTCATAAATTGTACGGGATCGCGATTTCATACAAATTCTTCCACATTGTCTTCCTTTTCCAGATTTAAAGATATAAGAAATAATAATAACTTAAAATTTGGTATTTATATTGTCGCGAGCCGTTATTTACGATCGTGGCTTTTTCAGATAAAGGAACTGATGGCTGCTAGCGTTCACAAAGAGCCGACAATTAAAGATAGCGCCGATAAATAAGAGACGGATGGTGTATCACAGAGGTGAAAGACTTGCCGGCACAGATAGGATTTCACGTTTGGAAGGTTCTAGTGATATCGTGATTGATAGAGAAAAGTTGGTTTCTAGTTTGTACTCGAAAGCTCTCGAATTTATGAATGAGATATATAAGCGATTGTGACACGCCGGCGGTGAGTTGTAAAGGTGTAACAAGAGTGTTGTTGTAACGAGAGATTATCAGACCGCTGTTTGTTATTGTCATCGACCTTGGTAGATTGTGGTGTATTTGACGTAATGTTGTTACGCGAGAATTGAGAGGTGTATTTCTACGGAAATTAAGAACGACTTTAATTTCTGCAAATTGGACTTTTAATGTTACAAACCCACAAAGACACAATATGAAGTCTACTCATATTGGTAATGTGACTTTGTGGGTTTGTGAAATTAAAAGTCCAATTGCACAGACTCAAAATTTTCTTTATTTCCACCGAATTACAGATGGAACACTTACCGATTACACAGAATTACGTAATGCACACAATTACAATGCACCAGTTCGTCCGCTACAGTTCCACTTTGCACTAGCAATTACGTACAGTCCTCCGATGCACGTACACAGTCTTCCAGTCTTTCACTCGGCGCTCCTCACGGCTGCTTGCCAAGAACTGAACTGACTCGCCAACTACAGGCCTTACATAGGGAATATTGCCGTTTCTGGAAGGTTCTCGGCGCGCACAATTATCCCCAGGTTTCGGGACGTCTGGTGGGAGGGGAAAGAGGCGGTACAGGGCTCGTGCTGCTCTCCTAATCATCTCTTCAGTTAATGACACGAGACAAATGGGTAGGCGTGGCCTAAATGCTTCCCGTCTGGCCCTACTTCCGGCCAGTTCTATAGGGAGTCTCGACGTTCGGGTGACAATATCCAAAACTACTGATTTATAAAATGGAGATTGGCCAAAAATTGTTGTGAAAGTAATATCTACTATTAACACAATATGTCAGACACCTTGCATTCCCTGGAAGACAGGCAAGCAGTAGTTGTAGTGAAACTAAAGCTACGCATTTTGAACCCTTGTCCTTGCACGTTGTCCTCGGTACTGGGGATTGGAATTGGGATTTCCTGACGGAAGGGATTCGGTATGTAGGTCACAGTGCTGGGCACATTGTTCCAATGTCACCAAGTGGGGGCACCCCCGGGAGGAAGGATGAGGCGCAGGAGACAGAGGGCGGCCGACCCAAGGAGCCACAACAGTACAGAGGGCAGGGTCTCAACAGTTTACTTGGATAGAGACTCCAACCAACAGGCCAGGAAAACAAAGACGCTCCCCTACAACGGGATGGCAACAAGCCCAGCAGTCGAGTCCTAATACTCCCAGGCAGACGACCCGAGCCCCAAAGTTTTCAAGTTGGCGGTCCCGAAATGGTCCCAGCAGAGGAGTGGAGACCTGCAACCGACCTACCGGAAGAGGAAGTAGTTTTCCTCAGATCATATCATCCTGCCATGCACCGCCGAAACACCCGCCGACACTTCTCTCCTAATGTAGAGCACTAGATGAGAGATGATATGAAATTATAATGGAGATGAAATGGAGGGACAGGAAGTTCGGGGGAAGTAATTAACCTACCCAGCATTCACCTGGTTACACGGGAACCCCCCCCCCCCGAAAAAACCCATGGGGTCAGGTAGGTCGGCCACGGGAATCGAACCCGGACCTCCCGCATGCGGGCTACAGACGAGACCACCTGAACCATCACGTTCGGTGTCCTCGGGACTTACGTCAGCAGTTATATACTGCGAGACTTCTAAACTTCATATCCGTTTAAAGGTGTACGGGCTCCTATGTCTGCTTATAAAAAATTGAAAATAGTAATAACTAGTGTCCTAGGCACAGCCTAGTAGCTCAATTTGCCTATTTAATCTCAAGATCCCGGGTTCAAAACATACGTTAAGTCCCAAATTGACAGCCCCATGTCACTAGATTTCCTGGGATGACAAAAACTCGGACGGGAGAAAATTTCGAAACATTGATGGCGATGTCACCCTAGCAATTAACTCTGTCTTCAACAAATACTCATTTTATATATTTCGAAAACGGCTTCTACAAAAATAAATATTTGAGATATATATATATAAAGGAAAGCAATCCTATTTTCTATTTAAAATGTAGTTGTGGTATTTGGAGATTTTTTAAATATGTTGCATTATCTTTGCAAGATACGAGATTTTATTAAATTGGAAGGAATATGTCGGCAGAATGGATAGTTATAGAATGCTATGGATCATCGGTAAATACGGGCTTGCAGGAATATATGCGAATAAGTTATTATTAATACAATATCCATGACACACTCAGTACACTGGCAATGAAGCAGGCTTAGTCTATAACTTACATTTCCTATCTGTTAACGTCTTGTTCTATTTATGGTGATACTGAGTTCATTTTCTACATGCAGATTAATATAATCAACATTTTCAAACCTGGTTATTGGAGGGAAAATGCAAGCTGCAATTAAAGTGGCTAATAAACATGTATGTAATTTTAAATAACTTTACATCAAATACCAGGGTGTTCAATAAAGAATGATCATAATTTTTTATGGTCATTATTTTTCGCAGTAGAATTCAACCTTGTTATACACTGTTAGCTTAATGTGAAACAAACACGCCGTAGTAGTTTCATTGTTGGTACTCCTGGTTCACCCCTGTGAGAACAGGGCAAGTTCAGACATGTTCAGTATCGTCTACCACTGCAATGGAGGTAACTGGCAGTTAAAGTTGATGTTAGAGGAAGACCCGGGGTTTATTTAAAACGTAATCAGTGCTGAGGAAACTTGGCTACATCATTGTGATCCTCAGCGAAGCTCAGTGTACAAATCTCCTGCATCACTAACCCCAAAACAAGCAAAGCTGGTTGTTTCTGCTGGGAAATTATGGTCATCTCATTCTTTGGTATTCATGGAATGGTTTATCTGCATGTGGTACCTGCACACACATCAGTAACTGGACAAGACTATCCTGAAAACATTGAAAGTTCATATCAGGCACAAAATACCATATATCCGTGAAGGAGGCTGGTTGCTGCACACGATAATGCGCGGCCGCATATTGCCAATGTTATTGCTGAATATCTTGCAAAAATCAACGTGAAGTGCATTGCTCATCCTCCCTATAGTCCGGATTTAGGCCCATGTGACTTCTTTCTATTTCCAAACTTGAAGAAAGGCCTTCGTGGGAAGTATTATCCATCATCAGAAGCAGTGGTGAAGGCTGCGGAAGCGATTTTGAAGAACCGCTTAAAAATGTTTTCCAGCATGTCTTTGAAGACTGGCACAAAGGCTGGGACAAGTGTTTTGCTTTCAGGGGAGTCTATTTTGAGAAGGACCATCAACATTATGAGGATAAGTAAAGGTACGTTGTCAAAAAAAAGAAAGTGTTCATTCTTTATTGAACAGCCTCGCACTATGGCCAACATGCCAACGTGACACTACATTCTCCAACTGACTCCTGTGTAAATTCAATGAGATACACACCTCTTGTGACGACTTATTATGCTGTAAGTACTTAAGTCCCAGGGTTCATAGTGCCCGCTTTGGTAGCGTAGATGGCAGCGTGTCTGTCTCACGTTCAAAAGGTCCCGAGTTCGAAGCTCCGTCCGGGTGAGTTACCTTGATAAGGTTTTTTTTTTCCGTGGTTTTCCGATACTTAAAGACGAATGTCGGGTAGCTCGAAGCTCCATGGACCCTGGAGAAATTTGAGAATCATTTCACCCATTTCATTCACCGTCCGATATGACTTAACGTTGGAGGACGTAAAATTACAACAACATAAAAAACAAAAAACAATAAAAAGGGTTCATATTCAACACAATTAGTTAAACTGATGGAAATGTATTGCTTCTTCCATACTAGTGTGTAGGCTAAAGTTTGGCTAGATAATCCTGATAAATATGTTTTTCACCGAGTTTCAGTCATTCTCTGGGTAAACCGAATTTTCGTTATTTCGGATCAAGTTGATCCGGTAAAACGGGGCTCCATTGCCTTTAAAGAACAACTCACTTCAATCTGGTCTATCAGGTAGAAATAGGAATAGGTGTTTTAAGAACAGTGTGTAGCGGAGTGATTAATTTTTCCTGTACCTCTAAATGGAATCCATCAGGCAACGCCTTTTACACAAATTGTACTTTATTTTTTCTTCGAAGCGTTTTATTTTTCTTAAAACAATAGTGTTACAGCTTTAACCCTCTTTGTGGTGGTGAACCGCATCTTTTCCGTCCCTTGGGACAGGAAGGGTGAGGAAGGGCTTCCAAAGATTGCTTCCTATTAATTTTTATAAAAAGGATATGAGAGGCAGAAAAAAAACCGGAGCAAAGTGCCTTGTGTCTTGATACCGTAGTGGCGCTATCAGCCTGTCGTATGTCATATTCAATTTGCAATGTCTACAAGGGAAAAGCTCGGTGGTGATGCTGATTTCTCTCCCTCACTCCCTTCCCTCGTGCTAAGCCGTAGGGTGGAAACGTATTGCGGAAAATATGTAGGAAAGAAGAGCAGGAAGGGAGCTGAGTGAAGGGACGATGTCCTAGGTCCTCTGGGATAGTAGACGTCACCCGTCGACACGTAATGAATATTAAGTAGGGGGTATCTTCTTTCGTTACTACTACCACATGATAAAGAATCTCCTTGCTTTCTCACTTTTTTGGTGCATAGAAAAATTGTCTCTCTTGTCCCTCTGCCTTATTCCTTTCTTTTAGGTATTCCAGGCCTGGGGCCATCATTCACTTTGAGCGTGCGTGTCCTGCCCTCTCTCTTCACAAAGTGGAAACAAGAGAGAAGTTTATCTGAGATAAAGCACGCCGATAGCATTTTTGTCTAAGAGTGGCCCTAGATACACGATGTAAATAGATGAAGATCGTTAATTACAAGGTTTGACTAGAGTTAGTGTAGTACTGTAACGCCTGAGAAAGATTAACAAACTCCACTGCTGCAGAGTTTGTTTGAATAGACAAAAAATCGTGTTTAATTATTGTGTACATGAGCTCAGCTTGTTTCTTGTTGTTACCAATATGGCCGAAGGTGCAATGTTGGTTGCATTTACTGAGTTGACATTCCGCTTGAGTTTGTTTTATGCACCTGTAGAGTACAGCATTGTTACGTGTAAAAAGGGTTTTTGTCTGGGTTGTTTAAATATGTTTATTTGTGGAAAGTTAATAACTTGAGTATTTTAATAATTCATGAAAATAAATACAACATATTCGGAAAATACATATTGTTTCGTTTGAAAATGAGAGGGTCGTTTGATAGTTCTGGTAAATTTAGGCCGCGTCGTCAGTGATTAGACCACTTGGCTCTCAACAAGGCGGCGCGGGTTCGATCCCAGGCGACCGCAAAGTGAGATTTGTGGTGGACAACACGGCGCTGGGGAGGGTTTTCTCCGGGATCTCCGGTTTTCCCCCACCATCTCATTCCACCGGTGCACATAACACCGGTGAACATAATCCGTGAGCAATTATTAAAACAAAAGTTATATAAAAACCTCAAACATTTAAAGTTATTAATCCTTCTTCATCTCATGTATCATCAGTGTCACCGCTTGCGGTGCCGTATGTAGTAAAAGCGGGCGTTAAACTCTACCCATTACTTGTAAATTTACCTGAAGAGACAGAAAATTTTTGTTGCAATGTTGCAGGTTGCAAAGTGTAACGTCTGCTACAGATATTAATAATGATAATGAAACTATATCTGCGAGGGCTGCTGAATAAGGAATGAACACATATTTTTTTGACAACGTACCTTTACTCATCCTCATAATTTTGATGGTCCTTCTCAAAACAGTCTCCATTGAAAGGGATGCACTTGTCCCAGCCTTTCTGCCAGTCTTCAAAGTAATGCTGCAACCATTTTGAGAGATCCTTCAATATCACTTCCGCAGCCTTCTCCACTTATTCTGATGATGGATATATCCTCCCACGAAGGCGTTTCTTCAAGGTAGAGAATAGATAAGCCACATGAGGCTAAATCCGGACAATAGGGAGGGTGAGGGAAGTACTTCACGTTGATTTTTGCAGGATATTCAGCAACAACATTGGCAGTATGTGGCCGCGCATTATCGTGGTACAGCATCCAGCCTGCTTCACGTAAATGTGATATTTTGCGCCTCATATGGACTTGCAATATTTTCAGGTCATCCCTGTAGTATTGTCCAGTTACTGATGTGTGTGCAGGTACAACATGCTGATAAACCATTCCATGAATATCAAAGAATGAGATGACCATAACTTTCCCAGCAGAAGCAACAACGTTTGCTTGGTGGGTTGGTGATGAAGGAGATTTGCACACTGAGCTTTGCTGTTTGCTCTCAGGTTCAAAATACTGTAGCTAAGTTTCATCAGCAGGGGTTACGTCTGAAAGAAACTCCGGATCTTCCTCTATGATCGACTTTAACTGCATGAGAATGTCCTTTTGTTCGGGAATCAACATTCTTGAAACCCATCGCGTACAAGCACATCTCATGTGTAATGTTTCTGTCGCCAACGTATGGATGGATGGCAGCCAATGAAATGTTCAGTTTTTCAGAAAGTGATCTTAAGGCAATTCGTCGATCCTCTCTCACAATTGCAGCAGCAGTGTTAATGTTTTCTTCCGTAAGAGCAGTAAGTGGAGTACCGGATCCACCTTCCTTGAAAATTGATTGTCTGCCTTCTTTAAACATTTAAAACCAACTTCGGCTTTGCTGTACGCCTCCTGTTACATTCTGTAGACCTCAAAAGAAGATTTGTTTAGACGAAAGCAGAATTTCAAAGCCGCATACTTTTCCTCGCGTGTTACCTCCATTTTAGCGGTAGATGATACTGAGCATGTCTGAACTTGCCTGGTTCTGAGAGACGGAAACCAGGAGTACCAACAATGAAACTTTTTCGGCGTGCTTGTTTCACATTAAGCAAACAGAATATAATAAGTTTGAATGTTATTGCGAAAAGTTAAGACCGTAAAAAATTGATTATTCTTTACTAAACAGCCCATGTAAAAGACCCGTGCAGGATTGCTAAAGAAAAGGCACAAAAATACACTAAGGTTGATCATTTCAACAATCTCTTTATATTTTAAAAATTTCAAAATTTCAGACATAAAGTTCGTATTTTCCTTGCCACTGATCACAGCGTGTTTTTATAATTTCTTATTATAGTTTTTGTGGAACTAACTCCATGAATATTTGTTGTAATTTACGCGAGAAACACGGGGGAAAATCTTCGAATAAATTTTTTGAGAAATAGTTTCCGAAACTTACGTTGAGAAGCGAAGCCAAAGAGGATATTTCCAATGTTCCTTCGGGTAGACCGACGAATAAAGCGAGGATTTCACTGTGCCATGTGCATAACCTGAAGTGAGATACCTTTCCTGAACCTTCTGTGGAAACGTCGGAGCCCGTCCCTCCCAGTGTTTGCGCTATTCAATTACCAGACTACGCTCCATCTGCCAGCGACCCTGGTGCTTCCTAGCGCTAGGTAGCGCAACTTGATGTTGGTTGAGAGTAACGAGGTTGCATGACTGGTGAACTAACGAGCTTTCGATAATCCTAAGTGCAGCACAGTTCGGATGCAGAGAAGTCGTAGTTACTCAAGGAGACTGTATTTGTAGGGTAAGCGGGTGCAACGTTTAATTATTCGAAAGATTGTAAGGAAAATTCTAATTTGCTACAATATACAGTTCATTACTGAAAGCCATATGAACTGGTCAGTGTGATAGCTGTGATTGAAAATGAAGGAAAGGAAGACACATTTGAAGAGTTGTACTGCTGCACAAGTCAGAACTGAATTGAAATTTACGCGGACTCTTCACCAACACTGAAGACCATTTACTTATTTATCAATGAGTTTAAACGTGGTCGAAGAATTATCGAGGATGAATCGTTCTCTGGTCACCCAATTGAGGATACTGTTGAAACAGTTGTCGATCTGGTCATGCAAGACCGCCGAATCAAAATTCATGAGATTTCTGAGGCTGAAAGCATGTTAACTGAGCGTGCACACAATATCCTGTATGAAAAATCGGCAACGAAAAAGCTGTGTGCAAGATGGATGCCGCTACTGCTTAGTAATCCAAAAGTGCATCCGGGACAAAACTTCTAGCGAGTGTCTGGCGATGCTTAATCGTAATCCATAAGAAGTTTTGAGCCGTTTGTGACCGTGGATAAAACTTGGATCCCTCTTTACACACCAAAGTTAAAACAGCAGTCAAAACAATGGACAAAGGCAGGTGAAAGGGCACCAAAAAACTCAAGGAGCACTTTGCCAGCTTTTAAGTCGAAATCCACTGTTTTTTTTTTTTTTTTCATTCTTGAGGAATAATTCCTCATAGACTACTTGGAAACTAGCAGAACCATAACTGGGACTTATTATGATCATTTTTGGATTGTTTGCAACACGAATTGAATGAAAAGAGGCTGATATTGAAAGGCAAATGTGTTCTTTCGCCAGGATAATGCACTATCACACACATCAGCAATCGCAATGGGAAAAGACCATGAGGTGGCTTTGAATTGCTTCCTCATCCACCTTATTCACCAGACTTAGCCACAAGTAACTTCTTCCTCTTCCCAAACTTGAAAACTTGTCTTGATGGTAAGAAAATTTCATCAAATGAAGTCGTGACAGTCACCGTCAACGAGTATATTGAAGACCTTGACGGAACCTATTTTTCCGACGGGATGAAAAAGCTGAAATACCTCTAGATAAAATGTGTGGCCAGAAATAAAGTGGAATGTTTACCAAAACAAATTATTCCTGTTTTTTTACCATAATTATTAAACAGATCTCGTATATATTGTTTTAGTCCTGCGCCGTGGACAAGTAGGCGTTGTTTCCGTGCCACAAAATACGCTCGGGTTTCATCTCGTCCTTGGAGCTACGGATTTTATGTTCTGGGTGTATAACCGACGCCCAGTCAGCGTCATGAGTAAATTGAGGAGCTATGATAATTTAATCAAATGAATGTATTTTTATTCCAATTTTACGCAGTTTATAATATTTCATAATGTGTCTATTGCCCATCATACACTTAGTGCAAACTAGGCTATCCCTTATCTACCCGTTTGGAACCCTGGCTCCTTGACCTTTGGCTCACTTCTCCATTTTCTTTTCTTCCTTTTAGCTACAATAGTTAGGGAACCCAAAGAAGAAAGCCAAGTTAGACTGGCTGAGGATGGGTAATGCTCACCACACCACCTTCCCGTTCGTTTGGATGATCGCCTTCCTCTACTTTAAGTATGTAGGCCTGAGGCCGGCAGTCGGGTTGGCCAGCCCAGGCACAATTTGGTGGCTATTGCGCCATGGATTACTTTTTAAAGCAGTTATTTGACCAACGAGAACAAGTGATAGTATCCCACTCAGAAGATAGCATGCAAAGAGCAGTATATAATTTAAAGAACATAGCGGAAACATATAACCTTTCAATCTCAGAACACAAAGCTAAAGTAATGGCTTTTAGAGGAAATAACAACACAAGAGCAAAAATAGTTACAAACAATAAAATAATAGAACAGGTTCATAGCTTTAACTATCTAGGCTACACAATAGCAGTAGCAAATAACAACAAAGATATGGGGATGAAATTAAACAGATTCAATCAAATGTGTGGAACTAAACGCTGAACAGGAAAACACGAAAGGAAACACAGATGAAATTTTATAAGATAATGGAAGTCCCAACATTAACAAACGGTTCCGAAATATGGACACTGGCTAAGGACCAACGTAAACAGCTAGAATCGGCAGAGATGAAATTTTTGAGAAACGTGGCGGATTATAAAAGAATAGACCACGTAAGAAACGAAGAGCTTGGGATTTTTAATTTAAACAATAAAATAATAAAGAACAAAAATGAGTGGAAAAATCATATTTTAAGAATGGACGCGGAACGACTTAAAAGAAGAGTTTTAGATTGTATGCCGAAGGGAAAGGGAGATGTGGGACGCCCAGCTCTACGCTGGAAGTATCAGTAGGCTCTTGAAGAGAACGGAACGGGTCACAGGACCCAATCCTTGATGATGATGATGATTTAACCACCGATTTAAATCTCGTAAAGCACAAAATAAGATTTTACTTCTTGACTTTACTTTTATGTTCATCTTTGAGCGAAACCCAAACTCCCACAGGTACGTCATCATCCATGATCGAGGGCTAACCTACTAGTTCCCGTGGCTGGACCTATAAACCCGGTGGAGGACAATTAATTTTTTGAATAATAACTCTTAAAACTGCTGATAATAATCCGGGTGGTGTTTAATTTGGTCCAAACATGACAAGGCCATATCAGTTGGCTTACTGCCATATAAAAGTACCCTTGCGGGAAGAAATTTCGACAAACTGGTGGTGCCAATGTCATTCTGGTAATTGACAACGAATTAAACGACAAAGTATTTCTATTGTTAATATTACCCTTATAATAATATTACTACTGATATTAATATTACTAAAATTAGAAATGATACAAGAAATGGAAAAAATACTAAATAAATGAAAGGGTAGGGTCAGAATGCCATAGCCGGGATTTCAACCACGAGTCTTCTGGTTTCCGTCCAGCCGCTCTAACCATTTGAGCTACCTTGGCCAACGTGCCAACATGACATTAAATTCTCCAACTAACTCGTTCTGGCTCTACGCTTTTATTGTGCGTCCTACACACAGCTAGTGTGAGAGAACAATTAATTTCCATTAATTGTACCTAATAGTGGTCCGAACTGTAAAGCCCGTGCCTTAAAGTACTTACAGCATAGTAAGTCGCCATCAAGGTAGTTGTCTCATATGTTTATGATAACTCCTAGTGGTTTACCGGGAGAAACACGAGTCATTTGGAGAATTTAATGTCATGTCGGCATGTTGGCCATGGTAGCTCAAATGGTTAGAGCGGCTGGACGGGTACCAGAAGACCCGTGGTTCAAATCCCGGATATGGCATTGAACTTTTCATTCTGGCTCGACCCTTTCATTGTGGGTCCTACACACGGCTAGTGTGAAAGAACAATTAATTTCCATTAAATAAATGACCAGAAGCTTAAAATTGGCCGTTGCTTTATTACTTGTATCTGGTTCAGTGGCCCTACGGTATGAGTCCAGTAATGAAGTTTTGTTTCAACATTGTTTAAAATTGGTTTGGAGAGAGAAAATATGTAATATCAAACATATGTGTTAATAATATGTACTAACATTTGCTTAACATATTACAATACTCTGAACCATTGTTGTTTGAAATACAATATGTTGTTTTAATACTGTTTAGAAATTAAATAGACACAGTAAATTCTTTAAACAAGCATCAGAATATGTAATATGCAAACATCTGCATATCCCACGTTTTCACAGCTCGTCAGCTGTTGTGCGCGTTGAAACATATAAAAGCCCAAAAGCTATGAGAATTATAATAATAAACTGTTAAAACAATTAAACTGCTAGTGCTTGAAGCTACCATCAGTCATTTGCTTTATCCACGCTTTAAAGTGATGCTATTGTGAAACTTAGTGTACGTTTGCAGAACTTGAATTTTATTCAATGAATTTAAAACAAAACAAAATATAGGGGTGCTAAAGTCGTCATTTATTGTAGCCCTTTATGTTATAAATACCCAGTTTTACATAACGAAAGTTAATAGTTTGAGGTTTGGAAATTATTTGCTACAGCACATTCACTTTTTTGAAGTGTTTTACGTGATTTTTATACTTTGTTCTAAGACATTTTATGTACCTTTCCAAATATGAGGGATGTCCAAAAGTTTTAATTATCAACCCGTAATTTTTATGCTACAATGAAAAAAAATTCAGTGTAATCCCTGATTCCTAGGAACATAATGTTTGTAGTTTCAGTGATTTGAGTGCTTTTGTTTTACTGTGAGTGCCAGAAGTGACTGAGGTGTAAGATGGAAAAAATTTAGGCTCGTAGGGTGATCATGTTCCTGCATTTGAAGGACAAAACTTCCCGGGAAATCCATGATGAGATGACGGCTGTCTACGGAAATGATTGCCCATCGTATGACACTATTGTGAGGTGGGAAAGGAATTTTCAAACTGGTCACATGTCCCTGACAGATGAGCCAAGAGCCGGTAGACCGTCAGCTGTCACAGTGAAGAAAGTGGAGTGCTTAATACTGGAAGACAGACGAGCAACCATCCAAATGATCATGAATGAGACACATCTTAGTTATGGTATTGTGTGGAAAATTATTTATGATGAACTGTACATGTCTAAGCTGTCTGCACGATGGGTTCCACGTTTGCTAACCTCTTTCCAAAAGCCAACACGGCGTGACCTTTCAAGACATGTAGGTTCTGTCAGATCAGGATGAAGATGAGTGTTTGATCGTCTCGTAAACATATATGAATTCTGGATCTATCAGTATGATCCAGAGATAAAGCAATGAGCATGGAATGGAAACAAAAAGGCAAGCTGCGAAGGTCAGGCTTTCAGTTTTCTGGGACTCTCGTGGAGTCATTCTTACAGATTACCTTGCCAAGGGTCAAACCACCACTGGCAGATACTGCTGCAATCTTCTGGACAAGCTATGAGCAGCTCTGATTAACAAACGACGCGGTATGCTCTCCAAAGTTGTTCGTCTTCTGTCTTACAATGCACCAGCTCATTCATCTCAAGTTGCAGTTGACAAAACAAGAGAATGTGACTTTGAGATCTTACAGCATCCGCCTTATTCGCCCGATCTCGCACCAAGTGACTATTTCTTGTTCCCAAAAATGAAGAATCCGTTGCGTGGTCGTCGATTTGACAAGACAAATGACGTCATTAGTGAAGTGAAAGAGTGGTTTAAAGCCAGTTCTGCAGACTTCTACAATCAAGGTATTCGGAATGTCAAGAACCGCTGCAAAAATTGGTAAATCTGTATGATGACTACGTAGAGAAAAGCTAACAAGTACATATCAACACAAGCTATCACATTTTTAAAGGGTGATACTTAAAACCTTAAGACATCCCTTCGTACACTGTAATAAATTCTTCATATATATTTTTCTCTTCTTTGAATGTTTTCTATTTATTCACTGGTAATACTATATAAAGGTATAAATTTAGAATTATAGAATTTACGATTATTTCCAGTAAGCAATATAAAAGCAGTGGATTGCGCCAGGTGAAATAAATCAAAGAAAAGGCAAAGTCCATTTTGTCAGTTAACAAGGTTATGACGAGTGTTTTCTGGGATGCACATGGAAGTATTTCTATTGATTACTTGGAAAAAGATAAAAGTATCACGGATGAATACTACGCAAGCTCACTGTAAAGTTTGAGTGCCAAGGTGACAATAGAAGTACTCATTTTTAAGTTTGATTTATGAGTCACTATGTTTACACTCAAACTTCACTTACTTGTTGTTGTATAATTGAAACGTTTTCAAGATCATTCGATCTCATCCTCAGCTGATTGGTGACTAAATGAACCTTCCTCTTCTTCCACTACTACGGAGCTCCGACCACTCTGCCATCTGGTGTTAGGGGCACTAAATTTTAATACATCATTTAATGCCGGGATTTCAAAATTTATAACTTTATCACGGTTTTTGTTTATGAATATTTTTTCCCACATATCCTATGGCTGTGCTTAAAGATTTTGACAGTTTAATGTTGTGGCCAACGTTGTGGTTTTCTGTCCAAAAATGGTGTGAAACCAGATTTTTCTGTTTGTTTCAACTTAATGTTCCTCTGGTGTTCTTTTTGCCTGGTTAATAAGTTTCTCTTAGTTTTCCTATGTAGATTTTTTTCAGAGGTTTCACAATTAATCTGATAAATTCCTGATTTCAAATTGTTGGGGGTTGTTTTTTTCAGTGGTTTATTTAGCAGGTTCCTCAGACTGAATTTGTTTTGGAGTGCTACTTTTAAGTTTAGTCTTTTGAAGATTCGTTCAAATTTTCTAAAAGCCCATGGATGGTAGGTGAATTTTCTATATTGCCAATTTGTGTTTTTAAGTGGTGTGAGAGTGGTATTTTTTGATACTATCTTCAGTTTTTCTTTCCTCTTCATCGTGTTCCTTATGATGGCTGGGTTGAATCCATTTAATACCGCTATGTCTTTTATGTGTTGTTGTTCTTTCAAAAATTCATCCTTACTCAGTGGGATGTTGTAAAGCCGGTGAATTAGACTTCTAAAGGCAGCTAGTTGATGTGAAACTGGGTTGTATTAATTTTTCTTTATGTAATTATCTATGTGTGTGGGCTTCCTGTATATTCCAAAATCTACACCATGACGATTTCTAGTTATCTTGAGGTCCAAAAAGGCTAGGGTGTTGTCTCTTTCTACTTCCATAGTAAATTGGATGTGATTATCTTGCAGGTTTAGTAATTTTAGAGAATCTTCTCTAAGTTTTACATTTAGTCAGCAATCAGCTGAGGATGAGATCGAATGATCTTGAAAACGTTTCAATTATACAACAACAAGTAAGTGAAGTTTGAGTATAAACATAGTGACTCATAAATTCAAACTTAAATATGAAGAACACTTCACTGTTAATAATGCTTCTGCTTTTAATATTTAAGTACTCATTTGTTAAAGAAAAGGATCTTGCTTCTTTCCGATAATGCTCCGGTCCATCATTCAATCGTTGCAGTGAGAAAAAACGTGAGATTTAATGTAAGAGTTGCTTGAGCATCCATTCTATTGAACAGATGCAGCACACAGTGACTAACACCTGTTCCCGAACCTCAAAAATTATCTTTGAGGATGAAGATTTCACAGCAATGATGTGATGCGGTACACAGTTATTTTGAGGCCCATGGTAAATCACACTACAGAGATGGTTTAATTAAATTATAACACCGAAATGAGAAATTTATTAACATTTCTTGAAATTATGTAGAGCAATAGAGGTAGAAAGTTTTAAATAATATTTTATAGTGATGCCTTAGACCTAGCAGCCAACCCTCTCATTAATAGTTCACCAAGCATGAAGAACACAAATAGTAGGTGGTTGGAATTGGAGAGAATTGTATCGAAGCTAGGCAAGGGAGATTTATGGAGAGCAGAGCAGTCAAATCCTAAAGAAGGAATGGTGTTGAAGATAGGCATGGGGAGCAGAGGAGTCAATTCATAGCGGTTTTTGTGAGGAAGTGAGAACCAATGTGCAAGACATAGTCAGGAGACATGGGAAAGTGTAGAAGAAAAAAATCTTTGACATTTTATAAGCAATTAAATACAGAATGGAGCGTGGAAAAATATATAGATCAAAGTGAAAAAGCTGGAAGAGAAGGCATAGCATGGATGAGAGTAGGAACTATATATCTAAAAGGGTTGAGAAGTAATGAGGTAGGAATATGTGAATTTTGTGCAGATGAAGAGAGCACTGTTCATTACCTGGAAGAATGTAAGGAGTTAACAAATTACAGGAGAAAAATATGCGATAAGAAATGGGACAGTGTGAGCAATGAGGTTGTGGCGTTACACATGTTAACGAGGATGAGCGAAAAGAATCATAGAGTAGATCCGTGGTTCAAAAAACCAAACATGGCACTGAATTTTTCAGTTGGCTCTAATTAAATAAAAATCACCCATATACCGGAGTAATTTATTTAAAAGGATTAATTCTTTAAGGATTAATTCCTCAATATAAGTTTACATTAAAAAATAATCTACGATAAAAATCCTGGTAAATAAGTACTTACAATAGTATGTCGCCACAAGTGGTTGTCTCATATATGAGAACCCTCAGTGGTCTACTGGGAAATATGATGAGTCAATTAGAGAATTTAATGTCAGGAAAGCACGTTGACCATGGTAGCTCAAAGAGGAGAGCAACTGGACGGAAACCAGTAGATCCGTGGCTCAAATCTCGGCCATGGAATTGAATTTTTCAGTTGGCTCTAATTAATTAAGAAAATATATGTATAGAAGAATTTTTATAAAGGTTTATAGAAAAGTGTATTAGAGTAAAAGAAGCGAAGGTCAAGAAGAAATGACACCAAACTGTTCAGGAAAACCAAAGGACCTGTGTGACCGAACAAATCTTAGGGTCAGTAATTTCATGTATTTGTACGTGATGTAGAAGTACGTTACGATGTTACAGTCATTGTAAAGAAACTGTAATGGAATTTGTAGAAATAAATATGAAATATCAAATAGTTCACTACTAAAGCAGCTGGCAGTAGTCTCTTCGAGTGTCGAGGTATCGGGGGCATAATAAAAAGCTGTTACGAAGGGGAGGCTGTATTAAATCCTGGGTACCAGTTTTGGACTTACCTGATGCACAAACACAACCTGTGTTGTTGGTGCTCCATTCTCGGTCACTGCTCCTGAAGTCTGTTGTTCAGTGTGAAGTACTGCAGGGAGATAGCCATAAATCCTTTGGTTTTCCATGTCAGGCAGACACGGCCAGAAGAGAAATTGCTTCATAGTCCCAGCATAGGAGCCTCTGTTGAGAAGATTAGCTTCCCATAGCAGAGCGGCATCAATTGTTGACGCAGGCTTTAGTGTTTTAAAATATCCTGTTAGAAATAAAATTTCACAGTGTAGGTATTTATATAGCAAGTCAAGGTTTTGCGTACATGGTTGTTACCGCAATTCTCTAAATACTATAGAATAGTTTAGTCATTCATTTGTTGATGCGTTCGCACAAAGATTCCTATGCCCGCCTCGGTAGCGTGGATGGTAGCATGTCTGCCTCACGTTCAAGAGGTCCCGAGTTTGAGTCTCGGTCTGGGTGAGTTACCTGGATAAGGTTTTTTCCGGGGGTTTCCCTTATCCTTCAAAATGAATGTCGGGTAACTCTAAGCTCCATGGACCCTGAACTCATTTGAGCATAATTTCACCCGATTCGTTCACCGTCTGATATGAAAAAAAAAAAATAAATAATCCTACGGAGCATTGGCTTTCTTACCGAAATCATTAGCAGCACTATGTAGAGTCTTATAAGAAAATGTTTTTTGAAATATATAAATAATTAAAATAAATGGTGTCAATAGCTTAAGGGGAACCAGAATGACATTCTGGGGTGATATTTCACAAAATGAGTTATTGCTAGCGTAATCTTCCCTGATGTATGTAGAAGCGAATAACGATATTTATTTTCCTGTCCCATAGTTTTAAAAGTCCTAAATAGACTCATTTTAAAAAGCTGCACAGTGTGCCACGCCCCCTATTAGCCATTTATAACTGTGCTCTCTCATTGATTATAAACCTATTGAAGCTATATTCCAGAGCACACCTTTATTAGGAAACGAACTCCTTGTATGTTTCTGTTAATATTAATCTGTACATCTGATATTAATTGTTCCATTCTTTGTTTAGTATGTTTTGAATTACTAGTGCTGTTTTCAAGATGGAAAGAAGCAATAATTTTGGTGAAATAAATCGTCATGGGAAGCAGTATAAACAGTTTAAGTAATCCCGATTACATAATAAAAGGGTAACAGCCCCTAAAATGGAAAATGTGTAGTAACACATGACAATATATTGACTTGGTTAAACCTAACCTCAAACATTGGCGATGAATGTGAAGTGAAAACGGGTTTCTTCATTATATAATGGCAGTGATAACAATTTAACTAAAGTAAATAATGATATTAGATCATAAAGCTTTCAGATAGTGGATATAGAAACTTTCTATAGTGTAAATTTTGTGAAAATTAAAAATGTTTTCATATAACAGGACACCAAGAAAATAAATGGATTATTTGCTACATTATCAGTTGTCAATGGTGTAATAAAGAATATACAGAACAATTGAAAGTGATGCAGAAGTAAATGTAAGGTTTGCTTATGGCTTGAGAAGCATTGGCAGGGGAATTGAGGCAGGTAAGACATTGGCTACTGTTCTCAATTTAACAATCCCCCCACCCGAGCAAAATTTGACAAAATAATAATACCATGGAGCAAGTTACCATGGAGTCTAGGAAGAAGAGGAGTGAAAAACGAAGGAGGAGGGATGCTGATGATGAAATACATGCAGAATATAGTCCTTGGGAATTCTGAGTTGTAGTTCCAACAGAGCAAAGCTTTAATTTTGTTTTTCTCTGCTTTATTTACCATGTTTTTAATTTTGGATGCCTCATCTATAAAACTACTGCAGCTACATTTATACATATTTTATGGCACTAAATAAATACTTAAACTGTTTTAAAGGTACTTGTAGAGGTATATATGGAAATTTCATTTTTTATAATAATATATTAAAAATTTTAGAAGTAAATTCAAGACATTTATTTAAAAAATCACATATCTTTTATTAAAGCTCCAAAAGAGATCTATTATATTTAGTGAATTGTAAAAGCGTTGTAAAATGACTAGTAAATGTTTCACATTGATATATTCAGTGGTCATTGAGCTAAGCGCACCAGAAGGCTCTCATTCTAACATTGGTGAGTTAGGCTGTTCCGGCTAAGCCTAAAATCAATACACATCCAAAGAGTTTGTACTAAGAAATGATCAACACTAGGCAGGGAACCTCGCCGCATTCGGGAGGTCCGATTTCCGTGGTCGACCTACTTGATCAGTTGTTTTTTGGGGTTCTCCCGAGTTGCCAGTCGAATGCTGGTTAGATAAATTACATATCCCGTATCATACAAATATAACTGTAACAAAATACTTCACTTATCTTCAGAAAAATGATGTCGATTTTTCTTATTAGTTCAATTATTTGAGTTTGAAATCGACTTTACAACCTCTTGTTCGCATCGTCGGTCAAAGAAAACCACAGGAGAAAGTACATTCGTCGTTAAGGAAGTTACTATGTTATTATGTTTTTTCAGTATTACCAGCATCTGAAGAAAAACAAACTTAAGAAAAGAATCAACTGATAGCAATTCAGAATTCATCACGCGATGTTTATTTTTTAAAATAAATATATTTTCCCAAACCATTAAATCTGTCGGGACATTTAATTGCTTTAATAATTTACCTTTGGGATTTATATTATGGTTAAATAACTACATAAGGACTTAATACTTGATTTTCTGACACTTACTACTCTTTGTTTGGATCAAAATTGTTTCACTTTTAATGGTGAAAATTTTCAAGAAACTTCTGGCTTAGAAATGGGAAACCCTCTTTCACCTTTTCTTGCTGAACTTTTTATGAGTTTTTTTCGAAATGTAAATCACTAGAGCAGTCCCTCTGACATTTTGAAACCTGGTATAGATATGTTGATAATTTTGTAATTGTTTCTAATAAAGAAATAAACGATGCTTTCAAATTACTAAATTTCCAAGATAAAGCTGTCAAATTCACATTAGAAACTGAAATTGGTGGTTTTCTTCCTCTTTTGGATTTGACGATAAACAGAAATAATAATAAACTGGATTTTGGTATTTATAGGAGGTATACCATAATCGAAAATTACAGAAACATAAATTAACTCTTTTCCACATAAATTTGCTGTTTTTAACAGTTTGACTTATAGATTACTAAATATACCCCTGGATAAAGATGAATTTAATAAAGAATATAAATATATTATTAATACAACTTTAATTAATGGTTTTATAAAGACTTTATACAAAAGATGATTGTTAATGATATTTCTGCCCTCAAAATATAAAAGAAAATTATAATTTTAAAATATTCATTTATGTATTTATTTATTTTTTTATATTTTTGTAATTTACGACCTTTAACATTAAGTCATATCGGACGATGAATGGAATGTGTGAAATGATGCTCAAAGGAGCCCGAGGTCCATAGAGCTGAGTTACCCGACATTTGTCTTTCAGGATAATGGAAAACCTTGGAAAAACCTTATCCAGGTTACTCACTGTGACCGAGATTTGAACTCGGGACCTCTTGAACGTGAGGAAGACATTCTACCACCACGCTACCGAGTCGGGCTATATTTACTTACCATCCTTGGTTTAATAAACAATTTCAGAAAATTTTTAAAGAGTTTGGTATAGCTTTGGTTCCTGAAAACAAATATAGTACTAAAAATTTACTATAGTTCTCTAAAAAAGATAGAATTCCTAGTAAAAATCTGGTATTTATAGATTTGATTGTTTATATTGAGATGGAAAGACAAAACGTAATTTATAAACCAGAACGAAAGAATATTTTGATAACATTAAATATAAACAGACTGATAAATCGACCGTAGCAAATTATTTTTAGTCATTTAACCATAATATAAATCCTAAAGTCAAATTATTAAAACAATTAAATGTTTTGATAGATTTAATGGTTTGGGAAAATATATTTATTTTAAAAATAAACATCGTGTAGCGAATTTCGAAATACCAGCTGTTGATTCTGTTCGTAAGTTTGTTTCGTTATCAGATGTTGGTAATACTGGCAAAAACATAATAACATAGTAACTTCCTTAACGACGAATGTGCTTTTGACTGACGAGGCGCACAAGGGTTCGTGAAATGATTTCAACTTCAACTAATTCAACGAATAAGAGAAATCGACATCATTTTTCTTAAGACAAGTGAAGCTATTTGTTACAAGTAGTTATATTTGTATAATATTTATTGCTTTACCAACTAGCTTCATTTTCTACGTAATTATATATTCCTTATTTACTATCCTTCCATTTCATCTCCATTATCATTTTACATTGTCTCTCAAGTGGCGGTCTCTTTCAAGGTAGAGGTGTGGACGGTTGTCTCGGCGGTACATTGCCTTGGTAAAATATGTCTAGTCAGTGGGTGTGCAGTTTGGACTCAAAGAAACCTGACCCTCCTGCCCACTAATGACCGTCATACATCTATCTCCACACTTCAGAAATGAAACACTATCGTTGAGGACCAATAGTAACCCTGATTTTCTGGAGATGACAGTCGCATGTCTACTCCACGTGGAGTCTCAGTTGCTAAAGTTCCACCTTCTAGTTGATCTGTTTCATTACGTGCAGAAATTCGTTGTGTGTCACCATGTGGAGACCGTGGGAGGGAAATGCAGTGGTAGCTGCAAATGAAGCAGTAGATAACTTTCAGTCAAGTGAACATAATCAATGTGAAGACAATAGCGCGACTTTGTGGGTTCGTGAAATTAATAGTCCAATTGCAACACTCAAAAAGTCCTTTATTTCCACCGAATTACAATTGGAACACTTGCCGATCACACAGAATTACGTAATGCACAAAATTACAGTTCACCAGTTCGTCTGTCACAGGTCCACTGCACGCAATTATGTGCACTCCTCCGATGCACGTACACAGTCCGTTCGCTCACTGGGCGCTCCTCACGACTGCTCGACAATAACTGAACTGAACTCGCCAACTGCAGCCCCCTTTTATAGGGTTATCGCTGTTGCTCGTCTCTCGTCTCAGTGAATCACCGCGAAGGTTCCAGACGGCAGGGAGACGGGGAAGAGGCGGCCAGCAACCAGTGACACTTTCCTAATCATCCCCTCAGTTAGTGACCTAGATAAATGGGTAGGTGTGGTCCAAATGCCTCCGGTCGCCTACTCAGCTGTCAGTTGGTCGTGCTTCCGATAATTGGGTGACAATAGTGTGAATAAATTGGGCCGAGTTATGTTACTGGAGAAGCCTAAAAAAAAAAAAAAAAAAAAAAAAAAGTTATATCGGGAACTCTTTCTAAGAAAATTCAAGCGCTTGTTTTGAACACATATAAATACGTGCTGAAAAATAATCTTGGTAAGGAGTCATGCAAATTGTGACGAAAGGAATACCAAAGACGCTGATCAAGCGTGAAAACAAAAGGAAACGCAGTACTGTATATGTCAAAACTAAGGAAGTTTCGCAGTAATGGATATAGGATAATTTATTTAGACGAAACCTCGCACGATGCACATGACGTATTGAGAAAGCTGGCAACCTTGCAAAAAGGTCAGGCAGAAGGAGGGGTCAGTGTTGTAAAACGATTATAAGGGTTCGCCAAAGGAGTCGGCCAACGTGCACATGAGTTAACTAAAAAGACTTTAACACCTTCATTCTTCGGTTTTGATACCGTCGCTGTTAGGCATAACATTGTCATAACCGCGAAAGTCTTATTAAATGCATAATTAAGGGCGGACAGATACCACAATATGAATTAAACAAAGCTGTAACAAATATAGAGGATAATGACTAAATATACAAGTGCAGATACTAAACAGGCAATCCCGATATATATACAATAATATATATATATATATATATATATATATATATATATATATATATATATATTATTGAAAGCACGAGAACCCAACGTGTCAAGAGAGCGAGTAAAACGAACACTTTCCCTCACAGGGATTTTCTTTGTGTTTCTAGCCAACAAAGGTGGCATTGTTCAAGACTAAACCCTTGTCACCAGCCCATGCTTTGTTCTGCACATGATACGTGATGAGAGAATAGACACTGGGATTTAAGATACACATTTTCAAACATGCTTATGCATTAATTAGCTTGACTGTGGGAAGGTGAAAGTTGCGTAGAATACATGCATCAGACACTAGAAAGTGCTATTAAATTTAAGAGTAGGGATGAAACACAACAAATAAGGAACAAGTAACAGGTCACATGACCGCTAAAGTGTACAAAATTCGGCGAAAGGAAGAAGAAATTTGTGCCATGGCGACGATTGACGTTTGCTAGGAAAAACACTCGGTTTCGGCGTGTGAAGAGGGCAATAAGTACTGGAAGTTCATCAAAGCCCGCGTTCGCGAATGGACGGAGTAACACACATTACGTGGTTATCGAACACCCCGTGTTAGCGAGTGAGAGAAACTGCATACATTACATCATTAAGATTTCACCAAACTCCGTTGTTGAATAATCCTCCGGAAATACTATAATGCCCGAAGTAATGCTCTCGACGTTCAGGAACAACGCGTACACAGCTACATACAACACTCGGCGCGTCCTAGTGATTTAGCAGTTCACTCACGGCTGTGATTCAGGCTAGCCGCCGTGTCATGCGCACAGCAACGGTCAAACCTCAAATCTCGCACCTAATGTGCGAATAACATCAAGACAACAGTGACGAGTGGAGAGGACTAATTGTAACAATAAACTTGACATTCAACGGTCGTGGTGTCTTCTATGTGATAATACCCACACACTGTCAAGACGCACCCACTCCCTGAAACTTAAAAGAGAGAATTCATGCAGATCTACCCTGAGAAAACCCCCGACCTGTTGGAAACCTGCCATCCGTAGTCCTCACCCATTACATATCTTATCATGTGAGGTGTTGAGTGCCGGGAGGGCTCAACGAGGTACTTAACGGGCAAGTACCACCTCAGGTTTCTAGGACGACCAGGTGAGGTCGTTTCAGGACTACGGTGGGTTTCCAACTGGTCTAGATTAGGGACCCTGCTCTCTGGACTGTCTTGTTTCTTTGGTTCGGTCGCCCTCCATCTAACCTCACCTATCCTTTCTCCCGGGAATGCCGCATTTGAAGAATTGGTGCAATAGATCGTCTTTTCGACGCACTGGACCACCTCCGTATATCTGAATGGAGGAATGTGAATATAAAAAATCAGAAATGATTTTCCTCTACTTCCACTAACCCTACATTTGTTTATTTCCTAATTTGGCTACGGTACCACACCGCGG
Source organism: Mantis religiosa (assembly GCA_030765055.1). Taxonomy (NCBI): domain Eukaryota; kingdom Metazoa; phylum Arthropoda; class Insecta; order Mantodea; family Mantidae; genus Mantis; species Mantis religiosa. The sequence continues at coordinate 22,715,919 of CM060951.1, read as the reverse complement.
CAACCAAAGTGATACATGAATGAGAAGCGATTCAAAGATCAAGGATGAAAGCGTTGCTCCCTACCAGTATTTTTTCCTTTACTGCAAGGATGAGCGGGAATCAGCTAAATCAATGGTGAGAGGTCCGGATGAACGGAAGTAAGGTTGTTAATCTTTCATTCCCTTGCGGTTAGCCGCAGCACGACGCACCGTTAAATTTCAAAAGAAGCGTTGACACGGACTGAAAACATACAATTTCTCTGGTATTTCCATGCGAGTAGCCCTCACATCTAACATCTTAGAACGAAAAAAAGTATTTGGACCACATCCAAATTATGTCATAATCTCAAAAACGTCACCAATGTTCTTATAAGTCACATTTCTCTCCGTCCCTCTCCCTCCGTTTGTTGTCCTACCATATTTTTTTATTTATCCAGATTTATTGAACCCTATTTTACACAGTGGTATATTTGGGTTAGAGTTTATACATAAAAATATACAATTTTAACAAAAAAATTTTAAACACTAGAAGGAAGAAAATATGTTTTAATCTGATGCATATTAACTTAAACTATTTCAGACGTTTAAACACTGAGTTTATAAACATCATGAAGTACTTATACTGTTGTGGCTTCATTAGCAAAGATGTGAGCGTAGCAGAAAATTCAGTTCCTAGAGAGTCTAGCTTGAATATTAATTCTTGTCTTTCTCTCCAGAAAATGGGACAACAGAAAAGGAGATGAACCACAGTTTGAAATTCTTCACCACACATGCACTCGGGGTTGGATGTTAAGTGAAAGCGTGATAAGTATTCACCAAATTTACCATGTCCGCTTAAAAATTGTGTCAAAACAAAATTTGGTAGAAGAGTTTCACATTTTCCTCTGTCATTTACACTAGGGAAAAGTAACGTTTTTGTTAAACTTCCATTTGGAGTTGTTGGCCATTGTTGGTTCCATTCATCAAGAATATGTTGATTAATTATTCTCCATACAGTAGAAATAGGACATAAAGGTTGTGTCACAGGAAGATTGGATTATGCAGCCTTCTTAGCCAAGCAATCAGCTCTCTCGTTACCTAAAATTCCACTGTGTCATTTAAGCTATCCCATGCAAATATGTCCTGGATGGTTTTGAAGCAAGGTTCTGATTTCATGTGCTAATGAATTTAAGTTGTAATTATCATTAATAGCGAGTAGAGCTGATTGTGAATCACTAAGAATACGGGCACTGCTCCCATTAACAGTACACCATTTTATAGCTTCTTTAATTGCTAAGAGCTCCGACTGGAATAGAGAACATTCAGGTGACAATTTAAACATGGAGTGAGTTAGTTCCGTTTGGTTTTCGTAAACAACAAAAGCACATCCTACTGCAGATGTATTATCTTCAAATTGGAAACGCGAACCGTCTGTATATATGTAATAATCATGAAAATTACATATTTCCTTTAAACAGGTTACAAAACTTAATGGGTCTCCTGCTGTGGTAGGATGCTACGGGATTTGTAGTTTTAAGTGAGACAGATAAGGCGCAAATTCACGTTCATGGCTTAAATTCGTAATAGTTGCTGTTGATAAACCAGTGAGAGCCAAAGGTTCGATGTTAGCTATAATCTGAGCTGCATCAGTGGAGATTGTACGATATACCATATTTTGTTATGTGTTCATTATGATAAGTTACAGATGGGCTCAGGGGCAGAGAGTAATTTGGTGCCAAAAGGGCTAGGACCCACCGATAATATCACTTAACATACAGGCGTTGAAGAAAAATTATTTTATATTGTACTCAATTGTAATAATCATTACACACAATGGTTTATTATACCATACTTCATGATAATTATTATCGAAATTTGCAATCCGCGATGTTGTTCTTTGTGCAGCAGAACATTGGGCCGGATTATACGGGCCCGCGGTCTCTACCCACTTTGCCATTCAGGTGTCTATATACTGCTTGCAGCGGGAGAATAAAGTAGACATAAACAAAACCAAGTGACTGTTGATCGTAGCGTGTCTTCTTTACAATTTCCATGATGCCGCCGCCGTGTAAATATTCCCTTGAAAAACTACTGTTACTGAGGGGTGGAGTCTTTAGTTCTTCTTCTTCTTCCTCTTCTTCTTTTTCTTCTTCTTCACTTCATGGCATGGGTAATCAAGTGCCTGTTGCGCCTTCGAAGTCCTCCAGCCATCGTTTCCTGGGTCTGCCCACCGATCTTCTACCTTTAGGATGATACTGTAATATTTGTTTTGTAAGTCTATTATCTGACATTCTTTCAACGTGTTCCATTTTTGTTTGAGATCTTTTAACCTATCATTCATACTAAAAATGTCCAGCTGTTCTCTTATATTTTCATTTCTTATTAAGTCCCCCTTCGTGCATTCTTTCACACTTCTCAAGAATTTCATTTCTGAAGCCTGTATTTTACTCTGTTGCTTTTTAGTTAACGTCCAAGTCTCACTTCCGTATGTCAGTATAGGTACAGCCATAACTTTGTATAACTTTAATTTTGTTTCTTTACGTATTTTGTTTCTAAATGTTCTATTTATTGTTCCACACACTCTTTGAAATTTGCATATTTTATTGTAGACATCATATTCCTTGTCATAACTAACATCAGTTCCCAAGTAGTAAAAATGGCTTACCTGTTCAACGCAACGACTATTTATAACTATTTTTGTTCGACTTGGCTCTTTCCCAATGAATGCCATTACCTTTGATTTTATAAAACAAAATCATATTATATTGCTTACAAAGTTCACTAAGTTCAAAAATAGATATTTGCAGAGCAGACTCGCTATTTTGTATAATAACTAAGTCGTCAGCAAGCAATAAAATATTTAAAAAGTTTTTATTTGAAATTTTAAAACCTACATTCACTAGCTGCTTCCATTTGCACACTAGGTCGTCAATATATATACTAAAAAGTGTAGGTGATAAAGTGCACCCTTGTCTGTAAAAAAAGTCTTGAGTTCGTTTTGCTAAAGCGTACAACAAGTGCGGCCTAAGCATATTTCAACTATAAAAACACATACTTATAGTTAAGTTAGTTTGTAATTAAAGTAAATCATGCTGCGGGCGCATATTAAAGCTGACAGGCGTATCCAGTTTGAATCATGGCGGAACTGGCGAGTAATGTTAAACCTGCGCGCGGAAAACCTTTACGAAGTGGCGAAAAGGTAATTCTAAATATTTTTTTACAGATAGTCAACATGAATTATTCAATGCAACGGTCGGGATTTGAACTACGAATCTGCTGGTTTCCGTCCAGTCACTCTAACCCATTGAGCTACAATGGCCAACGTGCCGTCGTGACATTAAATTCTCCGTTTGACTCGTAAACCACTAGAGGCTCTCGCATTCCACATACACCGTTTGTGGCGACTTACTATTGTAGCTACTTCCGTCCCCGGCTTCATCATATAACTCTTATTAGTTTAGTTAATTGATGGAAATTAATCATTTCTCCACACTAACTGTACATAGGCTAAGATTTTTTATGGATAGGGCCAACATGAAAAATTCAATGCCATGGCCGGGATTTGAACAACGGATCTCCTGGTTTCCGTCTAGTCGCTCTTAACCTTTGAGCTACCATGGCCACGTGATGTTCTGACATTAAATTCTCCATTTGACTCGTATATTTCCCCGGTAGACCACTAGGGGCTCTCACATCCGAGATACACCGTTTGTGGCGACTTACTGGTGTAAGTACTTAAGTCCCAGGCTTCATCATTTAACTTTTATTATTTTAGTTAATTGATGGAAATTAATCATTTCTCCACACTAGCTGTACATAGGCTAAGATTTTTGATGGATATAGTCAACATGAAAAATTCAATGCCGTGGTCTACCCGGGGAAATACGAGTCAAATGGAGAATTTAATGTGAGGGTGGCACGTTGGCCATGGTAGCTCAAAGGTTAAGTGTGACTGGGCGGAAACCACGAGATCCGTGGTTCAAATCCCGGCCATGGCATTGAACTTTTCATTTTGACTCTATCCAACTTATTATTTTAGTTAATTGCTGGAATTTAATTATTTCTTCATATTAGCCCCTATATAGGTTAAGGTTTTTGATATCAGAAAGTGAAGAAGCCGGGCACTCAAGTACTTAGGATAGTAAGTCGCTACAAACGCTGCATCTCGGATGTGAGAGTCCCTAGTGGTTTACCGGGCAAATACACGAGTCAAATGGAGAATTTAATGTCACGATGGCACGTTGGCTATGGTAGCTCGGTAGGTTAGAGCTACTTGACGGAAACAAGGAGATCCGTGGTTCAAATCCGGGCTGTGGCACTGAAATTTTCATGTTGACCCTATCCGTCAAAAACCTTAACCTGTATACGGCTAATATGAAGAAATTATTAATTCTCTTTAATTAATTGAAACTTTGAATGCATTTAACAAGTTCAGTGAAAAATTTTCAGGGCTTGCTATCGATGAAATGGTGAAGCTAATATTTGAGTTAACTGGTGTGCCGATTTCCAGCATCTACACTGCACGCAAGCAGAAAGCAACATTCAGTAAAGTTTCAACTCTTGGCAAGAAGAGACCACATGCCAGATCAGTGTTGGATGTTGTCTGTGATGGGTTTGTGTGGTCAGAAATCCGCCTGAAAGTTCATTAATTCCCGAAATAACAACCGAATAGCGTTATTGTGATGGACAGTGTCCCCTACTACAGTGTGAGTTTAGAACGCATACCAAACAAGTGACATCATAATAAGGCTACAGAGTAAAAATATAATTTTCTACGAGTGCCATGTTTAGGCGAAATTGCTGGCAATGGTCTAGTCGCCTGCTAATACTAAGTAGCAGTTAATTTTAATGGATATCAATAGGGTGCTACGTGATACTTAGCTCCAATAATGTGCCTTAAATGCCGAAAATTTATTGGTGTTTAACCTCCGTTTCAGGCAGAAATTAGAAGGCGGCGGATTAATGAAAATGAGTTAATTAAAAAAGAAGATAAATTAACAAAATGCTTTGCTAAACTAATTTACAAATCTTGTTATAATAATATGAAATAAGAATGAATGGAGTATTGATTAAAATAGCAGTTGACTTGCATCCAGGCAAGAAAGAGATAATATTCTTGTAAAAATCTGTACACGTCGGAGAGACAGGAAGGAAGGACCGTTACCTTCTTTGTGCTAGTAAAAGTTCAATGTCTGAGAACTATTGTATACTTCCAGCCAGGAATGTGTCGGGACAAAGGGGCTTTCAAAATGCAGTTAAGCTTGAAGGCCAAAGAGATTTACTTCGCTGATTTGATAACGATGTATACCGTTACATACAACTCTGGGTAGATGTTCCCCAACTCAGGGTGGCCTAAACGTCAATTAGTTAAAGGAGTTTTGCAAAGCAACACGAAAATTCGAAATAAATGAGAAACCAATAATAATGTAACATTTGAGAAGGGTGACCTAGTTTGGTCACGTGATAAAGTTAGAGAGGGGGTCAGAGTAAGGTTCGAACTGAATCGTGAAGTAAGAAAAACTTATTTAAAAGGTGATACTACGACAGGAAGGACGTGTTCATGCGCGTTTAGAAGAGAAGCGAAGATTTATAAGTCTGAAATGTATGGAAGTTAAGAATAGCGCAACCAGCGTAAGTGGAAGCAGCATTAGAAGTTTATTAGAGCAAAGTAGTCGACGTATAAAGAAGAAATAGAAGCCGCGCGGAAGTAACTTTAAACAAGTAATCCAAGGTTTCAAGTAAAATTGATTTTATGTTAGGAATTTTACTAACAGGTGGTCACCGATCCAAATGATAAGCAAACTTAGTAGGAATTAAACCAAATAATTCTGCAACAAACAGAGTGTTATTAATACGATTGAGTAGCCAACAACCACCAAAATCCATTTCCTGCAACGATTCACCTGAGGATGAGAGAACTCATAGCTCCAATTAGAACCCAAATCAATTTAACACTGGTATGCCGGTTTGCTGCAAGTGCTATACCTAACGAAGCGATAAAGCGGTTGGCTTGAATAACTACGTGCTTTTTGTGTTGAAAATGAATATTCATATTATTAATATATATTAATATAATACATACTTAACGAAGCGATAAAGCGGTTGGCATGAATAAATACTTATATTTGTGATGAAAATGAATATTCATATTATTAATACATATTAATATTATACTTAACGAAGCGATAAAGCTGTTGGTTTCAATAAATACGTGGTTTTGTGTTGAAAATGAATATTCATATAATTAATACATATTAATACCATACTTAACGAAGCGATTAAGCGGTTGGCTGTAATAAATACGTGTTTTTTTGTGTTGAAAATGCAAATTCATGTTATTAATACATATTAATATTATACTTAACGAAAAGGTAACAGTACTGTCATTCCGAACGGATGTGGACGCGGAGTGATGTGGTACTTTTCTCGTTCGTTGGAGGGAAGTATTGTGACTTTGTGGGTGCGTAAAATTAAAAGTCCAATTTGCATATATGCAATATGCTCTTTATTTCTGTAGAAACACACTTTGGTCAACCCTTAAAGTGGCAGAATTACGTAACATACACAAATACAATCCTCGTCACTTCTGCACATGTAAACAAACAAGAGAGTCCAATTTCAAGACACAGCTGCAGGCACACGAATCAGTTACTACTCGACTCCCTCTTCTCGCGAGCCCGGCTTCCTTATTACCTCCACTCATATTTCTAGACATTTCTGGAATGCTCTGTAACAGTGTCTCTCTCTTTGTGCGCCTCGGCCGCGCCTCCTCCCAACAATGCGGTCGGCGACAGTATACATCCCTCGCTCCCGTATGTTACTCTACGTACATCGCATACAGCAACGATAGGGGCCAGGTAGCTGCGGTCTGTTACGTTGACCATGGTAGCTCAATGGTCAAGAGCATCCGGACGGAGTCCGGAGTCCGACTATGACATTGAATTTTCCATTCTGGCTCTATCTTTCCAAAATATTTGTTTTTCATCCACTTCATTGGGGGATAGGTCTCCCTGGTAAACATTTGTTCACAAATCCAACCAAATAACTCTGAATTAAATGCATATCTAATGACGATCTTAAATCTTAGACAGTGTCTGTTTTGCATAGTGGGAAATTATTTTATTTAATGCTCTAAACTTCTTGGAAAGATACCATGTGTAGGACTATGTTTGGTCAGGTCGAGAACTTCGAGAACCCCCATTGTGTTTCTATGCAGAGGAATGTCATCCTCTTATAGACTTCCCTCCTTGCTGTCTTTAACCATGTCTTCCAATTGCGTTGTTTACACTTCACTAGGTTTTTTGTACAAAAGCATTATCTTATAATGACAGCTGCATTTTTGAATGAGTTAGGCGCTCGAAATTCTATAAAAGGAAATACGTATTTGACCTATGTATATATTTATTAGTTCATGTACTTGGGCAAAGTCAGTTTAATCCATGGAAGCCGATGATGTATTTTAGCTTCTCACTTTATTTAGGTTTTGACGCAGCTAAACCATACACTGGATTACGTAAATCGATCTGGCAGAGTTAAACAATAACATTGACGTATCCACATTGCCATAATTTCACTTAGCAAGCACGGATATAAACTTGCTGGATGGTAGTTACTTTTATATTACATTAAGAAGATGTAATCATGCGATCCGCTTACAAAACAAACCCGCCCTTATAAAAAACTGACTGTGAACATGTAAGGTAATCCTACGGCAATATTTACGGTTAGGAAAGCATGGGCACAATATCGGTTATTGCCGAAGGAAATTTAAATAAGATGTCATATACTGGCTTGCTTTGACTCCAGTGTTCGATCCCTTATTGTCAGTGCAGCTGTTTATCGGATATTGATTATGGATGTTGCTACTTTGACGCCCTCCTTTCAGTTTCTGCCTTTTGGCC